>OZ021722.1:96692271-97892271 GCA_963978545.1 Linyphia triangularis | reverse complement strand
AAATTTAGGGAAAGATTTGTCTCTCCACAAGTGGAAGATAGAAAAAGTTGCTGTATTTTGTAGAAAAAGCAACAAATTGCCGCAACTTGTGGAAAACTTACAAGGGGACCTTACGGTTTCGGAAATTCAGATCGGGATGAGACTCGGCAGATTGGTAGTATACCTTAAGGGTATCCACACAGTAAAGCTATAAAGCGCACTAGCCAGAAGATTCATAGAAAACAGGCTCTAAAGTGTTACCCACAGCTTATATACTAGTAGAGATTTTTGCTCTGTAGCTGCCCTGTGGCTTAAGTGGTCAGCGTGCTGGGTTCCTGTACGGGGGATCCGAGTTCGATACCTCGTGAGGTTTTTTTATTTCTTTTTTCCCCTTCAATTTATAAAGTTACTGTTACAGCTAATGGAAATTTCAGTTAAAAGATAATACTTTGTTTATAGTTGCAGAGCAAAAATCTCTACTAGTATATAAGCTGCGCGTAACACTTTAGAGCCTGTTTTCTCGGAATCTTCTGGCTAGTGCGCTTTACTGTGTGGATATCCTTAAGGTATACTACCAATCTGCCGAGTTTCATACCGAACTGAATTTCCGAAACCGTAAGGTCTCCTTGTTAGTGGAAGACTTTGGTGTAAACGCGCCTTTAGTACAGCAATCTGTATGGATAGGAAACAATTCAGAATAACATGTATTAACTACCTACCACAAGATGCTGCTGCTATGTTGGAACACTTTACAACATGGGGATAAGAGGAAAGGGCTGATGGTGTTTCAATATCCTAACAAATAATACTTTTGATGGTTAATAATTATGTTTGATAACTCGTTTAATGATTATACTTTTTGATGGTTAACTCTTATATTTACTAAATCAGACTCTGATTGCTGTGATGTAATGCGCTTCTTACCAGACATGAAGTACCTCCTCTGCCTAGCATCCTTGTTTTGGTTGATGATACCCTCCTGATGTGCCACCTTCGCTCCATACTGTATGACCTTGAGTACCAGTTCGGCCTCCTCGATCCACTCTTGGGAGAGGGACTCGAACTCACTGCGATGCACATCCGAGGAACGCCTGTGAAAGAAGAAACATTCTTAATTAAAGCTTGGCAGACCGATTCCGTTGTACTCTTAATGTTGATAATCCTTTCAATGATGCTGTGTATCTTTTTATGCCGGTAGATTTTTGCGCTCAAAGACCTATACTTGTGCACAATAACGTGTAATCAGGACAATAGCTTCGCATGGATTTCGAACCACAACGAACATCCATGCTTAACCAGGGATTCGAACCCGGTACCTTTGGTATGAGAAGCTAGAGCTCTAATCACACAGTCATTAAGTGGGCTCGTCTTCTTTTAGGGGAGTAGTTCCTGTCAGGTATTCTGGATGGTGGCTATTGCTGTAGAAACAGGAATCATCGATTTAGAATAGGGTTGATACTTGCAGAAAATTAGTCTTTAAAGCTTGCAATAAATGTATGTGACTTTTTCCTACAATCCATCGTGGAAAATGGTATTAGAGTTGCTTCAGTGGCAACAGACAATAAAATACATTGTGATGGGAACTGTTATTGTGAGAGATATCACATTCAAGTTTGGATTGTATTTGTTGATGTTTAGATTTTATCACTATAATCGTGTAACAAAAGCTCATATTTTCTGATATATTACATGCTCGTGTTATCTAACCTGAACATTTTCTGACGGCACACGAGAATATGTGTGTTTTCATTCCCGAATGTTGTTTATCCGTTGTATACTCGTTTACTGTCATGCCTGAACATTACTGATCTGTTAGGTTAGTTGGTTGTTTTCAGATTATCTGGTGCTGTCAGCAACACGAGGGCTATAATGCGCTGAAACATTCGTCATTAGCAAGTGCCACCCGTGCCTAACACGGGTCTCGAACCCGGAACCTCGCGGTCTAGAAGCTAGCACGCTAACTGTTTGTTACATTGATATGTTAGGAGAATACTAGTTTTCACGGCTAAACTTACTGACTACCAATGCAGCTCATGTGAATAAACTCTTTTTTAGTTACACATTTGTTGATTTGTAGGGAGCAAAGGTCTTATCAACGTACTGTATTTAACACGTTGACTGCCATATGAGTTGCATTGAACTCACACCACTGGTTCATGGCTTCTCCAATCAAAGCGTCGACGAGTTCTGTGGTTGGGTGGCTTGATAATTTTTGCGGAAGAGCAACACGTGGTTCATACTGTGCCAAAGAAATTAGTGAACATCAATTTAAAATTTAAAGTCTTTTAGTTTTATTGTTGATTTATTACTAAACCAAAAGACTGCTGTTGGTTTAATTTTTAATTTTGATTCAATAATAGACCACCACATTTTTACATTTCTATGATAAATAACAATTATGAATTTCTCCCCAAAACTGCATCACGATAATTTCAGCCACAATCCCAAATTATGTCAGGCCTGGTATACATCAACTCATTAGAGACAAATAGTTTTCGTTGAAGTACTTTATTATTGAATTAAGAAAAATTATCCCTCGCATTTTACATTTGGTGAGTGTGCCGTAATGCAAACCTCATACATCGATCCACTTAAAAAATGTATTGCAAAAGATACGGTTCAAGTGCATTATTATAATAAATTTCCCAGGGGGTTCTTTCTCCTTTAATCCATTAAAGTGTGTACCTTAAGTAGACGTATGCCTCAAGTAAACCCTCAAATTATCTCTGACAGCAATCTGGATATCACATTAGGTATACATACTCCACACAATATTTTCTATCACGTAAGGGTTATAATTAACTTAAATTTAAAGCAAGAGTTCTTTTTTTGTTTGGCACTATTTTCAGATGATCAAGTGAGAGTAAATATTTCTTGCAGCTTCTGCAAAGAACATGTTTGCTCGGTGTCATGTACTTCTTATTTTCATTTAAAGATTGATGTGGTGAGGAAGATTTTTTTTGTTTTGTTTTTGTAAACAACTTTAAACATTGTTTTTTTCTTCTTTGAGTTTTTTTTTTTTTGACACTTATTGTTCCCTGATGAGCTGTTATACATAGTAAAATTGCTGGTTGCAAAAAGAAATAAAATAATTTGGATTGTCTTGTAATCGGATAAATTGATAAAAATACAGTGAAAAAAAAATTAAATCTTTTTAAACTGAAATTAAGAAAATATTCATTAAATGCTTACGTGAAAATATTGCTAAAACCTCTTGTTTTGAAAAAATTAAATTATTAAGAAATGTGAGTTTTTAAAGCGTTTCGATTCCTTATGTATATATATATTTTGCTGTATTAAAAATAGCAACTATTTAAAAGGTTGTGTTATAATTAATTGACTGCTTATCGGGATTTGATTTAGTTGGATTGGTTATTTTCAGATTATCTGGCACCGTCAGCAATACGAGGGCTATAATGCGCCGAAACATTCGTCATTAGACAAGCCAACATACATTTACAAACAATAGTGCCAAACACGGGACTCGAACCCGCAACCTCTGTCTAGAAGCTAGCACGCTAACCACTATACCGTTTGGTCGGCCCGATTTTGTTGGAAAATTATCTTTTATTTTAATACTTTTTCTTTTTTTTTTACCTGTGCTGTTTTTTTCTTGCTTTTGTGTAATCCCCTTTTTCTGTTTTTTAAATATAAATGAGTATAACATACTTGTATGTTATCTGGACATACATATACACCTTGTCAACCGATAACAGTTATGTTTAATGAAGTAATTGTTCTTTGCTTGTTCATTCTCTAGACAACTTTTAAATATTCCAAACTCCCTACGAAATTTGTATTATTTAAAAAAACAAAACATTTTGACACGAAATAATATTGTGTCTTGAAACTTTTCAAACTTCACAAATTTCCTAGTTTCCTAATTAGGATCCTGACAATAGAATAAAATAATTTTTTTAATTTTGACTAGTTTCTAATACTTCACATTTAATTACAAGTTTCACTGATAAATTCCAGGTTTTATGTTTACGTAACACGGTAATCTGATTTAGTATTATAATGTGTCACCTTCTTTCTTGATTCAAATTTGATTCTGATATGTCCGTCTTTTCTTTTCTTGGTGCACACTCTTATTGACGTTTCTGCGTCCACTTTCTCTGCTATAGCGACCGTCTGTGAGAGGTAGAGAAACTTCTGAATACAAAGTACCAAATCTTCAAATACTGTGCCTTTGACAAGTCTTCACAAATTATCATCAGGCAGCATGTGTGCGATTATTGGTGTTTCCGTTAGTGCACAGTTACTCCAGTCAACAATGTCAAAGTAATTCTCAGTATTGAAACTCAAGGCGGAATGGAGTAAGTTTTTAACTAACTGTTCTTGTTTGTAGTTTTCTTTGCACTAAGACTAATGTGCTGATGTTCTTATACTGTCATCATTCATCATGCTTAAAAAAAAAATCAATCCATTACGATAGATGACTGGGTCATTTATAATTCTGAGGTCTTCCAGCAAGTATCTCAAAAGGGCAACACATTTTGGGCTCTATCGGTACAAAGTGGTCTTGTCATAATGAGGAACCATACAGTGCTGGAAAAAACGTTAAGGCCAAGCGAAAAATTTCATTATTTCCTCAACTACTTATTGGAACTTTATGCAAATTTAACGCAATGTAGAAAATGACAGCTTTAATTATACATATAAAACTATTTCGACAAATTGAGTTACTTTTAAAATTAAAATTATAATGATTTCTTAAACATGCAAAAACCTGGAAAAAATAATAGGGCTAAGCTCAAATATATAAGTTTTTTTTTGTTCCTTTTATTTATTTGTTGTATTATTATAGTCGTCTGCGGAATTGCTCAAATAAATGACGGAGATGATTTAGAACGATCCAAGAGAGTAATTTAAAGATTTATGAAAATTGGGACATGTAAGAAATTAACACTGATTGAACAAGGTAAGATCTTTAGTTTCAATAACGTGGCTTAAGTTCTCGAGATATAGCTAAGGGATTAAGCAGATCTCAGACTGTGGTTAGTAATTTTCTGAAAAGTAGTAATATTCAAAATCGGTGGAAGGGTACAGGACGTCCATCTGCATTGACTCTTCGACAAATGAGAACTGCTGTCAGCCGAGCAACGCAAAAGAAGGTTTCTTCGTCTCAAATTGTGAATGATTTGAAGCTATCTTGCACTAGACCAATTGTAGGAAATGTTTCATAGAAAAACTCAAATGTAAAATGCAATAAAATGAAACGTCAACCACCTCTAAGTAATAGGCATAAAATTGCACGCCTAGAGTTTGCAAAAAAAAAAAAAAAAAAAAAAAACATGTTGCTTTTAGAGATAAATAGAAAAATGCTGTTTTTCTGAAGAAAATAAGTTTAATTTCGATGAACCAGACGGGTTTAAATACTACTGGCATAATCTTCGGAGTGAACCCTTCTTTTTTTTTTTTTTTTTTTTTTTTTTTTTTTTTTTTTTATAAATGATTGATTTGGGGCGGGTTTGCTGGTAACGGTACAATACCAATTTCTTGTCTGAAAACAAAAGCAAATTCGGAACCCTATCAAGATATTTTAGCAGAAACTTTATTGCCGGAGGCTCCTTAAATAACATCTGGAGAATACATCTTTTAGTTGGACAATGCGTCTATTCATAATTCAAGATTCACAAAACTCTTGGGACGAAACTAATTATTTCTAAATGCTTGATTGACCAGGAGATTTGACCTGAACCCAACAGAAAATTTATGGTGCATTATGGGGCGTGATATTTATGGAAAAGGTAAAACCTACAACACCAAATATGAACTGAAAATGGCTATTGGTTGGTTGTTTTCCGATTATCTGGCACCGTCAGCAACACGAGGGCTATAATGCGCCGAAACATTTACAAACACCCATGCCTAACACGGGACTTGAACCCGCAACCTCGTGGTCTAGAAGCTAGCACGCTAACCACTATACAGACAATGTTCAGGTATCTATTATCCAAACTCGGTGTACATTGTCCATCGGCTAGGATCGGACTTATGATCACTTACGATCAGTGCTTCAAGTAAAGCTGGTAAGTACTCAAAGACTTTTATCAAAATTTTAAAAATTGTTTAATTAAAAAAACTTATTCCATATTGAGGACTTTAAAAGAAAGTTCTTGAGGTGTAAGGCGTTTTCAGATTCAAACATTTGTCTAAATCAAAGAATTCGTGACACGATAACATTTTTGCCTCGGGGCTGATCCTTTTGCTAAGAATTCGGGAACTCATCATTGAAACGCTCTATAATAATTTTTATAGCTTGGTAAAACTGATGATTAAAGCGACAATATGATAATCTAATACCTGCCTACTTCGGAGCTGACAAGTTGGTCGTTTTATCGACATATTGTAAAGGAATTGAACTAGTACCTACCTAATACGTGTTAAAAAATTTTGATTTTTAAAAATAATTTGAAATTTGATTTGATGTATTCAGTATTTGAGCTTTTAGAGAAAACTTATTCAAAATAAGTAGATAAAAACATCTGTAAATTGCAGAATTTGTGTTTAATGGTAAAAAAACTTGGCGACCAACTAATTTGAAAACTTTCTTTCTTGAGTTCGATTATATATGATAACACTAAGCAATGAATAATTTTTATATGAATAATTATTTATGTTGAATAACACTTTTTATAGAAAAAAAAAATAATTAAAAAAAAAAATTCGTCGAGTTTGTGAGTTTGTCGACAAACTCCTAGATAACTTTCAAATTTTAATTTGATATCTCTCATAGAGTACTTTATCAGATGAACTTAAAGACACTTTCATTTGAATTGTTATACTCTATCCACGAATGATACCATGAATGCTACAGTTTATCTGACAAAGAAAACTCTTTTACAAAATCAATATAAATTAGAAACTACATTCTTTTCCACATCAGTGTTCTGCATTTTTCAACGGAATCAATACCCTTCAACTACCACAAAACCCACCTGAGCGCAAGTCTGGAATCCTTGGCGTTCCTGCAGACGTAAGTTGGTGGTAGTATGTTGGCATCGAGGGAATACCATTGCGAGAGGAGGGAGACATCCAGACCTGCTTCCTGCGCCTTCTCTAGAATAGGCTCGAACTCAGATGCCTCGATGCAGCGAGGTAAGGGGCAGGGACGGTACTTGTTGCCTATCAGGCACTGGAAAAACACAAAAACATCAAGGTAATCACTGGTTCACTGAAAAAGAAAATCTACTGTTATAATATGACTACTTCAAGAGGGTTGGTTGGTTGTTTTCAGATTATCTGGCGCCGTCAGCAATACGAGGTTATAATGCGCCGAAACATTCGTCATTTGACAACCTAACATACATTTACAAACACCCATGCCTTACCAGAAACCTCGCGGTCTAGAAGCTAGCACGCTAACCACTGTACCCTTTGGTCGGCCTATCTTTAAAGAGAACGTCAGTCTGCTACATCTCCACTTAATGCTTTATTTTAGCAGCCACAATTTCTAGCCGAGTAACGCTTTGAAGCATATGAATTTTTATTATGGACATAACATCAGTAACAAAAGTTCATTAAAAAAATCGAAGATAAAATAACTAGGTTTTTTTTTATGAATTTTTTAAGTAATTATAAGCTAGCTTATAAAAACTTTTGGGTATACTACTAAAAAAGAACTAGTTATTTTATCTTCATAATTTTTAAATAATCCTTTGTTACTGATTTTATACCTATAATAAAAATTCAGATCCCTCTTCATTTTTGTAACTGTTCAATATTAAAAACAATTTTGTGTTACTATCTGCCTCATATGTCTAAACATGTTCAATTCTTTGGGATGCCATTTCACTGGTTCTATGAAGGATTCTATGCTACTTTTACCAAATGTACAGAAGTTGCACATATTCGTCCTTTTATCCTAACCGCGTCCTCTAACTAACACACCTAGTTTAACAGCTAGTGAAAATCCGAATCTTCCCGTATAAATCAGAGCCAGAGAACAGTGATTAAACAAATGTAACAATACTTCAGACATCGCTGGGGGATTTCAATTAAATAATCTTTCTTACAAATTACATCTTCAAGCTTTGGAACAAGAATTTGGAATCCCGGATCAAAATATCCTGAATTCTAGAATACATCCCCCCCCCCCCCTCCCTTCACTCGTAAGAAAACGGAAGTGGCCTATTAAAATAAAAAGGATACTTTTTTGGAGCAGAAAGAATTGTTTAGTAGTTATAAGCCCTACTTTCGCTTTATCCTGTCCCAAGTGAGTAGCCACTTTTGAGGGGGGAAGGTACAAAACAGACCTATGACGTCAGAAAGGGAGGGGGGAACTCCATTTTTTTCAACAAATAACCCCTTTCGAATTATTTTAGTTTCAATTCTCTTATGAGAGCGAATTTTGTCGAATGTGTTTTTGTTTCTCTAGACAGTTGTTTTGGATGATAGGTAAAGTATTTTGTTTTTAAAGCTGGCTTAGTAAGAATCTTAAAGAAGCTTAAAATAACAATTTTCGGTATATCTAAGATTATTTTACGTAGTATAAAAATGTTATTGAAAGAGGAGAAGGCATAAAAGTATATATCTCAGTTTTAATCCTCTCTTTATAGAACTATTACTACTTTACCGTATATAGAAAAAGACAAAGAGGCGACTGAAAGTTTAGGTAACTTATTCTGATTCTTTTTATAGAATGTAAGGAAATGTTAGTTGATTAAGAATATTCTGGTCTGCCAGGGGAAAAATGGTCGAAACTGTTCAAAAATAGACTTTGAATAAGTTGAACTAAATCCGACAGCTGCATGTGTCATAATTTGGCAAAAAATGAGCATTCTGTTTTATTTTGTAGCCGTAACGTAATATTGTATCACCAACGTGAACTACTTTTAAAAGAAGCAACTATATAGCGCCAGAAAAGTGGAATTGTATGTAGTTTTCCTCACTACAAATAAAGAGTGGTGAGTTACTAAATAATAATTTTAAAAAATGCTTATTTAGTTTACAATTTTCACATAGTTCTCTCACAGACTATACTAAAGTCAAAGCGATTGATAGTTTTTTTTTTTTTTTTTTTTTTTTTTTTTAAATTTTAGAAGTAGTAATTAATATGTGATTTTTCTATAAAGTAAAACACCTCAAATATGTATGTATTGGTATAAAGGTCCTTCCCAAAATCGTTGTTATATTGTTTATATCTTTAACTACTTGAGGCAAAACTTCAGTGTAAGTTGTGAAATTTTTCGAAATTTGTTAAAAAGAATCAGAAAACTGAAGTGGGTGATTCTCATGAGTAATTTATTATAAAAATTTAAGAATTTAAAATTGTATTCCGTCTTCTAGAAGAAAAACGTCAACTGTTAAAATGGTCCTGTTGTCAAATCGCATTAATGAGCGAATGAATAAATAAATAAATAAATAAATAAATAAATAAATAAATAAATAAATAAATAAATAAATAAATAAATAAATAAATAAATAAATAAATAAATAAAAATGGCTGAATTCGAACAATTATAAAAGTAAGTGGGTAACATTTTTATTATTAATTAAAATTTAAGAATTTAAAATTGTATTCGGTCTTCTAGAAGAAAAACGTCAACTGTTAAAATGGTCCTGTTGTCAAATCGCATTAATGAGCGAATAAATAAATAAATAAATAAATAAATAAATAAATAAATAAATAAATAAATAAATAAATAAATAAATAAATAAATAAATAAATAAATAAATAAATAAATAAATAAATAAATAAATAAATAAATAAATAAATAAATAAATAAATAAATAAATAAATAAATAAATAAATAAATAAATAAATAAATAAATAAATAAATAAATAAATAAATAAATAAATAAATAAATAAATAAATAAATAAATAAAAATGGCTGAATTCGAACAATTATAAAAGTAAGTGGGTAACATTTTTATTATTAATTAAAATTTAAGAATTTAAAATTGTATTCGGTCTTCTAGAAGAAAAACGTCAACTGTTAAAATGGTCCTGTTGTCAAATCGCATTAATGAGCGAATAAATAAATAAATAAATAAATAAATAAATAAATAAATAAATAAATAAATAAATAAATAAATAAATAAATAAATAAATAAATAAATAAATAAATAAATAAATAAATAAATAAATAAATAAATAAAAATGGCTGAATTCGAACAATTATAAAAGTAAGTGGGTAACATTTTTATTTTCAAAAGTAAATTCCCAAGTTGCTGATGCTAAATTATAAAATTAGTTATGATACAAAAGCTGTTTTAAAGCTTGCAGAGCGTGGATAAAATATTAGACGAATGTTCTTCAGTGGCGGCTCGTGCACTAGAGCCAGTACAGCCGGGCTGCATCTAAATTTATTAGTTCAAACTAAAAGTATTTATTTTACAGTTTTCTAAAATAAAGATTCATTTCAATGATAAGAAGTGAAAAAAAATCCGATAAACAGCAATCTCCTTGCCTGAAAAATTCAGGAGAAATAAACCCGCTACCAATCAAAGTGATCGTCCTCCGAACACAGCAACCGTGTTTCCTGAAACGTGTTTCGGGTAGCCATGTTGTCATGGTAACCAATGGAAAGCAATGCCTTCCCTCTACGCATTGTAATAGGGGTGATGCCGATCAAGTATTATTTCTAAATTCGCCTGCCCTTGAGAATTCGATTAGCTGATTGGCTCAGCATATGAGAATCTGCGTGGGTGGGATGAGTGAGTTACCAAAATAACGCCATTTTATGACGACATCATTGACTGATTAGCAAGTTTAAAAGAAAGGAGGACTGATTTTATTTTCTAAATATAACTAAGTGTTTTCTTTCTCATCGTATTCATTTTATTAAAATTGAAAGGAAACTTTTACTTGAGTTTGAGCATTAAAGATTATTAAGATTAAAGACTTAGCGTTCATGAATGATTACGAAAAGTGTGTGGTGTGGGGGTGGGGGAACGCATTTTTCAAGCTGCACTAGTATTTTCGATCATGGGCTGCCACTGATGTTCTTTAAAACCATGTATACATTTTATTTAGACGAACCATAAGTTAAACGAAAACGTTATAAAACAGAAAAAATTGCTACACGCAATATCTTAGTATTATGATCTAGAAACGCGTCAGTGTTCCACCGTCAAATCCGATAAACTAGCTTATATAAGTTGATGAGCAGAAATAAGGTTAAACCACTATCATCAGCTTTTATACTAATGAAAAATTTACATAATAGTCTCTTCATCAAAAGTATTGAAATAAATATGATTTATCCCCTGCGCAATCCCCTTCATCCATTGAAGCTCTCATTGTATGTCAATGTGAACAAACTCACCAGAAGAAAGCATCCCAGCGACTCTTGATGGCAGTTGTCTATCTCCAGAAGCTGCTGTTCAAATGTGTGCGGGTCGTATGTTGAGTCGAGGTCATTGCCCTGCTGGACGTCCAGCACTTCGAGGTCGACACCTGAAGAGGCACAGTAACGCTGCAGCTCCGGCCACACTTGCTCGTGCAGGTAGCGACGTTCCAGCTCGAAATCTGAAAGCAGTTAGATTGAGAGGTTATCCACTCAAAAGCCCAGTTTTGAGGTTCAAAAAAATATTCTATCTGGTTTTTTCTTTTGTGTATTTTCGCTGCTGTAGCAAATGGAATTATATAATGCTAATTAGGGATTCTAGAAAACTAACTCTTTAAAATTTTTGGGGGTAAACACAAGAACACATTGACAAATTCTGACTTTCAAAGAGCTCTAACACAGATTCACAAAGTTGCTTTTTTTACTCTAACAGACACGAAGCCTCGAAGAAGTTTATATTCAATAACAGACACAGAATATCAAAGCTGCAATAACACTCTAACATACATATGCTTTCACAGACTAATATCAGGGATGTGAGTGGCTGAAGACCCAAAAGACTGAAATCATGTGTGAGCAAAAAAGTTGCACATACTTGAAACATGTTTTAAGAAGTAAATTATCAAAAAATACTACATGAGGAAAAAACTGCTCAATAATAATTAATAACTTGATTATTTTTTATTCAGTAAGTAATGAAAAAGAAAAAGAATATTAAATTATTAAATCATTAGCATTAGAAGTTTAATTTAAAAATAAGTTAAACACATTAACAAGGCCACCAGAAATCTAAAATTAGGCATTAAAACATACTTACGATCTGTTTAATACCGAGATGCAACATTCACCCAAAAAAACAGTATGAGAAGAATTATATTTAATAACCTTTTGATAAAAATTAGTAGCTAAAAAAGCATATTTCATGGATTTCAAGGCTCATCCTTACAAAAAAAAAAAAAAAAAAAAAATTAATAATAATTACTGCGAGGTTGCGGGTTCGAATCCCGTGTAAGGCATGGGTGTTTGTAAATATATGTTGACTTGTCAAATTACGAGTGTTTCGGCGTATTATAGCCCTTGTGTTGCTGACGGCGCCAAATAATCTGAAATCAACAAACCTAAAAAAATTCAAGGACCCATCCCAATCATCACCCACATTAATCCCGGACATAGCTGCTATCACATCAGCGGAAACAGCGTTGCAAATCTCGGCAATGATGCTTTAAGACGGCTTAAACCTAGGTGAAAATAACCACTACTCCAACTTAAATATCGGAGATAGCGGTCACCATACAGGCGCAAATCTCGTCAATCATACTACAGCAACAATCGGCAAACTGACCATCACACCAACGTAAACATCAGGGTTAGCACTCAATATATCGGTGGAAATCTCTGCAATAGAGGCGATTATATCGGCGTAACATTCAACGAAATTTGCCATCCCAACCACGTAAATTTCGGCTATAGCGACAATTATAGGGACGCAAACTTCCGGAAAAGTGGCTATTATATCGGCGTGATACTCGCCGAAAATGAAATGACGTAAATCTCGGCGATTGCATTCGTTGTAATAGCGCAAATCTCTGCAATAGCAGTCCTTAAGTCATCGTAATCCTCAGTGATAATACACTATCTGGCCAAAAGTATCCGGACACCCCTTAAAAAAAAGTGGTTCTGGCGAGTGACGCAATTTGATACGTAATTGAAAGCTATAAAAGTGTTGGTAGGGGTTTGTCAGATTGTATTTATGCGTTTGTGAGGCAATTAGTAAGTCCAAGGAGCTTAGTGAGTTTGATCGTGGCAGAATAGTGGGATGCCACCTTTGTGGGAAATCAGTTCGTGAGATTGCGGACATTCTACAGAAGCCTAAATCCACTGTGAGTGATGTAATTGTGAAGTGGAAACGTCGAGGCAATGAAACGGCAGAAAAACGAACCGGTAGGCCAAAAACACTTGGTGAACGCAGCCGCAGAACTCTGAAAAGGGTTTTGAAACAAAATCGCAAGTCCTCGTTGGTGGAAATTTCTCGGGAGTTCCAAAGTTCACCAGGCGTTAGTGTTAGCAGCAGGACTGTCCGTCGAGAGTTAAAAGACTTGGGATTCCATGGTCGTGCAACCGCTCACAAGCCGAACATCACTCCACAGAATACGAAGCATCGATTGCAAAGGTGTAGAGCTCACCGTCATTGGACTGTGGACATGTGGAAAACTGTTCTTTGGAGTGATGAATCTCGCTTTACAGTCTGGCAGTCGGATGGACGCGTCTGGGTTTGGCGGATGCCCGGCGAACGTTTCTGTAGTGACTGCATTGTGCCGACTGTTAAGTTTGGTGGTGGAAGCATAATGGTGTGGGGGTGTTTCTCGTGGTTTGGTCTGAGTCCGTTAATTCCTGTGGTTGGAAACATGTGGACATTTTGGACAATGCTGCACTCCCAACTCTTTGGCAATATTTCGGGGAAGGCCCATTTCTCTTCCAGCAGGATAACTGCTCCATTCACACATCGAGGCTTGCACAGACGTGGTTTGACGAAATGGGTGTTCAAAAACTGGACTGGCCTTCTCAGAGCCTCGATCTAAATCCCATAGAATACCTTTGGGACGAATTAGAGCGCAGATTACGTAGCCAGCCAAATCGACCATTTTCACTGCAAGCACTCACTTCAGCTGTGATGGACGCCTGGAAGGCAATTCCTATGGTCACCTATCAAAAATTGGTGGAAAGTCTTCCCAAACGTGTACAAGCTGTTATCGATGCAAAAGGAGGACCAACATCATATTAATATGTGCCTCAGGACGCTCTAAGTCTATACCACTGGAAGTCCGGATACTTTTGGCCAGATAGTGTAATCACCACGCACCTACGTAAATGATGCGGATAGCGAGGTTGACAATTTGCAGAAAAAGTGGTCATGACATAAGAAGTTTGGGGAAGTCTGAAACGTACGTAGGTTCCGCCGTTGCGAGACTTGCAAGCAAGTCCAATAAAATGGTAAAGCAGATTTTTATCAATCTTAGGAATGATCGGAATTTCAATAAGAAAAGAGCAGAAATAAACGTTTCAGCTGAACTGTACCATGTCTGACAGGTGCAAATATCTGCAATAGCATTAGTAGCTATTATATCGGAATAACACATGATGAAAATGATTATCACGCCACAACGTAATTCTCTGTGACAGAGCCTCTATAATTGCGGAAATAGCGGACATTTCATCTCTATACTTCAGCAAAATGGCCATCACATACCAATGTAAATAACGCCGATAGAGACAGGCAATCTGCACGAAAAGTGGTCGGACGTTTGGGAGTTCTGAACGTACGCAAGTTCCATGGTTGTCAAACTTGCAAGAAGCCCAATAAAAATACAGTCAGTCACAAAAATCTACATACACTGATCAAAATAAAGGTTTTTCAAAAAGCAATTAAATTTCAATTTTAAAAATCATATCACACCTTCAGTTTTCTCTAAAAAATTTGTTTTCCATAATAAAAATATTCAGAAATAATAATTTCTAGGTAATTTTGTGATTTGTATAGTAATTATCAAGTCGCAAAAGTCTGCATACACCTGATTGGCGGACGGAAAAAAATTTGCATACAAAATTATTTTGGAAGATTGTCTTAGTTTGAGGTTACATGTTTCGTTATCTATTCTAATCTTCATTTCCCGAGATTTTTTGACATTGTAACTTCAACGAAATGAGTCAGGGAAAGGAAACATCTTTAGAACTTCGAAATATGATAGTAAGAATGAAATGTGAAAAGAAATCTTATGCAGAAATTGCAAAAATTGTGAAAAAAAGTCGGTCAACTGTTCGAACAATCTACAGAAATTATGTTATGCGTAGAAAAGTGCTTAACAAATATCGATGTGGTCGTCCAAGAAACTTTAATGATCGTGATGCAAGAACCATTGTAAGAAAAGTGAGAAAAAAATCCGAAAATTAGTGCTCCAAAATTAGCAAATCAAATTGCAACAGCTAGTGGAAAGAAAGTGCATCCCGAAACTGTTCGTAGAATTCTTCGATCAGCCGGCTACAATGATAAGAGTTTCTAGACGAAAGCCGTTTATTTCATCTACTAACAAACAAAAGAGACTTGATTTTGCTTCTGCACATATTGACCAAGATTTTAATTTTTGGAAAACAGTTGTTTTTACAGACGAGAGTAAGTTCAACGTGTTCGGGAGTGATGGCCGCGGAAAAATCTGGAGGAAAAAAAACACAGAAATGAATCCCGAGAATTTGACTCCAACTGTGAAACACGGTGGAGGCAGTGTTATGGTTTGGGGAGCAATGGAGGCCGCTGGAGTGGGCAATTTAGTGTTTATCGATGGCAAAATGAATCGATTTGAATACCTGAAGATTTTGCAAGACAATCTACTTCCATCGGTTCGAAAATTGGGACTTGGGAACAACTTTGTTTTCCAGCAAGACAACGACCCAAAACATACAGCTAAGATTGTTAAGGAATGGCTACTCTATAAAACGCCTAAACAGCTCCATTCGCCGCCACAGTCCCCAGACCTTAATCCCATCGAGCACCTTTGGGAGGAAGTTGATAGGAGAGTTCGGGAGCAATCGGTAACAAGCAAGGAAACCCTAAAGAGGGTAATAGAGCTTGCATGGTCTCAAATTACACCTGAGACGACAAAAAATCTGGTTATGTCGATGCCAAACCGAATTCAGACAGTTGTTACTTCAAAAGGAGGTCCTACAAAGTATTAATGTTACATTTTTTGGCATTTAATTCTGAAAGTTTGTATTGTTCTGTCTCTGTATGTAGACTTTTGTGACTATATACTTTAATATATTGTTAATTTTTGTTATATTTTAACGAATTTGTTCATAATTTTTTTGTTAGATATGAGTTATTATCCAAGATGTTAACGAAAATGAAGTTGTATATTCAAAAATATGAGTAAAGTGCTAGATCTGCGAAAATTAGCGGGTGTATGTAGACTTTTGTGACTGACTGTATAATGCAGATCTGTATCGATTTCAGGAATTATCAAAATTTTATTAAAATATATATATATTTCCCTTCATAAGTACAAAAAAAAAAAAAAAAAAAAAAAAAAACGGAAATATCTCCTCCCTGTAATATACATATGGTATGACATTAAAAAAATAGTTTGAAATACATATATCTTTTTCTTATGCTACAACATTTCCTTTTCTTCGCGTATGCTCCAAAACTCTTGATTGAATACATTGTCATTCGCAACGAGTTTATCTGCCAAGTTCCAGATTGATTGGACCAACCTGATGAATGAAGGGTTAGCGCTCTGGCCTCGCATGCCAAAGGTACCGGGTTCGAATCCTGGGTTAGGCATGGATGTTCATTGTGGTTCGGAATCCACGTTAAACTGTAGATTCCGGCCTGATTAGCCGTTATTGTGCACAAAAATAGGTCTTTGAGAGTACAAACAAACAAAACAAAACCAGATTGATTGGATGAAGGTAAATGCGTTAATTTGTCATTCAAAGCGACAATAGTTGAGTGTGAAAAATAAGATCATTTAGTGCCAGTGACAAACTCCAAAACCTGATACAATGCGCTCTTATCGACAACGAATCTATTTGTAAAATTTCAGCCCGATTGGATGAAGGCAAGTGGGGCAATTATCCCTCCGCAGATTTTCCCTCCAGGTACAAACTAAATCGAATTCAATATATCGGACTTAATAATTCAAACTTTTCCTTACAATAACATGAACATCTTTCGATTGAATTCCTCAAACCGATCTATATAACAATAAATTCGTAATATATTCGCTCATATCAAATCGTCGGCCAGGATCTGGGAGCTCTATCGTTCTAGAGCTTGTATTTCGATTAGATTTATAGACCAGAGAGTGCGATATTGGGAAGGGACAAATATACTTTCCTATTTCCACTTGCCTTGGGGATTAGTCTCCGGACATTTCCGTTGCATTATTTGGGGGTTGTCTGCAGAGAGCCGGGGATTTGCCAAGACTGTACAAGTGATTCGGATAGAAGATAAGATGAAATGAAATTGTTGGATCTGAGTGTGTCTCATCGATTTGTTCATCAAATATAACTGCAACGAGATTATGTGTTGGAGATGAATATTTAGCGTTTTGTTTTAATGGTTAAGCTGTATTGATATTGTCAATGACTATCATAGTTTAGCTCACATTTTGAAAAAAATAAAAATAAAGAGTTCAAGTTATAAATATCACTTCATATAATTTTACATATCGAATTACGTCTTAGGAAGATATAAAAAAAGTTTTTTCTCACTTATAAATAAATTTGGAAACAAAAAGAATTAATGTACTATAAGTTTGCTGCCTTTTTGAAATTGTTTTCAAACGGATTAAAAAATAAATATTAACACGGTTAAATTTAAATTTAATTAAAAAAATTGCAATTAACTTTTTTGAGAAAATATTAGGTAGTTGATCGTATTACAATATGGTAAAAGAAAAGTAAAGCACGTATGAAATCGTTTCCAAGCCTGCCATTATGTCGGTAATATTAACCCTTTGCACTCGTATGTCCCAGTATGGGGGACATCACTCGTTTTACCTTTACGTTCGTATGCCCCCGTACAGGGGACATCGCATCTTGCCTTTGCGGCAGTAAATTTTAACAAATCCAACCATCGACAAACTCTCCTTATTGCTCTTTTCAAGTGGCGCAGAAAAGTGCTCGGACCATCGTGAACCGACACTACACTTCTCACGTTCTCTTTTGACACAAAACCCCGCTCAAATCATTTTCTATACATCATGGTAATTTTACCATATTTTGATTTGATTTCTTGTGCCATTTCAAGAGAAAACTTCAGGAAAACATGTATTTCTCAAAAAGTTGTGCTGGAAAAAGTTAATTCTCCGAAATCACTAATAAACTTTAATGTCACCTGAGAGGGCACATCCGAGTGATATGCTAGAATTACGATGTCCTCTGAGAGGGGACAGTGGAGTGCAAAGGGTTAATGCGGTGTAGTGTAATATACTTAAGTATTCTTAGTAGTTTCAATAAATTATTTTGACACGTTGAAAAATAAAATATTATGTGACCACATTCCCATCCTAGGTCAAGGGGTGTATTCAGGGGCTATATTTATAAATTTTTAATTTAAGGATGGTGAACCTTCTAGTTAAATTGGAACACATTTCCATAAAAAAAAATTCTTCTTGATCGAACATAAAAAAAAATTCCTAGTTATTTGCTAACTTTCTAAAGCATAATTACGAGTGAAAAGGGTTAAAATATGACTAGACAGTCGGACGATTAAATTGAATTTGATATGCAACAACTCCACCTCTAAGAATAATGTTTGGGTAATTTTGTATTTTATCGACAAAACATCTATCCTTCTTTGTTTAAACATTTACAACAATTTTTTTTAAAAGCAAGAAACGTACATGGACAGTTTTCATAAAAACTATTTTGATTCATTAAAATAATTTATTTTCAAATAAATTGGGTGAAAATAATGGCATTCCTACAAAAACTATTCAATGCAGGAAAATTTGGTAATGTCCTAACTATTTCTAATATACTTTTGCAAACATGAAATGTATGGATTAATCTCCTCAAGTGTCCACTTTGCTGTGTTCTACTATCCTGTCTTCAAAACCCATACCAAAATATTTGAACGAATATTTTTCTCTTAATATTTTTTAATAAACAAATGAAATGCATTTTAATATTATACACATATATTTTTTTAAGACCACACAATTAATACTGAAATGTCGTTTCCATCCATTGTCCCTTTTCTATAATTTGGCCTTTCATGGTCGGTGTAAAAATATTGTTTAAAATGTAATGTATATTTCAATTTAAAAAATTTCAATTAAAAATTGTTGAAAGTTTCCTTTAAAAAATATTAAAGAAATACTACTGTTAATGTTTAACTTGTGTCTCTTACCATCCAATAGTTTTAAATCCTTTCTTGACTACTAAATGACACTGTTGATTCGAATAACACATTATGGAAGTAGCAGTTAATTGAGGTTTTTGATTGGAATAACAATACTGATTGGAAATGCTCTTATATGTCTTACTTAAGATTGCTTAAGCTGAAAGTTAGTAAAATATTGTTATTGCTGTTATTACCATCCTTAAGAAGTTTCTTTGCATTCTATTTAGTCTTATTATGTTCTATTCTTTTGTCAGATGAACTTACGTTCTAAAAAGAAGTTATCAGTATTTACTTTAGGAACTCTAAAATATAATGAAATGTATGACCATCTATTCTTCTTCATACCTAATTCTAAGATCTTTAAGTTTGAATATTTTATTGATAAACTTTAAGTACTCAGTTTTATTTTGAGAAATTCATCTTATTTTGAATTAAGTATCTAAAAAAAGTCCATACTTTGCTATTTTCTATGAAAGAAGTTATACATTAGGGTGTGGTCCCTAGCTATAGACAATTTTTTGAAAGTTAAAATGCCTTGTCCCACCCCCTAATCATGCTCGAAACAACAACAAAAAGTGGTTTGTGAAAAATTGGGGGTGGTAGCTAAATTTTTAAAACGTTGAAAAATAAGGACAATCGTACTATACATAACAATTTATTTTATTAAAAAGTTAAACAGAAAATTAGCTGTTTGATATATTTATCTTAAACTGGTAGAGCATTATTGACTTCAAAAGCAAATCTGTCTTTTGAAAAATTGTGTACCCGGTAAGAAAAAATATCACATACAAAACCCTGAAAGCATTTTTTTTCTGAAGAGAAAATCTGCACTCCAAGTTTTCCGAGTTAAAAGGTAATTTTATAACAATACATTGTTTAGCACCACGAGTTGTCTTAAGGAAATCCCCTTCAGGCCACACGCAGTAGTGCGGTACGCATTGCTATATCGCAATACCAGCGCATTGCTGCTAACAGATTGAAATTGACACCATACAAATGAGTAAATATATTAGGGCTATTGTTTCTTATCGCTGTAAAACAGCGTTAGCTACAACGCGGCTCGCGGGCAGGATACGGTCCACGTCAAATTTTTCTGTTGCCCGCTGGTCGCGCTGAAGGGGGGGGGGGAAATCAAGCTTCATGGTATGGACACTTTTTTTTTACGTGATTTTAGTTTGTTCAAAATAGTATGTTTTAATTATGCAGAACAGAGTCCGAAGAAATTATATAAAAAAGTTTTCAGCAAAATACAGTAAACTCCCGATTATCCGCGGAGTTGGGTGGCGCGGCAACCGCGGATAATTGAATTCCGCGGATAATCAGCAAAATGGTCAAAAAATTGCATCAATTAATACAAAAATGCCTCAGAACAATTTAATTTATAATATCTGCCCTGTATGTACAATTATATGACTTAATAAATATTTGGGTACTTACGTATTATCCCGTCAACCGTTGGCGAGACAAAGAGTCCTTCAAACTCATTATTTTTCTCCTTCGAAGCGGTCCGTCAGGATAAATGAGCGGACCATAGCGAAGCCGAGTTGTTTGTCGTTAGGCCCAACGCTGGTCAAGTTAAACTGAACTTCCGAGGAGGCCAGACGATTCCATCTTTTTGCGCCATCAAAAAGTTCGCCAACGGTCGATGGGATAATGTAGCAACATGTGCTTACAATTTCACAAAAAAGTCTGTCAGTTTTTTTTTTTTTTTTTTTTGTATTGAAACTTCTCTTTTTTATTTGTGATTGAAGTTTTTTCAAAAACATTTTATCACAAAGAGATGTGTCATCTTGTTCCTCCAGATATTGGATAAGTCAGTCAACATGTAAAAGAGCTGTGTCATGGCTAACTTGCTTGAGTGTCTTTTCCTCATCTTCTTCCTCGCTCTCCTCCAAAACCGTATCCATTGCTCCGCCTACGATTTGTTCATCTGTCAGGCTTTCGAACCCTGGATCATTGGCATCACAATTGATCCATTCAGCAATGTTTTCCTCGTCAACATCAATTCCTCCAGCAACAGATTTCGCTAATTTAGCTAAATCGTAAGCAGTAACTTCTTCTTCTTCTTCCTCAGCTGAATCTAGCAAAATTTCTTCCACATTAGGTAAAATATTCCTCCAGGACTTTACTAAAGTTGATTGCTTGACTGACTCCCAAGCGGTATTTATATCATAAATGCTGTCAAGAATCGAATAATCTTTCCAGAAACTCTTCAGATCATTCCCTTCTTCAATCCTTTTTTTCAGTAGGCTGGTGCGGTACTTTTTCTTCATTGATGCAATTACGCCTTGGTCCATGGGCTGAATAAGTGCTGTGACATTGGGTGGCAGAAACTTGGCGAAAAAATTTCCATCTTCCAATTTTAGAATGTTTTCCTCTGGATGGGACGGGGCATTGTCAATCAGCAGTACGGCTTTCTGGGGTATGTTTTGAGATTTTAGATGCTCTCTAACTTGAGGAACGAGCTTTTTTTCAAACCACTCCTTAAATATGGATTGGTCCATCCATGCTTTCTTTTGGTTGAAATAGTGTACAGGGAGGTTTTCAGCCCTTGTTCCTTTAAAAGATCTAGGTTTTTTTGATTTTCCGAGCACTACCAGTTTAAGTTTATGAGAGCCTGTTGCATTACTACACGTCATTATTGTTAAGCGTTCTTTGCTGGACTTATGTCCCGGAGCTTGCTTCTCGCTTTCAAATGCTAGTGTTCGTGTCGGCAAACATTTCCAATAGAGCCCTGACTCATCAGCGTTATAAATTTGTTCGTGGGATATTTTCTCTGACTGAAGAAACAATTCGAAATCAGTTTTGAAATCTTCCGCTGCCTGTTTATCGCCACTTAATTTCTCGCCGTAAAGACCGATTTCTCTTATTCCGTGTCGTAGTTTAAACCTCGTCAACCAGCCTGATGATGCATCAAATGCTCCTTCTAATCCAAGCATTTCAAAAAACTGCTTTGCTTTTGCTGCTATAATTGGTCCTGAAATAGGAGTTCCCTCACTTCTCACTTGACTCACCCACTTTAAAAGTGCGGCATCTAATTCTTCGTAGGTGCTGGTTTTCATTGTCTTTCTTTTTTTCAGATGACGAGTTATCTGATGAGGATGCAAACTGCATTAATTTTTCCTTTTGTTTAAAAATGTCTCTAACGGTGGTTTTTCCAATTCCATACTGCAAGCTCATTTGTTTTTTCGACGCACCGTTTTTAATTTTTTTAATCAATTCTAATTTCTCTTGAATAGATAAAACCACTTTTTTCCTCTTTTCGGACATTTTTCAGTAACGTTGAAACGACAAAATAAAATGAAGCACAACAGTTTAAACTCGCACAAATACGCAATTATCCACAAGTACACACAGTTTGACAAAAAAGCACAAACTGATGTGTTCGAAATTGTTGGGAAGTGGAGATCTTAGGGGAAATAAGGGGATGACCTTGGCTGATTGACTCCCACTGTGACCTTCGACTTCCCCTTCATGGTCACTCCCCCGCGATCTAAAAATAGATTTCGCACGGTGGTTCTCTTCTAAGATGTGTGCTTCCATTCAATACGTTTCGTAATTTTTTAGGAAAAGAAAGAAAAAAAAGAAAAAAAAGAAAAAAAAAAGAGAGAAAGAGAGACCGCGGATAAGCCGCAAAACGGATAATCCGCCCGCGGATAATCGGGAGTTTACTGTAGTTTTGATCAAGAATAAATACAGGAACAAATTAACTGAATCTCATTGGGACAATTTATTGAGATAGTGACTTTCTTCATTAAAAAAACTGAACTATTTCGACCGTCAGTATCTCACAATTGATATCGACAAAACAGGGTAATCTGGAAGTACAGTTTAAGTACTTTTATTAAAAGTTGGACGTTGTCACGGTGGCACGAACGACAGTGCCGGGACTAGGGGGGGGGGCAGGCGGTGCAGCTGCCCCGGGCGCTAACCAGAGGGGGCGCCGAAAAGCCAACAAAGCACTATTTGTTGTATAAATTTTAATATTTGGACGAAAGGATAATTTTTCATAAATAAATTTTCATTTTTTCTTAAAATTCTGGATGATCTTTAAGATATCCAACAGAAGAAAAAATCCACTAGAAAAAAAAATAATACATTTCTGTACAAAGAAAGTAATAATCTATCCTTTTACAAAAGAATGACAACGAATTCTCCCTACCCCCTGATGAAGAATAGGTTTGTGCTACATAGCAGGCTGCCAGAAATGCTAATTTAAAATCGCATTGGTAATATAGTCGCAATGTAGTTAGATAAAATTTAGCATTACAACAATTTAATGCTGTTGAAATTTTCGTAAATTGAAATATGTCGAAGAAATTATCTGGGGCGCAGAATCGCAGAAAAGCAAAAGAAACTGCAAGAATATCCCAACCTTTTATCATCTTGGCTAGTTCACGAGACTGAAACCAATGAAGGTAAGAATTTTTTTAAATTTGTAACCTAATAAACTTCGGAAGATGTGTATTAAGGACAAGGGTTACGTTTGGGATATATCTCTTGCCAAATATATTTATTGTTCTCTAGGAGTCCACAGGAATTTTTACAGGGGGCTGCAAGATGTTGAATTGTTTAGAAATCGTTTACTTTTGTTTTTGAGGTTGATTATCATTAACTTTAAAGGTTCATTGCGATTCCTAATGAAAATTAATTAGCAAAAAGATAATTAAAAATTGAAATAATTAACGATTGAAACGTTTTCTTTAAGAGAATAATTTAGTATTTCTTCAGCTAAAAACAGATTTTTTTTTTCATTTTTACACATTTTGAATCGTGCTGAGTTTAAAAAAACTGGGGGTGTTGAACTTTGAACAACTTTCAATTCCCACTGTTTCCTTCATTTAATTTAGCAATTATTTTGGCTGTAAAAATGACAGCGCAAGCACGATTTTGACAAAAACCGTAACGCCAGGTGTAATGGCCAAAGTAGGTCAATCCGTTTGAAAGTAATGCTGACCACAGACAACACACGGACCCACAAACTTTTTTTCTAGAACAAAAATTTTTTGATTCAGAATGTTCTGAAACGTGAAGAAATGCAAAAAAATTATGCGATAAAAAGTTGACACAAGAATTCCTATTTATCGCAAAACATATCGATTTTTTAAAAATAAAAACGAAAACAGTAAATTACATCCTATCCAAATCTCAATTTAAATGCACTGACTAAATATGTGACTATATATTTTTAACAATATATTTTTCACTTTTGTTTGAGTGTGCGTTTGTGCCTGGCGTACAAATCTGCGGATGCTTAATTAACCCCCTTCCCATCATCCTATCGTCCTGAAACTTGGCCAATTAGCTTAAAGTCCATGACAAAGCCCATTGGGTCTATTCCTAGTTGACGTTAAAATATTGCCAAGCCGATTTGGCGCTGTTTTGTAGGCGATACAGTTCTAAATTTGGCAATCCCATTTTTTTTATTGACGCGCTTTGGCTTCAACCTTCCTATACTACAAATCATGGAGCTGGTTCGTTTCTCAATTTTTCATATTGGAATTCCGAATTGGCGACATTCTGGCTTTGTCGCCAACTTTTCAAAAGTGCGCCAACCCATAAACGTGAACTAGGAATTTACCAGTTTTTTTTTTTTTTTTTTTTAATCGACGCGGAGTTTCGAAAGCATTTTAATAAATCATTTAAAAAAAATACTTTTATTGTTAATAAATTGATAATTCTTATAAGGGATTTGATTAAAAAGTTTGTTTTTTACAGGTTAAATTATTAACACTCCAACTTTTCTTTTTTGATCATACACAAGCATTCAAACATGTTTCGTAAAAAGAGAAAACGGAAGCATAAAAGTGCCTAAGTGTAATATTTTATCTATTCCTAAATAATGAAAAAATAATAAAACATCAAGGCATGAATTCTAAAAATAGATCTCAAGGCCTTATTTTTCATAAAAAATAACGAAAAAGAAAGTATTTTCCAGGAAGTGATAAATAAAATAAAAAGAATCCAGTCTCCATGCTACGAGAAAAAGGCGCCAATTTTCAGCGTGAGTTATATTGTCATTTTGACGGCATTATTTTTCACCAAACAGATGTCATGTTCGTCAAATTTTGTCCATTGCATAGGTGAGAATTTTAAATTCTCCAAGAAAATGGAGAACTCACACATAGCACAGTAAGTAATATATTATTCATTCTATTATTAAAATGAGTTTCAATAAGTTTAAATTAATTGTTCTAAAATAAACATTTACGTGTTTACCAACTATTCAATGATTTTTGTAGACAAGTCATTAAATTAATTTGCTTTTCTGTTCAATGAGTTCTGGTAATATTCGGAAGCTTTTTAAATTTTTGTATTAGTATTTTACAGAAGAAAATATTTTTTAAAATGTAAAACAGCTTAATTGTTTATGATCTAAGACGTTTTGAAACCAGGTTAACCAGATTTTGTGTTAAAAAGTGTTACATATCATTCAACTATGTTCTTTTATTTCATTGTAACTGACATTATTTGTATTGATTCATTAGTTGTTGTTTTTTGTCTTTATGCAAATCTTTATGCAAGCAGAATGAACCCTGGTCATTAATAAGGGCTTGTCAAATATATTTATTTAAAATTTCAATTAATTAATTCTTTTATTGTTTGTTTCAAAACAGAATTTTAAAAAGGAAAAAACTTTGTTAATTTTCAATGTATATATAGTTAGCTTCAAATCTAAAAAATTATTGTGTGGGGGCGCCAAAATGAATTCTTGCCCCGGGTAAAAAGTGACCTAGTTCCGTCCCTGACGAACGATAATTTCTCTTTAGACTTTGATTAATTAATAATGAAAATTATTATTTTTTAATTATTTGAAGAAAAAAAATTAATCATCAATTGGAAGTTTATGAATACAAGAAAACATAATTTTTTTTTTTTCCATTTTTCAGAAGTTCTATATGTTGTTGGTTGGTTGGTTGTATTCAGATTATCTGGCGCCGTCAGCAACACGAGGACTATAATGCGCCGAAACATTCGTCATTAGACAAGCCAACATACATTTACAAACACCCATGCCTAACACGGGACTCGAACCCACAACCTCGCGGTCTAGAAGCTAGCATGCTAACCACTATACCGTTTGGTCGGCCTATATGTTGTTAAATCGGTAATAATTAAAGACCCCCCTCGCGGGTACCCGGCCCGCGAAAAGCTCTAACATAAGTCATACGGCCCGCCTTCAAAAGTTAGTGGTGAAAGTTACTGTAGAAGATATTTACGCTTAGAATGAAATGCTTAGAGACATTTATTACACACATTTATGCAGCGTTGCCAGACCCCGGACTTAAAATTCTTAGGTAGGCAATTTTTCACTAGGGCGTTTTGGACACACTATATTTAATAATATTTTTATCTATTGAAATATCAACAGTACTTCAAAAACTAGGACTTCCTGCCCATTAAAAAGTACTAAGAAAGGCTCTGTGGCAAATTATAGGTGTTGGTTGGTTGGTTGTTTTCAGATTATCTGGCGCCGTCAACAACACGAGGGCTATGATGCGCCGAAACAATCGTCATTTGACCAACCAACATACATTTACAAACACCCATGCCTTACACGGGACTCGAACCAGAAACCTCGCAGTCTAGAAGATAGCACGCTAACCCCTATACCGTTTTATAGGTGTGGGAAAAACAACAGTGTACTGTCAGCCACCGATGGCTGACGCTGCACTCAACGTGTTAATGATACTATCCTGTAATAAATAAAAATTAAATAAATTTTCAGTAATTGCTTAAAACAATAGAATTTTTTTTAGTTTTATATAATATTTTACACTGTCAGCCACCGATGGCTGACGCTGCACTCAACGTGTTAATGATACTATCCTGTATTAAATAAAAATTAAATAAATTTTCAGTAATTGTTTAAAACAATAGAGTTTTTTTAGTTTTATATAATATTTTACACTGTCAGCCACCGATGGCTGACGCTGCACTCAACGTGTTAATGATACTATCCTGTATTAAATAAAAATTAAATAAATTTTCAGTAATTGTTTAAAACAATAGAGTTTTTTTAGTTTTATATAATATTTTACACTGTCAGCCACCGATGGCTGACGCTGCACTCAACGTGTTAATGATACTATCCTGTATTAAATAAAAATTAAATAAATTTTCAGTAATTGTTTAAAACAATAGAGTTTTTTTAGTTTTATATAATATTTTACACTGTCAGCCACCGATGGCTGACGCTGCACTCAACGTGTTAATGATACTATCCTGTATTAAATAAAAATTAAATAAATTTTCAGTAATTGTTTAAAACAATAGAATTTTTTTTAGTTTTATATAATATTTTACACTGTCAGCCACCGATGGCTGACGCTGCACTCAACGTGTTAATGATACTATCCTGTATTAAATAAAAATTAAATAAATTTTCAGTAATTGCTTAAAACAATAGAATTTTTTTTAGTTTTATATAATATTTTACACTGTCAGCCACCGATGGCTGACGCTGCACTCAACGTGTTAATGATACTATCCTGTATTAAATAAAAATTAAATAAATTTTCAGTAATTGCTTAAAACAATAGAATTTTTTTTAGTTTTATATAATATTTTACACTGTCAGCCACCGATGGCTGACGCTGCACTCAACGTGTTAATGATACTATCCTGTATTAAATAAAAATTAAATAAATTTTCAGTAATTGCTTAAAACAATAGAATTTTTTTTAGTTTTATATAATATTTTACACTGTCAGCCACCGATGGCTGACGCTGCACTCAACGTGTTAATGATACTATCCTGTATTAAATAAAAATTAAATAAATTTTCAGTAATTGCTTAAAACAATAGATTTTTTTTTAGTTTTATATAATATTTTACACTGTCAGTCACCGATGGCTGACGCTGCACTCAACGTGTTAATGATACTATCCTGTATTAAATAAAAATTAAATAAATTTTCAGTAATTGTTTAAAACAATAGAATTTTTTTAGTTTTATATAATATTTTACACTGTCAGCCACCGATGGCTGACGCTGCACTCAACGTGTTAATGATACTATCCTGTATTAAATAAAAATTAAATAAATTTTCAGTAATTGTTTAAAACAATAGAATTTTTTTTAGTTTTATATAATATTTTACACTGTCAGCCACCGATGGCTGACGCGGCGCTCAACATGTTAACGTTCTTCTTGAAAAAGCATTGCCTAATCCTCTCCAATATCACATAGATTACTTCAATGGAAAACAGCACAACAAGCAGCCAACAAGACATTTACTTAATCAAATGAGTTAATTTTTTCTTAATTCACACTAACTTCCTTCCTTATTAAATACGATCCAATAAATGGCCGGTTTGCCTGCACTCCTAAATTACTTAACATTACTTAACTCAAGTAGATCTTTGCTCCTTTTAATGAATAAAGTATCATCGTTAAGAAAAGCGCTCGACAAGTACAAATTGATTTTCTTGTTACTCGGGAGCCGCTCCTAACTCAACTGAGAGAGAAACATTTACTATTTAATGAAATTAATCTTTAAGTGATAAAAACCGAGGGGAAATTCATTAAGTTTTACGAATGTAACTTTCAAGGCAAGCAGTGGCGTGATTATTTATTAACTTCGCTTTTGGATTTATTCGCTGTTAACCTGAATGCTCCGTGTTTGGAAGGAAAATACCGTTTTATTTTCAGCTCATTTAGTTTACTTTGCAGCGACTTCTTGCTATTTTTAATGAATAATCATTTATCATTTGAACGAATGACTTTAATTCTCACTCATATTTACTTTTGTCGTCGGAAAACTAATATTTGCTTTTGAAAAATATTTGATTGCAATGAAGAACGCGGTATTTTTAAGTATTTTGAGGAAGACTTTGCCTGCTTCATTATCCTGTTAATTTATGTCACCTTAATTAAATATAGTAAAATATTAACGTCAATTGCTTAACGTCAATGTTAAGAAGGTACCCTTTAAAAAATTTCTGAATAAATTAGCTCTTTCTATTGAATATAAAACTCTTTATTCGATGGTAGAACTAGTCATCAATTGTATGGAAAATCTCAGGATTAGAGTAAAATAAAATGCGAAGTATGAATTCAAATTCAGATTTGAGGTATGAATACTCAGAACAGAAATCAGAATCGAACTTTACATTTCATGACAGTGGTTCAACTGTCAAGGGGCTTTATTTGTTGTTGGAAAAGACAAAAACCTGTACGTTGCCTTATTTCGGCCTTGTTATTTATTGTCTGTCTATCACAAGAACAGATCTCCCACCAAGTAGTCTAGAGTTGTCTGTTGGGATCTAAACAAGACTTGTTCTATTTTTCACCGAGAATACTAAGAGAAAGATATCAACATTGGCCTACTGGAGGCCCTGATGGCACATTGGCGATATTCAATACGTTAACAAAATAGATTGATCCAAGTTAAAGATTTTCCATTACCAAGACGAATGACCGTCACTATCCTGCATACAGCACTCCTATTCTAAATCAATGAGCGTTTATCCTCCGCCACCATCTTGACTATATGGTGGGAACTATTCTCCGGATACACAGACAGTACATAATTAACAGTACATTATTAAATTCTAAAAAAATAACTTAACCAAATATTATTTAATCCTCGTCACATCTTGAAATAATTATTTAAATGTTAAGAAATAATTATAGAACTATCTTTCTGATATACTGTATGAGCAGCAACTGATCTTCAGGCATTGCCGACAACTAAAAGAAATTAATAACCCATAATACTTTAGTTTGTTTTATCGCCAACCTTGGATCCATAGTATATATTACGTTGTCCCTCCAATTTCTCACTCACTCCTCCCTGAATCTCAATAAGTCTCTAAGTTTTATAAGTGCAATTTAAATCGGGGAGACAAAAAATGGCACAAGTGAGCTTATACAAATAAACATACCATACCACATAAGTACGTCATTGTTTATTTCATTCATTGTACATACTTCTAGACCGCGAGGTTGCGGGTTCGAGTCCCGTGTTAGGCATGGGTGTTTGTAAATGTATGTTGGCTTGTCTAATGACGAATGTTTCGGCTCATTATAGCCCTCGTGTTGCAGACGGTGCCAGATAATCTGAATACAACCAACGAACCATTGTACATACAATCAGATAGACATCTCTGGAAGCTTCTGCACCTGTTTCCTCAATTAGAATAAAAAGGTTTCAATATTTAAGTCATTTCTATTATGGTGCAATTGTTGATTGGTTGGATGGGTTGGATGCTCAACGGATTATATTTCTGCTCAATAACGGTTAATCCAAACCCTGCAACTTAAAGCGGATTCCGAACCAAAGAACATCCATGCCTTACCCAAGACTTTCACTTAGCTTTGAAAGCTTTAGCTTTTTTTTATATGAATACAACGAGAAACGTTATTTTCACCATACTTCATGAAAATTCTTATTACATAAGATAAAATTCTAAATATCTTTCCAATGAAAGTTTGGTGCAACATAAACTTATATTTATCAATTCGATCAACAGTGAGAGTGAGCCCTGGCTACATTCCCAGTTAACATTTTAAATTCTACTAATTTTTTTTTAACAGACTCAAACTCAGTCTCTTCAATTTGGATCAGCCAACAACCTTCTTCAAAATACTCCAAATTGAAGTGGCATGAATTTTGAACTGAAAATATTAATGGAATGCTCTTCCTCTGCTTCACAAAAATGCCTAAAAGGTATTCGAGAAGTATTTTTAATTGGACGGTTTCTTTCCAAAAAGCAAGTTAGCAACATTCTGCTATCCAAACTGAAGAGGCATGGTCTCTCCAATTTAAGACTCGAAATAACGTTTTTGTAAACAGAGCCGAGTAACTTAAGTTAACACAACAGAAAAAAAGATACAAGTATTAAGTGGGCGTTCTTGCTGTTTTCTAGCTTTTTTTGGTACTGTAAATGATGAGATAAAGAACTCATAGAAAGAAATGGAAAATGACGTAAACGGAAATAACTGCTATTTTAAAGAAGCAGTCCAGTTTTCTGGTTGAACCTCTTACGACCTACGGTACCCAAATGAGTACATTTTTTAAAAGATCTCCAGTAATCTCCAGAAACACTAATTACGTTTATCAGCTTCGAAACTGATGGAACCCTACTGGATAAAGTGTATATTAAGCGGTTCCCAATTGCTGTAGCTTCTAGATTCGAATTCAGGTTCTTCATTGAAAGCGGTCGGAAGTTGGTAAATGGCGTCTGGACGTATAAGAAGTAAGAAAACAATATTTTTTTTTATTCTTTGCAAATTTTCTTTTACATTTTGTGTTATATTTAAATAAAGTTTAGATTGTAGTGATTATATAAACATGAATTACTACGCATTTGCCGGAGGTGCTGTTGAGGAAGGTCGCGTTTAGGAAAAAGTTTATCTGACTTCATTTGAATTAAGATCTTGAATGATGACTAGGGTACAAGAATTATAACAAAGGATTTAGAAGGAGGAACGACACACGTCTTTTCTCTCTGATGATCTCGCGGCGCAGTCTGATGGTTACTTGCTATGCAGGATTTGAACTCTGATGTAAATATCACGTGCACAGAGCGTGAGAGCATAGTGTTGCCTGCTGAGAATGTGCACGTGATCGAAGAGTAAGATCATATTTCCTGCATATTATTTATTTTAATCGTTGTGTTATTAACGATGTTAAAAAAAATGAAGGTACTCAATTAAGGACCTGGTAACTCGGATGCTAAAAAAAATTTATTATTTTATTTTTTTAGTTTTATCTGACAGAAGAGAATATTAAAGCTCTTCTTGCTCATATTGATGGATTAGTTTTAGATTTTATTATCTATGTGGATGCAGACACAATACTAACAGATGAAAAGGCATCCTATGGTATAGTAGGAGCTATATAACCATTTAGTTAGTAAAATGCCTGAAATATCTATTTTCCATCTATTTATCAACATATTTTCCACAAGTATACCATTTCTTGATTACCTAGAACTAGAAATAGTTTTTTTGACTAGAAACGTAATGAGCAATCGAATGACGGTGTTGCAACTAATTTTCTACCAGATAGAGATATGGAAAATAGCTGTTCTAAATACCGAACTCGTGAAGATAAAACAGCCTTTTGTCAAGCGAAGGACAATAAGTCGATATTGATGTTGTCCAGTGCATCTGGCATCAGCCTAGAAGGAACTTGCACGAGATTGAGCAGGGAAGCAAATTGGAAAATAATGTCAAACAACCTACTTTCATATTCGAGGTCTTATCAAGATGTAATCGCTACCCACCAAAAATTGGCTAACGTGCCTCTAATGGATAGCGACCTACAGTTTGGGATAAGCTGATCTATTCAATAAGGAAAACACATTGTATTAAAAAATCACAACTTGGGACGGCATGGTATAAAATAAGAAGCTTGACAAAGTAATCTGATTCCACTCAGAAAGAAAATTTGTCCACGAATGTATAAATGTAGGAAGTTAAGAGTAAGCAAATGGGACTTGGTACTCCTTGTTTTAACAAAAAATAATAAAATATCAATTTTCTATTTTTTGCATATTTATAATCCTTGAAACCTTCTCCGTATTGTTTTGTTTATGGCAAGTTTTTGAGCTGATCCGATAGTTGCAATTGCAGGAAAACTATATTTTTATGGAGAGTTTAGGATTGCTGCAATAGATCCTATGATGTTTCGGACGCATTTTTCTCAGTTCGTGATTTTTGAAATTCCCACTTTACTCAAAATGCTAAAACTTTAGAAAATATGAATGAAATGACTTGAAAATCATTCTTAATATATATTCGACCAAAATAAGCATGGATTTTGAATAAAATAAAAGCTTTTTTTTTTACAAATTTAATCGTTGAAAAACAGCAGTTTTTTACGTTATTTTTACCTATAGGTACAGTAATTATCGCTTTTCTTGAAAACTACTTATTCTAAATCCGATGCCTAAAAAGTTAGAGTATATTGCTAGGTATTTTTTTTTTTTTTTAAATCAGGAAAAAATATTAAAAAATGAAATAGTAGGATAGATTTTGAAATTTGAAGAATTTCTTTAATTTTTTTAAAATTTTGAAAATTTAGAGCCCTATGTGAACTTTTTTTTAAATAAAATTTAGTTTTTGCATAGTAATACATCTAAATATGTAAAAATTATAATTTTAAAGGTTTAAATAAAAAAAAAGTTTTAAGAGTACCAAGTCCCCTTAAGTTTTGAATCCATTTATCCAAATGCATTATACATTACCAAATAGCACAGTAGTATTGTCCAAAATAAGAAACAGAGGCTGAAGAAGATTGGCCACTTCCAACCGAAACTTGAGCATCGTTCCATAATACACAATTTTTCGAAAATAAATAATTCAAACACACAACAAAATATACTTTTTGGCCTGCGTACTTTCTCATAAATAAAATATTTCAATTTTAAAACTATGCATCAACATTTCAAAACTTCCAGTATATTTTAGACAGCATTGGGAGAGATTGGCCAATATCTGCGACAACGGTTGGCTTACAAAGTTCCACATGGGGATTGGTAAAGCAATATTGGCCAGCGTTTTTATGGTAGTGGCACTGACACAGATAATTTAAATCAGTTGGATTAAACAAAGAATTTGGTACAAAATACTTCAGAATAGAGAAATATTTTTTAAATATGATATATACGAATATTTCATAATTTTACTGAAACTCATGATGCCAGTAAATACTTTAAAGTTATGAAATAAGCACAAAAAACAAGATCGGAATTTAGTTTAACGCACATTTATATACATATATATATATATACTAGCTAGATACTCTTGCTTCACCACGAATTTTACTATGTGCAATATTGTAGCCAGCTGTGAGGTCCCGCGTTGCGGAAATCCGTCATTGGTTTATAGGCCCCAATTTTTGGCGCTTCGCTCGCAGGAAGGTTCATCGCAATGCAAAATCGAGCTCGCGCTGAAAAAGTCCTTAATACATAAGCACGGGCTTACTTAACTCGTTGAAAGGTTCATTGCTATGCTAACATGAGCTCGCTTTGCTCGAAGAAAGGTTCATTGCTGCGTAAGCATAAGGTTGCTTCACACACTAAAAACTAATTACTACGTAAAGCCTTAATATTAGAAGCCCTTACCTTGTCGTGAAACAATAAAACAAAATTCCCCGTTAATAACTATAATACAACACCCCTTTAAGAGTATTTTAAAACGTGATGTTTGTAAAAAGCAAAATTAGAAAGTCAAAACTACTTATGTTGAAATTTTCAGAGCTCTAGGCCTTTTAAAAGTCGCTTTTTGTAAAAAGATTAATTAAAAATTCATTAAGAAACAAATTAAAATTTTAATGTTCTTTTTGTCAAAAGTTCAATTAGAAGCCCAAAACTATTTGTGTTGAAAATTTCAGAAATGTAGCCCACAGTTAGAAATCGTTTTGTAAAATATTTGTTAATTAGTTAATTAAAAAACAAATAAAATTTCAAAATTCTGTTCTTCAAAAGTTCAATTTGAAGGCCAAAACTACTTACGTTGAAAATTTCAGAGCTGTAGTTAAAAAAAATATATATTAATTTTTAGAACTTTGTCATGATAAAAATCGTTGCCAATTAAATCTCTGCACTCAAATGAATAAATTTCAAAATAATTTAAATAAACTTCATGTATGGAAATTTCCCTATTTCTTACCCACCTGTTTTTGATGAGACGACCATAATCTTGACTACTCTCGAAGGTGGTTCAGGAACACTTGTTAAGTTTCCGTGTAGGACAGAGTCCAAGATGCTGTCTTGAGAATCTGCCATTTTTAAGCACTTTTCCACTCCGGTTACCAATTCTTGTTTCCCAAGAATTATTGGAAATGGGGTCTAAATACTCTTAAGTTCTTGAGTGCTGATCATCTCCTGTGAAAAGATATATTGTAATGAAATTAAGTAAATTTTATTAAAAGGAGTTGACAGTTTTAAAATGAATAGACTAAATCAAAACCGACCAAATTGAACCCTCACATGTAGAGTGTTCCTTACTTGGTTGCCGCACATATGATACATTAAAAATAATGATTTGAAAATTGAATTTTATTGAATCAATTTCAAGATGTGCAAATCTCGTTTTTAAATGTTTAAGTTTTACTGATTAAAAAAAAAAAAATCTTTCCATTTTGGGTTTTTGGTTGGTTGGTTGAGGTTTTATAGCGCAAGGGCTTCACTAGGGCCATGCTGCTCCAATCAGTAGTACGTTATCTAAACATTAACAATTTGTGTTGTAAATGAAATATGTACCTATTTAAATAACATCGAAATAGGTAGAGAATTCAATAGTACAACTTTTATTAAGTCAACCATTGTATTTTAAAGTTATTTTTAAGTAAATGTGTTGATAAAAACAGTTTATAAATTGGCTTGTGTGTATACATTTTCTTTTTGGTTGGTTTGTACGCTCAACGACCTATTTTTATGAACAATGTCAGCTAATCAGACCGGGACCTATAGCTTAACGTGGATTCCGAACCACAACGAATATCTATGCCTTACCCAGGATTCGAACACGGCATCTTTTGTATGAGAGGCCAGGACACTAACCACACAGCTATCAGGTTGGATAGTTTATTTTTCGATAATTAATTTTTTTTTTAATTATTCTTTTTAATAAATTCTTTTTAAAATGAATTGTTAGGCAGCTCTTCATTTTAATTCATATCTTTAAGGAGAGGGGGGGGGGGGACTTATTAATTCAATTAAAATTGAAGATTTATTCTACTTCAATTAAAATAATTTATATTGGGAAATTATTTTACATCTTAAATTACATCAGCCTTTCAAATGTAAAACCACCCGTAAAGCTTATATTGTTTGGTACCGAAGATTTTAAAAGAGCAATATTTTTTTTAAATTTAATTTATCTTCAAACGAGTCATCATTACTTCAAATGTTGGTTGACTGAAATAATTAACATCTAAGCGCATTTGATAAAGGACTTCGCATTCTTTAATAAGAACGTTAGATTAATGCTGCATCTTGAATCTTTTTGCGAGAAATTATGACTACAAAATAATTGCTTTTTTACTTTCCACTATGTCAAATTATATAAAAGAAATCAATTCAACAAACCATCACGTTATTAAAATTAATGAAGACATTATTTATTTTGTTGAAAAAGTTATTCATAGCACTAAAATCAAAATGTTCTTGTTGTCGTCATCTAATGTTTTGCTCCGGTTTAACTTTAATAGAGTTTTTGAGCACTAAAGATAACAAAATACTTGGGAAAACAGGGAAAATATATTTAAAATTAAAAAATCATTAATTTTTCATTTTTATTGAATAAATATTTAAATGTTGAAATTTTAAATAGTTATGTTTATCTGGAATATATTATCACTAGCAATCTTTAGTTAACGCAAAAGGCATAATTATATCTTCCAAAAAAAAAAAAAAAAAAAAAAAAAAAAAAAAACTAGACGATGTAAAAAAACCGCCAAGTCAGTCGGAAAAGTTATGAAATCTAACGTTTGCCGCCAAGCGGCCGCGTTCAGTTTCTTTGGGGAACTTTTACACAATGTACGAATGGGGTACTTGTACATAGGCAATCAGAACTCGGCAGGCTAGAGTTATTTCGGATTAATCTCATTTCATTCGCTTCAGCTACTTTGCACTCATTGCACCGAATTGAGATTAATTTTATAAAAACTCTAGCCTGTTAAGTACTGATTGTCTATGTACAATTACCCCATTCGTACATTGTGTACATGCACCCCAAAGAAACTAAACGGAAGAATCAGAAGAAAAAAATGTCGGTGACTTCGGCGATTTTCAAAGGATTTTTTTACCATATTCCCTTGTTCACTGTTAACAATTATGTTGTTATTTTTCGTCCACTTACCCGGGGCAGCACGATGACAAAAAAATCATGGTTCTAGCTATAATAGAAGCTGAGCTACGATGGGTCAAAAACGGGCCTAAGCTCTGTCAGTATAATGTACATTTGCATGTTTGCCGCTTTGTTATCGGACTTGGCGATGAAACACCGCCGCTTTCCTAGTTCTTCTTTAGAAGAAAATAATTATGGTGTTTTCCTTGTGGAATTTAAAACACCACTACAAATTTTGTTTGCGCCAAATGTAAAGATAAGTGAAACAAACATTTGTTTTGAACTCTTTATTTTAAAGTATTTAATGTGTTAAGAATAAGTATAAAATAATAATAGATTGAGCATTTTCAACCACGACTGATAAAGAGCACTGATTTGTAAAATATTGATGAATATTTTTAAAATTAACTAAAAATGCGATACAAGATTGTGGAAACAAAATAATAAATACACCATGTGGCAGTAAAATATTATAAAATATCTCTTTTACATATTATTTTGGTTTACTTATTACCACCTTATCCCCACAGAACCATAAGTTTTAAAAGTCACCTTCCTTTTGTTTGCCAACTACTAAACTGTTATGCTCTCTGTTTGTTTCGACACAAAAGTTGTTTCCAGGGTATTCAGGTAAATATTCTCCTTTTTCTTTTATCTTCCTTCCTAAGACAACTCTTATTGTTTTCCCCTTTTGTTCATCTCTCTTCTAGTTTACTCTCAAATAGATATTATCATTTATTTTACAAACGATTAGATTAGTAGATAAAGACTTTATTCTCTGTGAACAGAAACTTCAGTTCTTAAAACTGCTTGTTAACTCTCGTGCCAAGAAAAGATGGCAACGCTATTGAAGATCCAGAAAGGTAACCGAGTGTGGGAGTATCACTTTAAATCCCAACCCGCCCTATACCGCCTTGTAGAGAATTTCCCAGCTAACCGCCTTTCGGGCGGTTGCAGGGGTAAACCAGGGGTAAACGTATATTTTCAAGTGAGGGGAACTGCCCTGCCTTAGTTGTTTAAAGCGTGACGGTCCTCAACAATAGGCTATTGTGGGGCATGTAGAGGGGAGACATGGATTTAAAGTACTCAATGTCAAACTGCCCCACCCTTTGGACATGGAGTAAGATAGTCAGGGACTTTTCTTTTATGCGAATCTTGTCATGTACTTAGCGGTGGCGTTTGTTTCATTGATAAGACGCCAACTAAATTCTCTGACATATCAAGCAGATGACCCAAAGCACACCCCTATTGCAGGCTGTATACATATAGTAATGATCTTTTAATGGTCGACAGTGACCCCCCACAGCAATCCCAGGAGTGGCAGACAGGAGAACGAGTTGGGCGAGTTCATTTCCAGTTTTTATGAATGGAAAGTCATCGGGGTTTTGTGAAACCCACAAAGCTGACTCCATGGGATTTAAAGGGGTATACGCCATTTTGTGGTTGCTTGAGTTTTGGACTGTGTTTTTGTAACGAAAGGAGTCAGTTTCGTAGGCGCTCCTTGTAATTATTATCTTTAGTAAATATATAATGGAACTCTCTAAATTTCAACTTAATATTCATTAAAGTAAGCCATCAATAAATGTATTTAATTATTTGAAGTCCGCGTTTTAAATTACCGTACAGAAATCGGTTTTATTCTATCCACATCTTTTATTTTATTTCAGTGAAACATTTTTTTCCCTAATGGCGGCCCCAAGTACTTAAAGCCATTTTTATTGCTCGCAGTCACTTGGCCATTACAAGGCCGGAAGAGATGGCCACTTGCGAAGCGGCACCATTAGGAGGGCCATCGTTGCCCCTAACTTGGGTCATCCAAGTCATATATCCATGTTTTGCCCCGAATGCGAACCGAGACCAACCATCATCGCTGACCACTATACTGAATGGGCAAAGTTTCACCAAGCTAAAACACTGCGGAAAAACGCTTAACTGGAACGCATGTTTTATTGCTAGGTATTATACTAAACTCCAACTTAACTTGACATCACTAGACAATAGATCTTCACAGTGCTCACAGGCAATTAATCCATTTCAGCGGAGTGAAGATATAATTCTCACCAAACCTTATAGCCTTTTGTTCTCTTCAGGGTTGTGGTTTGGCGAGCATTATGCTTTCACGCCGCCAAAATGGACAAATTGCCTATGAGCACTGTGACGATCTATCGTCTAGTGATGTCAATTAAAGTTGAAGTTTTTTATAGTGAAAAAAAGTAAATAAAAGTAATCATTTTCATGGCAGAAACATTCCATTCGAACAGTATATGATTGAAAACATTTTAATAAAAAAAATCTTTCCCCTTTGAAAATACTTGATTTTTGAAGTCCTCTGAAATTCAAAACAAAAAAGCAAAATAACCCTTAGCCTTACTTCCATAGCATCACGATCTATAAAATAATAATTCCACTATTTATCGAAACCACTATTCAAAAGCTTACTTCCAAGAGATCGAGATTTCATATTATTATCGTCTACGTAATTCACAACCCTTCACCTCCCGCCGAGATATTTAGGCTTTGAAATATAAGTCTCAGGGTATATTTGCTCGCTTCGAAGCTACAGGACCATAAAATGGAAAGAGCCCCGCTATATTTATTCCAAGAATTCTCGCTTTTCAGTCTATATATTGGGAAGGTGATACGAGGTTTCGAGCGATAATGGAACACTGCCCAATATCGACTGAGTAATCGGAAAATGGTTCCAAGTAAATGAGCAATCTATGTATCATTTGGGAATGCATCCATTACGTTATGTGTTGCGATAGATCGCTTTAATGAAGTGCGTATTTGTAACGTATTATTATTTAATTTGTGTTATGCAGTGCGGATACTAACTACCAAAGTTAAAGAATATCATTCTTCATTATATTTGGTTCAAATTACAACTGACTTGTTTGAATTAATATCTTTCACCAACACAGATCGTATTTAAATAATAGGTGCAGGGAATGGACAAAAGTATGGATACATCTGCACCTAAACAGTACAGTTAGCTTTTGTTCATTACTTAAAACAAAGAGTAATAATTGATTCTACTTTTCTTATTACCTTTTTCTTATAAGTTCAAATTGTGTTTGAATGCACTTCAAATAGTGATTAGTAAAATTGAGTTTGATGCAAAGCAAAATCTGATAGAAATCTTTTTAAAAAAGATATTTTTGATGCTCGTCTTGTGAGTAATTTCGTTACCGATGTTGCTAACTTCTTAGAGGTATCAAGAAGTGCAGTGGTGAAAGTCATGACAACAAAAAATGTGTTAAAAAGATCATCTTCGAGACAAATGAATGGAAATAAATAAAAGATATTTAATAGAGACGGAAGGACATTTAAAGATAATTCTTTTACCTTAAACGTGAAAATTTCAAAAGTGATTGATGAGCCTAATATTAAACTACAGAATTCAGTCATACCTCATATAGGTCTAAGGTACCCATTAATAAAAATACTTCTAGTAGAAGGGCTATCCCCCAAAAAAACACGTTTGAAAAGTAGAAAAACCACCAACCTCAAAAACACAAAAAACGTTCCTGCAATAAAAAAATCATAAACATGATGAAAATTTTCAGCCACAAACACCGTGATATAAAAAATGGCCAACCTCTGATTACAACTCTCGGTTGTGACTCGCTTAAGAATGTATGCTTACTTAGTTTCTTTTTAAAAATTTAAGTTCCGCTTCCATAAAAATTTACGCTGCTTGAGGTTGGCGCCCGTCATAGGAATATTAAGAATACTTGTGTTCAAACTAATTTATGACTGTTTGCACGAATATTGGAGGAGATATGATTTCATTTGGATGGGTAGGAAATACTTAGTGTAAATCTTCATGTTCATGTAGATGTAATTTTCAAAATAGTATAGAGAAACTGTGCTCAAACGCTCACATTTGAATCTTTATTAAGAATTTTTTAAGTAGGAAACTGAAGTGTTTGTAGTACGCTTTTGTTTGGTTGATACATGCATTTTGGAAAGTTTTTATTGTGTGGGGAGATTAGGGGGGTTACAGGTTAGTGATTAAGACGGGAGCCAACCTCAAGCAGCGCAATAATAACCCCTTGATATTTGACAAAATTTAAAATATTTTCTTAACAACAATTTTAAAATTCACTATGAAATTACAATTTTGATGATATATGATTCTACAATTTCTTTTACAACGGAAAGTAAAAATCAACACATCTTTAAAAACGAATGACATTTTTGCAAATTCCATTAGCCAATCGCAATTGCATGGTTCATTTAGTCCTCTGTAATGAGTTGACTGTGTTGTCAGCTCGTATAACCTCCACATTTATACTTTGTATTTAGCCCATAGTATCTTGCAACAAAATGTGATTGTTTTCATTTTTCAATGGAGATTTCCCGAAATTAAAATGTTTTTGAAAGTTAACTCTCTCTAAATTGTCATACAGTTCAAATAACACATGCAATTTGAAGAACACATATTTCTCTATAATTCTGTCTCTTCAAAAATTAAATTATTTCAATTGTAAAGATGTTATAAGCCATATAATTATAGTCCAATTCGTTCTGCCTATACTTTAACATTACGTTCATTCTCACTTAAGCCTAACATGTCGGAAAAACTAACTTCGAAATTATAGCAAACCTGTTTGGCAACTTTTGGCATATATATCTGAACCTCAATTACAAGTTGATCGCCTTTATCTGTCACCAAATTATAAAATGAAAAAAAGTGATTTTAAATTAATTAAAAATAGAAAGAATTATTTAATGAAGTTCAAACCAGGGTAGGATTTTAAGTTGAAACATTCCGCATCCTATAATTCAATACGTTTGAAGATCTATAGCTTAGTTAGGGCTGGACGTTTGTTTAAATTTTTACATCAAAATCGAGCCAGAACTCGTTTTTTTATTTCGTTTTGGAAATTTCAATATTTTTTTCCTTCGTTGTCTTTTATCCTTTGTACTCAATTTTTTTTTTTTTTTTTTAATATCACCGAGACGAATCTATGGTATTTTTTGTATAATTATGTGAAGTTGCGTAAGCATGCTAGAAAATAGTCAATTTCGGCTTTTTCGCTGGAAGTTGTGCAGAGAATAGATACTTACTGTTGGTGTCTGCCTTTTTAAGGTTGGCGGCGAAACGACCGTTTCGTCTGATATTAATAGCATCTGCGTAAAAAACTGAAATTTCGATCATAGCTACCGTAGTTCCAGTGACACAAAATATGACAGACGATTCAAAATGACATGCTAGAATAACTCACGCTTTTTGATTTTTATCGCAGAATATATTTACGCACAGAAAACACCACGAGAGGTTCTACAACTACTACTGATCCTTCCTAGTGCATGTTTTAAGGTTGATCAACAAGCTGCCAGTGCTTGGAATTCCTGTCGATAAATTTATTGGAAGGTCACTCTTTGATCGGAATACCAGCTTTGAATTTGCACGGTGTCAGGAGCTTGAACAATTCAGCTACTGAGCGAACGTCACGGAAGAGCACAAGTGATTGGATGAGAGGAGTTAACGTATCAGTAAATAGAAAATGTTTGATCTACTGAAGTCGCCAATCAGAGGTCACAAACTGGCTTCTCCTGCGACTGGAAGAAATCGTTTACACGGTGCTAGCGCTGGTGTCTAATGACTGGTGATCTCATCTAGTAGGCCGACTGGTAACTGGCTTAAAGTAACGGGGGAATTTCTTTACAGAAAATACTCGCATACAACCAGTATTCTTTTTAAGGTATTCAGGTGCTGCTACCGCATATTAGTTACGGAATATTTAGCTTCTATATTTTGTCCCATCGTCTGTTTATGATTTCTCGCAGCTATACTAAACTTCAACTTAACTTGACATCACTAGACGGTAGATCGTCACAGGTGCTCATAGATAATTTATCCATTTTGGTGGCGTGAAAGCATAATGCTCGTCAAACCATAGAGCCTTTTGTTCGACAAACGGGACTGTAGACGGGACGACAGAATACTGTATCACCCCATTCCCTTTTCATTCTCCTCCCGTCCCACAAGAAAAAATTAGGCTAGGAAACTCAGCCCAGCAATCCTGTAGAGAACAAAAGGCTATAAGATTTGGCGAGAATTATGTCTTCAATCCGCTAAAATGGATTAATTGCCTATGAGCTCCGCGAAGATCTATCATCTAGTGATGTCAAGTTAAGTTGGAGTTTAGTATAGTCTTTTGTTATGCCCCTCGTTATTTCTATAAATACTAATGAAAAATACGATTTGTATAACGAGAAACGTCACAAACTATTTATATAATTCATATGAGGTTTTCTTTGATGTCTTCAGTGACGAAAGAAGAGATAATAACGTGTTATAAAATGGAACCATCAGTGAGGGAAAATTCATACTTTTATATGCTTTGTTTTCAATGTTCCACAAAGGTGAGGATAAATTATTATAAGGGAAAATTATTTGTTTAGGCTCTCGCAATTAAATATGGTGGTGGTATTATTCAGGTGTATTTATTCGAGGAGACTGGATTCAACTCAAAGTTTCAACCGTAAGTATAAACACTTCAATTCGGTGGTAAGTGCTCCTTTTACAATTTTCGCCCCTTCAGTAGTGCATACTTCTATGCAACATACTTCAAGGCCCTGTGTGATTAGTAGTTCTAAAACTAATGATGGTAGTTCAAACTGAAGATGGTTGAGGCTTTAAATTGTGGTAAATATATCTTTTGAATTTTCAGAGTGTGTTTACTTTTTGCTACAAAAGAGATTTATTCAGTGATTGTGTATTGTAATTGAAATATCGATTACATGTAATCATAAAGAAAACGTACTAAAATAGTTTTTTTTTTATTTACCCTTATCCAATCATGAGAATTTTTAAAGAGTGCAACTAAAAATCTAAATAATAGTATAAAACTTAAGAAATGCATTTTCCTTTATTAATAACACTTAAAACATACAGTAGGCAAAAAAATTGAATTCTGGCAAAAATTTTGGTTTTAAAAATTACAAAATAAAGGTACTAGCACACATCTTTTTGCTTAGGATGTTCTGTTAAAAAATTGAACAACTTGAAACGTGACGAAAATTATATTATTTGTAAAATAATCTTGTCTCACATACAACAGTTGTATGTTTAAACATACAAATTAAAGAAATATTTTTAATTTTTAAATATATACACTAATCCTAACAAATATTCATCTAGGTCAGTAGTTGGTAAACTTATTCTTTCCATGAATTGTGATTTTTGGAGTCAATTTATTCTAGCCATTAACTTTAGGTACTATAATAATAATTTTACATATAGAGGGAAATATAGCCACACTCAAGTATGTTAAAAGTCGCATGTGGCTCTCCAACCTCGGTTTTTCGACCACAATCAAGGTTAATGACAACAATAATGACATTATTGCTTCGATAACTGATTTGAAGATTTCGACTCTATTTGCGTTTTTGTTAGGTATCAAAAAATTTACATTCCTTGTATCATTTTCCAGTCCTTCGCCTTCAACATTTCGAATACGCTTCGAAAAATAAAATCGTATCAGTTTACACTAGTTATCACTAAGTGTTTAAATGCTATTAAAGTAGATAAAAATTGCTATTGGTGTCATATTTAAAAATTTCAAATTCACATTTCAACAAACCATAATTAAGATTTTAATCTCGAAAACAATCACAACTACATTTTTACTAATTCCTTGTGACTGTTAAAAAACGAAATCGTCAAAACATTAAATCCTTTGCAGAGTATACTTGTTTCACTTTCAAATCGAACGAAACCAACAATAAATTACTCAATGAACGAACCAATGGGCATATTTCATATTTAAAAACATACCCACTAACCCAACAAACACCCTATCTACTACGGAAATGACAAAGGTAGAAATATCTGCATTCAATCGCTCATTACTTCAAAGGGAAACAGCGGTCTCTGTATTTGCATTATTTTCTTGCTTCCAACGATTCACATTTGCAGGGGGACAAATAAATTGGACGCATCATTTTCTGTCGGCCACCTTCAACATTTCTAATACGCTTCGAAAAATAAAATCGTATCAGTTTACACTAGTTATCACTAAGTGTTTAAATGCTATTAAAGTAGATAAAAATTGCTATTGATGTCATATTTAAAAATTTAAAATTCACATTTCAACAAACCATAATTAAGATTTTAATCTCGAAAAGAATCACAACTACATTTTTACTAATTCCTTGTGACTGTTAAAAAACGAAATCGTCAAAACATTAAATCCTTTGCAGAGTATACTTGTTTCACTTTCAAATCGAACGAAACCAACAATAAATTACTCAATGAACGAACCAATGGGCATATTTCATATTTAAAAACATACCCACTAACCCAACAAACACCCTATCTACTACGGAAATGACAAAGGTAGAAATATCTGCATTCAATCGCTCATTACTTCAAAGGGAAACAGCGGTCTCTGTATTTGCATTATTTTCTTGCCTCGAACGATTCACATTTGCAGGGGGACAAATTGGACGCATCATTTCCTGTCGCTCGCCTTCAATTCCACGAATGTGTATCGCTAAAATGATTTCCCATCTACTCGAGTTTTCATAATGGGACGATATCTAGAATTGGATTTGTTGATGATATTTTGCGTAAAAGGGAATTTTTCGTCGAAGTAATGAGATCTTTATGTCGGGTCATCAGTTTCGAAATGTATTCTCGTTGTTATATTGAGGACAACAAGGACTTTTTATAATAAATTAAATGCATTTGAAGGGCATTAGGTACTGCATGGTATTACCTAGAGAGATTTTGAGATGTATATTATTAGATGCAAAATTGAATAGTGTCCTATTAAACAGTTAAAGACTTAAATTACAGGAATAACTATGTCAAAGAATTACTGTCATATAAAGTCTGTATTTGCAACTGTATTGTTTTCTATTCTTTAAAACTAAACTGATAATAAATTAATTGAAAAAAAGTCAAGTATTTATGATAATCAATATTATAAACGTAATGAGTTTTGGAATCTCAATGAAATTTACATAAATTTTATGTCGTTTATTTTTCTATAAATGAAAATTAATTTTAGCTTTTTATCAACACTCATTGTTAAGCAATCACCACAAATTTACGTTTATATTAAATATGTATTCCATGCATGTCTTTTTTCCTACAGTGAAATTAAGTGATCAAATGAGACGTTGAATTGTAACATTTATTGGTATCAGTAACCACTTTTACATTTATTGACTAAAATCTTCCCTTGTTAAGGCTTTTTAATAGTATAATTTTTTTTTTAAATATCTTAGATTAACTTCGACTTTGTTTGTTGTTGAGAGCGGAATCTGCATTGGCCTAATTAATCTCTTTGCCGACATCCAATCGGGTTTAAAATTGGCAGATAGATTTGATGTTTATGACAATGCATTCCATCAAATTTTGGGGCTGTTATTGTCCCTAAAATGTAGCTTTTACGGAATACAAATAAACCAATTGGCCGTCATCCACAATCGCGTAAAACAGCTTTTAACTGATCATTGTATAAACTCTTTCCTGTTGCCAATTTTTTTAAATAAATAAATAATCAAATTACTTTAATCAGAATGAATAAAAGATATTATGATGTTAGTGATATATTCACGTTCATTTTAATAAATAAACGTAGTTTGCCGCACATTTAGCTGATAGATATTTAAAATTAGATGCATAAACCAAGCACGCGCTGTTGACAGATTCGGCGCTATTTTAGCGATTATAAAAATTGGCAATGCTTGTAAAGGATTAAAAACTTTATTTTTTATGGGTTATTTTATTTAAATTTCATTACAATATCAATATATTAGAGTTATTTACAAACAAAAATATCACCAAGATAGCAAGTTTGGTGTAAAACTTGGCGAGAAAACTTTTACACGAAGTTAGTTATTTTCTACTTTGTCGAGTAATTAAATAAGTTATTTTTAAACTCAAAATATAAAACTCGCGTCTCATCGCTTAACTTCTCCATCTAGCAAATTTTATTTCAAAATATCGCCAAATTGAGTTGAATTCCTCAAAATTAGTCTACTGCCATCGCAAAATTATTGAAATAGTGAAGCTGTTTTAGAATCGTTTGGATACAAATTTACGTTTTTAAGCAAAAATGACGAATAGGAGCAGTTTTGAGTATGTGCAACATTCCTGGGTAATGAACGAATAATTCAAAGTTATATTCCGATTTTCTGTCCCAAATCTCATTCTCCTTTGGCATTTCGAGAGTCGACCAGCAAACAAGAGCTTGCCTAATTAAATATGACTTTGGGAATTAGATGGCATTCCCACTGGCTATGGCAAAGCAAGAAGGGAAGTATTGCTAACTTTCCCCATCCGGCAAATTTCGATAAAGCAATTGTCTTTCAAAGTGCATGCTGCATAATGGACTACTCGCAGATTTCATCGCCTTATTTGTATAGCGTTGGGCTGAGTCAAGTCAGGGCAGTATTTCTAAATAGGCTAAGTAGGCTGCAGCCTAGAGCGGCAAATTTTCATGGGGAGGCAGTTTGGCAATTTATTCAAAAATTAAAGTGAAATGTTTCAGACGTTATTAAAATTTTCCCTGCGAATTTAAGAATACATGTTACTTAAAAATATGTTTTAGTCCTTCTATATATCCTACTTTCTAAAACTGTAACATAACACAAAATTCACAGCACGTAAACTTGTTTTATAACTTTATTGTAGTGCAATCTAATTTGGTTTGACAACACTGGCACAAACGTAGTGATTCGATCTGACAACACTGTTAGCCAATCTGCAACACTGTTGGTGGAAGACCCAGAGGCTACGCTGTCAGTGGTGTAGTGTCAGTCTAGTCAGTCCAAGTTTGACAGTGCCATTCATGTATATCAGTGTGCACCATGGGATCGTTGATGATTGTGTTGAGCGAGGCGTGTTCCTGTCGTTTGTTACGAATTTGCTTTATAGTTTAGAGTATTCCAATACATAACGTATAGTTTTTAACAAGTAGGCTACTCCCTACTAACTACAATGAGTGACGGTAGGAAGAGACTCAATGGCGTTGAAAACAAAAAAATGAACAAAACTGAAATTTCAAGAACAAGAACGTGTTCTGTAAAAAACAACAACCTATATTTGTTTTTTAAAACTAATACTTTGCCAGTGGAAGAAAAGATTACGTGGGAGAACGCAGTTTTCCCTGCCTTAGAAGAGTTAATAACTATCTACGAACTAGTATTTCTGAAATACAGTTAAACTCACTTTCACTGCTTTGTATTGAGGCAAATACAACAAAAATACTTTCATATGCGGACATTATTAACGAGTTTGCCATTAAAAAATCTCGTTAGAAAGCTATGGAAATTCGAACATGAATATTACACTGGGTGAGTTGTTTTAGAAAAGTTTGTATATTTTTCAACAAATAAACCAGTAATTAACTACATTTTGTGTGATTTCATTTCACCGTGTTGTACAACTTAATTAAAATTGAACTCAATTCTTCCATTACGCAAAAGATAGTCATTAGCAATAAAATATAAAAATATGTTTAAAATAGTGATCACTGATCTCCAAGAACAAATTAATTAAGTTCGAAACTCATTTAATTTTTTAACAAATCTTAAAACAAGTAAATAAAAACAAGTAGATAACTAATTTAATTATATAATTTATTATGTAAACCATTAAAATTGTGGTTTTATCTAAACTACATGAATTTTATGTTATTATAAATAATAGTTTACAAAACTAAAAAACACGATTTAATAGAAAACTGAACTAAAAAGTAGAAAATAAATAACAGTTTAAAAAACTAAAAAACACGCTTTAATAGTAAAGTGAACTAAAAAGTAGAAGATAATTTTAAATAAGTTTGAAATAAGAACAGAGTGATTGACAAGAAATATTTATTTTATCGTAAAAAAGCTTGGGGTGCTTGATGTCAAATGTTGCAAATATGTAATGACAGATATTGGTAAAAGTAGAGCCATTATGAAAATATCTTAAAAAGCACCCCACTATTTTTTACTATAAAATAAATATTTCTTGTCAATCACTCTATTCTTATTTCAAACTTATTTAAAATTATTTTCTACTTTTTAGTTCACTTTTCTATTAAAGCGCATTTTTTAGTTTTTTAAGTTATAAATTATTTTTGTTGCAAACTATAATTTTTTTTAGTAATTTTTTTAGTTAAGTGTACAACACTCTCCAGCTGTACCTGCCAATAGTCACATGCTTGTCTCAAATTTAAGTCATGTGTATGCCTTAGTACACGCCGTATTACTTGGCACAAAACACTACCGTGTCTCTGAATATGAAAAATCGCTAATCCTGAAGATCCTGGTAAGGATAATGCGACTAAGAAAAACACGCTTTCTATTAAAGCGTGTTTTTTAGTTTTTTAAAATATTAATTATTCAATTGTGAAACGTGAATGAAACTCCCCATTAGTTGATTCGGCCAGTAGTCATATGCTTGTCTCTATGATTAACTCATGCATGTCTCAATACACGTCATATTAAGGTGAAACCGCGAATAGCTCATTAATTCGGTTATGGTCCCTTAGATCGAGTTCTCATTTTCATGGAAAACTGTGGTATTTCTAGAGCTTATCCTTGCAATCCAGAATTTCTACCAGATGAATGGAACGCTTTAATATTAGATCATAACCAAACGGTAGCTCGTCCATCACTATTATATGATAAATATGAATAACGTTTTGGTGACAGTATGACCGTAGTGTCCACGACAGATCTTTCAAATGTCTGTCTTATCAACTGTCGATGGTTGGTTCTGTGACTCCTGGGGTTGTAACGGTTAACTGAACACCAGGGTTCGATTCCGGAGAAGGTTTGTTGGTTGGAGTTTAACGGCGCAAGCTCAACACGAGGTAATCCTTGCGATTATGCGACAAACTTATTGAATTATTCTATTTGCATCGGTCCTTGATAACTGTGCAAAATTTCAAATAAATCCAACGTTTTGAAGTGGTCGAAAATCGAGTTCAAAGATTCCGTTACATAAATACATTAGGGTCATTCTATGTCAAATCAACACAAAAAAGTGACATTTTCAACCCGATCCCTTCAGAACTTAATAAAATTTTGCTCACTTGTTGGGTTTATAGAGAAAAGAAAAAATGGCCAATATTAGGTTTGAATATCGTTTGGTTTCTGAAATACGGAGCTTCAAAAATGGGCCAAAAGGTCAAAATTTCGCAATTCTTGCTTTATATATCTAGTTATAATTTTGTCCCTAATTATCATAAAACATTGATTTTGGTGTCAAAAAAAAGATAAAGATTTGATCTTTCTAATGATGTATTATTTATGGATATTTTTCTAAATTTTCATTTTAAGGTCAAACGATTTGACCTTTGACCTTGAATATCTCAAAAAAGGGTATTTTTATTTTTTTCACAAAAATATATGTTATTCTTACATTAATTCTCACCACAAATACGTTAGTTTCATAATGGGACCGCAATGGGATGCCAAAATTTAAATTCAAATGTAAACTTTTGTCCTTAATTTCACGCAATAATCGTCATCCTCAAAGTACTTTTGAAATAGAAGCAGGTGTGTCAAACTTAAATCTTACTTTAGAAACTATTAAAGAAACTCCAATAAAAAAGAAAAAGGTTTTCCGAAGCGAAGTATTCAACAATTAAATTCAATAAAATAAGCACCGCTTTGAAAAATAAAGTAATGAAAATTGTGTATAGGGTGACTTGTCTTCCAACTCGGCTGAATTGGATATTATAAATCAATTGAAGGAAAAATTCCATAGCACCAAGGATAAAAGTTTACAAATACTAACAGTTTTAAAGAAGAACTGGTCAATCAAAAAAGTAGAAAAAGAATTTGGACCATCCAACTACTTGGTAAAAAAAGCAAAACTACTTGTTAAAGAAAAAGGAATTTTTGCATCCCCTAATCCCAGACCAGGGAAGATGTTACGTCCTGAAACAGCAAAATGTATAAAATCCTTTCATAATAGTGATCATATAAGTAGGATTATGCCAGGTAAAAAAGACTTCGTATCAAGGAAAATTGATGGAATAAGGAAACATGTACAGAAAAGGCTGGTGTTGTGTAATCTCAAAGAAGCGTTTAAACAGTTCAAGGATGAGTTTCCAAATTATAAAATTGGATTTTCTAAGTTTGCTGAGATGCGACCAAAAAACTGTGTTTCGGTAGGAGCAAGCGGAACACATACAGTCTGTGTTTGTCACATCCATGAAAATGGTAGACTAATGCTAATCGGATCTCATTTGAAAGAATTAAGTAAAGAAATTGAAACTCCGTTAGATTCCTATAAAAAAATGTAAATCAAAAATTGTTTGTAATCCTCCCCAAACAATATGTTACTTGGGAGAGTGCAGCAATTGCCCAAAGTTCGAAGAATTTAAGAGGTGCATTGAAGACCATTTTGATGAAAATGGGATTACTAGAATTACGTACAAGCAGTGGATTAATGTTGACAGATCTACCCTTGAAACTTTGTCGAACCCTTGTGATGACTTTATTGATTCGTTTCTGGATAAACTTACCAAACTTATACGGCATTCATTCATTGCTAAGGAACAATCGCCTTTTTTTAGTGCTTGTAAACAAAATCTGAAATCAGGTGAATATGTAGTTGTTTGTGATTTTTCTGAAAATTACTCCTTTATTCTTCAAGATGTAGTTCAAGGATTCCACTGGAATAATTCGCAAGCAACTATACATCCATTTGTGGTTTATTATTGAAGAGACACTGACCAAGTCGTAGACAACTTAAACTTCGTAGTAGTTTCTAACTGTCTCGACCATGACGCAACAGCAGTTCACTTATTCCATAGGCATTTGATCGAATTCAACGGAAAAAAATTTAATTTGAAACCTAACAAACTTTTGTACTTTTCTGATGGTGCAGCTTATCACTACAAAAATCGAAAGGAAAAAAAGTATAAACCTGTGTTTCCATTAAAAAGATTTTGGAATTCAAGCAGAATGGAATTTTTTTGCCACTGCCCATGGTAAAGGAGTTTCAGATGGCAATGGAGGTACCATAAAAAGGCTAGCCGCTCGTGCCAGTTTGCAGCGCCCATATAAAGATCAGATAATGACTTTTCGACAGTTATTTGAATGGGCAACTGCCAATATTGTAAAGGAATGCAGTTTGCATATATAACTTCCTTACAGTATGAAAGAGAAAAAAATCTTCCTTCAGAAACGATTCTTAACAGCCCAAACTATTCCAGGTACTCAAAAATTTCATGCATTCAGACCCATTTCTATCAACCAACTTCTGTGCAAAATGTATTCTAATTCCATGGTCGAAAAAAAAGTCGAACAAAAAAAGAAATTATAAAATCAATAGTTACATATGCAATGAATCAAGTGAAAAAGAGTCACAATAATTAATAGAAGTTACATATGTTAGGAAGCTACTTATGCATCTGATAAATTGGTTTCAACAATAGTTTAAAGATAATGTATCAATAGAAAAATTGTAAGTATTTCTGTTTTCTAATTTCGAAATATTATTTTTTCCAAATAATTTGTATGAACAAATGATTCTGATTGTATACAACATTCCTTTTAAATAATTATCTCAAAAGCTAAACATTACCAATTATCTATGCCATGTTTTTTAATTTTACAGCAAACGATGTTTGCATACTTAATGCAATGCCGAAAAATGCAATTTTTTCAATGTTTAAGTAAGCAATTAGTTTTTGCTCTTAAAGTTAAAAAGTTATAACAAATCGAAGATAAATAATTATAATTTTTAGCTAATAATTAAGGCTAAAGTTTTATTTGCATTACATGTATATAAAGAGATTTTAAAAGGAAAAGCTATTTGCATATAAACAGTTTCTGTAGGATAAGAGTGCGACTACAGTTACGATTGAAATTTATAACTTGGCATCCCATTGCGGTCCCAAAATGAGACTAATATATTTGTGTAGAGAATTTATGTAAGAATAATATATATTTTTTTGAAAAAAATAAAAATACCCTTTTTTGAGATATTCAAGGTCAAAGGTCAAATTGTGTGACCGAAAAATAAAAATTTAAAAAAATACACATAAATAATACATCATTAGAAAGATCAAATCTTTTTCTTTCTTTTGACACCAAAATCAATATTTTAGGATAATTAGGGAAAAAATTATACCCAAATATGTAAAGCAAGAAATACGAAATTTTGCCCTTTTGGTCCATTTTTGAAACTCTATATTTCGGAAACCAAACGAGATTGAAACCTAATATTTGTCATTTTTTCTTTTCTCTATGAATCTAATAAGTGAACCAAATTTTATGAAATTCTAAAGGGGTCGGGTTGGGAGCCGTGTTGATTTGACATGGAATGACCCGTACGAAGCTAATAAAAGCTTGTTAAAAAGAGCAAAACACCAATGAACTGTATCATTTTGTTATGTAAAACAAATGTATTAAGCAAATAAAAACTACAGAGCGGGCAGCAAATGAACCTTAGCCTATAGGCGGCATACTATTAAATCCAGCCCTGAGTCAAGTTCCAATGCTTTGGTATGGAGGATTCTGAGAAGACAGTTTTAAACTTAATCAGATATAAAGAGATCAATTAGATGTTAGATTAAAAATTAATATTTAGTTAATTTTTTAACCACTTTAATTTGATACTTTTTTTTTTTTAATTCTTAAATACATGGTTTTATTTCCTATACTTTTATTATGAACTATGACATTTAAGCAATTTAATTCAGTTATTAATGATTTATTAGAGTAAGACGCTCTTTGGCGATAAGAAGATTACTTTTGTGGCGTCAGGTACATAAGATTATAAATAAATTTTAATCTTCTTTTCTCTTGAGTTCATATTTTTAATCTTTTGAAGAATAATTCATATTACTCAAAAAGAGATATTCATTCATTTCATTTATCTATAATGCGAAACATAACGAATCATTTTTTAAATTTTCATTACTTTCCGTGATTTTTTAAATAATTTTAGTGAATGCGATTAAAATACTTTTTTTACTTCAAATATAAGATTTTTTCTTTATTTTGTAATAAAAATAATATGGCATAATTAAATGTTTAGAAATTAACTTGAAATTATCAAATGAATGCTTTTTCCCTGGATCATTAATACACCTAACGTAATTATTTAATTTCATTTACTTTATTAACTTTGTCATTTTAAACGATGTTTCATGGTAAAAATTACTTGAATCAGATATATGTCACATTGAAGCTTTTCGAATGAAGACTTAACTTTCACAGTGAATAAATCTAATTTATCTATTGAAGTATTTTTTTTTTAAATTACGTCCTTCTGCATTAAATTAATTATACGTAAAATTACTAAACTCTCTGAACAAGAAGAAGAAAATGTTTAAAAACTTCTTTGTATTCAGCAAAATCTACCAGCAGATAAAAATCTAAGAGGTCAACTTTTAGCACCATATAAACATTTACTTCGTACAATAAATCTAAATTCAGGACTGAGGAGAATAAATAAATTAAATATATTAAATAAATTAAATAAATTATTTAATTTATTTAAATTAAATAAATTGAATAAAATGAATAAAATAAATAAAATAAATAAAATAAATAAAATAAATAAAATAAATAAAATAAATAAAATAAATAAAATAAATAAAATAAATAAAATAAATAAAATAAATAAAATAAATAAAATAAATAAAATAAATAAAATAAATAAAATAAATAAAATAAAATAAAATAAAATTAAATAAATAAATAAATAAATAAATAAATAAATAAATAAATAAATAAATAAATAAATAAATAAATTCTGTGACAAGAATTCCGCTTGCATAAGAAAGTAGGAAGCTATTATTTAACATTAACAGAGCAATGGAATTGTTTCCTTTTTAGCTCACTCACTTAAATATTATTTATCTCGTAGAGCAATTTTTATGTAGTTTTAAGTTATAATGCTAAGAAGTATTAAGTGAAAAAAGAAGTTTAATTTATATGATGCATTTTGGTTTTTGTACTATTGGATGAATTTCAAAAGAAAAGTTGTAATTACTTCCTGTAATGAATGCATGAATATTCTCATCTTTAAACAAATTAAGTAATAAGTACTTTTTTATTATTAAACTTGATTTTTTTTTATAAAGTACTAGTCCGAAACGTGGATACATATTTAGTTACCCCATCAAACATTATTCTAAATGGACAATTCCCACATTTTTTGAATTTTTTTCTTCTTTTTTCAATTCTAAATGTTTTGAAAAGGACATAAACACAAAAATGGCAATTATTCGCCCTTTTTTTCTTTTTTTAATTTGCAATTTAAGTTCGCCTCTAAGATTTTGGCGGGAAACCGAAGAATGACGTCACTTTATCTGAAACTACTTAGTTGTAGACAACAACTAAGTAGAAACCTCAGAATACTCGAGAGAGATGATTTCGGATGGAAGCATATCGAATAACCGGTCCTATGATACCACGTGACCTTTGAGTTAACGGAAGGATGTTGCGACGTAGTGGTCGTTTTGGCGGGATCGTAATTTGAGGGTTTTTTGTTCATTTTCTTTTCTTAATATTTAAATAATTATTTTTTTTAAAGAATTTTCTTTTGAATATTTGGAATCAGAAAGGAATTCTTCAAAAATATAAATTAGTTTCATTCGTATTTCAAAATTGAGGGAATTGTTTATTGTTTGTAGAATGGAGAGAAACACTAGTATATATAGATTAAGAATATATAAGTTTTCCGGTGTAAAAATAGCCGAACATTTCAAAAATTGACTTTGAACGAGGAACAAAATCCGATTGCTAAACATCCGACCAAACGGTGTAGTGGTTAACGTCCTAGCTTCTAGACCGCGAGGTTGCGGGTTCGAGTCCCGTGTTAGGCATGGGTGTTTGTAAATGTATGTTGGCTTGTCTAATGACGAATGTTTCGGCGCATTGTAGCCCTCGTGTTGCTGACGGCGTCAGATAATCTGAAAACAACCAATTGATTGCTAAACATGTCATAACTTGCCAAATAATGAGCATTCTTTTCTATATGGTAATCCACCGCTCTTTAATTTTCAATGGGAAAAAAGCAAACGATTTCCCCTTGCCGGCGAGGAATATCTAAATCTTATTACAACCAGCTAATTTTACAATAAATATTAAGTAACTATTTTAACTGTTGTAAAAAAAAGAGGTTTCTCTCTCTCTCAAAAAAAAAAAAAAAAAAAAAAAAAAATATATATATATATAAATATATATATATATATATATATATATATATATATATATATATATATATATATATATATATATATATATATATATATATATATATAAAATTTGTAAAATTGATTAAAATTAAAAAAAAAATTAAAAAAAATTTGATACTTTCTAACCTCAGTACCTCTTATCTAAGATCCATTTAACTTATAAATTTTTTTTTAACTTATCAAACTCTTGTTAAGAACTTTTTCCAAAAGGAAAGGTACAACAAAAAATAGGCAATTTAACATTACGGATATAGGGCGTAATGAGTCCCCTTAATATAAAGAATTTAAAAGTCAGACTTAAGACTAAAAGAAAAACAAAAGATAATATAAATTCTAATTGGACTGAAACTTTATTGACTAAAAATGTGGGTTATCAGAACAAATGATTCTATTTTAAGTAGGTTAGCAAGCTTACGATTGGCGAAATCTAAAATTAAGTGGTTGCTTTAGAAAGCTGACTAAACAGTAAATTCCGAAGAAAATAGATCAAAGCGGGATCTTCCACTTCGGGGAATTACGTCGAAGCCGCAACTCGAGAGTGAATACGCATCTAATCAAGAGGAACATACATTAACACTCGTTAAGTGATGATTATAAACAGCCCAATGGGGGAAGCCTTAATTCGCACCATTTTAAGAAGCATGTTCAAATCATACTTCGAAAGATCCAGGAAACCTTTTGGGGTGATTTTAAAAACATCTCTTTAAATAACTGATCCCTTAGGGGTAGCTTAAATATACACATCAGTTAGTGATATTGCTGTTCACATTACCAAGCTTATTTAATAAAACATATTTTAAGACGAGGTGTAGGCTAAAGGGGATTTCGCTAGAAATAAAGTCTTTAAAAAAGTTTTTAATAGAGAAGCGAATCAACTCAAGTAGTTGACTAAATATTTAAAAAAAATTCAATATACAAAGAAACGGTATAGGGAAAGCAATTGCCTGACTTGTTAGAATATATATTAAATTAAACTACTTTGGTGATGATTTTGAACAGCTTACAAGATCAAAAATAATTTTCAGTATTTATAATTTAACCAGTAATCAAGAAGAAATACTGCAGCCACTTGGTGTTTAAAAAAAGATCCCCCAGGGGATATTATAGTTGGAACATCTAATACTTTTAAGAGTATCATCAGTAAGATTGCTGATTAAACTCTAACATCTATAACAAACCATTTAATAAAAAGATATGTGTGCCAAAGGCCATTTGGTAAGAGAGCAAATCTTTTAAGATATCTCAAGGGGTTCAGAGCATGCATCAGATTGTACCTACAGTTACGGTTAAGTACAGATTTAGGCAAATGAAATTCAGAGAAATACCGATTTGTGGTTCGTATTTAACTAGGAAATTACAATTTTCACGTGATCATTTTGAAATTAGTTTGAGAGCGAAAGAGTTCCTTGGTTTAATGGATGATGTTATGAATATTTGTAATTTAATTATGTAAGATGATTATTTTTTTCCCCATAATATTCTCATACTTATACAGAGTTTAAAGTCACGCACATCAAAGTTTAATGGGTCTCAATTCAGTGAAAGCACAATGAATTTCGAGTTCCTCTCGATAGATAACAATGTTGTTTCAACCGATATTGTTTCGAATGTACAGGTAATGTAAACCAAAATTACAAGTTTGAATAGTGTTGCTGGGAATGTTTTTAAGCATTATATTATAAATAATATCTTATACAGGAGACTTACGAATTCTATCTTTTGCTTCCTTTTATAACCTTGCTGCAAAAATTTCTAGCAGAATCCAGCTAACCAATCACGTGATGGAATCGCCACGAAATTTCGTGATTGATTTTTTATATTGCCACCTCTTTCTAACCTATATCATCGCTGTTAACAAAAAAAAAATTAAAAATTAAACTTTCAAGGAAATACGTCACTATTTACAGTTTTATACTGAAAATTTGCGTGACAGTATTATGATATTGATGCAGTTAATTACAAAGCTTCATAATGAATTCCAATTATTACTCGATTGTAGATGAACTATTCGAAATTCAATTCACGTCAAAATGGCTCAACCTATCAATTTCATCTCATAGCGTTCACCTACTAAATCACAATACATGTCTAAGATCACTGATGTCCTACCGTAAGCACAAAATTCAATTTAAATCCCGTGATCCTGATGTGCGGCGTCTTCAAAAGGCGAGTTGTCCAAGACATAATTAGATCATTAGACCACTCTTTAATTGCATTCCTTAGAAAATCTTTCGACGAGACGGACTGGAATTGATGTCGTTCGGACGTTCGTTTAGAACGTTTCGAATGATACAGTGAATATGGAAGTTGTCAGTTGCAGATAACTGTTTATAATTGATGTTACTAAGACAGCATGTATATTATTGGATTAAGGTTTACAGGATATGTCGTAACGTGTACACATTTTATATAATAATCATGATTAAATGCTGCGAACTGATAGATCAGAAAGATATTGTTTTTTTACTTTTAATTACCCATATAAATACATAGGGTAATGAAAGTATAGCATTCGGTCAACAACAACAACAAAAAATCGATTTTGATTTTTGTTTGCATTTCTCCACGTTTTAGAACATCCTGATTTCAAAAAAGTAAGCTAGAAAAAATGTGCGTCTGTGGTCAGCATAACTCCCGAATAATTTGACCTACGATGTTCAAATTTGGTATGAGGGCTAGTGGTGGCCATGGGAATTACCATTAAGGTTTTCGTCAATATCGCGCAAGCTCATAAGGTAGCTACCATTGAAAAAAAATCATGTTTTACAATGATTTTTAAAAAACGGCTCAAATGATTTGATATAAATAGCTGTAGTAATGCCTGTTAAGGTGTTCTAAACATCCCCACCTCCGAAATTCCCTTAAGAATGTTTTAATGGCTTAAAAAGTTGAAAAACGAATGCTTTCAACACAGAGTTCTCTTTCTTTGAGCATACCTCATCAACGATCGTTTTTTCTTCTCCCCTCAGTTTCGCTTATACTAAAGAAGAAAACAAGAACTATCGCTACAAATATCGCCAAACTGGCAATTTCTTCTAAATGAATGATGAAATTATAAAAATGGTAAATGACACAAACTCACGTCAGTATTATAATGTAATTGAAAGTCGAGCGATGCTCCACACCCCTAATTAGTTAATGCTTAGCGCATTTACTGTATTTTGCTAATGCTTTTTCTTTTTATTTGATATTACAACATGTTTAGTTATCATAAATTAAATAATAACGTAAAAAAACTTTGTTTTTACTTTCAATTATCCAATATATGGCCCTATGTGATGGGCGATAACATATATGGTGGGTAATGAAAATATTGCATTCGATCAATAAAAATATAAGATTGTTTTTTATTCCTACACATTTTAAAACATCCTGGGCTCCAAAAGAAAAAAAAAAAAAAAAAAAAAAGAAACCCTGATCCATTCAGCAGTAAAAAAACGAACGAAACGTATACGAATTTTCAGTCTAGTATCAGGGCTCTATAAAATTATTTAATAAAACTCTCTAAAGCTAAAAAGTTTGAATTTTTTTAAATTTAACATGGACGATCCTTGCGAAGAAGAAAAAGTGTTTTAGCAATAATTAACTGATCACAATGCAACTTCCTTATTTCATCAAGTATTTTTCCTGAACCTCAGTCAATTTCATTTCCCATTCAGCAGTAAAAAAAAAAACGAATTTTCAGTACAGTTTCAGGGCTCTATAAAATTATTTAATAAAACTCTCTAAAGCTAAAAAGTTTGAATTTTTTTTAATTTAACATGGACGATCCTTGCGAAGAAGAAAAAGTGTTTTAGCAATAATTAACTGATCACAATGCAACTTCCTTATTTCATCAAGTATTTTTCCTGAACCTCAGTCAATTTCATTTCCCATTCAGCAGTAAAAAAAAACGAATTTTCAGTACAGTTTCAGGGCTCTATAAAATTATTTAATAAAACTCTCTAAAGCTAAAAAGTTTGAATTTTTTTTAATTTAACATGGACGATCCTTGCGAAGAAGAAAAAGTGTTTTAGCAATAATTAACTGATCACAATGCAACTTCCTTATTTCATCAAGTATTTTTCCTGAACCTCAGTCAATTTCATTTCCCATTCAGCAGTAAAAAAAAAAACGAATTTTCAGTACAGTTTCAGGGCTCTATAAAATTATTTAATAAAACTCTCTAAAGCTAAAAAGTTTGAATTTTTTTAAATTTAACATGGACGATCCTTGCGAAGACGAAAAAGAGGTTTAGTAATAATTAACTGATCACAATGCAACTTCCTTATTTCATCAAGTATTTTTCCTGAACCTCAGTCAATTTCATTTCCCATTCAGCAGTAAAAAAAAAACGAATTTTCAGTACAGTTTCAGGGCTCTATAAAATTATTTAATAAAACTCTCTAAAGCTAAAAAGTTTGAATTTTTTTTAATTTAACATGGACGATCCTTGCGAAGAAGAAAAAGTGTTTTAGCAATAATTAACTGATCACAATGCAACTTCCTTATTTCATCAAGTATTTTTTCTGAACCTCAGTCAATTTCATTTCCCATTCAGCAGTAAAAAAAAAAACGAATTTTCAGTACAGTTTCAGGGCTCTATAAAATTATTTAATAAAACTCTCTAAAGCTAAAAAGTTTGAATTTTTTTAAATTTAACATGGACGATCCTTGCGAAGACGAAAAAGAGGTTTAGTAATAATTAACTGATCACAATGCAACTTCCTTATTTCATCAAGTATTTTTCCTGAACCTCAGTCAATTTCATTTCCCATTCAGCAGTAAAAAAAAACGAATTTTCAGTACAGTTTCAGGGCTCTATAAAATTATTTAATAAAACTCTCTAAAGCTAAAAAGTTTGAATTTTTTTAAATTTAACATGGACGATCCTTGCGAAGACGAAAAAGAGGTTTAGTAATAATTAACTGATCACAATGCAACTTCCTTATTTCATCAAGTATTTTTCCTGAACCTCAGTCAATTTCATTTCCCATTCAGCAGTAAAAAAAAAACGAATTTTCAGTACAGTTTCAGGGCTCTATAAAATTATTTAATAAAACTCTCTAAAGCTAAAAAGTTTGAATTTTTTTAAATTTAACATGGACGATCCTTGCGAAGACGAAAAAGAGGTTTAGTAATAATTAACTGATCACAATGCAACTTCCTTATTTCATCAAGTATTTTTCCTGAACCTCAGTCAATTTCATTTCCCATTCAGCAGTAAAAAAAAAAACGAATTTTCAGTACAGTTTCAGGGCTCTATAAAATTATTTAATAAAACTCTCTAAAGCTAAAAAGTTTGAATTTTTTTAAATTTAACATGGACGATCCTTGCGAAGACGAAAAAGAGGTTTAGTAATAATTAACTGATCACAATGCAACTTCCTTATTTCATCAAGTATTTTTCCTGAACCTCAGTCAATTACATTTCCCATTCAGCAGTAAAAAAAAAAACGAATTTTCAGTACAGTTTCAGGGCTCTATAAAATTATTTAATAAAACTCTCTAAAGCTAAAAGTTTGAATTTTATAAAATTTAACATGGATGAGCCTTGTGAAGAAGAAAAAGTGTTTTAGCAAATAATTAACTGATCACAATGCAACTTCCTTATTTCATCAAGTATTTTTCCTGAACCTCAGTCAATTTCATTTCCCATTCAGCAGTAAAAAAAAACGAATTTTCAGTACAGTTTCAGGGCTCTATAAAATTATTTAATAAAACTCTCTAAAGCTAAAAAGTTTGAATTTTTTTTAATTTAACATGGACGATCCTTGCGAAGAAGAAAAAGTGTTTTAGCAATAATTAACTGATCACAATGCAACTTCCTTATTTCATCAAGTATTTTTCCTGAACCTCAGTCAATTTCATTTCCCATTCAGCAGTAAAAAAAAAACGAATTTTCAGTACAGTTTCAGGGCTCTATAAAATTATTTAATAAAACTCTCTAAAGCTAAAAAGTTTGAATTTTTTTAAATTTAACATGGACGATCCTTGCGAAGACGAAAAAGAGGTTTAGTAATAATTAACTGATCACAATGCAACTTCCTTATTTCATCAAGTATTTTTCCTGAACCTCAGTCAATTTCATTTCCCATTCAGCAGTAAAAAAAAAACGAATTTTCAGTACAGTTTCAGGGCTCTATAAAATTATTTAATAAAACTCTCTAAAGCTAAAAAGTTTGAATTTTTTTAAATTTAACATGGACGATCCTTGCGAAGACGAAAAAGAGGTTTAGTAATAATTAACTGATCACAATGTAACTTCTTTATTTCATCAAGTAATTTTCCAGAACCTCCGACAATTTCGTTTTCCCATTCAGCGATCATACAAGGAACAGAATTTTCAGTACAGTTTCAGGGCTCCATAAAATACTATCTTTTTCTTGACGTTCAACATCAAGTTGAAGTCATCCCAGAAAATCGTTGATCTGAAGATAAAAGGTTTCTGTCGTTTCTTTTTTTTATTATTATTTTCTTTGCAACCTCCATTTTTGTATCTTGATGGGAAAAAAATCATTTTCTTTTCTGTCTGGACACATCCTCTGCGTTGCTTCCGCTTCTGAGGACAAAATACTGTCATCTGTGGCCAATATGGGATTCTTTCCAATACCGAGGCGTATTTGTATTCCTTTAGATTGCCATTCTGAATGGATAAAAGTGGAATTCTTTTGTATTTCAGTGCTGTTTGAAACGAAAAAATTCCAGTAAGTTCAGGCCAGATTTATATTTAGGATTTCTTTTGTTTGGTAATATCTATTTTTAACTGGCAAAGTCATTGAAAAATACAACAAAAAATACTCGGTTCCGAGTCTCTGGTCAACACCTAAACTAGAACCTGATTCTGAACAATACAAGCTATATATAAGATTCTCTACTATTAAAAAGTAAATAGACCTTTTCAAAATAAAACTAATTTATTTCAATATATATGTAGCTTGATGAAAAAGAATAAAAAGAATGGATGTTGTTCTTGAATGGATGCTGCTGTGCCAGAATATATCTTCTGACAAAACGCTTTATTACTAGAAAAGAAATGAAATCGAGAGATTGCATTGTTTGTGATCTAGAAAAAATGTTTGTCTGTGTGTATGTATTTGGCCAGCAAAACTCCCGAACAAATTGACCTACGATATTCAAATTTGGTATCGAGTTGGTTGTAGCCATGGGACCTACCGTTAAGGTTTTCGTCAAAATCGCTCATGCGCGTAAGGTAGCTGCCATTCACAAAATCATGTTTTTCAGTAATTGCTAAAAAACGGCTCTAACGATTTTGATCAAAATCGTTGTGGCAATACCTCTTAAGGTGTTCTGAACACCCCCAGTGCCGAAATTCCCGTAAAAATGCTTTAATGGCGTAAAAAGTTCAAAAACAAATGCCTTTAACACATAGTTCTCTTTCCTGGAGCACACATCATCTACGATTTTTTTTTTTTTTTTTTAATTTTATCTTTGCTCAGTTTCACTTACAAGAAAGGATAATAGAAGAATTATCGATAAGCATATCACCAAAGTTCCCATTTTTTCGATTTTTTTAAAGACCCATATAAGAATCATCACAAAAAATATCACTAAACCGGCAATTTTTTCTAAGCGACTGAGGAAAATATAAAAATGATAAATTACACAAATCTACATCAGTTATATAGTGTAATTGAAATTGTGCGATGTTCCACACCCTTAGTTTTTTTCGTGCGGGAAGCTACACAAGGGCAGAAACTTCGTGATAATATCTGATCACGTGAAAATAGTTCAGATTTAACAAATTCCAGATTTCCGGAAATATTTCAATTACTGTTCACATTAATATCTGGAATAGCAGATAATTTTTGTGTATGATTGGAGATAAATAGTATTGATTGTAATAATCAGGTACATAAATGGTCAAACACATATAATATTTTATCATGATTCTGCTTGTTTCAGAACCTGGAATTTGTAAAAGGCATGTTAAACAAGACAAGATTTATTTTGTTATGATTTGGCTCTCACCTTTTAACAGTTTTGCTGTGAAAGGTATAAAGAGCGATACTTGATTGAAATTTAAAAATAAATTATAATTTGTCTGTTTGTATGTTGGTGTTGTGTGTCGCAAAAGCAACACAAGTGTCATGCTGCGACAAACAAATGATTAAAGAAATTAAGATGGACGATGAATTTTAAATAGGTGAAGGTAATATTTGATGTAATAAAAAAATAAAGTATGTTAAAAACACATTTTTAAAAAGATGAAGTGGTTTAAGAAGCTTTTAAACTTGATATGATTATAAACTTTCTACGTGATTTACAAATACCTTTGCTCTTAAAAGTGCAAAAAGATTTGAATAGGGGATATATTGTCAGAACTCATTAAACAATCTCTAAATATTGTGTATCTCCTTTTGTTTTAAACTGAATAGAAATATGATCTGTACAAAATATGCAATAACTAGAAGACTTTGACTAGAAATGAAAAGAAAATTGGTTTTTAAAAATAACTGACTTCCAACGAAACATAATTTTAAATTATTCGCTATTTGCACTTATTCGAAGCTAAGCTGGCGATAAATATTGCATCACTGTGACGTAATATTTATTATTGACTTGGCTATATTTTAAACGTCTCAACTAATTTGCTATAGGGAAGTGAAATCGTCTGTATCCTTCCTCATTGTAAATTAAAGAGCAATAGGTCACCAATTACAAAAGAATGCTGATTTTTCGAGAAATTATGACATTTGGCAAAAAGATTAGTTCAACTCTTTCAAAATCGATTTTTTTAATAGTTTCGGCCATTTCTTCTTCGGCAGACCAGCGGATTCATGATCTACTAACATTTCTCTATACATTCTATAAAAAATATTCAGAATGATGTTCTGTGAGGTACTTACAGATGCCTAACGGACTAATAGAATTGGCTCAAACATGTTGGATTGTTTACATAGCAAAAATAACCATTCTTAGAATGAGAACTCATACCAAACACGGTTATTTATTGACTATTGCATCAATGTAACGTATCATTTTAATCAGGCGTAAGTTTCAAATTCAACTTGCGAAGTTTTCATCAAAAAAAAATCTGACAGCTTTCAACCACAACTCCACAATCGTCTTCAACGGAACAAAAATATGAAATGGAAGCCACTCAGTTTTCATGCACATCTTCACACAATGTCGTGACTTCTCTTTCTTGCGGTCAATAAATAAGTCCGGAACTGTCCTCCCACGGACTGCTTTGTCGATGACTTGTCAGTAAGAAGAGTCCCCACATCCTGACTGTTAATTCAGACATGCTTTCAATTCTCACGATTCTTCGACCAGAAATTGAGAGCTCCTTTTCATCCTGTCTTTATTTTCATCCTTGTATGATCGAATGATAAAAATTCCCTTGTCATCCTCCGAGCATAAGGTTACAAGCGAGTGAAGTAGATTGTCTCATAAATGTCTTCTCTCTTCTTTGGAGTGTGATTTACGCTTTCAGGGTTTAGAGTAGGGATGGTTTTCTGTATGAGACGACCTTCGATAAGCAATGCATCAAGGGATGTATTTAAAAAAAAATTTAAAAAAATTGGAAATTGGCTTTTGATTTTCTGATAAATATTAATGTTCAATGTAGTTACTCAGTTAATTAATACTCATTAATTAATAAGTAAAAAAGTTTCGATTTTCATACTTGATTTCAATTTCTGCAAATTTTTTTTTTTTTTTTTTTTTTTAAATGTTATCGTTAATTTAGGGGTATTTTATTGTTTTTAATTGTGTTCCAATAATTTTTTAATTTCTTTTACAGTTCTGGTCTTAGAAGATAGCCACTATTAAGGGAACTTGGTACCCTTCAAACTTTTTTTTTTATTACTTTCAATTACCCATATGTATTTTTTTTTTGGCATTTCTCCACGTTTTGGAACATCCTGATTTCAAAAAAGTTATCTAGAAAAAATGTCTGTGTGTATGTATGTGTGTCTGTGGTCAGCTTAACTCCCGAACAAATTGCCCTACGATGTACAAATTTGGTATGAGGGTTAGTGATGGCTATGGAACCTACCAATAAGGTTTTGGTCAAAATCGCGCATGCGCATAAGGTAGCTGCCAATATCAAAAAACATGTTTTTCAATTATTGCAAAAAAACGGCTCCAACGATTTTGATAAAAATCGCTGTGGTAATTCCTCTTAAGGTGTTAGTTCTAAACATCCCCGCCTCCGAAATTCCCATAAAAATGTCTTAGGGGCGTAAAATGCTGAAAAACGATTGCTTTCAACACAGAACTTTCTAGCCTTGAGCATAACCTCATCAAGGATCGTTTTTTCTTCTCCCCTCAGTTTCTTTTGCTTATAACGAAGGATAATATAAGGATTATTTAAAAGTATATCTCGCCAGAATCACCATTTTGGCGAAGTTTATTTATTATTATTTTTTTTAATTATTATTACTATTATTCTTTTTTTTTTTTTTAGACCCATTCAGGAATTATTGCAAAAAATATCGCCAAACGGACCATTTCCTCTAAATGAATGATGAAAATATAAAAACGGTAATCACACAAATCCACGTCAGTATGGTAGTGTAATTGAAAGTTGTGCGATGTTCCACACCCCTAGTTAAAGGCTTTAAAATTATAATTTTTTACATATTTGGAAATATTACTAAGTAAAAATTAATTTTATTTAAAAAAAAGTTCACATTTTGTTCTAAATTTTAAAATTTTAATCTATCTAATTTTAATTCTATCTTCTTTTTCATTTTTCAATATATTTTCCCGATTATTATTTTTTTTTTAAATGTTCCTAGTAATATACTCTAAATTTTTAGTCGTCGGATTTAGAATAAGTAAAATAGATTTCGAGAAAAACGTTAATTACTGTACCTAAGTGTAAAAAAGGGTATTTTTCAACATTTAAATTTGTAAAAAAATAAGTTTTTATTTTATTAAAAAATCCATGCCTATTTTTGTCAATTAGATTTTAAGAATGACACAAAAAAAAAATTCATTTCATTCATATTTTCTAAAGTTTTAGCCTTTTGAATAAGGTGGGAAATTTCAAAAATCACGAACTGAGAAAAATGCATTCCAAACATCAAAGGAGCTATTGCAGCAATTCTAAATTCTCCATAAAATTATAGTTATTGCAGTTATCGGATCAGCTAAAAAACTTGCCAGAATAAGGAAAAGGTTGAAAGATTATAAACACGCAAAAAAAAAAAAAAAAAAAAAAAATAGAAAATTGATATTTTTATTATTTTTTATGAAAACAAGGGGTACCAAGTCCCTTAAGAACTTATACTTCCTACGCTAACTTCAATTGGCGAAATTTGTTTCAAATCAATATCTTAAACACAATCTAAAATATACTTAATTTTACTGCCTGAATTTGAAATTTTCAGCAATGGTGACTTTAATTAAAACATTATTGCAGATTTAATGCTGTTTCTCTATGGTCAACACCGGGACATGCTACCTAGTATAAAACAATCCTTTACATATATACTTATGAAATTGTAACAATCCACTAAATAAAATATGCAATACATTAATACAGAAACATTTTATTAGTTTAGCATTACAGGAATAGAGGAAGACTATGTGTTTTAGTGGAAACTAACTGTCTTATTTCTTTTTTATATATAAATATAACTTCTTTATTCCAGCAGAAAATTTCCCAAAACACCACCACAGTCAATAATATTTTTCAGCCATACTTGCATCCGAATATCCTAGACCCGTTTTTGCTGTCATAATAACTGAGTGTCAAAGAAAAACAACTTTAACGTTTTACTCCGAAAAAAGAAGACGGTAACGAAGAAAAGATGTGGTATTTTTTGGTTTCTGAATCATCAGAGAACACAGACCAAGATTTTTTTTTCTTTTATGAAGCCTACACCAACATATACTTTCATTTTAACCTCAGCCTCAAGTTTCAAATTCAGCTTCAGAAATTTTCGTCAAAACCATCTGACTGTTTTTCAATAACATTTCAACAATAATCCATTGCCCAAAAAAATGAAATGAAGCCCCACTCAATTTTCACCCACATGAATGATCCTTTTCTTTCTTGAAGACAATAAATATTTACCAAGCTACCCTTTCCTTGATTGTTCTGCCGACGACCTGTCAATAGAAGAGTCCCCACATCCTGACAGTTAATTTAGACGCTCTCTCAATTCTCACGACTTATCGACCAGAAATTGAGAGCTTCCTTCCAACTCCTCTCTATCTTCATACTTGTTTGATCAAATAATAAAAATTCTCAAGTCATCTTCCGAGCATAAGGTTACTTGCGAGAAGAGGGAGTTGTCTCATATATTTCTTCATCTTTCTTTTGAGGTTTATTACGTCGTTAGACGATCGTGAAGTCTCAAAGTCAGACTAACCAATCAAACTAACACTCTCGTACATTTAAGATTACTTAGAGGAATTACTTTTGGGGAAATTCTTCAGAGTAAAATATTATATTTAAGTTCTGAGAAAAAAATATTCCTCATGTTTTCTTAACCTGCTTAAATGAGGAACTTTCACGTTTTTTGGTTTTATTTTTAAATAAAAGTAGAGAAAAAATCATGAAAAAAAATACCATTCTTTCAAAAATTTGAGCTCGGATAGATAGTTAAAAACATATTTAGTTTTTCACTTTGAGATTTGGCGGGAAAAAGCCACTTTTGAGTGAAACGTCACGCGCAGATAATGAACCAGTCTAAAACCCGTTTTAGACGAGGAATGACTGAGGTTTCTCCTTCTTTTTGCGACTTTATTTCTGCGTAACCACGTCACGGTTTTTTTTAAAGCGTTTTGGGTCACGTGACTTTTGCTTTGATTTCGGCCAGTTTCAAACTCGATTTTTGATTAATTGAAAGCATAAAGATAAAAAATAATTGCACTACTCAAATATATTCTTTGGATAACACTAGAAAACACAAAAAATATTCATTTTCCTCACTTGTGCAAGCTCCTCATTGTAATCTTCTCATTTCTCTAGTGCTGCCATCTAGTGTATACTTTCATAGCTTTCCAAATTATTATTATTTGCTTTTAACTAATTTTGATTTTTTATAACTTCGATTTTCACACAACGCAATGTGCAATTGTAAATAAGATATTCATTAGATGCGGAAGTTTTAGCCTTTAATGTTTAACCTTAAAGTTGTAACCTTTAAATACATATCATACATCAACTTTGGTTTTGAATTAAAAGATTAAAGGTGATCGTCGAGAAGTAATATGCAAGATATTTTGTAAGCAAATGATATTCATTTATATCATTTATATACATTCATATTCAGTTATATGCATTTGTGTACGTGTACGGTGATTCAGTTTTTGAAAGAGGACTGTTATAAAGCGAAATGTTAAATTTTACCAAAATCGTCGAATAATGATTACCAAACTTAGAAATTACACTATCCATTCTTTTCTTTAGAATTGCCCTATGTTGACCATATAATGTAGATGATACAATGTAGTACTATAATTCCTATAAAAATGCTCATTTTCAATTATTTGCTATATCAAAACGCAAAATTCAAAGCCTTCTGTATGCATCTTCTTCCAAATCAATAAAATTACATTTCATTTCCATTAAGAATTTTCCCTCATTGCACTATTCACCGAAAGATAGGATGTTTTAAAAATATCTGGCAAAAAAGTAAGTTTTTACTATCAAAGAATGCGAGTACGAAAATTACACCTTTGAACGCTGGATCCTTCATGTAAAACTAGGAAAACTAAGGGAAAATTACAAAATTAATTGTAAAATTATGATCTCTAAAATTCCCTAAAATATCCAGTTTGACTAATAATAAACAGACACATACAACACACTGAATCTTATCTTTATGGATCCCATAGGTACTTTTCCAGGGAATCTCCTTTGGGTGTTCCTCGATAGGATACAGTTGATTACAGGGACACCATTCCCTAAGGCTCTACTACTTAGGACCTTCCTACACTGTCATCCGGAGTCCCAAGAAGCCACAAAAGCTTCCTAACGACTTTCTTGGGGAAGATGCTAAGCAATGTCGCAGTGAGCAAATGTCGAAAAGTGATCCCGTGGGCTCCTTCATGATGGAAACATGTGAGTGGTGCCATTCTTTTCGGTTGAAATTGTAGAAAATGAAATCCGACTGTGGATACATTGTTTAACAATATAAGCGGCGCCATATTCGAAATTCCAGAATGTCTACTTCATTAGTACTTAATGTACTGTTTACCGAATAATGAATTCCCAGCTCATTTTCAGAACTTGCTAACTATTAGGAAAATTGTTGGAAATAAAATTACCTTTCCAATGGTTGGTAACACATGTATTTGCAAATTTCAAGATGGCTTATGCATCACTATTTTAAGAGCGGTTTTTTCTTGTTTTTTTGTGCTTTTTTTAAATAATGGCTTCTCACAGCGCTTTATGAATTTGTTGACTGTTACAAAACTTGAGGAAAATAAAATTATTGTCATGATGGTATATAATACACCTAATTTAGGTAAAATCCACAAAATCCAAAATGGCAGTTGCATTGTTGTCTCAAGTACGCGTTTCAGATTAATGATTTCTAAGTGCGTTTTACATCAGATGATCTTAATCAGTTCACTAGTAAAATTCAGGACATCATAAAGATTTTAACCAAAAGATGTAAACTATTCTAATTTAAGATTAATTTCAGCAATGCAGGAAATAAAAGGTGGACTCACTCTAAACGATAATGCTCCGACACGATTCTTTTTGGTTGATTTGGAACTCCGAAAATTGCTGCTGCATCCAAAAAAACGGTTGAAAATACCCCTCCTAATACAAAGTGTCACCACGAAAATTTTCAATCGGTTCGCAAGCGTTAGGATCACAACATTGAAAAATTAGTGGAGGATTTTCAATCAACAACTAATAATTTGAAACGCAACACAGGACAACTGATACATCGTGTGACTAAACATGTTTTTCCCCATGACATTGAGAAGGAAATGTGTACAGTTGCCTCCATTGGTGAAAGTCTTCGTTCCAAATTCATTGACGATTTATATACTAACATTTAAATTCATATTTATAATACTTTTATTAATAAAATGTTTTCAATTAATGACTGGAATTTGGGTGAAATCAGTGGCTTCATGTGGTGAAAAAGGACTTAAATATATAATAAAACTACTCTAGTGTATAGGAGTTAGTTTTTTTTAAAAAAAAAGCTTTATTTAGAGTAATAGACTTAGAGTCGTTGTACAGTTTACCCTGTGCCTTAAGTCTAAGCCCATTACAAACTTTTTTTTTATTTCAGTTTTATAAAACATCGATACATCAATACAACTGAACAATATCAGCATGCATCTCTTTTTATAAAAGCAGGCGGATCAGGCGCATGCGTACACAATGCCTTTCCTGCGCATGCCCAAACGTTAAGTGGGGACGGACACTGGACCATACTTTTTATCAATTGAAAACAATACATTTGGGCTTAAGGCCAGGGTAAAAAAAAATGATATAATTAATTATATCATTAAAAAAATTTCTGTTCTTACATTTTTTTGAAATCTCAAAAACACTGCATTATGGTAAGTTATTGTGGTTAAAAACACAACGTCAGCATAAAAACCCGGTCTTATTTTATTTCTTATGGTGTAATCCTCCGAAAATGTGCGAGTTAAATTCACCTTCTCTTCAAAGACCTTATCGTAAGTGATGGCCTTATTGTAAGTGATGGCCTTATTGTAAGTGATGGGAAGAGAGCTGTTGTCTGGTGACAGAAGACTTTAAAAAAAAAAAAAAAAAAAAACCTTTTACATGCATAAAGAAGAATTTTGGTGATGCGGTTTTCAATGACGGCTTCAAATTGAAGAGCTTTCTACAGAGAATGGAATCATTTAAAGTATGAAAAGTTTTGTGTTGACGTTTGAATAGATTTCAGTCATGCACTGTCGGAAAGAAAGAAGTGAGTTATTTATTGGATTTGGAATTTTGACGGGTTTTTGAAAGCGAAAAATATGTGAATGGATTATTATTTTGAATTTATTCTAAAGTAGGACTGGGAAGAGTTTTCCAAATGAGTTATTAGTTATAGTGTGAAGGTTCCAGAAAATGCCAGCGCAAATTTGCTTAACTTTCTTCAAAAAATACGTCCGAAGTTTAAATTAAGAAATATGAATTTGATAGTTGACTGACGTTTCTTCTTTTAAGTCATTTTTAACTAAGGAAGTCAGCTTTAATTTGGCAGATGATTTCTATAAAGATTTAATATATTACTTTCACGGTAAACATAGCATCTCCAAAATAATTCAAACGCTTATGACATGGATATTTTTAAGTTAAAAACTAGTCAATCTTGTCATGCTGTAAATACTAAGACAAAATGTTAGCTAGAATATACTGACCTGTTCTATTATTTATAACTTTTGCTTTTTGAACTATTGGATGCAATTACTAATAAAAAGTCTATTTAAAGATTAGCCCAGCTCCTTACAAGTATCAGGTAATGATTTCGCATATCTAAATTCTGTTTATTAATTAAATCTTTTATTGCTGAAAGGGATCATACCAATTTAAAACTAGGCGTGTGGAACATCGCACAACTTTCAATTACACTATAATATTGGTCATTGCATTAAAATTTTATGTGGCGTTATTTACCGTTTTCATATTTAAACTCATTCAAATAAAAATGTCCAGTTTGGCGATATATTTTGGTAATGATTTCTAGATGGGAAGGGGAGGAACGCCAACAACATACATGTAAACATATTTTCTAGACAAATTTTTTGAAATAAGGATGTTCGAAAGTGTGGAGAAATGCTAAAAAATTCAATTCTCTTTGTGCGAATGCTATACTTTCATTACCCTATGTAAAGTGTAAACACACAGGTAATTAAAAGTTAGAGTTAAACATTTAATAAAAACTGAACTAAATGTACACAACATATGCATTTTAATATCATTCAATTAGCACTTAACATCAGTAAATGTTATATGCTGGAAATATTTATAAAATTTGTAATGGGCCTAGTCAATAAATTTATAAATTGAATACGAGTCGTCACAATAAACTGTTCAATTTATACATTTTAATTTAACAGTGTTTTATTTAGAACTCGATATTATATTATGCGCATCTTGTTATCAAAAGTGTAGACATAATGAATTTCATAATCGTTAAAATAATTGGAAAGAATAAGCATTAAAATTCAAAATCGCAATCTCGTTACATCGAAATCGTGTTAAGTATTAGACGGTTAAGATTAATTGCACAGGTTAAAAACAATATTTAGCTAGTATTAGTATACAAATCTTCATAAAAACATTAGTATACACGATAAGTTACATGAAATACGTTATATATATAGGACTACAGTTACAAGACTGTATTTAAAATTGCATTGAGAAGTTTTTCCTTTGTCCTTCTATCTTAACAATCCTTATACTTTATTATTTGATGGGAATGCGCATTCATTTAAAAACATTTTCGCGATTTCTCTTTATGCTCCAAAGGATCATTTCTAACAACTTATGACAAAGAAAGTAATCTGCTTCGATTTTGCTGCTTCCAGTCATCGAAGCCTGTCTTACCAAATATATTTAGAGAGATTGACGTTTCTTATAACTCAAGCGCACGCACTATGTACTAAAGACGAATCGATGTTGGCGGATTCCGAATGTCTAAAGAGGTATGCACTTTGATGTCATATCTTAATGATATTGCTTCAGAAGTATCCAAGAAAAACAAATACATTGATCAAGAAATTGGTCCCATAAGATTTCAAAGAAGAAGCAAGAATACAGTGTAACATTTCCTTCGTAAAACATAGTATTTCTATAAGTATACGGATATTTGTAGTTCAATAAGATTGAAAGGATTGTCTATGTTATCAAAAAGATTGTATACAACTTTTAGATTTTTGTTTTTTGCTATTCAGGATAACTTAATCAATAACTTTTTATGTGTGTCTACTTTTTAGTTTTCTACTTTGCAATATCTTAAGCGATTTAATGTGATAATCGTAGTTCTTAATACGCACCCCAGTATTGGCGCAGCAGTATTGGCCAATGTCGGAACAGGGGTTTTAGAATATTAGCCAATACTGACCGAAACTTGAGCATCGTTCTAAAAAACACGATTATTTAAAAATAAAAATGTCAAAAAAATCACGAAGCATTTTTTCTTTGCCCTCTATCCTTTCTTATAAATAAAATAATTAAATTTTAAAACTGTGTAGCAACATTTCAGAACTTTCAGTATATTTTATCCATCATTAGACGAGATTGGTCAACATCTGTAATAACGGCCGTCTAACAACGTTCCACTTCGGGATTGCCCAATGTCGAACAAAATCGGCCAATAATTATTGAAGAACATTAACGAAACAAGCATAAAGTAATAATTATTAAAGAAATATATTATTGGCCACATATTTTATTTTTGGAGGAATATGATATAAGATGTTTCAAATGAAATCAGAATTGTTGAGTTTCTATTTTATACATTCTTTTTTACTGTTTAAAGGCGTTATCCATTAAAAATTATAAATGAAGAAAAACAGTAAAAGAACATAAATAGTTTTCAATTACAATGAGAGCATTTATCCTTTTTATCATATAAAAAAAAGCTTATTTTTTCAATTTATCACGATTTTATCTTCTGCGTTTCAGTATTGTAGTGCCAAGCTATATATAAACTCTGTCCGTCAGCGGTCAAATCTATATAAATTATGCAGACATATACAATATGCCATCTGAAAGGTCTCGTCAAGACAAGTTTCTATTCAAAATTATCTTGAAGTTACGATCAGAAGTAGCAACCGCAAAAGTGCTAGTATAATAGTGCTCTCATAGTACCACTAAGAGAATTTTAGTTGGCTGGAAATACACATTTTGGATTAGAATTTGGATATTAGGTGGCAAATGTTATTGCCAAGTTTACCGCCAAACTTCCTAACTTAACGACAAATATACAAAAACAAAATTGACAAGGATATTGCTATCAAACGCTGTCAGCCTTAACAGGGCGAATTCAGTTAGTTTTGAAATACCGCCAAACTGAACATGTTTGATGTATGGGTCTATTGTACGTCAATACTAACGTAAGTAGAAGTGGCTTTTTGTGAGAGTTACTGTCACAATCCAACTTGTTTAGACTTATAACTGACCCTATACCCTTCAATTTTCAAACTATATCTTCATATTTGTGGCGACATCAAATAACAGATAAAACTTCTGTGCACTGGAGTACTCTTTTGCACAGCGGTTAAAGTATCTGTCTTGAGACACAATGGTCCCCGGATCGAGCACCGTCACCCATTGAAAGATAGCTAACGCTTTAATGGTGACTGGACTAAAAAACGAATCATGCTGCCATCTATTGGCGCTTCTGAAAGGAGACACTTCACTCTCAACAAGCGATCACATACGCAACTCACAACAAACAACCACACGCAACTCGCAACAAACAACCACAAAACGCAACTGGCGTGCAACACTGCAACAAGCGGACACAACGATGCAACAAGCATCCCAAACCTCCAACTCCGATCAGACGTTGATCAACAGTATCGCTCCTTCGTCACTGGGAGGGGGCTATATGTGGCGACAACAGATAAAACTTCTGTGCACTGGAGTACTCTTTTGCACAGCGGTAAAGTATCTGTCTCGAGTTCCAATGGTCTCGCGATCGAGGCCCGTCGCCCGCAACGAAAGCTTGCCCACGCTTTATATTTTATAATTTGCAGAGATGGAATTTGTCCACAGGCATTTTTCAATTTATCTCTCCCAGTATATCACAGCTCATTCATCAAGAGACCCCCTAACTAACATCGAGTTTCTTTTCGCGAGTATTCAATTCAATTACTTCTACCCAAAACGACCCTTCTCGTCACAAAACGCATCAAACACCTTCTGATTAAAAACCATTAAGCTCACTTGTGGCACTCCAAAAACACGGCCAACAATGGCTATTTACACTCAACGGTTTTACGACGACGCGCATTTCAAACTGCCCTCCATTCTTCATCATTCGGCGATGCATTATTTCGAAGTCTCAAGTGGCACAGACACTGGTTTCAAAGGCGGGAGGATACTGTAAATATTAAACACCCTGGCCTGCCCAACCTTGGAAAAGGGTGGGGGTGGGGGGTGTCGAGTTGCCCGAAGTGCAGAGACAACTGCTGAGTTATGGACACTCGTTAAGTAGATTAAAGAGCGGGAGAAATGCTCGCATGCGCAACAGTTAGGGTTTATTATTCATATTCGGGGAAGGAAAGCGTGTGTATTGTGGCCAGCTGTCCTTGGCAGGAAACTATTGGAACGAGGTGGCTTAAAACGCTAGGTTAGGTGATTTCTGCTGATGAATTGTTGGATGGTAAACCGCCAGAGGTATTTGTATAAAATGAAACTAAATACAGTCAAACCCCGTTAATGTGAAATCGCTTAACATAAAATCCCGTTTGAGGGTTCTGTCTACTTTGGATGCATGAAAAAAAAACGCTATTTTCATTAATTTTTTTTAAAGAATACTGTTATGTTTATTGATGTAAAACTTGTTAGACTTAACAAAACCATTCGTAAATTACTACAAAAAAAGAGAGAGAGAGAGAAAAAAAAATATTGATTTTAACCACTTTTTTAGTGCAAAAATGTCAGGTGAACAGGAGTCCTCAAAAAGTAGGTAGGTGTGCGCTGTTACAAAAATCTGAAACAAAAATAAAAAATATTGAATGGTTTTAGGTTTTAGTGTGACAGTGGCTATATCCCGTACCTCTAATATTAATTTATATGCAAAAATAGCAAAATAGCGGGGGCGGGGAGGGGGGGGGGGAATTAAAAATAATAAAAATTAAAATTTTGCAATAATTCTGGTACAGGATATAGCAATAAGTGTACAGAATATGTGTTTAAAATTTCATAAGGATATTTCAGTAGTTTTTGAGATTTTTTTTAACAGCGCGCACCAAACTACATTTTGAGAACTCCTGTTTACCTGGCATTTTCACACTAAAAAAGTGGTTAAAATCGGTAATTTTTTTTTTTTTGTAATTTATGAATGTTTTTGTTAAGACTATTAAGTTTGATATCAATAAACATAATAGTATTCGTAAAAAAAATTAATAAAAATAGAGTTTTTTTCATGCATTCAAAGTAGACAGAGCCCTTAAAGAGAAGTAAAAGCAGTTCCACGTACATAAAACTTAACGTTAATTTATTTGTTTAATACGAAATTCGCTTAACGTGAACATTTCAGCGGCTCCATCGACTTCGTGTTAACGGGATTTGACTAGTCATGCAAGCTTAAAATTTTTGCCGATGAAAAGACTCTTTGTCAAACTAAACTTTTTCATGTTTTGCGCTAACAGTTTGTTTATTTATTTATTTATTTATTATTTTTTGTAGGAATGCTTTTAACTTTTTTTGTTGTTATAGAGAATGATGTGGAAATGATAAAATTGTACTAAAGCTGCTTAAAATCGAAACTCAGACTAAAACCATTAAAAAGTCTTCTTGATGTCTAAATTATTTTAATTGATCTTAAGGATTCCATTTAAAAATTTTTATTTATAATATGTACAAAAGAAACGCCTATGTACTGACCCTTTATAGCATTGTGCTCATTACACTGTTTTAATTAGTTCTGCTGAATCATAACGGCGTTGAAATCTCATCAGCAGCTATGACTGCCCAAATGATTTCTTTCTAAATATTGATAGCACCAGGACACGTGATCATCTGGGTCAAAGCCGACTACTATATAGGAACATGCCCTCCGATTTAAAGAATCTTCCATAGGAACAAAGGCAACATTGAATGGCCACAGGTGTCGCTAACTGACGGTTTTGCGCACGAAAATAAAGATAATCAAAAGTTTGATTGGCTGATACAAACAACAAACTGCGCATGTCCCTTTTTTCAGACTATTATCCACTCCACTTACAGTAAGCGCATATGGTAGAAGAGCATATCAAACGAAGAAAAAATTGTGAATTTATATTTCTTAGATAGCCGATAAAATATTTAAAAAAGTATGTGAATTTATATTAATTTTACAACAATACACATTTTTTACATTAAAATGTAATTATTCTACATTTTATGAACAAGAATTTTTTTATTGCAGATTAAATTTCAGTGTGTAAATTAATAAATATAAAGCAATTTTATTATTTAAATAGTACATTTTCAGTTTTGTTTTCATAGAAATGAGACTGATAAACGAAAAGTTTATAATTCCATTTATAAATTTTTCTTCCAAATAAAGAGTTTATATTTCTTTCAATTTCGATACGATAAGAACACCTTTTACGGATTGTTAACTAATAATATTAAAATTACTTTCGTTTTTCTTGTTGATTTATTTAGTATGTATTTATTTCATTTTGAAGGAATATGAAAAATGGCTCATTATATTCATACGAAAATACGTTCACTACGGATTTGCATAAACAATGTATTTTTAACTTTAAAACATATATAAGAATACATCGAAAGAACTTCGATTATTCGAAAAATTATATTTGAAAAAAAGAAAAGAATTTTAATTATAAGTGTAAGTGAAATGTGAACTTAACTTTTTAAAGGAATTTAAAGTGACCTTCAATATTCTTTTGAACAATAGTTTTTTAATGTAAATTCTTCACGAATAATTTACAAATTCGATATAATGTCATGTTTGTTGTTATAGAAAGACAGATAAGAATTCTAGAAAAACACCATTTCTATTGGATAATAATGTGCGCCGAAAACCGTCATGTTGCGCCCTCTATGTGTTGATCACTTTCCAGCGAATACGAAGGGCATCTTATCATACTTGGTTTTGATTGGGTTTCAGTCACTGATTTCTGAGTGCAACTTCTGGATAGTTCATGTCAAAGGCAGCCCTAGGTTCATTTTTCAGGGGGGGCCATTTTAAACTTTAAGTTCGTAAAATGTATGCACTATGTAACCTAATTGTAATAAACTAACTGCTGATTAAATGCTTGATTGCAATGATAAGTGTAGAATTTTCTAAATTAGTAATTTTCATTTAATGCAGAATTAAAAAAGTTAATTTAAGTTTGAATTGCTCTCCTGAAAAATAAGAAAAAAGTAAAACAAAGAAATTACAAAAAATAAAATAGTTAATAATTGTTTTACAATCACACTTCTTTATTCTTTGAAAGCCTAAAGAACAAAATCCAATTTCCTCTGCTTTGTTTTGGCTATTCTGTCTATGACACAGCCCACATCAATGTTTATGTCTCTGTGAGTATGCAACAAGCAAAGTCCTGAAACTTTTCTTCCCCCCCCCCCCATTCCAGCTCTTAGCCACTTTTTCAATGCGTCGAAAGGTATAGTCCGAGAGGCGACTGCAATTTTTGGACCCCATCGAACATCATTCTGAATTTTTTATAGAAATTGGAGAAAAGTGAATAGATTAAGAATCCACTGGTCTGCCGTGGCAAAAATGGCCAAAACTGATCAATAATCGACTTGGAATGAGTTAAACTAAAATCCGATTGCCAAATATGTCATAACTTGCCAAAAAGAGAACAAACTTATTCGTCTGGCAACCCACTTCATTTTGATTTTCAATGAGAAAAAGCGCAAACGATTTCTGATCTTTGGCTCGGAAAACTTGTATCTTTTAAAAGTAAGCCAAATTGGCGACATCAGTTACGTCATCAGTGACGTAATATTGTTTGCCAATTTGGCTCCCTTTTAATAGATGCAAGTAGACCGTCGCCAGATATCTGAATCGTCTGCAACCTTCTTAATTGAAAATTAAAGAGTGAGGGTTACCAAATAAAAAAAAATGCTCATTATTTGGCAAGTTATGTCGCATTTGGCAATTGGATTTAATTCAACTTGTTAAAAGTCGATTTTTGACCAGTTTCGGCCATTTTTACCACGGCAGACCAGTAATCTACTCACTTTTCTCTAATTTCTATAAAAAATTCAGAATGATGTTCGATGGGGTCCAAAAATTGCAGTCGCCTCTCAGTCTAGTAGAGAAACTTCTTTCAACAGAGGCAACGCTAACTGGTAGTGTTGCCAAAATTTTAAGTAACGCGTAAATAGTAGGATATACATCTTTGTCACAAGCTCTCATTGCATCTATGGCAGAAGTGGGGAGCTTTTCTTTTTTTTTCCATTTCTCTCTCTATAGTGCTAGATCACTTTCAATCAGAATAACACTCATTTGTGTCAGTCCTAAAATTGGTATGAACTTCTTTAATAAGTTTTGAAGCTCGTTGCTTTCTGATTCTGTTGGCTTTTCCATATCGGGAGTTGGAATCAGTAATCGAAGGCCAAAACAATCCAAATTTTCTTTTGGAAATCTTCCTATTAGGTCTTCAATTACATTATCCAATAAAGGTATGTAAACCGAGATTCTAAAATACTCTTCTGGTATTTGAGTATTGTAGTTCTCACGGTGTTTTTGACGTCTGGCTAGGCGTGGAAGATTCACATCAATATCAAGCTCCGAGCATACATCTTCAACCTCATTCAATAGAATAGAAAAAGATTCCACGCAGTCTTGGCGCTTCTTCTGCAAAACCGAAATTGTATCTTCAACAATGGACTCAGCTTTTCGCAAATCGAGATCAGGAGCCTGAAGTTTTCTGCTTAGTGGTAGAGTTTGCTTCAAGACATCAATTAATGGTGCTAAAGCTGAAACAAACTGGACACTGCAAAGTGAGCATAGAAGAGAAGGTGCATTAAAGGAAGTGGTTAGGTCGGACCAGTTTGAAATCGATTCAAGCCCTTCAATTATGTAAGGTCGCGGAATTGAATAACATCATCATGCCTTTCAACCCAGCGTGTCTCACACAGTCCTGAAAGTTGTGTTCCCAAAAATTTACCTAGATCTCGATTTTGTTTTTCTAAACAGTTCTTTAAAACGAGGTTTCTTTTTGCAGAACTACGTGTTGAAAAATAATTACCCTCGTGCCATGGTTGCTTAGAAGAGCATGGTTGTTCCAAAAAGAGGCAGAGAGCCCCTGTAAAAAGGAAATTGTCGTTTGGGAGGGGGATGGTCACTACCTGAGTATTTGTGTCGTGTGTTGTGTACGTAAATACATTTAAAACCAGGGTTTTTTCTGAGGGGGGGCTATAATTCTTTGTACTGTAAAGAAAAAATTTACGTTAATGAAATTGTGCTTAAAAATCTGTACTTTCACCGTTTTTTAAACTGGAGATTCTCAAAGAATTTTGGGATATTCGAAAGGGCTAGGGAGGAAGAGGGAACCCTTCAAGGGGGGGGGGGGCATGGCCCCCATGGCCCCCCCCTTGAAGCCGCCAATGGTTCATGTTTGGTTATTAACTTGAAGCCAAAAAAAGTTTAGTAATCTCCACAGAGATCTATTCTAGCAAATTCTTTCCAAACTTATTAGAATGTGTTTTTAACCAAAGGCAACCTGTTACGTAGCATAGATGGGAAGAATTCAATTATCAGCATCTGCTTGTAGAGTAGAAACCGCTAATAAGCTATACAGAAGTTAGTCATCAATAGTTTTAGTTCTCGTGTTTAAAATATTCAACACGCAACAAGTTTCACTATGAAGAAGGATTTATGATAGACTGAGAGGCGACTACTATTTTTGGACCCCATTGAACATCATTCTGAATTTTGTATAGAAATTAGAGAAGATTACGAATCTACTGGTCTGCCGTGGCAAAAATGGCCGAAACTGGTCAAAAATCGACTTTTAATAAGTTGAACTAAATCCAAATGCCAAATGCGCCATAACTTGTCAAATAATGAGCATTTTTTTTTTATTTGGTAACCCTCACTCTTTAATTTTCAATTAAGAAGGATGCAGACGATTCAGATATCTGGCGACGGTCTACTTGCATCTATTTAAAGGGATTCAAGTTGTCAAAAAATATTACGTCACTTATGACGTAACTGATGTCGCCAATTTGGCTTACTTTTAAAAGATAAAAGTTTTTCGAGCCAAAGATCAGAAATCGTTTGCGCTTTTTCTCATTGAAAATCAAAATGAAGTGGGTTGCCAGACGAATAATTTTGTTCAATTTTTGGCAAGTTAGGACATATTTGGAAATCGGATTTTAGTTCAACTCATTCCAAGTCGATTATTGATCAGTTTCGGCCATTTTTGCCACGGCAGACCAGTCGATTCGTAATCTACTCACTTTTCTCTAATTTCTATAAAAAATTCAGAATGATGTTCGATGGGGTCCAAAAATAGCAGTCGCCTCTCGGACTATGAGGTAAAATGAAAGCCACTTATGAAATAACCTTTTAAGTTGAATAAATTCTAAGTGGAAGATTTGTTTCACTACAGCGACTGCAAGTGTCTAAGCACTATTGGTCAATAATAATAATAATAAATAATAATATGAAGAAGAAGAATGAAGATTATTTCATTGTATTAAATGCAAAACTCTTATAAAAATTATTTAATCGAAATATGGAAAACTCGTATCAAGCAGCACTACAATCAGAATGAAATCATAAAAAAAATTCAAATAAACTAATTGCAACTATTGCAGTTAGGAATCATGAAATTCACTTTGAGAAAAGTATTGAATTGAGTTGGTTGTATATGATATTTTAGCAAAAGCTACCAGATGTCTGTACTCTATTGCAGCGTTTCTCAACCTTTCAGTATTCGCGGCCCAGTTTCCAATCACAATTTTCATCGCGCCCCCGCTTACAATAAAATGTATACAACAATAATGTATATTGAGTATTTTGGATTATGTTTTTAAATTATTTTTAAGTAACTGCCAAAACAAGAGTAAAAGCGAGCCAACGTTGGCGAGGAACCACATCTGGCCTTTTGCCAATCGGGCGGTGAACACGACCGATGCCGTCTCGAGCATGCGCAGAACAAATGTTTTCTCATAGGAAGAAGGAAAATGTTCGATAACACAATTCCTTCCAGTCTCATTCGAGTCGATCCTTCTTTCGCTATCGAATCTATCGTGAATGTGTATGTTATATATGTTTTCGTGTTAATTGCAATTCAGCATATTAAATATTCACGGCAGCAGTTTTGTGTAAACCCATGGATAAATTTTTAAGCGGAACAAAGCGAGCATTAGACGATAGTCAAGCATCAACAAGACCACAGACGAGCGTGGTTCCGAAAATGAAATCAAGAAAATATTCTCAAGAATACTTAAATTTTAGGTTTACCAGTACTAAAGTAAATGAAGAAGAAATTCCCTAGTGTATTATTTGCTCACAAATATTGGTCGCAGACAGCATAAAACCTAATAAACTTAAACGACACTTGGAAACGCTTCATAGTGAGTTCGTCAACTAACCCAGAGAATTCTTCGAATTAAAATTAAAATCATATAAAAGCAAAAATCATTTTTTAAAGAAACTTTGTCTGTGAATTAAAAAGCTTTAATTGCATCTTACAAAGTTTCATATAAAATAGCCAGATGTAAAAAAAACTCACAACATGGGTGAAGAGCTTATTTTACCAGCAGCAATTGAGATTGTAGAAACAATGTTTGGAGATAATTTTTCAAAACAATTGCAGTCCATACCTCTTTCAAATGATATTGTTGCTCGTCGAATTGGTGATATAGCTGAAGATGTATAATGTCAGCTTTTCTAGAAGTTGCGTGACAAATTGTTTTCAATACAGCTTGATGAAGCAACAGATAGTAATAAAGATGCTCATTTAATTGCATATGTTTGATTTTGTCAGCAGTAGAAGAGCTACTTTTCAGCAAACCAATAGAACTCCAAACAACAGCGATCGCATTATTTGCTATTTTAAATGATTTTATGAAAGTGGAAAACATAGAATAGACAAATTTCGTCGGAATATGCACCGATAGTGCTCGTTCAATGTCCGGAAGATTCCAAGGTATACAAGCACTTGTAAAACAAAAATCGCCTCAGTGCGTCTGGACACATTGCATGATCCACAGAGAAGCTTTGGCTTCGAAAGAAATGAGTCCTGGTCTGAATATTGTGTTACCTACGGTTGTAACCGTAGTAAATTATACAAAAATGAGACAACTGGAATCAAAAATATTTTCCGCACTTTGTAAAGACATGATTTCAGTACATTCAGCTTACTATTTCATTGCGAGGCAAGATGGTTATCGCGTGAGAAATTTTTGCAACGTGTTTATGAATTAAGAGTAGAAATCGCCATTTTCCTAGAAAAAGAAAACAGACCGTATGCCGAGAATTTTCGGGATTATTTATTTGTGATGAAATTGAGCTACTTGGTCGACATATTCGAGAAATTAAATAACTTGAATCTTCCAACTCCAAGGAGCAAATACACTTATGTTGGAGAAGAGTGATAAATTTAATACTTTTCGTAGAAAATTGGAATTGCGGAACAGAAATTTAAAGCAAAATAATGTTTGCAAATGTGGATGATTGTACTAAAACTTACAAGGCTGAAGTGGAACATGTAAAAGTTGTTTTTGTAACCATTGAAATTCATTTAGCCATGATGGCAAAGAATTCTAAAAAGTATTTTCTTGCTGACGACAAACTGATGGCAAGTTACGAGTGGTGTTAGGGATCCATTTCATAAGACTCCCGAAGAACTCTCAATTGATGAGGAAGAAAAATTCATAGACTTCACGACAAGTGGCGAAACCAAAAGACAATTTAGTAATAAATCACTATTTGAATTTTGGGCAGGAGTAGACGATGCTTTTTCTGCACTAAAAACAAGGGCATTTCGCATTCTATTACCATTTTCAACATCCTACCTTTGTGAAACTGGATTTTCTGCTGTGGCTTCTTTGAAGACAAAATATAGATATCGGCTAAATATAGAAACAGAACTGAGAATGGCTATTTCTAATATTAAGCCTTCCCTTCGAAAAACTTTGTTCTGTAAGACAGGCCCAAGGAAGTCACTAATAATTATTAAATTTGTTTTTAATTTAGTATGTTTTGATTAAATTAGTTTTAATATAGTAAGTTGTTTTACTTTATTTGTTAAATATATCAAAATGTATTTTGTTTTCTTTGTGTATGTGTGCTTTCCTTTCAGTCAGTTAATCAATTTTTTTTAAATAATATTTTCTCTTGGATATTCTCTCGCCTCCCCTCTAAAGTGCTCGCGCCCTACAGGTTGAGAATCGCTGCTCTATTGAAGCATCGTAACACATGGCTATGTTCAAGCAAAGAGAACTCTGTGTTGAATTGATTCATTTTTCAACTTTTTAAGCTATTAAAGCATTTTTACGGAAATTTGGGAGGTGGGGATGTTTAGAATACCTTAAGAGACATTACCGCAGCGATTTTGATCAAAATCGTTAGAGCCGTTTTTCAGCAATCATTGAAAAACATAATTTTTTCAATGGCAGCTACTTTATGCGCATGCGTAATTTTGACGAAAACCTTAATGGTAGGTCCCTGTGTCATCACCAACCTGCTCATCAAATTTGAACATCGTAGGTCAATTTGTTCGAGAGTTATGCTGACCAAAGACAAACATCTTTTCTCGATCACTTTTTTGAAATTAGGATGTTTCAAAACGTAGAGAAATGAAAAAAAAAATTTTTTTTTTTGACCGAACGCTATACTTTCGTTACCCTATGTATACATATAGGTAATTAAAAAAAATACCATTGTTTTCTATAAGAAATTATCTGTTAATATCCTTACATCTTAAAATGTAACAGCTAATTTTTTTATGACTTTATTAATTGTGAATTAATGAAGAAATGTTCACATATTATCGTTATAAGTTACTTATTGGAGTCCAAAATGAATGATTTTAAACTGAGAGGAAATATTTTTTTGGCATCGAATTATTATTTAAAAAAATTTTCAAACAGTTGTCAAATTAATTTTGAAAAATCACTTACTTTTAAAAATATAGCCAGAGGCAATGCTATTACATTCTGTTTTATAAATGTGAAAAAGTAGAACAAATCGAATTCCTGGAACAAATCTTATTGCAAGTATACTATTTTAAGTTAGCAAAAAAATCTCAAAAACGGAGGGGAATTTTGTGTTGTATTTTCATTTCCACTTTGGCGTTTAAAAAAGTCGCAAGAAAACTGTTTAAATTACAATCGAATTTATTTTATATCTCGTTTTTATGAGGACATCGGCGGCCAATTTGTCTCGGAAGGGACACTAGAAATTCTTCTTTTCCAAGATGTCTGTCACAAATAGAAAAGATTTTTTTTTCCATCTAGAAACTTCATGTCAGAAGAACCAAATAAATTACTCTATACTAGGTTTTTTCCAATTTCCTACTTGTTTCGGAGGAAATGGAATCTGCCAACGATGTCGTTACGAGAACTTTTTAGTCGACTAGGAGTGGATCTTTCTTTTCATGTCTTGTTTTAAATGGTCACCATTCTATTCTGTTCTGTCCCATAAGTTATTTAATATTTAGTTTAGAAGTCTCTTTTGTGATGGAATTTCGTTGTTTTACTGAATGCAAGCAATTTTTAGAAACAATCAGAACTTGTGGAGACGAAGTAGCTTTTAAAGACGACGGCAAATTCGTAAAGTAAATTTCCGCTGTATGCTGGAAAATTAATCAGTTTTTGAAATGTATTGCTCTATTTGGTTATATTTTGATTAAATTTTTATCATCTTAAACCATACAAAAACGTATTCTGATTTAATTAGTGGGTATTCTACGATTAGAAACGTAAATGCAAAATTTTCAATGTAAAATATTTTGTGTTGGGTATATTGAAATAAAAAAATTCTTGAAAATGAATTTGATGCTTTTTGCATTTAATGAATATAAATTATTTTATTTATTAAGTGTTAAAGTAACTGAGTTAGAATTTCTTTTATTTTAATCAAAATGGTTTTCAAAAAAAAATTTTTACTTACTTTCACTGCATAACTAATAGTTATAAATTAAACTACTTAATGATTACACAAAATAATAAACATTTTAACAAACCAATAATAGTTTATTAAATTTAAACTAAGTATATATTTCTAAAGAATATTAAAATATATATATAGAGAGAGAGAGAGACTGGTAACGATATAGTTAAATTTTAACTTATCACTAAATCTAGAAAATACCTAATTTTCTTTAACTAACAATCATCTTAAAGTTATTTTTCATAACTATTCTAAGAATATATGAATCCAATTTCATGAAGTTTTTTTAAAGAAATGTCAAAGGTTTTAAAATATTCGAATTTTTCCAATACAAAGAGATTAAACGTATTATGCGAAAAGTTTTGAAACCAAACAAATATTTTTAAGTAGTCTTTATTTTGAAGTGAAATCTGCCTTATTGCCTTTCGGAATAAGTTTAATTCATCTTAAAACAGTTTTTCTACAGTTTAACGTTGAGTACAGTTTTTTTTTTTTACCCTTTATTAGTTTCATCCTTGACATAGGTATAGCAAATAAAGATTGCTAATAACAAATATATTTTACATTGTATATGTATGCAGAACCATGATAAGCAAGATGAGAATAACAAAGCAGTGTTAGCCAAACTATTCCTTCAAATATGGAGCATAAATTGAAGAGATTTTTATAAATACAACGCAAATTCATTTATATTGGTATACCATATATTTGAATATTCCATTGCTTTTAATTTAGCAGGAAAAAAAAAATTATGACAGATAACCTATGGATTTAAAATAAATTCATTTGAGAAAAAATACTATTATTTACAACAACAAAAAATTATTTACATAAAAAAATTATAGGTATTTATATAGAGAAGAAACTGTTATTTATAAAGAAAAAGAATTCTTATTTTCATAGAAAACAACTGATAAACACAGATAAAAGAAACTCTTATTTCCATAGAAAATAATTGTCATTTTCGCAAAAAAGAACTAATATTCAAACAGAAAAGGAAATGTTATTTGCAGAGAAGAAGAACTAACATTCACATAGAAAAGAAATTGGTATTAATAAGAAAGGTAAAATAGGTAAATCTTTATAATGTATGTATTTCTTTAATATAATAAGCCAACTTTGCATGCCACCTTAAGTACAAAAATGACTTTAATGATACCACCTAAAATAAAATGAGTACACATGTTAACCAGGGGTGTGGAACATCACACAACTTTCAATTGCTCAATAATACTGATGTCAATTTGTGTCATTTATCGTTTTTATATTTTCATCATTCATTTAGATAAAATTGACAGTATGGTGATATTTTTTATCATAATACTTGTATGTTTCTTAAAAATGAAGAAAAACTGAAGGTGTTGAACATCGCACAACTTTCAATTACACTCTATAATACTGATGTCAATTTGTGTCATTTATCGTTTTTATATTTTCATCATTCATTTAGATAAAATTGGCAGTATAGTGATATTTTTTATCATAATACTTGTATATTTCTTAAAAATGAAGAAAAACTAAAGGTGTGGAACATCGCACAACTTTCAATTACACTCTATAATACTGATGTCAATTTGTGTCATTTATCGTTTTTATATTTTCATCATTCATTTAGATAAAATTGCCAGTATGGTGATATTTTTTATCATAATACTTGTATGTTTCTTAAAAATGAAGAAAAACTGAAGGTGTGGAACATCGCACAACTTTCAATTACACTCTATAATACTGATGTCAATTTGTGTCATTTATCGTTTTTATATTTTCATCATTCATTTAGATAAAATTGCCAGTAGGGTGATATTTTTTATCATAATACTTGTATGTTTCTTAAAAATGAAGAAAAACTGAGGGTGTGGAACATCGCACAACTTTCAATTACACTCTATAGTACTGATGTCAATTTGTGTCATTTATCGTTTTTATATTTTCATCATTCATTTAGATAAAATTGCCAGTATGGTGATATTTTTTATCATAATACTTGTATGTTTCTTAAAAATGAAGAAAAACTGAAGGTGTGGAACATCGCACAACTTTCAATTACACTCTATAATACTGATGTCAATTTGTGTCATTTATCGTTTTTATATTTTCATCATTCATTTAGATAAAATTGACAGTATGGTGATATTTTTTATCATAATACTTGTATGTTTCTTAAAAATGAAGAAAAACTAAAGGTGTGGAACATCGCACAACTTTCAATTACACTCTATAATACTGATGTCAATTTGTGTCATTTATCGTTTTTATATTTTCATCATTCATTTAGATAAAATTGCCAGTATGGTGATATTTTTTATCATAATACTTGTATGTTTCTTAAAAATGAAGAAAAACTAAAGGTGTGGAACATCGCACAACTTTCAATTACACTCTATAATACTGATGTCAATTTGTGTCATTTATCGTTTTTATATTTTCATCATTCATTTAGATAAAATTGCCAGTATGGTGATATTTTTTATCATAATACTTGTATGTTTCTTAAAAATGAAGAAAAACTGAAGGTGTGGAACATCGCACAACTTTCAATTACACTCTATAATACTGATGTCAATTTGTGTCATTTATCGTTTTTATATTTTCATCATTCATTTAGATAAAATTGCCAGTATGGTGATATTTTTTATCATAATACTTGTATGTTTCTTAAAAATGAAGAAAAACTGAGGGTGTGGAACATCGCACAACTTTCAATTACACTCTATAATATTTCTCAGTGCAGTAAAATTTAACATGGTGTTACTCACCATTTTCTTATTTCCACTAGTTTAAATAAAAATTGCCAGTTTGGCGATATTTTTGGTGATAACTTTTACATGAGGAGAAAAAAAAAGAAAAAAAAAGAAGAAGAAATATTTCTCAGTGCAGTAAAATTTAACATGGTGTTACTCACCATTTTCTTATTTCCACACATTTAAATAAAAATTGCCAGTTTGGTGATATTTTTGGTGATAACTTTTACATGAGGAGAAAAAAAAAGAAAAAAAAAAGAAGAAATATTTCTCACTGCAGTAAAATTTAACATGGTGTTACTCACCATTTTCTTATTTCCACACATTTAAATAAAAATTGCCAGTTTGGTGATATTTTTGGTGATAACTTTTACATGAGGAGGGAAAAAAAAAAGAAAAAAAAAAAAAAAAAGGAAAAAAAAAAAAAAAAAAAAAAAAAAGTTGTCATTTTAAAAATTAAAAAAATTACATTTTTTTAAATTCATTTTTAGTGAATTCAAATTTTAATTACTGAACATTGTTAATGTTACAGTTTCTTGATTTCCAGAGAAAACATACAAACAAAATATGATTTAAACCACGGATCTTCTTAAAAAGTAAACATTCCTAGCCATTCCTTCAAAAAAAGAAAAGAAAAAAAAAAGAAAAAAAAGAAGGAAAACAAAATCAATATTACTTTGAATTATAAAAATTATCTCCAGATGCCAATATTCTAAATGTAATATGTATGAATAATATGAAATATGTAATAATATGAAAAGCAAAACCCAGGGGAAAGAAAAATAATCTAATCGCATCAACAGTAAAACAAGAATATAAAACAACAAAAAAACATTAATTCCCATAGGGATTAAAACCCAGAATCATTTCAACTCAGCACCACTGATTCCAGAAATACCTTCTTATTTAATAGCAAGAAACCACGGTAAAGAATTTCGCCTCTCAGTCCTTCAATATCGAAAATGCTATTTTTATCTTGATGACGTCACGCCGACGTCAACAATTTTCATTTGTGAAATCTCTTGGGGTAATTCCATGTGCACTCACTGAAATTAAGAGTTACACTATTCTGGTAAAAGCGTGCATTTCGAATGAGGTTCATTCACATATGACCCATGGGATTTCACCTGTTTAGTAACATCTGTGTCAGTCTTAATAACAGCGACAGTTTTTCTGGTCGCTCAATTATACTAATCCCCTGGATGAAATATTAAATATAAGGGCGAGTAATTTATGTTTGAAGTAGATGGTGAAGTAGATGTGGCATGGCTGTGTCAAGTTGATAGTTATGTTACGTTACAAATGGGATGTCTGAGATTTTTTAAGGGTTGTTACTTGAAGTTGGTTATTCGAGAAAAAGGTTTATTTTATTCTATGGTTGTCTTTTATGACATTTGCAATAAATTTCCGGATTGTGAATACTGTAAACCACGTTTGAAACTTTTAACATCTTTTTGGCATCTAAAAGTTAGTTAATTGGTATCGTAATAGATTATTACTTTCAATTAACCATATGTATACTAGGGTGGATCGAAAAAAAAAAATCAGAATTTCAAATCCGACCTATGGGGAAAAGATGTTCTATGGTATATAGATACATGGAAAAATAATTAAAAAAATTAAATTTTAAGTTCAGTACTGCCACAAGGAGGATGAAGTTTAGGTATTTGAGCTTTTTTATAGCTAAAAGTCCAAGTCATTGGAATTTTTTTCTTTTTTTAAGAATTTCAAAACCTACCTGTACGGAAAAGATTATCTGAGGTACATTAATTAAGGGGAAATTAAAATAAAAGTAATAAATTTTATGTTAAGCTCTTTGCAAGGGGGATGAAGTTTTGGTATTTAAGCTTTATAATTGTAAAATGTCAGAGTGATTTTTGCTTAAGTGAAACAGGCCTTTAGTACTTTTAAATGTTTATTGGAATGAGAGGAAATATACTAAATGGCTAGAGAAAAAAAAAGCTTTAGGAACATATTACAGCTTCTTAAGAATTAAATCAAGAAAAATCAAAAAATCTTCGGAATTACAGTAAACGGTAATCACGTTTGGTTTTGAAAACTGGCTTGAGGTTTCGTGATTCCAGGCTATTTCTTTTAAACCCATCTCTTCTGTATGATCCGCTTACAGAAGAAAATGCTTCTGTGACTATTCGTTCTGTAGCTTGAGTACGACAGGGATACCCCTTGATAGTAGGTAATGCTAGATAGGGTATTGCCGTAGAAATGATTGCTGGGTTTATTATTGCTCCTGAAATCATGTCATCACTAAATCGTTCTGTCACATTCTCCCACTTAATCAAGTTCACATAATCTGTCACACAAGGATCAAAAGTTAATATGTTTAAGATACGAATATCAATCGCTAAAAGGGTTTGGGTTGCAGCAGACCGTTTGACTTTGCGCAAATTCAAAATTCTTTGGAGGACCGATTCCTTTGTGTTATTTCTGTTGCCAGCTAGCATTGATATCAGGATATTTTCAGGAAAGCTAAAATCCCCTTTTCAAATATTACTGGATCAATGACTTTCTTCAAATCATTTGAGAAATGACGTGATAGAAAGATTGATTAATGCAAATGCTCTGCACCATAGATTATCGATTGTTTGGTTTTGATCTTGAATCATATAGGTGCCTAGACTTTTATGATGAACGTAGTTAATGTCAATAAAGCTTTGGTTGGACTTCTTCTGAGCCAAATAGAACATGAGAATTCTGTTGGGGGTTGTAAACCACATTGAGTGGCAAATCTTTCCAGAGTTTCTCTTCAACTGCTTTATCCGCAGTGATGGCTTCAAAAATTTCCATTAAGAAGAGTTGATCAGTACTTAAGTCTTTCTTGTTAGTCAATTCGCATTGGTTGGGTTTACGTGAATGAAACTACAGGTAGTATCTCGCATACGGTCATTCATTGGCGTGTAACTGGCTCACAAACCAATGTAGTGGACGCTTCAGAATCAGTTCTATGTTTCGTAAAACACCTTCGTTGATACCTGTGTTGACAGACTACCTATTATCGCAACCAACATTGTTGTATCTATGTCATTGTCGACGTATTAAAAAATCGTATCACAAGTAATTCAATAAAAGTAAAGGCAGAGGAGGAAAAAGTGAAGGAATGGTGCGCGCGACTAACGGAAGGTTTAATGTGAAGATTCCAACTTTATACCGTCTGGATAAGGCCGAACTGGATAGTAACGAGCGCTAAGCCACTCTCCAGGCCGTGACAATTTTTCAAAAGTCTATGGGTGCGAAGGAAACAAGTTGTTAGTTCCATTTTCTCCCACAAAACAAGGGAGCGCTGCAATCCAACCGGATTTGAAACTGCAATATAGTGATATTAACAAACTTGCCGTAAATCAATCGGGCTGAAATTTGGCAGATAGATTTGATGTCAATGACAATGCATTCTATCAAATTTTGGGGGCATTCTATTAAATTTCACTGTCACTAAAAGGTCGCTTTTACTAAAGATAGATACTAAAAAACACATCTTGCCGTCATCCAATCGCGCTGAAATTTAACAGGTAGATTCGTTGTCGTTAAAGTTGCATTATATCATGTTTCAGGAGGTGTCCCTGTCACTAAAAGGTCGCTTTTACACACGCTTCTATCTTCAGTATACTAAAAAACCAACTTGCAGTCATCCAATCGCGCTGAAATTTGACAGGCAGATTCTTTGTCGATAAGGCAGATTCGTTGTCGTAGATCCGGATCCAAGGGGAATTCTTGAAATTTAACATCGGCTCTCTTTACAGAATATGAAGTACAGTGTGGTACGCAACAATTCCCCATGTTTGGTTTTAAATGATAATGAAATTAATTAATAAATGTAAATCTATGAGGATGACATCAATTCTATTTGCAAAAAATATTAGAAATTAAAAAAATTAAATCAAAAACTGCGATGAAAATTTTTTAGAACGCCAGCTAAAATAAAAATATCCATGGCTGCCAACTCTGAAATCACGAGAATTGCCAACGATGACTTTTTAATTTAGTTTTTATAATTTCTAATATTTTTTAAAAATACGACAAAGAATTCCAAACTCTGTTTCCATAAAGAGTAATGAAAATCAAATTAAAAAATAGGCCTTATTTTAAATAAATAACTTAATTCTAAAAATAGATATCAAAGTCTCATATTTGATGCGTAATAATCAACAAAAAGTAAAGAATTTTTAAATAAATGATAGTGTAGTGTGGCTTCTGACATCATATTTGCATGAAATATGAATAATAAATTGTCACGAGTGAACTGTGTATAAATTTATTTCATTCGTTAATATTATCGTTTGGCAATATTCGCCGTGTTCTTTTTGCATTTTAAAAATAAAGTAATTTTGTCCTCTTAGTAACGTATTGGTTTTCGTATTTGACCAAGCAAAGAAAACACATGCTACTGTTTTGGTTGGAATGCAGCGCCACTTGTCCACTGCGGCTGTTTCCACTCTTTACTATTAGTTGTCACGGCCTGGTTCAATCCAGTTCGGCCTTGGTCTGGATCAGATGAGGTTGGCTTTAGAGAAGATTTTTTTTTACATTGGTAAGCTGTACATCACATGATGAGAGATTAACTATTCAATCTAAGCAATTGTATTTATTGAAAAGTTTTTGTAGTAATTAGGATGGTATATCCTATGTAGCGACCTCAAATAACAGATAAAACTTCTGTTCACTGGAGTACTCTTTTGCACAGAGGTAAGACACCTGTCTCGAGATACCATGGTCCTTGGATCAAATCACGTCGCCCGCGCAACGAAAGCTTACCTTACGCTTCATTGGTGACAACCGGACTAAAATGAATCATGCTGCCATCTATCGGCGCTTCTGAAAAGGAGGGGAAAAAAAGAAAGGAAAAAAAAAAAAAAAAAAACTTCATCGCAACATGCGATCACATACGCAACTCGCGTCCAAACACCGCAACATGCGGGCACAACGATGCAACTAGCATCACAAACTTCCAACTCCGATCAGACGTTGATCAGAACATCAGTATCGCTCCTTCTTCGCTGGGAGGAAGCTGTGTAGCGACTTCAAATAACAGATAAAACTTCTGTTCACTGGAGTACTCTTTTGCACAGAGGTAAGACACCTGTCTCGAGATACCATGGTCCTTGGATCAAATCACGTCGCCCGCGCAACGAAAGCTTACCTTACGTTCTTTTAGGCATAAGATCTGCTATCAAAGAAGACTTAGGGTGCTCATCCGCAGAGCTGGTATACGGTGCTGCCTTAGCCTTACCAGGCGAATTCTTTTCATCTACTCCACCAATTAAACAGTCTGCATTTTCTCAAAATCTTCAGAAAATTATAGGGGGTATGAAACCACGACCTACCACAACCCATGGTAAAAGAAAAGTCTTTGTTTCTAAAGAACTATCAAACTGTTCTCATGTTTTCCTACGTAATAACATTGACAATTCTTCACTACAACCTGTCTACTTTGGGCCATATCCTGTAAGAGCAAGAAAAGATAAATACTTCGACATTGAGATCCAGGGCAAAGTTAAACGAGTTTCAATAGACAGAGTAAAAAACCATGTTTCCTTTCGAAAAAAGCAGACGATCCTTCCCAAGAACCACTTTCTGAGGAATCAAACCTTGACGCCACGCCTGAACAAGAGTTTCCTGAAGGAAGTTCAAAGACTCAACGGGAAAACAAGACTACGAGATCAGGCAGAAGTGTCAGGTTCCCCAGTCACTTGTCAGACTATCTTCCTTGAACGCTAACGCTGGGAAGGGGGTGTGTAGCGTCATGGTACGCTCACCTATATCTTGTTAATAAGTTAAAATATAAAATATAAAATTTGTAAAAGTATGTTTGGCAACACTTTTTATAATATAGAAAATAAAACTGTACTAACTGGTTCGGACGTTTTTTCTTGTTAACTTAACGAATAATTAAGAAAGCTACGCACTTCATCCTACTATTTTAGATTTCTAAATTCAAAAATAACTTAGGCCGACCAAATGGTATAGTGGTTAGTGTGGTAGCTTCTAGACCGCGAAGTTGCGGGTACGAGTCCCGTGTAAGGCATGGGTGTTTGTAAATGTATGTTGGCTTGTCAAATGACGAATGTTTCTGCGCATTATAGCCCTCGTGTTGCTGACGGAACCAGATAATCTGAAAACAACTAAGTCGATGCATTAACAAAACTTACGATGTGCTTTCCCTGAGATAGCTTTCAGTTAATTTTCTAGCTTTGAAAGCGCGATATTTGTCGTAGTATGAACTTATTTTTCTCAAAATGCTGTAGTGGTCATTTATTGGTATTAAAACTCGTTTCCAGGTCTCTCCTAACTTACTTGCAACTTATTGATACGGGGAAAAAAGTGTATTTAAATACACTGTACTTTGCTTCTCTTTTTGAATGCCAATATACTAACCTTATTACGTTTTTCGTACGTAGGAAGCATAATCGTAGACATATTACAGCCAGACCCAAATATAGGACAAATCATGTCTTTTCTTATCAACGCCACAGTACAGTATTAGTCCAAATACACAATCAAACAAATGTCACATAATAAAATTGTAATTTAATTTAATTTACAAGAACAGCGCTCACCGATTAGGCGTCGAATTCCGTAAGCCGCTGACAACTGCACTATAGTGTTGTAGGGCTGATTCAACGGTGATATGGGGTGGAGGGAGTTGGGTAAAAAAAGGTTGAAATGTACATTGTACTACTAATTATTCAGTAATCATCACTTTCTTAGGATTTATATTGTAAAAAACAATTATTTTTAGTGAAAAATCATTTAACGAAAATTAGGACATATTACATTTTTTTCGAAAATTCAACCCCTTTGTGGCAGTGCAAAATTTTAAAATTAATTTTTTTATTATTTTTTCCCTAATCTCTATATCATAGAACATCTTTTCCCCAAATGTAGGTTTTGATTAATAATATTTTTTTTTCTCCATAGAAGAACGATCCACCCTAATGTATACATAGAATATTGAAAGTATAGCATTCGGTAAAGGGGGAAAAAATCGGATTTTTTTTTTTTTTTTTTTTTTTTTTGCATTTCATACGTTTTGGAACATTCTGATTTCAAATAAGTGATCTACAAAAAATGTCTGTGTGTATGTGTTTCTGTGTGTATGTGATCAGCATAACTTCCGAACAAATTGACCTACGATGTCCAAATTTGATGTGCGGGTTGGTGATGGCCTTGGGACCTATCATTAAGGTTTTCGTCAAATTTGAGCATGTGCATTAAATAGCTGCCATTAAAAAAAATCATGATTTTCAGTAATTTTTTAAGGCAAGAAAGGTTTTTTTTTTTTTTTTTTTTTTTTTTTTTTTTTTTTTTGTAGGTTGGTGATTTTTCTACTTTTCAAAAGTGTTCTTTGGAGGATTATAGGTTCAGTAATTATTGTTTCTCTCAAAAACTATTTTACTTATTCTAAATCCGATGCCTGAAAAGTTAGAGTATATTACTTGGAAATTTGTTTTAAAAAAATCATGAAAAACTACTGAAAAATTAAAAAGAAGATAGAATTTGAAATTTTGATGATTTCTTTTATACGTTTTTAAAAATTTAGAGCCCTATATGAACTTTTTTTTAAATAAAATTTAGTTCTTACTTAGTCATTCTTCTAAATGTGTAAAAATTATAATTTTAAAGGCTTACATAAAAAAGAAGTGTAAAGGGTACCAAGTCCCCTCAACAAGCAACATATTTATGTAAAATTTGTTGAAATAATGTATTGCATAAATTCGTAGAAATTTATAGTAAAATACATATAATTCTATTATTTAAGAAACCTCCTAAGTTGTTTGAAAAATCCCATAATCCACTTAGGAGAAACTTAAGGAAATCAAGAAAAACTTTTTCTGTTATGTTCGATAAAGTTTTAAGGTCCCCTACTACATGTAAAGCAATAACATTCCATTCGTTTTTTCAAAGCAAAGGCTAATCCCAAAATATATATATTATTATTTAAAAAATCAATGTAAAAATGTGTCTTTTGTGTTTTCTCAAATAACTGATTTTATACAAAATAGAGCAACGTAAAATACGAAGTATTAAATTATACTAATAATATGCAAAAAACAGAGGATTTTCTTTTAAAATGTTTATATGACGTTGCAATTTAAATTATCAAACTTGGTAGGGAATTAAGCTTTTTAAACTTTCTTTATGTATAAATATATTTGCATGAAGCAAAATTCTAACGTTTTTATTACTCCAAAGTCATTATTATTTTATTAAAATTACATTTATTACTTAAACTCTTTTTCAAGTTAACTTATATTTTATAACTTATTTACTTTCTTTCACATACCTTACACCAATTACAAAATCCCGATTCCTCCAGAGAATTGACTGAAATATGCAATATTCTAACACACTACTTATGTAAATCAAATAAAATGATGTCTACTAAAATTCTCAAAAAAGTAGCTTTTTACAGAAAGTATTTGAATATTTAATTTCTCTGCGGAACGCATCTAAAACCCCGATTTGCACTGATCGTACATCTTATTTTATGCGAATAAAATTTGAATTTTATATTTTTGTTCGATATGAAGCCACCCTTCAATTTCTAATGCAGATCATCCAGTGAAAAAAATAATCGATTGACTTCAGTAACGAAATCAACGATAAATGCTTTAAACATCCCCTTTTAAGTTGAATGACTTTCAGAGAACCATTAGAAATCGGATTGATCTTAAAGAATATTCTGTCCCTAGTTCTCCAATGGCGGAGTACGTATCTTGATGTAGAATCTCCGGTTTGCTGCAATATGCAAATGCTTGATTCAATTGGAGATATGCGAGTTTCTTTCTGTTGAAGAGTTGGTTCTGTACTTTTATAGTGATAAGAATTTAATTTCCTGATAGAATGAATGCAGAAGGAATTTTAGCACCCTAATGTATTTCAGTGTTTCAACATTTTCAAATAAAAGGAGCACTTTCAGAGGATCTTCTGCGTGGTATTTTAATGTAATTACGATTCGTTGTTTATCGTACGGTAAAATACAGAGTGGGAAGTACTGTCTGGAAAGAATCAAATTACTTTTGAATGGATAAAACTAGAGTTCTGAAACCAGTATTTACTGGTTATCATATGAGTGAGAACAGAGTTCCTAATAGTCGAGATTTATGGGATTTATTGATTATATTCCGAAAATTATGAGAGGCTGTGAAAAATTCCATTGCAAAATTGTAGATAACTTTTTATTTGTTTTGAAATGATATTTCACATGTAAAAACAACCTAATGAGAAGTTCTAAAATATAAATGAATACCCGATCCTTAACCTCAAATATGTCACTAAATGCATGGAAGAAATGTAGCTTTAAAAGATGAATTAAGCATTAAAATGCACTAGAAAAAAACTCCTATAACAAACTCATACATCAGTTTAATAAAAAAAACTAAACTTGTTTTCGATGCGTCCACACAAATACCTATCAGCAGTCGATCTTATCCCTTGTTAGTGTCAAATGACGAATGTTTCGGCGCATTATAGCCCTCGTGTTGCTGACGGTGCCAGATAATCTGAAAACAACCAACCAACCCTTGTTAGAGGGATAATTTTTTTTATTTTATATAAGATTTGTGAGAGTTGGTTCGTACTCTCAACAATGCCTATTTGTATGCACAATGATGACTAATTAAGCCTGGACCTACAAATCAACGTGGATTCCGAACCACAACAAACATCAATGCCTAATCCGGGATTCAAACCCGGAACCTTCAGCAAACGAGGCCAGAGCGCTAAACACACAGCCATCAAGTGGACAAGATTTATAAGGGATTAACATGAGAATTTTTGGGATTCAAACTCATTTATATGTACACGGAAAAAATCCTTTCCTGCTAAATGAAGAATGCTGTACACTTCCGTATTTAAGTTTTTCTATCTCATAGTTTGTGCAATATAATCAATACTTTCAGTAAACTTCCACTAGGAACACAATATTCACTCTCATATGATTACATACACACATTTTACTACAGGTAGACACTTATTTCTCAACTGTAGATTTATAAGTTTACTAGTTATTTGAGTATTTTCTGATATTAATTTCCATCCTGTACACCATATGAACTTTTGTAGTATATGTAATTTCATTAGATTATTATGATCAATTATTCAAACACCCATTTTAGTGCATATTCACTTTAAAAATGTGCATAAGTATATATATAAATATTTAATGATGGGTTTGTTTGATTATTTTGAAACATCTACAATGTGTCCATAAATTTATTCACCGTATTAGGAAATGCCATCACCAAATCATTTTAAAAAGTATAAAAAGCTTCTTTTCTCATTATTCTCATTATTTTTTAACTCAACTAACCTTGTACCCCGGCGTTAACTTTATAAACAGCTTAAAGTGTGTTCTAGTTATCATTTAAACCACTGAAAATGACTTTCAGGTCTAGACACTGTATTTAAGTCATTCGAAGTATTTTTTCAGCTCAATTCTTTCACAAATACAGAATTGCATAATATAATGAGTATTGTAAGCATAATCTAAATGGGGGGAGGGTAAATAAGGCATTGGTCGGTTATTATAAGCCATAGTAAATTAAATTACTTCTATTTTACTATACATATTTTTAGGCCATGTCTGGTCTATACAGTAATTTAAATACAAAAGAATTATCACTGCAGACAATACATTTCTTGCCCTTGAAATGAAATAAATAATAGGAGTCTGAAAGTCTTACACGTCCAGTCAGCAAGCTCATGAAATCTTCCACTGCGCAAAGATCTAAACGAGTTGACGGTTATGTTGCTATATCTTAGAGTTACCGTAGATTGTTGTCTGTAATCACTAATCTCCCTTCAGCAACCTGCATAGTTTACGCTTGGTTATTGTCTTGAAGGCAAAGAAGGCATATAAATCATCATAGAAATCTATATAAGCAACTTCCCTCCAAACTAGTTAGAATGTGTTGGTAACTATAAGCAACCTATTACGTGGCATAGATCGAGAGAAGTATTCAATTGGCTTCATGTGCTTGCAGAGCAGAAATCGCGTGTAAGCTACCCAGAAGAAGTAGTTAGGGTCCGTGTAGCTCAAGTAATAAAGTGGAATTTGAATTAAAATTATTCAAAGTTTGTATCCTAAAAATATTAAAATAAAACCAACTGGATATTCTAGTTTGATACATATTCTAACAATTGGTATGCTGACCAAATGGTGTAGTGGTTAGAGTGCTAGCTTCTAGACCGCGAGGTTGCGGGTTTCCTAGTCCCGTGTTGGCGTGGGTGTGTGTAAATGTATGTTGGCTTGTCTAATGACGAATGTTTCGGCGCATTATAGCCCTCGTGTTGCTGAAGGTGCCAAATAATCTGAAAACAACCAACCAACTAACAATTGATACGAATTTCCAGAAAATCCAGAAAGCAAAGTCACCCAAACATAAGGTGCAGAGCGGCAGACAAGCAAACCATTTTATGAGCAACTTTGTGGTCAGATGTCAATGTAGAAATACATCATACGTTTAAACTATTTTGTCTATAGCAATATATTGCAAACGATTATGTCCCAAAAAATATATCATTTTTAATTTAATGTAAAAAAAGATTTCTAAACAAATTATACTGAAAATGAAGTAGCGATAAATATGCAGTGCGAATCGACATAAGCATACAGTATGAATCAACATTTACTCTACAAGTATGTACTATATGTGTACTTAAACTAATGCACGCGATAAATACATAAATATGTTATACTAAACTTCAACTTATCTAGACATCACTTAGACGGTAGATCGTCATAGTGCTCATAGGTATTTAATCCATTTTGGCGACGTGAAAGCATAATGTTCGCCAAACCACAACCCTGTAGAGAACAAAAGGCTATAAGGTTTGGCGAGAATTATGTCTTCACTCCACCAAAATGGATTAAATACCTATGAGCACTGTGACGATCTATCGTCTAAGTGATGTCTAGTTAAGTTGAAGTTTAGTACAGCAAAAATAAACATTTAGATATTTGTCTAAGCTGATTTAAATGTGTCCTCTTAGTAAAAGAACATTCCCTTGAACTGAGCTTGTTTGCACTTGGTGTGCATTAAAGGAAAATATCGTTTTACAGATATCTTGATTGGATGCTTGGAAATGAAGAAAAGGATAGCTGTCTTAATTTGTAAATTGATCTCGAAAGAAGATTCTGGACCATAAATTGGAAGGTGTTGACTTGCTGCTAGAATGCCCTAAAACGGGGTGGATTGGAACTCTTTTCGTGTTTCAAAGTAAAAATCGGGCTAATATAAGAACGCTAATGAACATACTTTTGACTTTGAAACTTGGGTTTCCCCTTCTTTTAGGATCAACTCCAAACATGTTAAAAAAAGATGGCGTGCATTTATTTTAATTTTTTGTCATAGTGTTCCGATTCACCCCGCAGAAGGGAGTAAATTAGAACACTCGTTACAATTTATGTCTGTTCTTATTCAAGGGGTCATAGGATACTGAAATCACCAAAAATGACATTTTTTGTTTTCGTTCTATAAAAATTGCTGACGTCACTAGCTTTAATTTAGCGTTTGAATTTTTGAAATCCGATGATTTTAAGAAGTAAAATCTTAATTTTAACAAATTATTTTAACGTATCGCACACTTGTTGGCAAAAGTTAAAAATGCATTTTTCTCAGGTTCACTTTTTTACATTTTACGTATGTTCGAAAAGCTCCTTGCGATTCATTTTTTGATAAATTCACCTAATTTTTTGTAGAAACACTTTTTAATGTACTATAACGAAATTCACGCGTGCTTTTTTGTCAAATAATTTTTTCTATTTTTTTTTTCCTTTTGGGAATTTGATGTATGTGCATTTTTTAATGAAAAATCACAAGCGCCAAGTTTGAAATTTTATTTCTATTCAACTATAGCACCTAAAGATAAAAGCATGCATGGTTGGTTGTTTTCAGATTATCTGGCGCAGTCAACAACACTAGGGCTATAATGCGCCGAAACATTCGTCATTAGACAAGCCAACATACATTTACAAACACCCATGCCTAACATGGGACTCGAACCCGCAACCTCGCGGTCTAGAAGCTAGCACGCTAACCACTATACCGTTTGGTCGGCTAAAAGCATGCATGAAAATGTTTTCAATATATTTATAAACAATTTTACATTTTTCTTTCATGTTCGTTAAAATATTGTGTCGCGAGGAGCATTTTGAAAAAAGTTAAAATTTCGTATTATTTTAACGCATTTTTCTCAATAATTTACCTTCTATTTTATATTATCTGCTCAATTTTTTTGTTTTGTTATAAGTCACATCTTCTATGTTTGTGCCAAACTTTATTTAATTCTAAGCAAAACTAAAAAATTTTGGAAAAAGTGTCCCATGTCTCCTTAAATATCTACAGGATGAAATAAAAACAATAAGTTATTATGGGTGAATACGAGCACAAGATTATCATAAAAATATACTTTAACCTATTAACGACAGCTGATAAGAAAACCTACCAATCGACCTTTTAGTTGTTTTCATTGTTAATAAATTGCGATCGTGGTTTCACTTGATGATTTTTAAAAATCATAAAAATAATTTTCCACAAAAACTGAAAAATTCAAAATATACCTTTACATGATCTAAATAAAAAAGGTAAAAGTTAAAAGTAATGACTGTTCATTCATTTCAAAGTCGTCATTCATGGGTTAATATGACAGACAAACAAATGTTTCTCTCATAATAATTATCAGAACAAATCATGAGTTTGAAAATGTGTCAACTCTTCTCCTAACCTAATGCAAAAGAACATCATCCAAATTGTCTTTAAAACTAGTAATATTTCTATGTACTTTAAAGATAACAATGCAATCTAGAGAAAAATCTTCTGGTACAACGATACATTTCATGGTATAACTGGGTTTTCTGCAACGTCGAAATTAGACTTCTCTTCTGATATTTATTCAAACCTGAACTCTTTATCTCAGTTTTGAAGGAAGTAATCAGATTTTTCTTCAGTGGTTGAATCTTGTGTGGAACATATTCTTGCCAAAAACTACTTTTTAACGTAATTTTTTTGTGTTCCGATTCACCACGAAAATCTCAAAATCTAAAGTAAATAAAATCTCTCCGTAAAATAAAAAGTTTTAATACCAAGTTAAATAAAGTATGGCATGCTGTTGTGGATATTTAAACTTATATAAAAGTATACAAGTTTTTAACAGGTACATGTTAGTAAACATGGTGAAAGTTATTGATAGGTTAAAACTCACTTGCATGTGTGCACGCTGTATCAGAACTTTTTAACATGTGAACACTGCTCCTATCCCCACAAAACATATGTTCTGAGATACCAACTTCATAGCAAAATTCCCTATTCACCCACTCAGTTTTATGGTAACTATCCAATGAATTGAATATTTGAATAGATATTGCGTGGTGAAAAACGCGATTAGCACCAGGGTGACAAACGATAAAAATATTGGTAAAACTGTGAGCTTGTCCATTCATAAAAAATGAAGTAGAATCAGAAAAACGACTAATCTCTCACTGTTGGTCGGTTTTTACGCTCAACGACCTATTTTTGCGCACAATAATGGCTAATCAAGCCGGGACCTACAGCTTAACGTGGATTTCAAACCATGCCGAAAACCCATGCCTAGTCTAGGATTCAAACTAGGCACTTTTAGCATGCGAGGCCAGAGCGCTAACCCCACAGCTGTCAAATGGGCCTTCCACTGTTGGAAATTTGAGTTATGGTTCAGAACGGTATAGTCGGAGCTATAATTTCCAAGATAAAAGACCTGGCTAGATTCTTGAAAGCTGTTATTTCGGTAGATAATTAAAGTTGGAAACATAGCCAACAGTACTTGTTAAAATAAGTTATTCCGAGTCTAAAACTATTAATGCCGACCAAACGGTATAGTGGTTAGCGTGCTAGCTTCTAGACCACGAGGTTGCGGGTTCGAGTCCCGTGTTAGGCATGGGTGTTTGTAAATATATGTTGGCTTGTCAAATGACGAATGTTTCGGCGCATTATAGCCCTCGTGTTGCTGACGGCGCCAGATAATCTGAAAACAACCAACTAAAACTATTAATGCAAACAGCGATCGGCTTCGTTTCAATTTAATTCTATTTCGAATATCTTAGTTGTTTCTCCCTATTTGAACCAGTTCTATTGATTTTGAAAGATTCTTTAAAGTTTGGATTAGCTTCAGTTCGATTCTACTTGAGAAAAGTCTTAGTTTTTTCTCCCTTGAGCAAGTTTTATTGGTTTTGGAAGATTCTTCACAGTTATTTCCTGTTGACAGCATAAATATCTGGGACATGGAAGAAACCGTATTTGAATTGCTGACTTTCCAGCTTTTTATTTTATCTGCTTGCCATATAGAATGTTAAAGGATTACTTTTATTTACCAAAAAATTGCTCTTTAATGAAAAATGGTATAGAAAAAAATTGCTTGTAGATTCTGAGCGTTAAGATATTTTGTGAGGTTAAGCCAAAACATCTATCATGCAGGAAAATTATGGTTGGTTGGTTTGTGCGCTCAACGACCTATTTTTATGTCCAGTAACGGCTAATCAGGCCGGGACCTACAGCTTAACGTGGATTCCGAACCACAACAAACATCCATGCCTAAACCGGGATTCGAACACGGCACCTGTAGCATGTGAAGCCAGAGCGCTAACTTCACAGCCATCATGTGGGCGTAGGAAAATTATGGAAAACAAATATTATGTTTTGAAGTTACCATTGCAAAAACCTAACTTACCTTCTATAAAAAAAAAAACTAAAATTAAAATTCCTGTCAAATCGTGTTATAGCCGACCAAACGGTATAGTGGTTAGCGTGATAGCTTCTAGACCACGAGGTTGTGGGTTCGAGTCCCGTGTTGGGCATGGGTGTTTGTAAATGTATGTTGGCTTGTCTAATGATGGATGTTTCGGCGCATTATAGCCCTCGTGTTGCTGACGGCGCCAGATAATCTGAAAACAACCAAATCGTGTTATACTTTACATTGATTCACTTCCAAATACAATTGCAAATAATGTAGTATGATTTTATAATATAATAAATTATATAATTATTATTTTTCACCTATTAAATACATTCGAAATTCCAACATCACATCATTATTTAACACACACACACACATATAATTACGACACAAGTTTCAACATACATTATCTTACAATATCCAGTCTAGAAATAAATATTCATACGTAATTGTATCATACATAACCTTACAATTAAAAGGCATGGAAGTTCTTTGGAAACTAATTGCTTGTTTTTTTTCTTTTTAGGACCATTTATAACAAAAATAATTTTGTAATATTTGAAAAATAAATTTTACTTCTCCTTACTTAAACTTCCTTTTGAACAAAATATACCTATTAATGAACTATTCACATTCTGTAAATGAACAAAAAATCTATGTATTACACTCATTGCATGGAGTAAATTTTACTATTTCCTATTTGTCGTCCTTTTACAATTTTAATGTAACAATTTCAAAACTTTTGCATGTATTTTGTTTCATACATATATTTACTGAATTCTATTGTAGAGTTTTAAAACAAAAAGGATTGATATTTTTAATGATCCTTCGACTTATTTTCGGAACAATAAATCTAATGAATTTTATTTATCGCCTGTGTTTAATAATCTATTCTCTAATGTAGCGTGAGTTTCTGCTTCAGCAAAAGATTTTTTCTGGACAGTAAAACCCTCAAACTGTATTGCTTATTTTATTTCCTCTTTTAAAGAACAGTCTCTTGCTACAGAGATCAGTTTGAAATACTACTATTAGCTTCTTCCTTTTATCCTATTAAGAGAAATGGCAAAGAAAATAAAGATTCTCTTAAGAATAATCGGATTGCCAATGATTCTTTTGGAAATTTTACATCAGGGATTTGGCCGCACAAACTATTTTTAAACTATAAATATTTAGAATAAATCAATTGGCATTCTGTTCTAATGACATGTCAAGAAATAATTTATTGATAACCTTTTATTCTGCAATAAAATAGCTTTTACACTGCCATTTTTGTTTTCTTTTTGAGAAAATGGAGTTTATTCAATTACATTTTTATTGAGTTTTATTTCGAAAAATTGCATTAGTGGTTGTCTTTTTTTCCAGTTGCAAAATGACACTTTCTTTTCCTCTTTTGACGACCACTTGTTGATAGGGTCACACCACCAATTGTTGATAAAATAAAATCAGTTCTACTGATTTCTTACTATAGCTCCTCTGTTTTAAGTTTTAGAGTTAAACTAACTTATTTAACACAATCCTGAATGCTTATGCTGTCACGAGGACGAATAAAATCTGCTGTTTATAAACAACAACAAAATTGGTAAACCATATCATTTGAATTTGTATTGTCGCTTAGAATAAGTTAAAGTAGGAAACGAATGAACAATTTACAAGTGAACTCAAGACTTTATTCCCCAAACTCAGAGAGCATCAACTTATATACATTTGAAGAATCTTCCAAACAGAAAGTATGGGAATCAGAAAAATAAAATTTGCATATCAACAATAGATTAACTTCCTAGATTCCTTCTAGAAGCAATATTAGAAATAAGAAATAATTGGTTGGTTGTTTTCAGATTTTCTGGCGCCGTCAGCAACACGAGGGCTATAATGCGCCGAAACATTCGTCATTAGACAAGCCAACATACATTTACAAACACCCATGCCTAACACCGGTCTCGAACCAGCAATCTCGTGGTCTAGAAGCTAGCACGCTAACCACTATACCGTTTGGTCGGCAAAATAAGAAATAAATGAAGGAAATAAAATAAAAGATTTCGGCGACAGTGGGTTTCGATCTCGCAACTTCCCGCTTTTATATTAGGTCACGAATTTAATGGTAAGCACGAAAATTCTAATTTGGGGTCATTTGTCCCCCACGCGACTAACTGCGAGAAAAAAGGTCGCGCGCCTAACCAAGGGATAATTATTTTCTAAGGGTATTCGATAGGTTCTATACTGCTAATATTAAAAAGGCACTATTCAAAATCTACATTTTTGAACTACAATTTGAAAAATAAACTTTTTAAAAATATGTTTAATTCTAAATCGACAAATTCCCTGTTACATCGCACTTAATAGAATACAGAACGATGTAGATTCGAATTTAATGTGACCGAAAACATTAATTAATAAACTAAATTATTATAAAGCCCCGGTGTTTAATCGAGAATGGATACTAGTGCCAGTTTTCGGGATGAACTTCAATACCTTCATGAGGAAAAGAGTTCAACATTAGTTTATCTCATACGCTAGGAAAACAATAAAATATACACGATTTTCCCTTACAAAATATGTCACTTCAAATCCCTTGCCCAAGATGCTGGATTCCAGTCAAGTTGGGGCATTCTCAAAATTGGTGGCTCTCGCGTAAATGTTAATTTTGAGATTTTTTAATGATCTCCACTCATCTAAAAGCTCTTAATATACTCACAAAATACGTAAACTTAAAGTCTTCTATCTCTTAAAATTGTCATTATGTTTTTTTTTTCCTTTCAATTACCCATACGTAAATAAACATAGGGTACTGAAAGTATAGCATTCTGTATATAAAAAAAAAAAAAAAAAAAAAAAAAATTGCATTTCTCTGCATTTTTGGAACATCCTGATTTCAAAAATGTGATCTAGAAAAATTGTCTGTCTCTGTGTGTGTATGTGTATGTGTGTCTGAGGTCAGCATAACTCCTGAACAAATTGACCTACGATGTTCAAATTTGGTATGAGGGTTAGTGGTGGCTATGGGATCTACCATTAAGGTTTCCGTCAAAATCGGTCATGCGCATAAGGTCATTTATTCTAAATGAAGGAGGAAAATATATAAACGGCAAATGACACAAATCCACGTCAGTATTATATTGTAATTGAAAGTTGTGCGATGTTCTTCACCCCTAGTTTATTTTGTCACAAAGAATTAACTTTACAAAGAAATGAGGGGGAATGCCATTTGTTCAAGAAAAGCAGAAATTCGCGGATCGGCGGAAAAATTACCCCCCCCCCCTGTTTTTGATGCTTTTATTTTTTTCGTTTTCATACATTTTTAAAGATTGATAGCACAGATCAATTACCTCTTAGTTTTTTCTAGAGGTTTTAAAAAATTTCATTTCATTTTATTATTTTAATTTCAGTTATATCCCTTTCCCAAAACAATTTAACATAATATATAATAGCTTCAAACTGAGTTTCCTTTCAGAAGAATATTATAGGATAATTTTAGAATAATGTTTCCATTTTGTTTTCAGTATAAAATGGAAACATTACGCTATTAAAACATTTTTACGGGAATTTCGGTGGTGGGGTTGTTTAGAACTCCTTAAGTGGCATTACCACAGCTATTTTGACGAAAACCTTAACGGTAGGTTCCACGGCTACCACCAATTCGCACACCAAATTTGAATATTATAGGTCAATTTGTTCGGGAGTTATACGGACCACATACACACATATACAAACGTTTTTTCTAGATCACTTTTTTGAAATCATGATGTTCCAAAACGTGGAGAAATGCAAAAAAATAAAAAAAATAAAAAATTTAACCGAATGTTGTACTTTCATTACCCTATGTATATATATATGGCTAATTGAAAGTAAAAAGTCTCAATCTTTCCCAATTCATGCGTCAATATCATTACGAAATTGATACTGCATCTTTACCACTAATCAAAACAATCTTCAAAATATTTTTTTAAATCTTCGAATTATTTTATACGACTTATTTCCACAGTCAAAAACTGATGCTTTAATCAGCACTAAATCGCTACATGGCAAATTAAATCAGCAGGGGAAAACCTACAAATGTAATGAATAAATATTAAAGAGTTTCCGTGAAGAATAACTTATTATTCAAAGGAGTTCCAAGGGTTGCACAATTGTTATGTTCTTTAATGAAGATATTGCGTGATTCTGGTCCCCCTTTTTTTGAATTACAGCGCATATTTAATGGCTCTGATGATGCTGGACTTTTTGAATTTTGCATCAATTTAAAAAACAAAATGCATTAATTCTGGGAGAGTAAATCTAATGGACCATGTACTTTTATATATATATATTTCGTTGTTGTTGTTTCTTTATGATTTAATTTTAGTTTACCGGGCGTTGAGAGTCAAAAGATAAAGCTTGACCTATTGGTCTTGAAGGTCGCCAAGAAACAAACAATGCACTTTAAATGGTAATTTTATTCATACAAAATATTCAAGAAATCCCGAACGATGATATTGATGACAAAAATAATGACAAAAAAGTAACGTAACTTTTTTTGCATATTTTGTTTTTAAATTTAATATTGCTTAAAAAGATTTACCATGTGAAAATGGTATTATACTTTGTGTACAGTAATAAAAAAAAATCATAATGATATCTGCAAAATTAAAGAAAAAAAGTAAAAATGTTCCTATTTCCCTAATAAATGATCTATTATTTACATGTATCCGTTAAAAATATGTAAATAAACATAATTTTTTTTTTCACTTGATATCTTGTTTCATTACAGTCATTTTCTTCTTGGGATAACAAGCGTAAGTAAACATTTCAAAATAATAAAATTAAAAGAAAAACTTTGTTTTTCTAACCCTACAACCAGAATAAAAGTCTATTCTACATTTTTCAGCACCTTCATTCGAAAATACCCGAAGCGTTTTTTCTGCAGTTGGGAATTGTCCCTTTTCGTTTCTTTGAAAGACAAAAGAATAGAACAAAGTATAAATATTTTTTTCTTCACCGAGGAAAAAGGATTCTTTCGGCTTTTCAAACGGGGAGTTAAGTTCACAGAGGAGATCGAAGTTAATGAAGTAGAGATACAAAAAGAAATTTCGTAGTTGGTGGAGATTTTCAACTCTTCATCGCCAGAAAAAAAATTGCACTGGTTTACTAGCAAGAAATTTGCAGAAGAGGTATTTTAGCGTTTAGTAGGTATAGGACACTAAGTTGGCAAAAAATTTCAAATTCTTTTCGCTATTTAAAAAAATAATATAAATGGATTTGAGTTGAATGACATTATGTGTTAGGATCATTACCTATACTCACTATGTTACAAACCTCTAGCCCAGTTCAATTAGAAACTATTTTGTATATAATCTTCAAATTTGATGAGGAGGTGGACAAATGATCACTTAATGAAATGACAAAACTTAAAAACTCGAAAATAGCGTCTAATATAATTTATTTTATTTTTGAAATCCTTTCGTCAATGCTTAAGCAGTGGCTCCATCTGGTTTCGACTTTTGTTATTTTTATTTATAATAGATATAGTCCGAGAGGCGACTGCAATTTTTGGACCCATCGAACATCATTCTGAATTTTTTGTAGAAATTAGAGGAAAGTGAGTAGATTACGAATCCACTGGTCTGCCGTGGCAAAAACTGATCAAAAATCGACTTGGAATGAGTTGAACTAAAATCCGATTGCCAAATATGTCATAACTTGCCAAAAAGAGAACAAACTTTTTCGTCTGGCAACCCACTGCATTTTGATTTCAAAAGCGCAAAAGATTTCTGATTTCTGGCTCCGAAAACTTGTATCTTTTAAAAGTAAGCCAAATTGCGACATTAGTTGCGTCATCAGTGACGTAATGTTTATTGCCAACTTGGCTCCCTTTTAAAAGATGCAAGTAGACCGTCGCCAGATATCTAAATCGTCTGCAACCTTCTTAATTGAAAATTAAAGAGTGAGGGTTACCAAATAAAAAAGAATGCTCATTATTTGGCAATTTATGGCGTATTTGGCAATCGAATTTTGTTCAACTTATTAAAAGTTGATTTTTGGCTTGCTTCGGCCATATTTACCACGGCAGACCAGTGGATTCGTAATCTACTCTCTTTTCTCCAATTTCTATAAAAAATTCAGAATGATGTTCGATGGGGTCCAAAAATTGCAGTCGCCTCACAGTCTAATAGACATTAAATTAAAACAATATATATCATTTCATTAAGGGATCTTTTTCGTACCTAACCCCCAAATGTCAAGGTTTTATACAAAGTAGTTTCTAAATGCTCTGAGCTAGAAGATTGTAACCTAGCGAGTATTGAGAATGATCCTTGCTTTTACTTCTTCTTAAACTGTATCTGATTTGCAAGTATTAATATTGAGTAATTAGGAACATGACGTACTCTTCTCAACCGTACTATTCCAAAACATTATCTTCAGTTTTCTTGGTAATGATATTTCTCAAATCTTTTGAAGTTTTAAATGATATAACTCTATGTTATAAATGAATTAAAAAGTTTTAGGTATTGAGGGTAAATTTTTAGTTTCAGCGTGGTATCGAAAACCATTTGGTTGCATCGCTATTTTTTTTATGACGTAAAAGGACCTAAGTGAAGGTTATACTGCGCCAAAATTTCGTAACCACATAAACTATTATACTTTAAATTTCAAGGGAGAATGGTGCTTTAAGGGAATTGTAAATTTCAATTAATGAATGTGAAAAGTTCAAATTTTCAAAAAAACTACTTAGAATGCACATTACCCTTTGTGTTTATTTATTCTTGAAAGTAGAGATTACGTACTACTGATCCTGGGAATTGAATTGGAGTTATCTTACATAATAGGAATTTTTGCTGTACTTTATGTTAAAATATTAAAAAGGTTTACATTGAGCTAAAATATTGAAAACTAAACGACGAAAAGGAAAGAATTAAAAAAAAAAAATGGAGAGGATGGGGGGGGGGGGGGATTTGAACCATACTGTAATGTGATTCGAACCATGATAATTTTAATAAAAGAAAACAAATATGTATTTTTATTAAAAAAGTTATAATTTCCTTTATCAGTTAATATTATTATTAATTATTTACTATAATTGATTATTAAAAATAAAAAATAAAAAAGTTGCACGCTATTGATGTTTGGCCTTTAAGAGATTATCGTTTGAAACAAAAATTTCTAAAATATATTAATAATTTAGCAATTAATTGTTATGGCTAAAAAACCATGTTCTTTTTAACATTAATTTGTCATTGGCTTATCATCATTTAAATTACAAACTACTACTCATTAGAAAATTAAGTGACTTTCAATTTCCCCTTCGAATGCTGAATCGAAATATAGCATAATATTATGGGTTTGTCATTGAATTGTATGCAGTTTAGTTTAGTTTTAATATGAACATAATCCTCAAAAAAAAAAAAAAAAAAACTTATATATAATTATTAAAAACCTTCCATGAGTTATAACAATAGAGTACACATTTTTAATTCCTTTATATTCTTTATATTTACTTCGGTTTTGAGTGTGAGTCGATGGCGGGCAAATCTGCGGAAGCCTAATTATTAACCCCCTTGCTGTCATTAAATCGGTCTGGAGCTTGGCAGATAGATTCGATGTCGATGACAATGCATTCAATCAAATTTTGGGGCTGTAACTGTCTCTAAAAGGTCGCTTTTACGGACTATTAATAATCCAACTTGCCGTCATCCAATCGCGCTATAAAATATTATTTAATTGAAGAAACTTGTTCCTGTAGTTAATTTTTTTTTAATCACTTAATAATAACATTGTTTTAATCAGAAATAAAAAGGTATTTGGATGTGAGTGCAAAATTCCCCATTCATTTTTAATAAATAAAATTTGAAACTTAGTTTGCCGCTCATTTTGCTGATAGAAATGTTTTTGACACTTAAAATTAGATTCAAACACCAAGTATGCGTAGTTTACGGAATTGGCGCTGTGTTAACGAATATAAAAATTAGCAATGCATATACAGGATTTATATAAAAATCTTTGTTTTATGGGTTATATTATTGTTTCATGAATTAGAATACATGATATAACCATCGGGCAGATTTTTTTTTGGCGTTCTATATCACTTTGGCCTTTTACCCGGTCTTATCAAAGATCAGACATGTTCCTTACCTAATACACAAACGAACACAACACTCAAGGCGCTAGAAGAAGCTAAAGCAAAAAAAAAAAATCAGACGTTCTATTTGCGCACTGGACCACAGCTCTTAAGTGGTCCTTGACCGGTCTACTTACAGCGCAGCCAAGACTCTATTAATGTCACGTTTCCGATATTATTTTCTTGTCCTGATCGTGAGGAGTGATGGAAAAGGGCATTTTCTTACCCATTCTACCTTTTACTTGGGGCAAAAGGAATCGGGTTCGGGGAGAAAAGATAGTGATGATGGAATGGAAGGGTTTATTTTTCGCTGTGCAAAAGTATAAATAAAAAAAAAAGATGGAAGAAAATGCAGGCATCCATCTTGGGCTGAGTTTGGCAAACATGCCCGGGTAAAGAGGTGATTCATCAAACGGTGGTATGGATTTAGGAGATCATATTGTTTGATGGACCGTCGAAAGTTTGCTAGAATAGGGTATGAGTTTGGCGGAATGGGATGTTTTCTTTATATTTTCTTACGTGTAACTCAAAAGAACTTTTAACATATGCTTGTCTGACCAAAACTTATAGGGAGTTGGTAGCCAAAAATTTATAAAAAATCAATTTTGAGTATATTATTGTTTATTGAAATTTGACTTTTCTTCTTTAAAATGATACCTCATTTGTAATAATACCTCACTTAGAAATATTTTTAATAATTTTTGGACGACAAAATTTTGTGCAAGTGTAAGTAAGGTTTTCTTTAAAATGCGTTTTTCTTAAAATTTCATTTTTCATTACTCATGTACCTTTTTCTCAGAAACTGCTCAAGCTATCTACCTAAAATTTTTATCACGTATTCATTTTATGTATCTGTATTTACTGAAGAAAGGTTTTGTTATTATTTTAAAAACATTTTTTGTTCTGGCTTGTTTTGTCAAAAAAACTTGTGATTTTTAATAAATTTGAGCAACTTACACTGATAATTCATTAAAAAAAGTAAATGCATTATAATTAAAACCCTAACAATTGTCTGCTAAATGAGATGAAAAAAGAATTAGGCTTCTATATCAAGTATTTTCTGAGAAAAAGATACATGAGTAATAAAAAATGTCGTTTTGAGATAAATGCATTTTAAAAAAAAGCTTACTCACACTAATAGTTCATTATTTTATCTTCAAAAAATTATTAAAAATACTTCTAAATGAGGTATTATTACAAACGAGGTATCATTTTAAAGGGAAGAAATTAAATTTTAATAAACTGTAATAAACTCAAAATAAATTTTTTATAAATTTTAGGGTACCAACTCCCCTTAAGCGTATAACGGTGGATATTACTGTTCGATATTAATAACCTTTGTCAGTCTGAAAATGCCTTATTAGGGTATGTTATTACTTAATTGACATATTTACGTAAAGGAAACATGCATACCAAATTTTAATAGTTGAATTAAAAATATTTCAAAACAATAACACTTAGTCTAAAACTAAATTTCGTTAAAGTAACTTGAGTTATACTCTCGTCATAAGTTAAAAAGCCCAATATAAATAAATAAAAATAAAAAAATAAAAAAAATGAAAAAAAAGAGGGGGGGGGAGGGGGGGAAAAAGGGGGGGAGGGGGAAAAAGGGGGGGGGGTGGAGAAGGGAGGGGGGAATGCATGTATTAATGCTTTTCCATTCAGCCTTTGAAATTGGACACATATTTTTTTTTGTATATGTTTATATGACCTATGAACTTGAGCTATTCAAAGAAATAACAAGATTTTATAAGGACTAATAAAATATCAAAATACGATTTAATACGTATATACATTTTTAAATCCCTTATATTATTAACTTCGATTTTCTTTCTTTGTGTGTGACTGCCGACCAAATCTGCGGAAGTCTAATAAATCCACTTGCCGTCATGTTATCGGGTTGAAACTTGGCAAATAGGTTCGATGTTGATGACAATACATTCTATCAAGTTTTGAGAGCTGTCACTGTCATCAAAAGGTCGCTTTTAATATCGTTTCTAAAATCATTTTGAAATACTAATAAACTCCATTTAACCGATAATTGCTGAAACACTTTCCTGCTGCTAAAATTATTTTAATCAGAATAAATAAAAGACATTTGAGATTGAATGCATACATTTATTATGGAGTGTGATCCAGTCAATTTAACATTTCATTGCGTAATAAAATAAATAAAAAAAAATAATAAAAGATATTTGGCCGTGATTGCATTAATTCACATTCATTTTTAATAAATAAATTTTAAAACGTCGTTTGCCGTATATTTTGGTGATAGAGATGATTTTATATTTAAAATTAGATGCAAATGTCAAGCACACGCTGACAACAGAATCGCTATGAATATAAAAATATTAAAATTTTATATTTAAAACTTTGTTTTTATAGGTTTTCATATTTTGAATATAGGACCTTTTTAAATTCTTTATATTAACTTCGATTTTATGTGTATGTGTCGATGGGGATGGGGGGGGGGGGGGGGCAAATCTTCGGACACCTAAATTAATCCCCTCGCCGTCATCCAATCGAAACTTGGCAGATAGATTCGACGTCGATGACAATGCATTCTATCAAATTTTGGGACTGTTACTGTCACTAAAATATCGCTTTTACGGAATACTAACAAAACAACTTGCCGTCATCCAATCGCGATAAAAAAAGCATTGAATCAACCATTGTTGAAAATCGTCCCCGTTGCCAATTTTTGTTAACAAATAAATAATAAAATTGTTTTAATCAGAATAAATTAAATATATTTGGATGTGATTGTGACGTTCATTTGTAATAAATATATTTTGAAAAGTAGCTTGCCGCACATTTTGCTGATATAAATGTTTTTGATATTTAAAATTAAATGCAAACACCAAGCACACGCTGTTTACAGAATCGGCGCTGTGTTAACAAATATAAAAATTAACAATGCATACAAAGGATTTATATTAAAAACTTTGTTTTTATGTGTTATATTATTAGTAAAATGACGGGAGCAAACTGCAGGCTAAATACCGATTAATCCGAGGCAAAGCCATGACAGAAAACAATTTTCAAAATAAAAACTTCAAATGAATTGTACAATTTATAGCTGAATAAACTTATGTCATTTGAGACTACATCAGTATTCCAGAGTATGCCGAATGAAAGAGGTGAGACGTCAAACCAAGAATATTCACAATATCACTGGAGCAAAACACCGGAATCAGCCGTCTGAATGATTTGGCGGAAGACGCGGTAGAGTACAAAGATACACACCTAGCCGTCAGAATAGATAAAATATTACGAATAACAAGCTGGAATATGACACACTGTTCTTTCATTCATTTATATGATATATTAAGGTATTGTAAGTTTTTGCTTACTTTATCTTTATCAGTGTCGGAATATCGCACTGTTAGAAATGAAGCCAAGACACAGTTTATCAATTTTCGCTACAAAACTGTTCGTTTCTATTGATTTTCTCACAAAGTTTACAAGTTTCTGATACTTTTTACTTTCAATTACCCATACGTACACATCATATGATAATAAAAGTATAGTATTCGTCCAAAAAAAAACTTTTTTTTTTTTTTTTTTTTTTTTTTTTTTTTTTTTGGCTTGGCTTGGCATTTTGACACATTTTGATTTCAAAAAAGTTGGCTAGAAAAAATTTCTGTACGTGTGTACATGGTCAGCATAACTCCCGAACAAATTGGCCTACGATGTTCAAATTTGGTGTCCAGGTTAGTGGTGACCATGAAACTTACCATTAAGGTTTTTGTTAAAATCGCGCATGAGTATGAGGTAGCTGTCATTGAAAAATCGTGTTTTTCAATTATTACTAAAGAACGGCTCTAATGATTTTCATAAAAATAGCTGTGGTAATGCCCCTTAAGGTGTTCCAAAGTTCTAAGGTGTTCTAAAGTGTTCAGAGTTCTCTTTCCTTGAGCATACCTCATCAACGATCGTTTTTTTCTTATCCTCTCAGTTTCACTTATAAGATAGGATAATATAAGAATTATAGAAATATATATCGCCAAAATCAATTTGGCCAAAAAAATATCGCCAAACAGGCATTCATTTTTCTAAATGAATGATGAAAATATAAAAACGGTAAATAATACAAATTGACATCAGTATTATAGTGTCATTGAAAGTTGTGCGATGTTCCACACACCTTGTTTTATTTCGATTACCCATATGATAATAGAGGGTAATGAATATCTTGTTTTCGGCCAGGAAAAAACTTCCATTTTTCTTTTTTACGTTTTGGAACATCTTGACTTAGAAAAATGGTCTAGACAAAATTTATTTCTGTATGTGCGCGGTTAGTATAACTCTCGAACGCATTGACCTATGATATTCAAATTTAGTGTATAGTTTAGAGGTGGCCATGGGACTTATCATTAAGGTTTTCTTTAAAATTGCGCCAGTACCATAATTTTCTTAGATACCCATGATGTTAAAGTATTTGTAATCTTATTATAGTTCAGGTCATAAATTGGTTGCATCGTTCTTTTTTCATGGCGGGAAAAGATCTGAATGAACGTCATAATGTATCAAAATTTCGTAAAACCTAAATAAACTATTATACTAGTCCCGATCGAAAGGGAGAATGCTTTAGAGAATGGTCTTTTAAAGATAAATATTTTGCATTTCAAGTATAGAAAGGGAAAAACTTCGATTTGAGAATTCCTACTTAGATGCACAATTCCAGTTGTGTCCACTTATTTCAGAAAGCAAGAATAAAATGCTTTCACCCACGTGATGCTAGAAATTTACCGGTAGTCGTCTTTGATTCTAGGCTCTTGTGTTGTCTCTAATCCATTGTCTAGGATCGCTGGATGTAACTTACTAAAAAACGAATTTGATGCACACCTTCCGAAATTTCCGGTTTGAAGAAGATATAGCACATTTCAATATTTGTTTGTGACTATCTGAATCTACTTCTGATAAATATGAAATGTTGGTTTACCCCCTGATTTTTTCAACAATTTGAAAAGATAAAAAGATATACTTGAAGAATGTTACATTGATTTTATTTTACCTCAACTAAACTTAAATTAATTGCAACTGTAATCTAGTATACGGTCCCTTTACGGTAAAATGTATGGCTAAAAAACAATTTTTCTTTTGAAAATTAAACCGTCATTTCCTTGTCACTATTCATTGAAATATTATGATTGGTTGGTTGTTTTCAGATTATCTGGTGCCGTCAGCAACACGAGAGCTAAATTGAGCCGAAACATTCGTCATCAGGCAATTCAACATACATTTACAAACGCCCATGCCTAACACGGGACTCGAACCCGCAATCTCGCTGTCTAGAAGCTAGCACGCTAACCACTCTACCGTTTGGTCGGCTGAAATATTATGAAATTTGTTATTTCTACTTCTTTTTTTTATGCTAAAAAAATATGGCATAATATTATGTGGTTGCCATTGAACTTTTTAAGGTTTGTTTTAGATTTAATTTTTAGATGTCCCTTATATAAAAAAAAAATGCCGACAATTATTCAAAATTTCTTACAAATTACCAAAGGTACTTTTCTTTTTATATATTTCATCAATTAGAATTGAAGATATAAACAGTGTTTCTAATAGCAATTAGTTAAATAAAGTTACAGTTCCAGATACAAATTTTGACCCGCCTGAGAGTCAAACTCTTGTACTTGTTTAAATAAAAAACTTCGCCAAATTGATGATTTTGGTGGCATACTATAATTCTTAGTGATTTTTATTAAAATCGTTAGAGCCGTTGTTAGAAATCATTGAAACACGTGATTTTTTCAATGACGGCTACCTAATGCGCATGCGCGATTTTGACAAAAACCATAATGGTAGGTATGATGGTCACCACTAACCCGTCCACCAAATTTGAACATCCTTGGTCAATTTGTTCAGGTGTTATGCTGACCACGTGCACGCAGACACACAGTCAGACATTTTTTCTAGACAACTTTTTCAAAATCAGAATGTTCCAAAACGTAGAGAAACAAAAAAAAAAAATTTTTTTCAGTGACCGAATGTTATACTTTCATTACCCTATGTATACGTATAGGTAGTTGTAAAAAATAGTAAAAACTAATGAGAATTAAGCATGTGACGTCACAGGTTAATGACCACCTGACGTCGAGGCGATCATGTTGGTTTCTTATTTTTCGTGTTTGAAATTTATGTTTATAAATAATGATTTCTTTTTGCATTGTAAGAACTTAACAATCCTGGAACTATACTCCGATTCATCGAAAAATGTCATTTAAAAAAAATGCTAATCGAGAAACCAAATTTGCTCATGAAATGTATGATTAATGCCATATTTAAACGAAAGTCTTCATTCTTGGAAGAACGCAATAAAGCTGAACTTAATTCAGAGAAGACTTAGTCGTTTTAATAAAAATGTATAAGAAGAAATAAAATGGGAAGATTTGCCTTCGAAATTATCTTTAATACTTTATGAAATAGAATTTAGATGAGCAAATGAGAATGGATAATTTGAAAACATTTCTATTTTCCTTTTCATTCGTAATCTTTATACATTCATCTAGATAAATAATTCGTTCTATATTGTTATTTTGTTGTGTTCTTGTTTGTTCTGAAAATTTATATTGGTACATACACAAAGAAAACATTTCTGATATTTTTCGAATACTTTCCTTTCTCTTCTGGGGTTGTTAAAGAAAATCAGGTTTCTGGAATATTATGATGCAATTTTTTACGTTCTAAGTAAATGTGCAAATGAAATTTGTAAATTATGAGTCTTATATTTTTTAAATTGAATGTTTAAGACAATTTTCGAAGTTTAAACAAAAATGATTTAGAGCAAGAACGATTTTTAAAAAAATATGAACCTTCAAATCGATAATTTTCTCTCGTCCGCTTTGTTTAACAAGCACATGTTTTAAATGTGTATTTTGATTGTTCATAGGCATGTAACAAGTGTTGCAATTCAATGCAACTCACCTCCTAATTATGATGCGCATGAGATCCATAATTAAAAACCAACCAATCAAAATATATTTCATTCATGACGACGTCACTGGTAACTGCTCATCGAAAAGTCCACATTGCAATAACCAATATGTGTTAATGATTGTATAATTGAATTGAAATATTCAAATTTCATTTTAAAGGTATTATTGTGATTGGATAGATAACAAAAATTCCAACTTCCAAAAAGTGTGATGCATAAAATCCATCGGTTATACTCAAAGTTTTCAACGAAAAAAACATCCATACAAATGTTAGACTTCATATTTCTATGTAAAAAAAAAAATAAGTAAAGAATTTTTCTAAGTGCTTCATCCAGTTTCCATTATATGCGACAAAAAAAGCGATCAAAGTTAATGGACGTGATGCGACATAAATCTGCTATTTCAAAGATCAAACTTCCGAAACTTGAAAATTGAAACCAATTACTTCTAAGTTAATATCATCCACGAAACCATTTTTAAAAACAAACAAACAAAAAAACGTATTTAAATTTCTAAAATACAGACGAAAATGAAAATAACATGCAGATTTATAACTACTCTTTTCGTCCTATGCATTTTTTTTTTTTTTTTTTCATTTTTAATTCTTCTCGCGTAGCGTTTCGAATTCCCGATGGGCGAAATTGACGTTTATTCGTTGCCAGATACTTTCTTCTGCCATTTAAATACGGTCTCGATTTTCATTTTCTCAAAAGATTATCCTAAAAAAAGTGGTGGCATTTCAGATATTTTTTATTCTTTCTTTACAGAATTTTTGTAAGGCTTCAGATTTTATCGTCTGATACTTTTTTTTTTTATTTGGAATAAATTTTTCCTAAGAGTATTAATGGACAATACATAATAGTTTTTTTAGATATGTTAAAGTCACTATCGTGAGGATTTAGGGCGTTGAGTATAAGTATTTTCCTTAAACTAACTTGGATATTATTTGTTTGTTTGTGGTGGCCATAATCTGCAGAGAGTTAATTACCAACTTGTCGTCATCTAATCGAGCAAAAACTTGACTGATAGAATGCAGTGTTATATAATTAAAAAACCTATCTTTTTTTTGGAGTGTGAGGGGGAGGGGGGGAGTTAATTCATGGCATGGAGTATGCATATAAAGGATTTAAACTAAAAATTTGTTTTTATGTTTTTGATGATTATTTTATGCATTGCCTTCATCAAACTAGAACTACTCATAGATATGTTACATAAATAAGTGTTTTAATTAATTGAACATTTATAAATCAGTTTTTGCTCAGTCTTTTTGGTTTTTATTTCCGTGTTTGATCACTTAACGAACATGAATAATATTTGTGTTTATTAAAATAAGTTTGATCTGTAAAATTTTAGATGTGTAGTGACATGTAGAAGATAAGTAAAAGCATTTTCATATTTATAAAATATTTATGATGCATAAATAAAAATTTTATTTTTAAATTCAATTTAACTTATAACATTGAATTACATTGAATTATATAATTTAACTTACAAATTGATGATTCATATGAAAAAATAACATTCTTTATTTTGCAAGACATACGACACATTATTTTAAAATTTTATTGTAATTCATTGAATTTCTTTTTAAATGGCTTTGCAATCAGATTTTTTGAGTTTTTAAATATTTTTATTATTTGGTCTGTGTGTATTTGGTTGGTTCATGATTGCTACACCACAATCTTAACTCTCTACACTGTTCAGTGTGTTATTTAAGTTGTGTAATGACATAGATACGAAATCATTTACTTCAGTTTTAAACCAATCACGTATTCATTCATTTTCTAAAAGTTAAAAATAAAATTTAAGTAGTTTGGTCGAGTTTTGAACTTGAAATTTTTATTTAACTCCTTGTAATCTTATGTTCTATACCCAACAACCAGATATTGTTTAATTTATTCTCAAAATAGTACTTTTTTTGAAAATAGTAAAATTTTATGAAAATAGAAATATTTTACGAAATTAAAATAATTTGGCAGAAGATATTGATAAAATCGTTTGGTAGACGTTTATAATTTTAATATTTCAGTGAAGAAAATCGTAATTCGAATAAAAAATAGTGAATACTTAATAACAGTGAATACTCTGTGCTACGTAAATTTTGTGCAGTTTTAGAATAGAAATTAGAATAATTGTGTATATTATAGAATAATATATACTAATTGTTTATTAGTATATATAATAGTGTATATAATGGAATAGTCTATACTAATTGTATATTAGTATACATAGCGTATGTAATAGAATAATATATACTAATTGTGTATACTATTAAAAAATATTATTATTATTGATATTTTTATACTACCTTAAATCCAATAATAACTGATGATTCGATTTTAAGCGAAACAACTGGATATACTTTGGGTACGTCACACATATTGATAATTTTTTAAATAATATTATTTAATTAATTAAATAGTTGAATGTTTCTGATTTTGATGAAAATTTTTTTCTTTTCCAATTTCGCAAGCTCCTGTTAGTTAATATATAATAAAAACAATTATTTTTTTTTTGGACTCTATGTAATCTGTATATATATATTTCTTGTGTGCGTGTGTATGTCACTGAACTCCTCCTAGACGGCTGGACCGATTTTGATGAAATTTTTTGTGTGAGTTCACGGGGATTCGAGGATGGTTTAGATTCACAATTTGGTCTACTGGAAAATGTTTATTTAACTAATTTTCCATTTATAAGTAGTTGTTAATTTTGAAATGTTTTACATTCGATCCGGTAGACTGCGCTACCATCGCAGCATCAAATATTAAATATTATTCTATTTTAATTTCAGTTTGTCCCGACAGTTGGCGCTGCGATCAAATTGAGAAAAATATTTGAAATTTTGTGTTATTATTGTGTTCGTTTAAGTCGTGTGCTAATTAAAATATTAACTATGAATAGAAATTGATTGACCTTTTTATCACATTTACGTGTAATCCAAACTGGGATGAAATTCAAAGTTTGTTGTTGCCAGGTCAAACATCGATGCATCGCCATGATATCACTGCACGTGTTTTTAAACAAAAATTAAAATCTTTGATGAATTTGATTACACATCACTCGGTATTTGGTGAAACACGTTGTTGGCTTTACTCTGTTGAATGGCAAAAACGAGGTTTACCTCATGCGCATATTTTGATTTGGTTGGTGGATAAAGTACGCCCAGAAGAAATCGACAAAATTATTTCAGCCGAAATTCCAGATCCGAATGTTGATCAAGAATTGTTTGACATTGTAACTACTAATATGATCCATGGTCCATGTGGTACTCTAAACATGATGTCACCATGTATGGACAATGGAAAATGTACGAAACGTTTTCCAAAACCATGCCAATCTGATACTATCACCAATATTGACGGTTATCCATCTTACCGGCGTAGAGACGTAGACAATGGCGGTCAATCATATGAATTGCGTCTGTCAAACGGTGTGAGAGTAGATATTGATAATCGCTGGGTAGCTCTATTGTTGCTGTCTGGTGATTTCAGACAAACATTACCAGTCATTCCACGCGCGACATATGCAGACGAAATAAACGCATGTTTAAAAGAATCTTATCTATGGCGAAGTGTCAGCAAATTATGCCTTACTATTAATATGCGCGTTCAACTTCAAAATGATCCATTAGCGTCAAGATTCTCTGAACAATTGTTGGATATTGGCAATGGTAAAATTGAATTGTATGTAGATACACAATATATTCGACTTCCAGAGAATTTTTGCAACATGGTGGCTACCAAAGATGAGTTAATAAACAGTATCTTTCCAGATTTGAGACATAATTGTACTAATCATCGATGGCTACGAGAGCGAGCAATTTTAGCTGCGAAAAATTTAGATGTTGATGCCATCAATTTCAAAATACAGCAATTACTGCCTGGTAATGAAACTACATTTAAATCGATCGACACTGTTGTTGATCCTGATGAAGTTGTTAACTATCCTGTAGAATTTTTAAATTCATTAGATTTACCTGGAATGCCACCAAATAATTTGCGTCTGAAGGTTGGTTCACCTATAATTTTGCTTCGAAATTTGAATGCTCCGAAATTATGTAATGGGACGCGATTAGTTATAAAAAAAATCATGGGCAACATTCTTGAAGCTACTATTTTGAGTGGAAAATTTCAAGGTGAGGTTGTACTTCTACCACGGATCCCAATGATTCCTTCAGATTCGCCTATACCATTCAAACGTTTACAATTTCCAATCCTCTTGGCATATGCTATGACTATAAATAAGTCACAAGGCCAAACGATGACAATTTGTGGCTTAGATTTAGAAAATCCGTGTTTTTCTCACAGTCAATTATATGTTGCGTGTTCCAGAGTTGGAAAACCATCGAATTTGTTTGTTTATACGCCTCAAGGATTAACTAAAAATATTGTACATCCAATAGCATTAAGATAAATTAAGTTTTTGTAAATTAATAAATAAATGTTATAAAATAGTTTCAGTATAAGATTTTTTACCTTTACTTAAAACAAATTAAAGTTTGTATTTACGATGCTGTTATTGCCACACTCCACGGATAATATCCCAACCTCTAATCAGTCATTTCATTCACTTAAAATTTTCGGTGACGCCTAGAAATATCCGTGTCAATAATCATAGACAGTGGTTGCTATTATTCAGTCTACAAATTTCATCCGTGAAGTGTGGTAATAGATGCATCTTTTTAGTTAACACATCTTCTACATTTCACTTCACTCATACAGTATATGCATACTTACACACACAGTATATACTCACATGCTACCGATCGGTCGAATTTGTATAAGTGTACATGTAATGATGTTAGATATTAAAATAACTCTTGAATAATAATTTTCATCAAAACAGTCCAGATTGTTACAGCTTATTGAAGAATGTTTGAAATTTTCGAATTAACGACGTGTGTACAGAGCAACGTCTGTCGGGTCTGCTAGTTATTTTATATTTTTAACTTTTATTATTTTAGTTGTTTATTGTCACTTTTTATGCCAAACAGTAAATCACTATGGATGCTAGCTCCTCCCCCCCCCTTCTCCCATTCGCTTATCTTCAACTCTCATTTAAATTCAGTATAGATAGAGACTTTTTAAATGTACCTCTGAAAAAGTTTTTTCCCTTTTTTCTCCAAAGTTTTACTTTTCTTCATGATTTTAAAAAGCACAAACTTTCCTAGATTATGCAGTAGTTAAAATTCGTCAAACCACATTTTGGTTTTCAAAATTTAATATGGACATTTACATTAATTTTCTAATATATAATTACTGGAAATTTTAATGCTCAGAAATGAATCCTAACTGTCAATTATTCTACTTGCAAACTAAGTACATTTGTATTTTAAACCTTTTTAATTACAGACTAGTTTGCAATAAACTAATGCAATACTCTAGGGACGTTTTTGATAAACTCGAAATATTCTGCTAACAATTATTAATAAGTAATTAAAATAATTAATGTTAAATCAATACTAGAACTTTTCTAAATACTTATGATGCATTTTAGCTGATGTTTATAAGAAAATAGCAGCAAATTATTAAACGTAATGTTGATTTTATGTATTTTTACAGGTGATATAAAAGCGTTTTTCAAATCTATTTAGACATAGAAAAATGGAGTAAATTGAACAAAATCTTGGCATATTTACTATAAATATTGTAAATCATTTTCATTTTATATGCTTCTGTGGCTGTCTGCGGAAGAAAACCTTCAAGAATTCATTCCGCTTCTATGAAAATTTTAAGAACTCAGTTTTCACAAATATATTTATTAATTTTTTAGTGGACTTGGTAACCTTTATGCAATTTTTTTAATTATTATTTTTACAACTACTAAGCAATAATAAAATTTTATTTTAAAAAATTTCACATAATGCTCTAAAAAGTTCAAAATTAAAAAAAAGATTCAAACGTAAAATTTCGAATTCTATCTTTTTTCATTTTTTAATACTTTTTCTCGATTTTTTTTAATGCTTCTAGTAATTTAATAAGTAAAATAGTTTGTGAGAAAACTAGTTATTTATTTAAGTAATTTGGAAAGTAATGCTTTTCAAAACGAGATAAAATGCTTATTTGACTTGTGCGTTAACACGAGTCAAATAATTTACCGAGTTTGAAAAATAATTTTCCCACGTGTTGCATACAATATTTTTTATAATCACGTGCAAAAAATATTTTTGAAATATATATTTATTAATTGTAATATTTCAGATATTTATTTAATATAGATATTTACTAGCTGGAATGACAGATATTTATTAATTTTGTCAATGAATTTCTTCTGAAAATATTCCATTTCAGTACCAAGACTATATAATATTTGAGCACAAAGCGTGTGAGTAAGTACTTTTTTACACTAATGCGGGAAAGTTACTTTTTCGCACTCCTTGCAAAAAAGTGTTATTTTCCCCACCAGTAAAAGAAGATTTACGAGTAAAAGAAGTTAAATTTTTGTGCATGTTGTTATAAAAAAAAATGCTGTACTTATGTATAAAAAAATCGTAAAAAGATATTTTTCAACATTTATATGTGCAAAAAAAAAAAAAAATTGTGTTTTATTTAAAAACACATGCATATTTTTATAAAATACGTCTTTAGAATGACATAAGGAGTTTTAGCATTTTGAATAAGGGGGGAATTTCAAAAAATACGAACTGAGAAAAATGCATTCGAAACATCGAAAGAACTATGCAGCTATGCTAAATTCTCCATAAAAATATAATTTGTATGCAATTGCAGTTATCAGATTAGCTAAAACTTTGCCAGAATAAGGAGAAGGTTTCAACGATTATAAACGAGCAAAAAATAGAAAATCGATATTTTTTATAATTTTTTGTGAAATCAAAGGGTACCAAGTCCCGTTAATAATTTAAGTTTATCCCAGTAAATACTTGCATAATCATAATGTATTAATCCGAAGTATACTTTAAATGTGACCTCTGCTGGCTTTGAAACCACAGCTTAATAATCAATACCAAGCATCTTTTTTCGTTCGAGACATTGCAAAGAATTATATGCAATGTAAACATTTCATAAATTGTAATTTAAATTTTCAGTCACTTTCAAAAACAGCTTTTGGTTTAGTGATAATTGCTTAGTAAAGTAGTAGCAAATGTTAGGTTTATCTGGATATTTTTTGACATTTGTGGAAAGTTGGCAAACCTATAAAACTTTGGTGCAAGATTTAAGCTGAGTTCATTCAGTCGATATTTTGACATTGAGTTGCCACAACTCTTTATTCGCATGGCAGAAATCTCGTAATTTCTATTATTGAGTTGAGATGACCGTGTATCTCTGGTGTGAGCTTGCGATACGCTTATGCTAATTTAAGAAGTGCGAATTCATGGAGCAGAATAGAATAAGTTTAATTTATAACCCTGTGTCATCATTAACAAGAGAAAAATTGAGGACTAGAAATGGAAAATGATTTAAGTCCAAAAAAGAAAAAATTTCAGGAGAGCCGAAAAATGAAAAACACTCGCATCTGGCACTTATGGATATAACTAAGTACCAGATTGAATTTGAACTATTGCTACTGTAGCTCGCACTTGGGGCGTTCTCCACTTCGTTTATCTTGGTCATTTTTCAGTAAACACATTTTTAGATTTTTTTTGGTATTTAGGTCGTTTTCCATTTCTAGTCCTCAATTTTTTTTATAAATAATACGAAGTTTGAGACTTTATGATTTGTATTAGCACCTCAAACTTTTATAATAAACACACATAGCAGATTCAATTCATGGCATCTGTATATAAACGAGCAAAATACAGAATATCTCTTTTTCAAATTCATACTCGACTACAAATGATTCAGAATTCAAAATATTTATCCATCCATCCTATTAGCTGACAAGCATTTTCAGCAGCTCTCATTAAATGCGTACCTTTCTATTTCGAATAAGCACTTGTTCCCTATACCATATTATACAACACTCATGCATGAATATTCAGTTAGTAAAGATATCAGCCCTGCACTGGAAATTTGACGAGCAATTATCCGCGACGCGCGTCGAATTTCCAATTGGTGTAAAGTGTCTCCTTGAATAATCATCGAGGAGGACGAGCGACTGTAAATTGAGGAAACGACAGCGACTTCGTGCATTTTAATCAGCGCAGATGGCGACTTTGAGGCGATATGAAGTATCTTTCCTGAACTCGACGATGTAAGCTAAATTATGCGGAGATTTAACAGTGATGCCATGCTATGTTGTTATCTTTCCGCTGAGGAAACCGTAATAATATGTTAAGCATAAAAGTGTATTGTTAGCTGAAAAGGGACGTTGAAACTACTGAACACAATTGTCATATACATATATATGACGTCACAGTAAAATTCCCTATAGTTTACATACTCTTGTTAACTTTTTAAAGAGGGGATGTCATATACATATATATATGACGTCACAGTAAAATGCCTATTTAATTCCCCATAGTTTACATACTTTTGTTAACTGTGACGTCATATATATGTATATGACAACAATACACCAGGTTTCTCATTGAAAATCATCTTGAATTTCTTATAGAATGAAAGAAATGCTAGGAGATTATAAGTATACTGGTTTGCTGAAACATATATTGCTTATTGCCAGCTTAGCTAAATTTTTAAAGATGCAAGTATTTGGTTCCTGAGAAGTGAAATTGTCTGTACCCTTCCAAATTGAAAATTATTTAGTGGTGGATTAGCAAATAAAAAGACATTTATTAGTATTTGGCAAGTCATGAAATATTTTGCAACGGTATTTAGTTCAAATAATTCAAAGTTGATTTTCAAACAGTTTTGGTTATTTCCTCCCAGCACACTATATTCATAATCTAGTGCGGCAAATATCTCTGATGTAAACATGAAACATTTTGGCTCTTTTTTCTACTCGTAAACAAATTAGAATTATAAAATTATTATGAATCTAGCAGTTATGTTTTTCTTTATATAACTCTAATTGGTGGAAAAGTTATATTGAAAAATAATTATAACTTGGTCAAATATGCATTTATAAGCCACTGACGAAAGGGACACGTCCATGTTCAATGCATCGATGGATATAAATGCATATTTGATCTAGTTAAAGTAATTATTTGTCACCAAGTAGTATTATATAAAATAAAAACATAAATGCTAGATGCATCTTAATTTTATAATTCTTATCTGCTTAAGAGTAGAAAAAAAGTCAAAATGTCCAGTGTGTCAGCCAGAGAATTGCCCTACTAGTCAATAAGGTATATGTACTTGCCTATCGGACTATAAGAAAATGCAGCAATCATTCAAATATCTAGCTGACCTAAAGTAAATCTTTTTTGATATCCTGTTGTTACCTCTTTTAAAAATTAGATAACGTTATGATAGTAGCGTATAAGGGGTAAAATTTTCAATATTGAATTTGGTATCTTTGGATTTTGCTCGAAAATATCTAATTATTTGTAGTGATTTTTTTTTGCCAGTATAAAAAATATTTTATAAGTAATTGCATAACAGTTGGGCCACTTCCGATAGAAGGTTGGTTGTTTTCCGATTATCTGGCGCCGTCAGCAACACGAGGGCTATAATGCGCCGAAACATTCGTCATTAGACAATCCGATGGAAGGATATACTTCAAAACATTTTCTTACGTATTTTAAAAAAATTCAGATAATTATCGCTATCGAGGTATTTGATAAAAGGTAGGAATCAGTGCACTCACAATATAAAACACTTCTGGTGTCTTTAGTTGAAGTTTTGTTCTTATCACACTTTGATGTCAGAGTTATAATAACTTAAAACTTCAATAAGGAGTAGATAGAAACGTTTCAAGATGTCGCAATGCCGAAAGCAGTTCTTGAAAAAAAAAATTGGAAAGAAATGACGAAGATATATAAATAGGAATATGAATAAATTACAGATTACGTGATTGTGCAATTTGACATGAGGAAATAGCCCACCAGACGGTATAGTGGTTAGCGTGCTAGCTTCTATACCGCGAGGTTGCGGGTTTGAGTCCCGTGTTAGGAATGGGTGTTTGTAAATGTATGTTGGTTTGTCTAATGACGAATGTTTCGGCGCATTATAGCCCTCGTGTTGCTGACGGCGCCAGATAATCTGAAAACAACCAACCGACATGAGGAAATAAAGAGATTCGGATGAGTATTTGGTTAATGACTATTGTTGGCAATTTACTTAGATCTCTTATTTACTTTTTCCAATTAAATCTCACTGAAATGAATTTGTTAAATTAATTTTCCTTTAAAAAAGGGTTGCTCAACAGCATCAGTAAGTAGGTTTCATTTTGTTCATTAGTGCTGTGCAAAGAAACAAATTTCCGAATATTTTTAGATGCTCATTGTACAAAAATATCAAGGTGGAAGGTACAACTTCAGTTTGTACCCAAAATGTAAAATAATAATACTGTTGCAAAAATTGTCTGTATATAGTGTAAATAGTGACGTATTATTTAAAAACTCTATTGTAATTTACTTTAACTTATTTTATTTATCAGCAGCGATTATACAGGTTAAAAAAAGGTGGCAACACTTAAAGCTATCGATAAATTTCGAGATGTTTCTTTTTCAATGAATTGGCTGGAAATTTAGGGAATGTTCTCTCGCGCCAAGTATAAATAAGACGGGAAAGTTTTCAGATTGACTTCGGACTTCGATGAAAGCTGATCGCTTTGTTTACCTATTGGAGTGAGTTTGTATAATCGCTGTATTCGAAGTTGTTTTTGTTGAAGCTTGTGTTAAAGCTTGAGAGTGCTTACACTGTTGCCCTTTTATAAATTTTCTGAGTTTTCTGAAGAGAGAATAAATACTTTTATACCGTAAAAACTGTGCCATCATTGCCTCAGCGGAAAAATTCATAACAATACTTATAGTAAAAAAAAAATAAAAAAAAAAATAGTGTCATACTTTCCAACATAATAGGCTGAAAATCAAAATTTCTAAATTTTAAAAACACAATTTAGTTCTACTGTGGGTATTGCTTCACTGTTGAATTGAAATATAATTTTAGGTTCTTGATACTTTTGAGAAAACTGCATCTAGTTGTATCCCGGATCTAAAAATACACTGATAGTTTGGTGTCACACGATTTCTTAATAGTTAAAATTAATTCATTTCACAACTCTTTCCCTAATAATAAACACTTTAAAATATCGAAGTAACATTTCAATTGAATTATTTTATTTTGTGGTTCTATTTTTCAATACCTACATGCCGATCTTCATTGCAATTTTCACAGTATAATGTAATAACATAACCAGTAAAAATAAGGTTTTTAATAGATATCTTTAATATGCATTGCAATTTTTCTGTGCAATTGCAATCTATTAAGCTTAGTAGTGTTTGGCCACTACGCAGAAAAAAAACATTCATTCAGAAGTATTTGCTAACTTTGTTTTTGCTCTCAAAATTTAATTGAATACATTACCATTAGGTTTGGGCGATGTTAACATTTCTGCATCGCGATATATCGGGAAGCAAACATCACGATGTTAACTTTTTTTTACAAAATACTATAAAACAACTTTTTCATAACACGCTATGTAGCCGAAAGTTATGCTTGCTTAGCTTAGTAAAATTTTATTGAATTCATGTATAGAAGTTTATTTTAAATAACATGAGCAGCGACCTAATTACTTTCAAGTGGATACATAAAGCACCCAAGGGGGTGTAAGCCGGTAATTTTTTTATTTTTTTGGTTTAATCCGGATTTTTTAATTTCTCTATCTTAATGAAATTTTACTTTGTTATTATTCAGGGAAGGAGGGAGATGGGGGAGGAGGAGGGAGGACAAGTGCACTTCCTGGTGGTGCACATGTTACTTTAGTTATTGGATATTCTTAATTATTTAATTAAAAACATACTTTATAATGAATATTGTATTACTTACTATGTACAATATAACTATTAAACAATAAAAATTAAATTAATGCACAACATTTAAAATTCTAATAATCTTTATTTTGTGCCAAAAAAATATGCATTTCAGCATTTTTAAGAAGCAATGGTGGATTGAGTAATTAATCTTATGGAAATAAACTTTATTCAAATTGAACAAACTGAAAAAAAAAAAAAAATATAAAACATTTATTTACTTACGAATCAGAAGAGAAAATCCTTCAACGTAAATGAGAAAAAAATCGTTTATAAGTGTTTAAGCAATTAAACTAGAGAAACAGCTGTGATCAGTCCATGCGCTGGTTCATATTGACTTCGGCAGATATAACAAACCATCGTAGTAATAAATAACCTGATTATCTTAACTAGGTAGGAACTAGACTGAAATTACCGCGCTAGAATACCGCAATCCCATTGAGTTCATAAATAAAACAAAGCTCTTAAGGTTACAAGGTTATCAAGGTTGTTAGATAAAAAAAATCCTGAAGTAATCCTGATGTAAAAATTTTAAAAATACAAAAAATTTATATTTTATTTCTTCCAAGTTAGAAAAAAAATGAAGAAAAAAAAAAAAATGAAACAAATTTTAGGAAATACTCAATTGAATTCCAAAAATAAAATATCAAGGTCTTATATCTCATGACAAATTAAATAAAAATCAAAACGTTTTACAAGAGTTACGAGAACAACAAAAAAAATGTTCAAACAATAAAAGGAATACTTCTTTCATCGAATCTCCAATATTACTAGACTACTGGCGCCTGAAAACCACCAAGCAATTTCAATACTCAGCTGTAAAAACGAAATAGGAAATAAACGCGAGACCTAAAATGGAAACATCGCACATATCGAAGGTGGATACGATTATCCATATGCCGAGTATCGCTCCAGCAAAAGCAAATGGAAATCGTCTGCAACGGCGCGGTGTAGCTGTCACACTACTTTTCTATACAGTCTCAGATACACCGCGCATATGCAGGGAGGATTAACTGCGATGTGGTGTAAGTATCGCATATCAAACGGCGCGGTATCGATGGTTTCAGTACGTTTCTATAGTATTTTAGAAACAACGGGCATGAATTGTGGCATCAACGGTTCTTCGTCCTTAAAGTGCTAGGCAAGTATCGCTTGTCAGAAAAGATCGTGATGTATCGGTTTGGGGAATATATAGAAACCAGTTTGACGATGTTGATTTCACACCGGTTTTGGACGATGTATCGATACATCGCCCAAGCCTAATTGCCATCCACAATAAGTCTTTCTAAAAAGTTTCAGATCGATTGGATGATGGCAAGGGTTAGTTATCCTTTAGAAGATTTTACCTCGTTAAACTTAATAGAGGAAGGTTTCAGTCATTAAATATCGCCAAATTGTACAAGTTTGAATTCATCTTGGTATCTGGACAACAGAACGTGTGCAAAAGCTGGTAAGTTTCACAAAGCAATAGAATCGTGTGTAAAAGTGGGCTTTTAGTGTTAGTCTCATAACATGATATAAAACAATGTATCGACAACGAGTATATCTGCCAAGTTTAGAAGTTTCAGCTCGGTTGGATAAGGGAAAGTGAGTTTATTAGTAATCTGAAGCGTCACGATAAGCGTGTATAAAAGCGGTCTTTTAATGACAGTGACAGCTTCCTAAACTTGATATGAGGCATTCTCACCGATAATGAATTTATTTGCCAAGTTTCTGCTTGATTAGATGATGTTAAGTGGATTAATTTTCTCACTGATGATTTGTTCTCCGTAAACACACAAAATCGAAGTTAATATAAAGAGTTAAAAATATACTCATTTTTGTTTTTCATGAAGGCAAACAGACAATAAAGTACAAGTGTTTCTTATTTTGAATTTGATGTAAGAAAGATTATTATTCTTACGATAAATCCAAGTATCAAATTGTATTAAGCAATCGAGGACTAAAAAAGGAAAACGACACAAGTCCAAAAAAGAAAATTTTCCAGGAGAGCCGAAAAATGAAAAACACTCGCATATGGTACTTAAGGATATGACTAAGTACCAGATTGAATTTGAATTATTGCTACTGGAGTTTCATTTTCTATGTTCTCCACTTTGTTTAGCATGATCTTAAGGACATTTTTCCGAAAAAAAAGAAGAAAGGGGAGGGGGGGGGGGGGGAATCATTTTTTTTTTTTTTTTGGTGCTTACGTAGTTTTCCATTTCTAGTCTTCAATTTTTCATTTAATATATGAGGAAATTTTAGGAAAAAACAGCCTATTGTATATAATGATTAATTTTATTGCGAAAAGATATTTAAGATCCTCTCTTCTCCCAAAGGAGAATATTATTAAAATATTCATTTTGTAAGCTTATGCGATGTACAACGCTAAAAAAGGATAGTGAAATCAAAACTGCTGTGTGAATTAGTAAAAATGCATCTATTGATGAAGAAAGTTAAATGCTATCTGAAAAAGCTCGACTGTAAAAACTAATAGTGAAAGAATTCCTTTTATGAGACTTACCACGATCCTAACTGAATAAACATGATATTTAAGAAAATACTATTTCCCCATTACAGAATTTTGAAATAAACACCTTGACGATCTTTCAAAATGAAACAAGTGATAATTATGAAATATAAAGGCTTCTTCAATAAGAAGTCAGAGAGTCAGCTTCTTTCAATATAAGGTAAGTAAACAATTCAAGTTTCTAAAAAAAATTTAAATAGCATTTTAAAAATAGTTTCTTAAAATATATTAAATCTAAAAATGTATAAATTTTTAACTATTTAACACAAGTACGTTTATCTATTATTTTAAACATCCATTATTTTGAATCTTTATTATATTTTTATGAAATTAATTTATAGGTTTTCTTTCCTAGATGTGGATTGTAAGCATTGTTGAGGATTTCAAGACTGAAATTGTATTAGAATAATATATTTCGTTTGGGACTTTGGGACTGTTAGACTAATTTTTTTAAAAAAGAGTTAATTTAATATTTTTGAAGACATATCAAAGTATCTAAATTTTTTTTTTTGCAGAAACATTTATTTTTAAATATTCAGATCAAAGTGACTCAGTTTATTAGTTTTCTATACATATATATCAATATTCAAGTAGTTTTCTGAATTGCAAATACAATAAAATACACTTATACATTAAGTTACTTCTTTTAAATATAATTCCCGCAAACATTCGTGAAACAAAACACAAAACAGGATTTGATATTTAATCTTTTCAATGAACTCGAAGCATAAATACTTTATTTTTTGTGAAAGCAAATCTACTTCTAGTCTCTCATCCCTGGTTCACAAATCAAAGACTACACGAAGCGGAAGAACCACTTAAAATCAATCCCTTGTTAGCCGAAACGGGAAAGGTCACAGTGTCTAATGTAAAGAAACTATTGGATTCCTTTAATTCAAAGTACACAAGTTTTCCCTGATCAAAAAAGAATAATTCTTACAGGAGAAAAGATTGCTTCTTCTTTGAAGTGCAAGAAACTTTTTCTCGTGCGATATTTGAGGATACTTTGAAAGTTGTAGATCGAGTTGCGGAGAGGGAAATTGAATTCATTTTTAGGAAGAGATTCGCTCAAACACGCAAACCTTAAATTAGAGGATACTTTCATTTAAGATGTAATATAATGTATCGTATTAATATTTTTTACTCTTCGCTTCCTAAACAAATTAATCGATTGATTGATTGCTATTTTAATTTTGCATACTACTTTTTAGTCATTTACCTAGGTAAAATTTATTCTATTACTAAAATATATTTTCATTCACAATTTTACTTTAGCTTTAAGTGAAAAGTCCTTATTGAAGACGAGCCTTAATTATTGGACGGACCTTATTATACAGAGCCACTCGAGTGGCGAACGAGCGCCACTGCTTCAGTCGTTCAGACAAGCCACTTGAAAAGAAACACGCAATATTATGGATCTTATACTGGGCCACTGCTATGACTAGAGGTTGCGGCTGTCGCTCGTGGCACTCAGACTCTAAGCGAAACATGCAATCCTATGGAACATATTATACTGGGCCATTGCTGTGACTAGAAGTTACGTCTGTCGCTTGTGACGCTCAGATTCTAAAGGAAACATGCAGTTCTATGGAACTTATTATACTGGGCCATTGCTGTGACTAGAAGTTACATCTGTCGCTTGTGACGCTCAGATTCTAAAGGAAACATGCAGTTCTATGGAACTTATTATACTGAGCCATTGCTGTGACTAGAGGTAGCGGCTGTCGCTCGTGGTGCTTAGACTCTAAGTGAAACATGCAATCCTTTGGAACTTATTATACTGGGCCATTACTGTGACTAGAAGTTACATCTGTCGCTTACGACGCTCAGATTCTAAAGGAAACATGCAGTTCTATGGAACTTATTATACTGGGCCATTACTGTGACTAGAAGTTACATCTGTCGCTTGCGACGCTCATATTCTAAAGGAAACATGCAGTTCTATGGAACTTATTATACTGGGCCATTGCTGTGATTAAGTTACATCTGTCGCTTGTGACGCTCAGATTCTAAAGGAAACATGCAGTTCTATGGAACTTATTATACTGAGCCATTGCTATGACTAGAGGTTGCGGCTGTCGCTCATGACGCTCAGACTCTAAGCGAAACATGCAATTCTTTGGAACTTATTATACTGGGCCATTGCTGTGACTAGAAGTTACATCTGTCGCTTGTGACGCTCAGATTCTAAAGGAAACATGCAGTTCTATGGAACTTATTATACTGAGCCATTGCTGTGATTAAGTTACATCTGTCGCTTGTGACGCTCAGATTCTAAAGGAAACATGCAATTCTTTGGAACTTATTATACTGGGCCATTACTGTGACTAGAAGTTACATCTGTCGCTTGCGACGCTCAGATTCTAAAGGAAACATGCAGTTCTATGGAACTTATTATACTGGGCCATTGCTGTGATTAAGTTACATCTGTCGCTTGTGACGCTCAGATTCTAAAGGAAACATGCAGTTCTATGGAACTTATTATACTGAGCCATTGCTATGACTAGAGGTTGCGGCTGTCGCTCATGACGCATAGACTCTAAGCGAAACATGCAATTCTTTGGAACTTATTATACTGGGCCATTGCTGTGACTAGAAGTTACATCTGTCGCTTGTGACGCTCAGATTCTAAAGGAAACATGCAGTCCTATGGAACTTATTATACTGAGCCATTGCTGTGACTAAAGGTTGCGGCTGTCGCTCATGACGCTCAGATTCTAAGCGAAACATGCAATCCTATGGAACATATTATACTGAGCCACAGCAGTGGCAAGAAGCGGTTGCCCGAGTTTGTTACTCTAGTAGCTCTGTGTAATAAGCCTCAAAATATGTAAGTAGTCTTTAATAGGAATAATAGTTCAAATTACAGTTTAATCGAAGGATATTTTCTTGGAATAATAAAAACGTCTCAAGTGCATTTGATATTTACAAATAGGATACTTCTTTTTCGTCCTATTAACAAAACTATTATAAGTAATAGATAGCAGTGATACTATTCATTAAAAATGTAAAAATAAAATTAAAATTTTTTAATACCAACTGTTTATTCTTTATTATTTCCATTGATAAGAATAGTAAATAGTTTTGATACTATTTATCGAAATCAGCGTTTGCCAACAACTTTTAGAGATGAGCCATATGACTTATGTTGGAACTTTCCGCCGATATCATGGACCAATATATGTATCTTTAAATAAAATGATTTTTTTATCTTGATAAAATTGCAATTGATATTTGATTACTTTTTAAATAATTAAAAAATAATTTGTATTATCAGTATATTTAAGTCTAAAAAAGAAGTGAATTTTTAGTGCTAACGTGATATAGGGACTTGACCTAACTTTTAATAAAATATTTACACTGTACTTCCAGATTACTCTGTTTTAATCGATATCAAAATCGTAAAACGATGGCTGTCGAAATGGTTCAATTTATGTCATGATAGAGTCGATGCCTGTTGCAGTATATGTTGCAGTAAATCTTAAGAAATTGTCCAAATGAGATTCAGTTGAGTTATTCCCGCATTTATTCTTGATGAAAACCATATTGCTGAAAGCTTCTTCATAGAGTTTCTTCGAGCAAGTAGTGGAGAACTTTCTCCCGACATTGTTAACCCTTACTATTTTGGACAAAATATAAAATTATGTTATAGAAAAGCCATTGAAATTTGATTTTTTTTATTATTATTATTAGTTAGTGCTGCCTGCGGGCCGCAGAAGTAACTGTCGCGGGCCGCGCAGTGGCTAACGCTGATCTAAATCTTTTAAGTTGATTTAAATGTTATTTTAAAGGTATTAATAATATATAATACGGTATAAAGAAGAGTTTATTTCCATTGACAGAGAGAACGGGGTGACTCTTGGGAAGAGAAAAAAGATCCAAGTCTCAAATTGTAAAAAATGTCTCTTGCTGAAAAGAAATCTTGGGCTTCTAAAGGTTTTTATAGATGCTCGAAAGAACTAGTTTTAGCCTGTGTAAACGAGATTCAAACAGATCCAATGCGCATATCACTAACTACGGAAAACACAATAAAGTACTGACACGAAAAGAGAAGTACTAATGAAAATACATTACATATACTATCGAAAGTATTTTGTACATGTATATTAATATCCTATTTATTAAGTATAGGGGAAGAAGTGATGGAACCTTACTTATTGTATAATGGTACTGCTCATTATATGAAAAATAAGCAGGCATCTAACGGCCAAGACAAAAACTATGTTTAATTACCCAATAGTTGGTATTAACACTAGTAATGGCCTTAGTATGTTGGATTTTTAGTGAACATCAATTTTTTTGGCTTCTTATAAAATTTTAAAAGGTGTGTTAAGTTTTGTAAAAATATATTATCGATGGACGTTTCAGGGAGTTTTATTTTAATTTAGTGATGTCGACAGTATGGAATTCTATGGTTGCTTCTGTGATTGCAGCTTTTATGATATCAGAAAAAATCAGAATTTTTTTTTTTTTCATTTTCGTAAACAGATTAGAATTACAAAATTATGATGAATCTACAACTAGTTATGTTTTTTACCCGTCCGTATCTCATACGTGAGTTGGTTATAAATGTTTATTTTACCTAGTTAAAATAAGTATTTTTCCGCATCACTTTACCACCAAACAATATTATATTAAAAAACAAACATAATAAGAAAATTTATCATAATTTTGCAATTTTAATCTGTTTAAGAATAGAAAAAAAAGAACACAATATCCCGTAAGTTATCGCCAGAAAATTGACCATTTAATAAAGTATACAATAAGCAATAATCTTATTTAATTGATTCTCTATTACGATATGATTCTTAAGAAAAGTTTTATTCGGGTTTACAGTTCAGAGCAATATCAGAAATTAAAACAGTTTCAAAATATTAAAAATATCAGCGTAATTCTCTTTTTTCTGCTAGTAAACCGATTCAAATTATAAGATTAAGATGAATCTAGTAGTCAAGATTAGTCTTTTATAATTATTATATTTACGAGTAGTAAAAAAGAGCCAAAATGTCCAATGCGCACACCAAAGAATCCACCAGATAATAAAACAGAATCCTTCAGTTACTTTCATCATTTTTCTAAAATGTAGGTAATACCTCAAACAAAGAACTCTTCAAAATCCCCACAAACCATGACATGCATAACCCACACCTTTAAAAGACTCACCATCATACATGCGAAACATGTATCCTACGGTCCTTTTATCCAAATGCTCCATCCAGACATCCATAATAAAAAAAAACTCCATTCAGACGAAAATCCATTCAGCGTCGGGCAAAGAAAGTTGGTGCCGATGTAAGGAGAAATATGGAAAGAAAAATGACAAAAATCGTCATGTTTCAGAGGTGTATTCACAAAAACTGAAATCGAGACCGCATATAAATGGCTTCGAATAATAGTGACGCAACTCCAAAAGATGCTGCTTTTTACTTCTATTTCTAGAAATAAATTTCGGCAGTCCCTACAATCGAGTTTGGTTGTTTTATGACTGCAGAATTTGTATACTTTTTAACCCTTTGCACTCCAGTGGCGCCTCTCAGGCGCCACACGATTGGATGCCAAACCACGAGATGACCATTAGGTGTGATGCGGAAATTCGATGCAAGGCCAATGACTGTGTTTAGTTTCTATGAAGCAAATCCATAAACACCAGCCGAACCTAAAATGTCTCGAGTTGCTGATTCCTCCGCGCGAAAAAGGCCTGGAGTGCAAAGGGTTAATATATGACTTGATGCTTAGAATAATAGTGAAGCCACTCCGAAAGATGCTCTATTTTCACTTTTTACTTCTATTTGAAGTATTAAATTTTGACAGTCCCTACCATCGAGTTTTGTTGTTTTATAGCTGCAGAATTTGTATACTTTATCAATATATTACTTGATTTTCAATGAATGGCTTAGAATAATTGTACGCAACTGCGAAAGATGCTCTATTTTCACTTTTTACTATTTGAAGTAATAAATTTTGACAGTCCCTACCATCGAGTTTTGTTGTTTTATAGCTGCAGAATTTGTATACTTTTTTAATATATTACTTGATTTTCAATAAATGGCTTAGAATAATTGTACGCAACTGCGAAAGATGTTCTATTTTCACTTTTTACTTCTATTTGAAGTAATAAATTTAAGTAATAAATCAAGTATTGTTGTTTTATGTATTGGTGCAGAATTTGTATACTTTTTAATATAGGATATGATTTTCAATGAATGTTGCAATCAATATTGCAACAACAACATCTACAATTAAGCTTTGTAATTTTGAACTTGGTGAGATGATGAGTCAAAAATACTTGAAAGTGAAGAAATGTTTATGTTAGAGAAGGGCAAGATGTCGTGTGTTTCACTAATATAAATCTCGAATCCACCAGCGCATTCATTTTTCTCATACAATCCTAAACTACCGAAGAATGAACCAAAAGACGTTTGTTGGTGGATCATTTAACTTTTTAGCTGAATATATTACGAACTGTAATTTAATTCCTTAAACTGAATATTTATTTCAATTTAAAAGTCATTTATGTTTAGAAATCTTGACATCCAAGTGTTATGTGCTGTACAAGAAATAAAGCTTGAACGACAACAAAAAGCGCTGTATTTATTTTAAGTACACTAACCTTTCTACCTTCTATCAGTTTTCAAATGTTCCAGTAGAAAATTTGTAATGTACAAAGATTATTTCCAAAGGAAAGAACTCACAATGAAACAGGTTTCAGAACATTGACTCTAAATATTTCTTCACTGTCACTTCTTGCTATTATTTTAGTGAAAGTTATATCAATATCGAGTTTGGTTATATTACATCAAATTTATATCAATTGGAATGTAAAACAATGTGGATATCATCCTCTGGTGAAGTTAAACTTGGAAAAAAAATCGTTTTTTTTTTCTTCTAGGAGGTTATGATTTATAAAGTTCTTTTTAACACGTTGACTGTCATATGAGTTGCATTCAACTCACTCCACTGGTTCAATTACTTCTCCAATCAACGCGTCGACGAGTGCTGTGGTTGGGTGGTTTGATAATTTTATCCTCAACAACACGTGACTCATACTGAGCTAAAGAAATTAGTGAGCATCAATTTGAAATTTAATAAACAAAGTATCGGAAAAATTAATATAAAAGTCAAAGTTAAAATATTTTAGTGTGTGGAAGCCTTTCACAAAAAAATGACTCGCGGTCTGTCAGACCTCATACAACAGTTAAAGGTTAAATCAAATTGGTTCTTTAGATTGGAATCGTGCCAAATTCCATGGCAGTCAACGTGTTAAAAAAGGATAGTATCAGTAGAATGATTGTGTTTTCTTTTATTTCAAAAAAACCATAATTGCTTATTTAATGACAAACTTTTGTCAATTAGGAATTATACAATAATATACAAACAAAAAAGTTCGCACGTACAAAAGAAATTTTCTTTCATTTTGAAAAATATACTATCATAAAACCTAAATATCCAGTAGAAAGTGAGAAACTATGCACAAATTAGATCCTTCATGAAAAGAGGCGTTTGCATACCCGACAAGACACATTCTAGAATTGAACACATACTGAAATTAAAGCGAGACACTTGCGTAAATTCATAGACACTCCCACCCCCTCTCTTTGTCGCAATGTATATTTCCTACTATTAAAGTGTTTCAGATAAATAAGTCTAACCTTAACAGTATCTTTTTTTACAACACATTGCTTTTTATTCTGTATTAACAAGCTTTGATTTCATGTAGATGTACTTTTTTAGGTTATCTGTTCAAACTATCAGTAAAGAGGCAGAATCCTTGCCACATGCAAGCGGCTCGACAATCTCTGCTTTCAATGCGAGTAAACGCGAGCTTGCGGGTTCGAGTCCCGTGTAAGGCATGGGTGTTTGTAAATGTATGTTGGCTTGTCAAATGACGAATGTTTCGGCGCATTATAGCCCTCCTGTTGCTGACGGCACCAGATAATCTGAAAACAACCAATCAATGTGAGTAAACACAGTAGCAATTGCGACGGATAGCCCTTCGTCGGGGTGCCTTGTGGTAGTTTTACGCATTATCTCCCCTTCGAGATACAAATGCGAGACAGTTTCCCTTTAAAACGCTTCCAGAAAGCCACGAAAAGTCGTTCCAAACTTCCTATAACGGTGTTCTCATACAGTATAGCTGTAGAATAACTTTTCCGCCAGAAAAGAACCATAGAGCCAATCCCATTTGCAGAAGATGCGTAATGCTATATTTTGAGTCTGTCTCTCTCTCTCTCTCAATGCATATTCAGTGACCACACCTGATTTTGTGATATCCTATTTCAATGTTCATTTATAATAGATAGACTTTAAATTAAAACAATTTATGTTATTTCATTAAGTGATCTTTTTCGTACCTACTCACCAAATTTCAAGGTTTTATAGAAAGTAGTTTCTAAATACACTGAGCTAGAAGATTTTAACATAGCGAGTATAGGGAATGATCCTTACTAAGAATTCCTTTTAATCCACCTGTTCTTAACAAACCAAAAGCTTTTAAGAAAGATATGTAACACATAAATTTCTCGACGAGCCAAAATTAATAACCCAGAAAAAACACATTCCTAGCAAAATCGAATGATAAAAAAAAAAAAAAAAAAAAAAATACAAATAAATCCAGCGTATCTCATTCCACATTTCAGTGTTTACACATCCACGGCCCCCAATTTTCTTCCACAGCAGTCATAATTACAGTTAAGAAACTCATCATGCTTTGATAAAATAGGCGCTCCGTCTAAATACAGGCGGGACAAATTTCCATTCCTCGGCAAAAGCTGACAAACTGGTGAAGTAAAATAAATTTGCATCTTGGTCTGCTGCTTATGAGAAAACTTTGTCACAACTTCCTGAAGAAGAATATTAGTTTTTCTTAGTTTAATGAGAAAAATAAGCGTGGCTCTGTGTAATTTGGGAGAGTCTGCGGATGAGTTCTTTTAATTTATTTTGTTTTTGAAAGAAGAATTTTTGCTGTTATCTTGATATCGAATAGTAATTTGGGGGAACAGTCGATCTTAAGGTTCGTTGTCCATAACAGAGGGTTTGAATTTACAGAGGAGGCAAAATCCTCTCAAATTAGAGAGTAACAACCCTTGCTTTGAAGTGTTTGGAAAATTAAGGACTTGCGTGGAAATTAATAGTCACGAAACGAATTTGTTTCGGGTTCTAAATTCTAAGTTTGGAGCAAACTTTTAATTATAAAGTGCGTACACAAGGTCAATGAAATGGACCACTGAACTTTATCTATTAGAAGTAGGACTGAATATAAACCTTGAGAATATATAAATTAATAATTAACATTCATTCTTCCTCAAAATAGTCGAGAATATTATTTTTTCCTGAAATTAAAAACTCCAAAATCGTTTGGCGGACGTAATTTTTTTAGTGAGCGAAAAATAAGTGCGATAAACTGAAATGAAAAAAAAAAAATTTCATTGCGAAATGCTTGCATAAAATATTTCAGGACAAAAATATGTAGTTTATGGAAGAAAAAAAAAAAAAAAAAAAAAAAAACACTTTTTTATTGATGTTTATAATATTTAAAACGAAACAATAAGTAATATTTCATTTTTGAATGAGACAAATACTTGTTCTTTGAATCCGTTTTTGAAACAGACTCTACCTTTGTTAAAACAAAGAAAGTAAATGATTTAATTTTTGAGTCGATTTGTTTTCTCTTCAACATAAATCTGTAACAAATCGGAATAAAATCCTTCAGAAGCAGGAAAACAGCCATATAAAACGAAATCCAATATTAGAACCGACATTTATTCGCTTTTCGCTCGGTCCAACGAAAAAGGCTTTGAAATTGAAAAGAGGGAAACAGCAGAACTTGCACTTCTAAGCAGACAACAAAAGATAGTTGACAGTTTACCTCAGCTTTGCGTTTGGTCGGTTTTCATCAGCCTAAAAGCTGCAAAACCCGGGCCTCTATGAGAAAATATCTCATTGTTTTTGTTATCAGCAGCAGTTTCTTTTTCGAAAAGCCAGAATTCAATATACAAACAGGTTGAAGTAAGGGGAAGGGGGTGAACGGTAAAAGTACTACTCTGGTAGCCTGCAGTCCTTGGCAAATATTTGGCGGGAAAGAATTCCTTGTTCGAGGCAAATTCGATTTTGTGGTTAGTGGAGAAAGCCTTAAGACAATAGTGCGAGTCAAGGAAATGGAAGAATTGGATCAAAAAGAATGTTTTTAAGTACAGGTTTAGTTTGGAGTAAAAGAGATCAATTGGGCTGATGTTTTTTAATTCTAAATTTTTAGCTTAGCATTTTTGTTGAGTTGTGTTGAATTTAGTTTTTTAAGCGGACTAGGTACCCTTCAAACTTTTTTATTTTATTCAGGCCATTAAATTAAAAAAATTCCATGTTTGGAAGTATTACTAAGCAAAAACTAAATTTTATTTAAAAAGAAGTTCACATAATGCTTTAAATTTTCAAAATTTTAAAATTAAAAAAAAAAAAAAAACTCATAATATTTCAAATTCTATCTTCTTTTTCATTTTTCAATATATATATATATATATATATATATATATATATATATATATATATATATTATAAAATCTATGCCTATTTTTTTTTTAAAGTTCCTAGTAATATACTCTAACTTTTTAGGCATTGGATTTAGAATAAATCGAATAGTTTTCGAAAAAAGTTATAATTACTGTACCTATAGGTTAAAAAACGGGTATTTTTCAACATTTAAATTTGTAAAAAAAAAAATATTTTATTCAAAAATCCATGCCTAATTTTATCAATTAGATACTAAGAATAACACACACAAAAAATATTACAAGTCATTTCATTAACATTGGTTAAAGTTTTAGCATTTTGAGTAAGGTGGGAATTTCAAAAATCACGAAATGAGAAAAATGCGTTCGAATCATCGAAGGAGCTACTGCAGCAGTGCTAAATTCTCCACAAAAATATAATTTTCTGCAATTGCTGTTATCGAATCAGCTCAAAAAAATTTCAGAATAAGGAACATTTTTCAAAGATTATAAACACGCAAAAAATAGAAAATTTATATTTTATTATTTTTTGTGAAAACAAGCGGTACGAAGTCCCTTAAATCACACTCGTTGATATACAGGGTGCTTATATTTTCTTTAACTCAATAACTTTTGAGAAAGACATTAGATGAAAATATTATTCGATATTCATAAAGTATAAGTAAAAAAAGTTTGAGGGGGGTCCAGGACTCCATATTCTAAAATATTTGTTTTTAGAAACATTTCTTTGAAATTTTTCAGAAGTTTTTCATAGAGTACCATATTGTTTTTGAAGTTCCCAGTCTGAACACTAAAGTATAGTTTTTGAAACCAAGCTTTAACAAATCAAAAGATGTCCATACTTATAGGACGGTAAAATGAATTTGTGAAACGAAAATGCTAGGAGAAAAACTTGAATCGTGAAGAGTAAAAACAAATGCCAAAAATATTAAAATCAAATTCACAGTATAAATGCTTGTACAAAAATAGGATAGAATGGTTGAAAGAATATGGGATGACGTCACAGATCTGTAAATTTTACTTTGAATATATTTATGATGAATAATATTTCTTCAAATTACGAAATGTAAATAAAATTTACACGTAAATGACGAAAAGTAGGAAATGCTATTATAGGCAGATTAGATTTTTGAGGATGATTGTTTATGATTAGAACAATGTTATTATTTATTTATTAAAACAATGTTATTATTTATTTATTAAAACAATTTTAATATTTATTTATTAAAACAATTTTTTCAATGATCAACATTAAAGAGTTTTTTTAATGATCAGTTAAATGGGATTATTAGACTCCAAAACGATTATAGCAACATGTGTAAAATCGACATTTCAGTGACAGTGATAGCCTCCAAAATTTGATATCCTTCACTTTCATCGACATCGAGTCCATTTGCTAAGTTTCAGTCCAAATGGATAACTACAAGTTGGTTAATTAATCCTCTGCAGATTTGACCGCCAGAGACATTCACAGCCAACCACAGAGACAAAATCGAAGTTAATACAAAAGATTTAAAAAGGAAAGATTTGTGAGACCTCTTGATATGGGACATAGCAAAACCACTACACATACTTTGTTACTGCTGCTTTGTAGTGGAAAAATCGATATCAAAAGTAAATTAACATGTTCATTTCATTCAATTTACAAATTAATTTTCTAATTTTAAAGCCCATCTGATAACTGTGGGGTTAGCACTCTAACCTCGCATGCCAAAGGTGACAGGTTCGAATCTTGGGTTCGGCATGGATGTTCGTTGTGGTTCGGAATCCACATTAAGATGTTTGTCCTGGCCTCATTAACCTTCGTTGTGTATAAAGTGGGTCGGTGAGCATGCAAACCAACCAACCTAATTTTTTTTAAAGAATGTATAAATTTATAACTTAAACTAGAGGTGTGGAACATCGTACAACTTTCCATTACACTATACTTCTGATGTCAGTTTGTGTCATTTGCCGTTTTTATATTTCTAACATTCATTTAGAAAAAGAATGACCAGTTTGGCGATATTTTTTGCAATAGCTCTTGAATGGGTCCACGTTTTTTTCTTTTTTTTTTAAACATAACATTTAAAATATTTTTTTTTTTTTAAATCATTTTGTAAAAAAAAAAAAAAAAAAAAAAAAAAAAATGAATCGATAAGAATCTATAAGAAAAAACGATCATTGATGAGGATTGCTTAGGGAAAGAGAACTCTGTGTTCAAGGCATTTGTTTTTCAATTTTTTAAGCTATTAAAGCATTTTTACGGGAAGTTCGGAGGTAGGTTAGAAAACTTTAAGAGGTATTACCACAGCGATTTTGTTTCAAGTCGTTAGAGCCGTTTTTAAGCAATTACTGAAATACATGATTTTTAAATGGCAGCTACCTTATGCGCATGCGCGATTTTGATGAATAGTAGGTCTTATGGCCATCATCAACCCGAACACCAAATTTAAACATCGTAGATCAATTTGTTCGGGAGTTATGCTAACCACATACACACATACACAGACAGACAATTTTTCTACATCATTTTTTTTTTCAAAATAAATAAAAAAATAAAAAAAATAATTTTTTTTTTTTTTTTTTTTTTTTTTTTTGTGCGAACACTATTCTTTCATTACCCTGTGTATACATATGGGTAATTGAAAGTAAAAATAACTATTTTGTTAGAATGTTGATCAAATAACTTGTTGAATGTTGATTAAATAACTAGTATTTCGGGTTTAGACTAATAGATTGAATCCAAATATTCCATTCTAAAACAATTAAGTAGGCTGCAACATTATTTGCTGGCAATGACGTCATATATATTTATAGACAAATTACTTAACGCGTAGAAGTTGTGAAATAAGAGAAGCACAACCTTTTATTTAATGGACTTGTTCATATGGAATACAAAGTAGCTTTTGGAGTATAAAATAGATTTAATGAAACAAATTTAAGTCGGTCTGCGTGCAATGTGGTTATTTAGAGGAGATTCTTTTAGAAGAGCTACGTGTACTGAAACCTCTGCTTCACGTTTCAACTTTTTCTTGTTGTAACGCTGCCATATTACTGTAATTTCGCACGAGGACTTGCACGCAGCATGAATTAACAACGTTACGTACAATTTGACTCGAGTTAGAATAAGTAGGTAGTTATATTGTCTTAGCCACGCAATTGATTTGATGTTAAACTAGGAGTATGGAACGTCGCGCAGCTTTCAGTTACATTTAATACTGGTCACTGCATTTATTTTTGCATGGATTGGTGTAATTCACTTTTTTCGGTTTTATATTTTCATTAATTTAAAAAAAAGTAGCAGTTTTACAATATTTTTGGCAATAATTATTGCATTTTCATAAAAAAGAAAGAAAAAAAAAGTAAAGTTGAGAATTTCTTGTAAGTGAAATAAGGCAAAATCACTCGTTGATGGACGACTTATCTATAACTTATTAACGCTTTTATCGCATTTCTGAAAGAATTTCGAAGGTGGGGATGATTAAAGCACCTTAAACGGCAGCACTACAGTGATTTTGATGAAAATCGTCAGAGCCGTTTTTGAGCGTTTTTTCTTAACTGCAGAAAACATATTATTTTAATGGCAACTACCTTATGCGCATGCGCTATTTTGATCAAAACCATAATGTCATGTCCCATGGCTACTAATAACCCGTACATAATATTTTAGCCATGTATATCAATCCGTTTAGGAGTTATGTTGACTACAGACCCACATGCACACAAAGCGACATTTTTTCTAGGCTACTCTTTCGAACGCAGGATTTTCCAAAACGTGTAGAAATTAAAAAGAAAAAAAGAAAATTAAATTTGTTTGACCGAATGGTATACTTTTATTACTTTATATTACATGTAGGGTTTGTGAAAGTAAAAAGGTTGAATGTGTGAAACTCACTCGCAGAGTTTTCTTTACGTGAACTAAGCGCTTGAAGATACTCGCAGCTATTTGTGATCAGTACAAATTTCACACACGTCAAAGTTGAAATACAGGATGGCTATAAATTTACGTTCAGCTTTCTAAAAGTTGTAAAGAAATAACCACTGGACAGAATGACCTGAAGTTTGACCGAATATGAAAGGGGAAATTGTACGACAAGAAAAATAAACTATTTCGAACATTTGTTTTTTCTTAAGCCATGCCCCTTCCACCTTCTTCAAGAATATTCAGTTCAAATTTCAGGTTATTCTGACAAGTGGTTTCTTTTTTTACATTTTTTCGAAAGTTGAACTGAGATTATAATCAGTATGTATAGTGTATACAACTAAACAAGTTACAAAAATGTAGAAGACTTTGCAAATGCAAACGTGAAGAATATAACTGTTTTATCTAAGTTGTTTCAACCTCAGCAGCAAAAATACGTTAGCCATTATCAGTCAACACCTCTCAATCTCGATTTGGCCAGTTGTAAACTATTTGTTGCTACGCACCTTGACCAATCTCGCGCAGTGCTGGGTAAAATATCCTGGAGGTTTCGAAATGTTGATGCAGAGCTTTAAAATTGATACATATTTTTACGAGAAAGCACTACTCCTTTTTTAAGTCTCGAATAATCCATCTTCTTCTTCATCTTCTTCTTATCAAGGACTACGGGAACTAAGGCACCTCTGCTTAAGCATTTTGTACCAACACCATATCCCGTAAAGATCGGTAGTGGGCAGTACTGCACAGGATGTAAGCGCACACTCATGAGAGGGAGTGCGCAAGTCTACCTATTGCCACCGAAGAGTTCATTTCTACCTCTTTCGGTAGCTACCTGGTAGATGGCAGCACTATCGACCGTATGTGGAACTTCTTAATTTAGAGGCAATACCAAGCAGAAGGTTCCACCAGAAGGCTTGGCTTTGCCACCCCCAGAGGTATTGATTTGTATGGGAACTTGGAGGACTTTGCGACCATGACTGATTTAACGTGCTCCAGTCACCATTAGCGAACACGGCGGTCTTTAGTCGGTCCCAGGCCGAACTCGCAACCTCAGGGCTCGCAACCTTCTAGTTGCGAGAACGATACTCTCCCGGCTGGGCTACTCTGCCCTGAGTAACCCATAATTTCAACCACAAATATATCCGCCAATTTTACACATAACATGAAACTTTTTAATGTGGTTTTGTGATATTATTGTGAACACTTTTCTAATTGGACCTTTTTGCCGATCTGCATTAGTGTTTTAGTTATTTTTTGGAACTTTTATAAATCACGGCTAAGGGCGGAGTAGGCTGTCTCAATTTTTTTTAACTTTGTCCTTTTACTATATGTATACGTTCGTTCTCTGGTTATACGAAACATTGATTAAAATTTAAACGGCTGAAAAGGATTTAACTTCGATTTTGTGTGTACGTGTGTGGGTGGGTGGTTGGATGGCTGGGCAAGTCAATTTTGCGGAGATCTAAATAACCTCCTTGCCGTCACCCAAACGGGTTGAAACTTGGCAGATAGAATGCATTGTCATCGACAGCGATTCTATCAAGTTTAGTGGTTATCACTCTAACTAAAAGGTCACTAATAAACCAACTCACTAAAATCCAATCGCACTAAAAATATCATTTAACCGACCATTGGAAAAACTCTTTCCTGTTGCCAAAAATTTTTTAATAAATAAATAGTAAAATTGTTTGAATCAGAATAAATAAAAAAATATTTGAATGCCAGTGCATAAATTCACTTTTAATTAATAAATTTTGAAACGTAGCTTGCCGCAGAATTTTCTGATAGAAATGTATTTGATATTTAGAATTAGATGTTGACACCAAGCATGCGCTGTTTATAGAATCGGATCTGTGTTAATGAATATAAAAATTTACAATGCATATAAAGTATTTATTTTAAAAACTTTATTTTTATGGGTTAGATTATTAAACATAAACTTTTGAATCATAAATGCCTCAAGGGAGAGCCAGAAGCAAAAACCTAAAATGTTTATTAATAAATTTAGTAGTTCCAAATTTTTTATATAAATAAAACATCAAAAGCAATGATTGACACAATTTTTTGTTTTTTTAAAAAATTTAATATGTTTTGATATTTTTGTCTTTCGGCCGAATATGCGCCTTTTTAAAAAGACTACTCCTCCTTCAATTTTTAATATTTTTTTATTTTTTTTTTAAATTTCATAGCTAACTAATTATATTAAAGTATACTCTAAAGGTGTAGGGAGAAATTTTTTCAAAGAAATTTTTTAATTTTCTCAAAAAATCCATTTTTTTTTAATTTTTAAAAAAAGTTAATACAATTTACTAAAAAAACTCTCCCTACATTTATAAAACAGATAGTCAAGATTTCAAAAATATAAACAGTTGAAATCTAAGTAAATTTTTCTCGAAACCTTAGCATTTTAAACACAGTCAAAATTGCTAATTCTTGGTTTTTGAGAAAAATGAACTTAAAAATAAAAACTTCTATACAACTACATAGCATATCGGTATGTAAAAGTTTAAAAATCGAATGTCTGCAATTCCCTAGAAGTTTGAAATTTCTCCCATGTCTTCTTGGTTGGTTGGTTGTTTTCAAATTATCTGGCGCCGTCAGCAACACTAGGGCTATAATGCGCCGAAACATTCGTCATTTGACAAGCCAACATACATTTACAAACACCCATGCCTAACACGGGACTCCCATGTCTTCTTGAATATATATAGCTTAATTTTATGTAATAAAATAAAAAACATTTTTTTTATTCGTTCGATATTTGGGGTACGGGTCTTATCCAGAGCTCAGCTAAGTTAATTTAAAGTAGTGGACTGTAGAAATTTTACTATTAGTGATTAAAGACATACAAGGCACACACATAATACAGATTTACTTACACGTATAAACATTTATAATTCTTCAAAGTTAATTATTTATAGTTGAGCACTCGGCTCCAATTTTGAGACATGTGTCTCCTATCAAATTCAATTCAGTTCTGCTTCTCTTCTCGCGTGATCTCCACTAGGGGGAGACACCACGAGGATAAACTGTTCTTTGACCAATCAGGCGCAAACAGGTCTCCCTTAACATCTTCGAAATTAAATCACGGTTTTTTCCATCATTCTCTTAATTTAGGTATTATGGAAGCTTGATGTTGGTGTAGTCTGGTTAGAGTCATTGAATATCAGAAGGTTTAGGGCATATTACAGCATTTAATCCCACACAACCCACACACTACATTTATACAAAGAAAAGAAACTTAAGATGAAGGAACATAGGTCCTTTTGCCTTGGTATCAGAGCTTAGATTGGTTGTTTTCAGATTATCTGGCGCCGTCAGCAACACGAGGGCTATAATGCGCCGAAACATTCGCCATTAGACAAGCCAACATACATTTACAAACACCCATGCCTAACACGGGACTCCCATGTCTTCTTGAATATATATAGCTTAATTTTATGCAATAAAATAAAAAAAATGAAAAATAAAATTTAATTTGTTCGATATTTGGTGTACGGGTCTCCCTTAACATCTTCGAAATTAAATCACGGTTTTTTTTCCATCATTCTCTTAATTTAGGTATTATGGAAGCTTGGTGTTGGTGTAGTCTGGTTAGAGTCATTGAATATCAGAAGGTTTAGGGCATATTACAACATTTAATCCCACACAACCCACACACTACATTTATACAAAGAAAAGAAACTTAAGATGAAGGAACATAGGTCCTTTTGCCTTGGTATCAGAGCTTAGATTGGTTGTTTTCAGATTATCTGGCGCCGTCAGCAACACGAGGGCTATAATGCGCCGAAACATTCGCCATTAGACAAGCAAACATACATTTACAAACACCCATGCCTAACACGGGACTCCCATGTCTTCTTGAATATATATAGCTTAATTTTATGCAATAAAATAAAAAAAATGAAAAATAAAATTTAATTTGTTCGATATTTGGGGTACGGGTCTCCCTTAACATCTTCGAAATTAAATCACGGTTTTTTTTCCATCATTCTCTTAATTTAGGTATTATGGAAGCTTGGTGTTGGTGTAGTCTGGTTAGAGTCATTGAATATCAGAAGGTTTAGGGCATATTACAACATTTAATCCCACACAACCCACACACTACATTTATATAAAGAAAAGAAACTTAAGATGAAGGAACATAGGTCCTTTTGCCTTGGTATCAGAGCTTAGATTGGTTGTTTTCAGATTATCTGGCGCCGTCAGCCACACGAGGGCTATAATGCGCCGAAACATTCGCCATTAGACAAGCCAACATACATTTACAAACACCCATGCCTAACACGGGACTCCCATGTCTTCTTGAATATATATAGCTTAATTTTATGCAATAAAATAAAAAAAATGAAAAATAAAATTTAATTTGTTCGATATTTGGGGTACGGGTCTCCCTTAACATCTTCGAAATTAAATCACGGTTTTTTTTCCATCATTCTCTTAATTTAGGTATTATGGAAGCTTGGTGTTGGTGTAGTCTGGTTAGAGTCATTGAATATCAGAAGGTTTAGGGCATATTACAACATTTAATCCCACACAACCCACACACTACATTTATACAAAGAAAAGAAACTTAAGATGAAGGAACATAGGTCCTTTTGCCTTGCACTGTAAAAAAAACCCGTCACTTATACGGAAATTCCCAGTAATTGTAACGATTTAAATCCGTAAACCTGAATTTACGGTTTAAAGCAGTTTTCACAGGCAAGACTACGGTTAATAAGCGTCATTCACCAAAAATCGCTCTCTGCGCATGCGCATTACACCATCTTCAAAATAGACGCCGAACGGCGAGGATGGCATTTTTGTTTTGAAAGAAAGTGGCTTCCTTCGTAAGTTTCTTTTCATTATACAATTAATTTGTTCATTAGTATTAAATTCTAAATTAATGTATGTACATAAAATTACATCAGAATCAGAAAATGTTATTCTTTTATTTAATGGGAAAACACACAGCAATTGTTGTTTTATTGCATTTCTGAAACATATGCGTGTGATATAGAATATTGTACGTAATATTTCACGAGTTTGTAAGAGTTGTAAAACTAAATGAAGTTTAAGTAACTGCATTGGCTATCATTTAGAAATGTGCTCTTTAGTTATGTAATAACGGTTTTATTACTTATATTTTAATTTGATTTTATTGTTTATGTTTTAACTTATTCAGTTACCATGTTTTTGATCTTGTTTTGATTTTTTTTATCGCCAAATGTCCTACTACATCTGTTCCATTGTGTGAAGTCTCAGTCAAAAGACACATCAGTTTCATTGCGATTGTTTCAAATCAGTCTGTTGGGATTGCATTAGAAATCACTTGGGAACATATTCAGTCTTTACATGGCACCCACCGCCTTCGACTGAGGACTTTGACTTCCTCAAGATTATATAGCTTGCTTGTCAAGACAAGATCATCTGTCATAAATGTTATCGTACTTGGTCACTGGCAAAAGTAAGGGAAGGGCTGGTGATCTTTGGGATTGAATTAATCGCAAAACAGATACTTAAAATGTTGCTGTTTTCAAGTACTATAGCATTGGTGTGGTGATATAGCCTTTCAATGCAGGGTTTAAAAGACCTCTTCATTTTATGAAATGTGTTACTTGAATTAATGTAAAATTCTTTAAAAACGTAGCTGAAAAATGAGCCTACGTTTGTGAGCAAAGAAAAAAGATTTTCTTTCGATAAATTTCTTTTTTTAGCGTTAACGGATAGTAGTAATTGAGAATTTCTAATCCATTCCTTCTGCAAATTATCGTTTTATCACTTATAACATTAAACGCCATGGACCTAATGATATAATAAGATATATTGTTGTGTGAAATATTGAGTCTTTATTTTAAGGAGATAAACTTAAATTTTATTTTTGAAGGTGATTTATCCCATCCCTAGACTACCCACCTGATGTGCAGATCCATATTTTAAAATAAGGTTTTTAAAAGACGATTTCATGCTAGCTAGTTCATTTGACTCTTTTCACGAGTGTAAATATATGTACATAAGGATGATAAATTTTACAATATTTTTCATATTTTGTACAGTTTATTGGAATTTTTCCAAAAGAAACTACCAGTTGTGCTGAATGCCTTGAAGACTTCGAAAGCTCTCTGCACTTTTCAGGTAAACTATAGAGATTATTTTATTTTGTTGCTGGGATTAAGCTGTGGGTGCTGTTTTAACAAAATGCTGTGTGTTAACTCAATGAAAGTGTTTTCATTGAGTTAAATTAAACATCTCGAGGGATGTAGCTCGTAACCATTTTAGCATTTTGCTGAAATGAAAATTGTGACTTAAGCTTTTTTGCTGAAAAAATTTTGTACAGCAGCTTCAACACTGCTTTATACATAGGATTTAGGGACAAATACAACACTATTTATTTGAAGTGAGAATACTGTTGGAATAAATTGTAGTGCTTTTAGAATAAATTTACTTAGTGTATTATAATTAGAATTAAACATTTTTATTTCTTGCAACGTTCCGTGGGAAGATAAGTTTTACAAGAACTTGCTTGTTTCACCTTTGTTAGAAGTGCTATACTTAAATGACACTAATACAGAGTGGCCAGAAAACCTGGAAAAATGGAAATGTCAGGAAACTTTCTCATTCTGGAAAAAATCAGGAAATTTTTTTAAATTTCACAAAAATCAGGGAAATTTTCTTTGTTCTGAAGGCACGTTTCCCTGTTCATCCACATTTTGGCACCATTTACCCAGAGAATTGTGGCAGTAATCGTTGAAATTTTAATGTTTCTGAATAATTTGAACTTTTCATTACCGCCAAAACTATTTTTAAAAAATTGGTACGTTATCTCTTTAGCATACATGTTCTATTTGATCAGGATGTCTACACTTCTGGATAAGTTGTGGAAATTGGATAAAAAGTTTGCAGTAAAATCAGGGAACTTATTTTCGTAAATTTTGTGGCCACCCGGTAATAGTAGTTTTGATAATCTGCTATCATTTACATATAAGTGTTTATTTCATTTACTATTTGAGGTTTGTTTTAAAAATAGTTTTGCTTTTGTGAATGCTAATTATGACATTAGTATTGTAACAGAGCTATGCTAGTGGCATTTAAAAAGCTTAAACACTGGTTGTAATTGCACATAAAAGTTGCCAATGCATATAAAGGATTTATATTAAAAACTTTATTTTGATCTGTATCACAGGTGCTTCTGGGTATGAATCCAGACAAAGGCTCAGTCACCGCAATGATGTTCCGATACCCTGTAGCATTCATGGTCTGCTCTACCACTACCACGGGTCCCAGAGACGCCCAAGAGAACGTCCCCTAAAGCATAATACCGCCAGCACCGTCCTGTGTATGACCTACTGTACATTGAGGGAGCAACTGTTCGCCTGAAAGACAGCGTATCCTGCAGACCAGGCAACTCGATCAGGCCGATATCCTTGCTAAGGAGGGTTGCAGGATTTCAACATCTCCCTCTTCCACACTTATTTTTTTGGAATTGTACTCTCTGGAAAAATCAAAGATCTCGGAGTAGTGGAAAACACCCCCAACCCATAATTGGTACAAGGGCTCAAGACCAGGTTTGTCCCTTGACCTCCCGTGTGACAGACATACCCGAACTGTTCTATCAAGGCTTGCTAGCGGTCACATCAAGTGCCTCACTTTCAACGAGGGCAGGAAAACTTTCGCCACCTGCACCAAGTGCCAAAATCATCAGGCCTCTCCTGAGCACCTCTTGGATTACATGGGACTCTCTAAGGAGGGTCTCTTTAGCAATCCTCTCCTAGTCTTCGACTACCTTTTAGTCAACGAACTCGTGGATCTTGTCTCACTCCGTCAAACAGTGAGGATTAGCAACAACAACAGGCAACTCGCTCCCACACACAGAAGTAAGTGAAAGAATGATTCTTCAGACTCTCCAGCAGCAGTTAAATACCTTAAGTATGTTTACTGTGGTAAATTGGACATTTTATAAGATGGTTATTTTGTAGAGTCATAATTATTCAGATATAACTTGCATTGGTCAATTTTGAAAATTTATTAGATGTGTTCAATAATTTGTACATTCCGCAATCTAAATTTTTCCTTTTCGTATATTTTGCATATTTTTCTTAACTGAAAAAATAATAATGACTTTTATATGGCCTTAAAAGTTGCCGCAGCTTGTATTGAAGGATATAATTAATTATTCCTAGATACTTCCTAGAAAATTTTTATATTTTGTTTATTTAATAAAGTAATCTGAACCACTTTTCATTCGTGTGTATTGAAATTTTATAATTATGTATACTTTTATACTGTCAACTTTGAAAATTTATTAGATGTGTTCAATAATTATTAGATGTGCTTCAATAATATTTTGTTTATTAAATAAAGTAATCTGAACCACTTTACATTCGTGTGTATTGAAATTTTATAATTTATATTTATTAGATGTGTTTAATAATTTGTACATTTTTCATTCGTGTGTATTGAAATTTTAAAATTATTATTTATTAGATGTGTTCAATAATTTGTACATTCCGCAATCTAAATTTTTCCTTTTCGTATATTTTGCATATTTTTCTTAACTGAAAAAATAATAATGACTTTTATATGGCCTTAAAAGTTGCCGCAGCTTGTATTGAAGGATATAATTAATTATTCCTAGAAAATTTTTATATTTTGTTTATTTAATAAAGTAATCTGAACCACTTTTCATTCGTGTGTATTGAAATTTTATAATTATGTATACTTTTATACTGTCAACTTTGAAAATTTATTAGATGTGTTCAATAATTATTAGATGTGCTTCAATAATATTTTGTTTATTAAATAAAGTAATCTGAACCACTTTACATTCGTGTGTATTGAAATTTTATAATTTATATTTATTAGATGTGTTTAATAATTTGTACATTTTTCATTCGTGTGTATTGAAATTTTAAAATTATTATTTATTAGATGTGTTCAATAATTTGTACATTCCGCAATCTAAATTTTTCCTTTTCGTATATTTTGCATATTTTTCTAAATTGAAAAATTAATAATGACTTTCATATGGCCTTAAAAGTTGCCGTAGCTTGTATTGAATGATATGATTAATTATTCCTAGATACTTCCTAGAAATTTTTTAATATTTTGTTTATTAAATAAAGTAATCTGAACCACTTTTCATTCGTGTGTATTGAAATTTTATAATTATGTATACTTATATTATGTGTATTGAAATAAAATTATATTTTTATCAAATTTAATTTTTTTTACTTAATACTTAATACACAGTGTCATAAAATACATTTAAATCCTGTCGCGTTAAAAAATATTTTGAAAGTTAGTAAATTATTGCATTTTTTTAATGTTTTAATCAAATTGAAAGTCTAGGTAATCATAGTATAGATAGCCAAATAAATTTATTATTATAGTTTGATATAAGAAAAGACTGATAGCTATTAATAAATTATTTTGTGTGACATGCTCATTTTGTGATATATTTTTTACCTTTCTATTTATGTTGAAGGATTACCTTATTGCTTCGGAAATTTTTTTCGCTTTAATTTATAATGGGACATAGAATATTTTGCTGTGATACAGAATCGTGCTTTAATTTTTATGATTTTCATCCATTGAATATGGTCATTATTACTAACAAAACCTTTAGCAGAACACAAATGCCTCCTTGATATTGTAAACTGTTTAATACTAAAATTAATCATATATTTTGTGGCAGAAGCTTTTCCATCTACAATTGTAAACTACTTTTAATATGTAAAGTTTCTTAATATTTTGCAAAAGCAAACCGTTCACTTACATTTGTAAACCTTTTTTGTCACTAGAAGTTTTTGTATAAGAAAAACTTCGCTTATAGGGGTAAACTGTTTCTTATACAGAAAAATTTCTGTGTATTTTATATGAAATTTATTACAGAAAGTTTCCGTGTACTTTACGGGAGAAATTGTATTTTATATGGAATTGACCTTATTCAACACAGAAATTCTGTTTATTTTACAGGTGGAAATTGCATTTTGTATGGAATCACCGTACTTAATACGGGAAATTTTAATTTATTTTACGGGAGTAAATTATTTTGCATGAAATTACCGTATTTAATACGGAAAGTTTACGTTTATTTTACGGGGATTAATGTTAGCAACCAGTCAATAACCGTTTTTAATACGAAAAGCTTCCGTTTATTTTACGGGAGAAAACTGTATTTTGTACGGAATGACCGTAATTATTACTGAAAGTTTCCGTTCATTTTACGGGGAAATACTGTATTTTGTACGGAATGACCGTAATTATTACTGAAAGTTTCCGTTCATTTTACGGGGAAATACTGTTGCAATCAGTCAAAAACCGTACTTAATACGAAATGTTTCCGTATTTTTTACGGTTTTAAACTGGCGACCCAGCTGCCAGTTTAAAACCGTAAATTTGACGGGATTTTTTTTGCAGTGTGGTATCAGAGCTTAGATTGGTTGTTTTCAGATTATCTGGCGCCGTCAGCAACACGAGGGCTATAATGCGCCGAAACATTCGCCATTAGACAAGCAAACATACATTTACAAACACCCATGCCTAACACGGGACTCCCATGTCTTCTTGAATATATATAGCTTAATTTTATGCAATAAAATAAAAAAAATGAAAAATAAAATTTAATTTGTTCGATATTTGGGGTACGGGTCTCCCTTAACATCTTCGAAATTAAATCACGGTTTTTTTTCCATCATTCTCTTAATTTAGGTATTATGGAAGCTTGGTGTTGGTGTAGTCTGGTTAGAGTCATTGAATATCAGAAGGTTTAGGGCATATTACAACATTTAATCCCACACAACCCACACACTACATTTATATAAAGAAAAGAAACTTAAGATGAAGGAACATAGGTCCTTTTGCCTTGGTATCAGAGCTTAGATTGGTTGTTTTCAGATTATCTGGCGCCGTCAGCAACACGAGGGCTATAATGCGCCGAAACATTCGCCATTAGACAAGCCAACATACATTTACAAACACCCATGCCTAACACGGGACTCCCATGTCTTCTTGAATATATATAGCTTAATTTTATGCAATAAAATAAAAAAAATGAAAAATAAAATTTAATTTGTTCGATATTTGGGGTACGGGTCTCCCTTAACATCTTCGAAATTAAATCACGGTTTTTTTTCCATCATTCTCTTAATTTAGGTATTATGGAAGCTTGGTGTTGGTGTAGTCTGGTTAGAGTCATTGAATATCAGAAGGTTTAGGGCATATTACAACATTTAATCCCACACAACCCACACACTACATTTATACAAAGAAAAGAAACTTAAGATGAAGGAACATAGGTCCTTTTGCCTTGGTATCAGAGCTTAGATTGGTTGTTTTCAGATTATCTGGCGCCGTCAGCAACACGAGGGCTATAATGCGCCGAAACATTCGCCATTAGACAAGCCAACATACATTTACAAACACCCATGCCTAACACGGGACTCCCATGTCTTCTTGAATATATATAGCTTAATTTTATGCAATAAAATAAAAAAAAATGAAAAATAAAATTTAATTTGTTCGATATTTGGGGTACGGGTCTCCCTTAACATCTTCGAAATTAAATCACGGTTTTTTTTCCATCATTCTCTTAATTTAGGTATTATGGAAGCTTGGTGTTGGTGTAGTCTGGTTAGAGTCATTGAATATCAGAAGGTTTAGGGCATATTACAACATTTAATCCCACACAACCCACACACTACATTTATACAAAGAAAAGAAACTTAAGATGAAGGAACATAGGTCCTTTTGCCTTGGTATCAGAGCTTAGATTGGTTGTTTTCAGATTATCTGGCGCCGTCAGCCACACGAGGGCTATAATGCGCCGAAACATTCGCCATTAGACAAGCCAACATACATTTACAAACACCCATGCCTAACACGGGACTCCCATGTCTTCTTGAATATATATAGCTTAATTTTATGCAATAAAATAAAAAAAATGAAAAATAAAATTTAATTTGTTCGATATTTGGGGTACGGGTCTCCCTTAACATCTTCGAAATTAAATCACGGTTTTTTTTCCATCATTCTCTTAATTTAGGTATTATGGAAGCTTGGTGTTGGTGTAGTCTGGTTAGAGTCATTGAATATCAGAAGGTTTAGGGCATATTACAACATTTAATCCCACACAACCCACACACTACATTTATACAAAGAAAAGAAACTTAAGATGAAGGAACATAGGTCCTTTTGCCTTGGTATCAGAGCTTAGATTGGTTGTTTTCAGATTATCTGGCACCTTCAGCTACACGAGGGCTATAATGCGCCGAACATTCGCCATTAGACAAGCCAACATACATTTACAAACACCCATGCCTAACACGGGACTCGAACCCGCAACCTCGCTGTCTAGAAGCTAGCACGCTAACCACTATACCGTTTGGTCGGTGTATCAGAACTTAGAAGTGTGTCCGTTCGGTTCGAGTCTCTCTGAGGAATGAATTGACTCCACCCTCTTCGGGCGGTGATTGGTTAAGTTAAAGTTTGGAAGTATTCTCATTTGTTAAGAATTTTGATAGACACATCTTGGTTTTAGTTTGCAAATGAAAGTTTCACTTCGCAAAAATGGTGGACGCATAAAGAAAGGTGAATGAACTCATTGCGTCACCACAGTATCAAATAAACTGAACACCTACTGAGTAAAATAAAACGAGAAAAAAAAAAAAAGCTCTCACATTTTAAATCTCACTGTTAAATTGCAAGTTTTGCGCGGAAATTATACTCCACAAAATGGCTACAGCAGAGCACGTGCAATTCAGATTAAATGCTAGCATTAAACTGACAATATTGTTACAGTAAACCGTTATCCAGAATGCATGGCAAATTATAGATAATAAACCGACATCCCGTTGCAACTCCATTAAATGATTAAATCTTCTCTACAGAGCCTTTGTCTGCAATGGTTGAATCAAGATGGCTTCGGAACAATCCATATAATGTCAATAAGTTATGATTCGTCAATACGGATAGAATTAGTGCCCTAATGCCATAACGCTTGTTCTAGCTAATTGGAAGTTAAGCTGATGTAAACTAATTGATAGTTGTATTTAGAGAACGTCAAGAGCTAACGCTGAATCTAATGTATGTCATTTGAAGACATTAAAATAATCATATATGTACTATTTATTCATGTTAGTTCATAACTTTATGAATGCGAATTTAAGGTTTTCGGACTAATAGAAAATTGGTGCATTTTTCAAAGATATTTTGATACGACTTGTTAATTTTCAGTCGATGTTTTAATGAAATTAACGTGAAAATTTAAATTGTCATTTAGTTTGCTAAAAAATCAGCAAGTGCTCATTTTTTTAGTAGTAGTATAGTTAATTGGTACCAAAACTCGTGAAAGCATCTTTTAAAAACAAAATGAAATATTTCAGTATTTTGAATGTAAAAATATTTTTATATATTGTCTATGCTAGCAGTCAAATCAAATTTTAAATTTGTAAGAAAATAAAAATGTAACAGCGAGCAATAAAATATATTACTCATAGATAATTGTGAAATATAATGTTTTTCATAAGTAAAACCGACATGAAAATAGGTTTATTCATTTTTTAATTACGATTCAAGTAAGAAAAGGGTTATTTGCACAGTACTTATATACACAATATTTATGCACACAATATTTTTCTACACAATATCTTTGACACAATGTTTATAAATACAATACTTTTTACAAAATATGTTTAGCAATATTTATTAACACAATATTTATATACCCAATATTTATATACACGGTTATCAATATCAAATATCAATATTTATATATACAATATTTATTAATATTCACAATATTTCCCTTAATATATTTATATACACAGTATTTCACACACTATTTATCTACAAAATATTTCACACAATATTTATAAATACAATATTTATATACACAATATTTATATACACAATACTTCATGCAGTATTTATATACACAATACTTCATGCAGTATTTAAATACAAACACATATTTATCTACATTATATTTCCTCGCCATCTTCAAAAAATAAAACCAGCCTAGTTCAATTTTGAAATAGAACTACTTTCAAAGGAGAAAATGACTCAACAAAATTATAAATTGTTAATAAAAATTCTAGAAATGACTCAAGCAAAATGAAACATATTTACTAATGACACAGTTTTAAACCATACATAAAAAGTATACTGTTGCACAAATTGTCTGTATATATTGTAAATAGTGACGTATTATTTCAAAATTCTATTGTAATTTATTTTTATCCTATTTTATTTAGTAATTAATAGCGATTATACAAGTTAGAAAAAGGTGGCAACACCTAAAGTAATCGAGAAGTTTCGAGATATTTCGTTTCCGATAAATTGGCTGGAAATTTCGAGAATGTCTCACGCGCTTGTATATAAAGGACTGGAGAACGGGAAAGTTTTCAGATTGACTTCGGAGTTCGTTGAAAGCGGATCGCTTTGTTTACCTATTGGAGTGAGCTTGAATAATCGCTGAATTCGAAGTTATTTTTGTTGAAGCTTGTGTTGAAGCTTGAGAGTAATTAAACTGTTGCCTGTGAATAAATTTTTGTGAGTTTTCTGAAGAGAGAATAAATACTTTTAAACCGTGAAAACTGTGCCATCATTGCCTCAGTGGAAAAATTCATAACAATACTTATAATTACTTATAAAAAAAAATTTATTTACAAAATATTATTAATGCGGAATAACGAGTGGATTATTCCTAAATAAAATATATCTTATCATTCTTCTCTTCCTAGGATATGTTCAAGTGACATTTGAAGTCTAAGAGTTAATAATAACTATTAAGTTCAATCACAGCTGGGAATCGTCAGAAGTATATTTTTTTCCTTAAATCTTGCTTTGGAAAACACAATTGATGAAATTTTTAAAAATAGCATAATTGTGTAAAGGAAGTTTGGGGATGTGTCAATTTTAAAGGTCTTTTGAGGGAAAAGCAGATGTTGATGACATGGCTCCAAATGTAAGTCCTTAAGGTGAATGACTGTTGAGAGTACTTTTTCCTTTGAAAGAGTTTTGAGTTGCTTATTGTGTGGATATTTAAAATTTATAGAATTCTGTATTCCCCAAGTAGATATTGTAGAGAAGACACTATAGGCTTTAGTTATTTTTAAATTTAGTGACAATTGGGATCTAGTTTCAAATAAGCCGCAACGAAGAACTACAATAACTTGTAAACATAAGTAACATTATTGTTTGTTTTTATTTTTTTGAAATATTCGTTTTATTAAACTAAAATTTTTAATTAAATAATAATTAACTTAAATTAAACAAATCGATCTATTTTGATCATTTCCGAAATCATTAAAAACGATTGCCATAGTGGTTAAAAAGCAACAGTGGTTTGAAAAAGGCAATGAAAAATTCATGAAGTATTACATATATATTTTAGAAATACTTAGAATTCATTTCTACACGTAGATATTTTTTTTCGTTAACAGATAGACCTTTCATAAAAATCTTAATTGTTATCACCCCGCAACCTACCTTTATAGCCTTGAATCGTGGTTCAAAAATATCTACAATGCCACCTGTTAATATAAAAACAAACTGAATTTTAAAAAACTTTATATTAACTTCGCTTTAGTCGATGGGGGCGGAATCTGCGGAGGTCTAATTAACCCCCTTACCGTCATCCAATCAGGCTGAAACTTGGTAGATAGATTCGAAGTCAATGACAATGCATTCTATCAAATTCTATGGATGTTTCTGTCACTAAAAAGTCTCTCTTATGGAATACTAATAAAGCATCCCATCACAGTAAAATATCATTTAACAGACTATTGATGAAACTCTTTCCTGTTGCCAAATTTTTTTTTAATAAATAATTAATAAAAATTACTTTAAGCAGATTGAATAAATGATATTTGGATGTGAGTGCATAAATCCACGCTCATGTTTAATAAATAAATTTTTAAACGTTCTGATAGAAATGTTTATGATATTTAAAATTAGATGCAAACTCCAAGCACACGATGTTTACAGAATCGTCGTTGTGTTAACGAATAAAATATTTGGCAATGCATATGAATGATTTATATTAAAAACTTTGTTTTCATGGATTATATTTTGAGTGTGAGCACTCGCGCATCTAAATAAAATTCGGGTATGGATCACTCTGGCTGTATATATTCACGCTTGATATTTTTTTTCTTATGTATAATTATAGTCCTTTTAAATGTCAGATGTTGAAGAATTTAGCTGACATAAATCCAGCATATTCATTTCCTCTTTTCTATGCCAGGGAATAGGAAATCAAGTGAAAGCCAAACTTCAAAGGAAATGCCTCCTACTCCTCACTGACTCGAGTTAAAAGTTTCATACTTAAATGAGCATTCCGAGTCGAATATTTTAATTTTAAATGAGTGCACAGCGGATTGACATTGCGCACCTGAAGCCTCATTGAATATTCAAAGCCTGATGAAGTACTAAGACTTAATCTTGCGTGAAAGACTTATCAATTAACCAGGAACAAGATTTGGGTAAAGGCAGGAGCGTTTGGTATTCATTGTATATTAATAATGCTAGTTCTAGTGGAAGAATTGTTCAAAGAGAGATACGGTCGAAAGAAGAGATGATTTAAAATCTCATTTGTGGAAATGATCTACGTTTCAAAAAGTTAAGGCTTGTAATCTTGTCGGTAATTACAAAATCTATATTATTTTTGTATAATTGCTCAAATATATTAATGAATTAGTGTTTGTTTTTTCCTTTAAAAGCCTAATCATGATCATGCCTAAACTCCAGTGCAAATTGTGATGGAACTCTGCACGTAAGTCCGCTACAATCTATACTGTAACATATGCAACATATTATGGCACTAGAAATTAAAATATATTTGGAATGAATTATTAATTAAATTTCAGTAATCAAAGAGAAAAAAAAAAGGATGTCATTCCCATAAAATCTGAAGCAAAATTAAGTATTTCATAACGTGAGACCAATCATATAACACATTTAAAAAAGATAGATTTTTCAGATAATACAGGTCTGTAAATTTATTTTTTACTGTCTGAGATATGTTTGCTAAATAGTATATTTACCAGTTCACTGAATCCAAAAATTATCTCCATTTCCCTCCATCACGTACAGATTTTTCGTAAAATACAAGGTGTTTGCATGAAAAAAGCATACCACTAATGGGGAAAAAAACCCACCATTTTATTACATTGGACTACATATTTCTTATAATTCCTTATTCCTATGAAACCTTTTCATCTTCTCTTCAGTTTTTCTTTGCTTTCTTCCGCTTTTCATTTCTTGTGTCCCGCTTAAGCATCCAAAAATAGTAGGCTAGCATATTGAAGTCCCATCTTCCTAGGTAGGGTCTCTCGAAATGAGGTTCCAGGTGACACTACGTTTTTATTTTTTAGTCTTAACCTTAGTAAATCTGCAGCATCTTTCGAAAGGTTTGGTTCTCTTGTTCAAATGGCTTGGTGTTATAAAAACAAGTTTTACAAGAAAACCTGACGTGACTGAATTTTTTTTTAGTATTTTTCCCGGTTTTTTTTTAGTAGAAATCTATAAGAAACAATAAAAAATCCTTTGCAGTTTTTTGGTTGCAGACCTGTGTAATCAGAACGATGAAAAGTCATGGGGAAATCATTCATTTCAAAGAATGTCTGTAATGTCAATTTCACCATGGATCACCTCAAGAATTAAATTTCAAAATATGCACGTACGGTATGCTTTGTCTAGATACTTAATTTTATTTCATGCATCGCCCATCTTGCGCCTTGTTAAGTTTCATAATTGCGCAGCCCGTTTATTGAAACCTATACAAATAATGATACTCGTAAATGAATCTTTAATTTGTTTGAAAAAGGAATTATAACCAAACTGAAAATTTTCTTGTGATTGAATTGATTATATGATACTATAACAATTAAACATGAAAGGGTCTTATGTAAGTATGAAACATTTACGCCATTTTGAAAGTTTATATTGAATCATACTTGTTACTTTTTGGTTTGAAACGAATATACCTATTCCGATCGACATAAATAGGAAAATAATGAGAAAAAAATAATTTTTGCTTTGATTCTTGTCGAAGGGGAAAATTCTGAAAAGAAAAGGAAAGATGCGGAGATTTCTAGTTTTGAAGATAGGTATTTTCATTTCATGATTTTGACAGTTGTTCGAAAAACTTTTATAAGATGAGATTGAATTTCAGTCAGACATTCATTTTAAAAAGTAGAGGAAGCGGATTATACATTGATAAACAAAAAGAATACAATAAATTGCGTTGTAGAAATTTTAAATAGAACAAATATTATTTATGAAGTCAATTATTTGACATAATAATACAACCCATAAAATAGGGTTTTTAAAAAATCCTTTATATGCATTGCCAAATTTTATATTCATTAACACAGCACTGATATAAAAACCATTTCTACCAGAAAATGTGCGGCAAACTACAATTCAAAACTTATTTATTAACAATGAACCGGAATTTATCCACTCACATCGAAATATCATTTATTTATTCTGATTAAAGTAATTTTATTATTTATTTATTAAAAAAAATTGGCAACAGGAAAGAGTTTCAACAACGATCGGTTCAATGCTATTTTAATGCGTTTGGCTGGTTTATTAGTATTCCATAAGAGCGACCTTTTAGTAACAGAAACATCCACAAAATTTGATAGAATGCATTGTCATTTACATCGAATCTATCTGCCGAGTTTCAACCTCATTGGATGACGGCAAGGGGGTTAATTAGGCTTCCGCAGATTCCACCACATCGACAAAAGCGAAGTTAATATAAATAATTTTAAAAAAATAAGTAAAAATGTGTTCAATTAGCAAAATGATACAATGTATGAACTTTATTAAGGATACATAATTTGCTATCTGTCATCCCTATCTTCTGCGGGAAATTCACAGTGACAGAATTCTTTTCTTTGAGGTTTGCAGTTAATTTCAGTGGTTATAGTATTCAATAAAATTGTCTACCAACATTGAATTTAAATTTGAAAGTTATTGGCTTTGTTATTGTCATTAGTTTTATATGCTCCAAAGGTATGCATTCTTGCTTCCTAAGGCACATCATGTATCTCAAAGTACAGCAAGAGGTATACTTTTATAAAATTTTCTAAAAGGAGATGATGACACAGTTTTTACTAAACAAAAACTATAATTTATTCTTCCTTCGAAGGTTCATAAACTTTGTAGAAAAGAGCAATTGTTATCAAGCTTCAATACAAGCTTCGGTACAATCAACTTCGAACACAGCGATAATTCAGCTCAGCTCGAAAGTAAACAAAGCATCCAATGCTTTCCGAACAGCAAACGATTATTGACTGAATTTTTTATCTCATTTTTCGTCTTTTTAAATAGTGTCGCGGCAGAAATTTCTAGCAAAATCCAGCTATCCAATCACCTGATCGAATTGTCTCGAAATTTCCCGAATGATTTAGGTGTCTACCTTTTCCTCTAACCTGTATTATAGCTGTTTAAAAATTAAATGAAATAAAATGGAATATTAAAAAAATACGTCACTATTTACAATTATATACAGAATAAAATGAAATAAAATAGAACTTTAAAATATATTTGTCACTATTTACAATTTTATACAGACGATTTTTGTAACAATAATAATAAAAAAAAAATATTTTAAACTTGTTGATATGTGCATTGATTAACAAAACAATCCATTAAACAGTTTGTGTTGAAGATGAGATTAAGTAAAAAAAGTTAATACTTTCAAAAGTAATATGCAAAAATTATTGATACACAAGACAAGCCGCACCATCTTCCCCCCTTCCCAAATCATTATAGCCTATGTTTATGCATATTTCAAACTACTGTACCAAAGTACAATAACATTTCTTATTCCTTTCAAGATTAATAGCGATAATCTTTAGATTTTGCGTTTTAGATATCATCGAAGTTTTATAGAATAGTATGCTATTATGATAATTCTCTGCTGAACGGATGTGATATTTTGGCTTCTTTTCCTACTGATAAACAATTAGAATTCTAAAATTATGATGAATCTAATAAATATTTTTTTCATGTAATATTACTTAGCAACAAAGTTATGTACCAAAGTTACAAAACTAACATTTTAACTAGGTCAGATATACATTTATAAGCCAACGACGCAGGGGAGAATTGACCTATTATACTTTTGTAAATAAAGCCAGGACATTATTTTATACAGAACTAGCTAAATACCCGTGCTTCGCTACGAAATTTTAACATGTGCAATATTTTAGATAGCTGTGAGGCCTCGCGTTGTGGAAATCTGTCATTCGTGTATAAGACCCAGTTTTTGGAGCTTCGCTCGCAAGAAGGTTCATCGCTACGCAAAATCGAGCTCGCTTCGTTCGCTGAAAAGTTCATGGACAAGTAAACACAGGCTTATTTCACTCGTTAAAAGGTTCATTGTTATGCAAGCATAGGCTCGCTTCGCTCTCTGAAAGGTTCATTGCTGCGTAAGCATAAGTTCGATTCGCTCTCTGAAAGGTTCATTGCTGCGTAAGCATTAAGCTCGCTTCACTCACTAAAATCTAATACTTACGTACTTAATATTGGAAGCCTCTCCCTTGTCAAGAAAAACAAAATTCCCCGTTAATACAATAATACAACACCCCTTTAAAATTCTTTTAACACGTGTTTGTGGAAAGCAAAATTAGAGGCTAAAACTACTTATGTTGAAACTTTCAGAGATCTAGGCCTATTCGAAGTCGCTTTTTGTAAAAAAATTAATTGAAAAACAAATTAAAATTTTAACATTCTTTTTATCAGTCCAATTAGAAGGCCAAAACTACTTGTGTTGAAAATTTCAGAAATGTAGCCAATCACAAATCGCTTTGTAAAATATTTGTTAATTAATTAATAATAAAAAAAAAATTTAAATTCCTTTTTTTAAAAATCCAATTAGAAGGCCACAACTATATATGTTGAAAATTTCAAAGCTGTAGCCGTATTTGAAATCGTTTTGTAATATATATATTAATTAATTAAAAAAATTAATTAATAACAAACTAAACAAAAATTAAAAATTCTGTTTTTCTAAAGTCCAATTAGAATAACAAAACTACTTATGTTGAAAATTTTAGAGCTGTAGCCCTATTAGAAATCGTTTTGTAAAATATTAATTAATTAATTAATTAATTCTAAAAATTAATTAAAAAGAAACTAAATAAAAATTTGAAATTCAATTTTTCAAAAGTCCAATTAAAAGGCTAAAACTACTTATATTGAAAATTTCAGAGCTGTAACCCAATTAGTTGTCGTTTTGTAAAATGTTTTGTAATTAATTAAAAAATTACTTAAAAAATAACAAAATAAAAATTTAAAATTCTATTTTTTAAAAGTCCGATTAAAAGGCCAAAACTACTTATGTTGAAAATTTCAGAGCTGTAGTCCTATTAGATATCATTTTGTAACATATTTATTAACTAAAAAAATTAATTAAAAAAGAAGTAATTAAAATTTTAAAATTCTGTTTGTGATGCATAAAATTAGAAGGTGTCAAAACTACGTATGCTGAAAATTTCAGAACTCTACTCCAATTTTAAGTAGGTTTCTATTGATCCACAGAGACACAGACAGACAGCTTGTTTTATTATTATAGATGGAATAAGATAGAACACAAAGTCACAAAAGCAATTATAAAAATCTGATTTCGTCGGAGTATTTTGAAAACAATATTCAAACCTCTTACAAAAAATCAAAAAGTTCTTAATAAAAAAAAAAATCGCAAGTTACAATTTTAATCCTTTCTGTCCAATACAAATAATGAAACTAATTTATACTCAGTTAAGATAACAAATACTATGCTAAATAATATTTATTTACTTGTTTCAAAATACTCTGACTAGTCGGGAATATGTATATTTCTTCTCCATAAATAACTTTCTTTGATAAATCTTAAAATATTTCTCTGGATTTAGTTTCTCCGTTACATTCCTTAGATTAATCCACTTATATTACATAAAACTAGAGGGACATAAATATACCTAGATTTAAAAATCTTTCTTTCTTAAAACATTCTCCCAGCAGTTCATTTTATATTTTAATCAGACAAGAACAGAAATCTTTAGAGAGACGAATATATCTTTTCCAAAGCCTTTTAGAGGCTTTATTAACTTCAAAGAATCTTTTGAAAAGTATGTGGCTTTATATTTGGAATTGCAATTAATGATTCCGCGTTATTAAGTCGATACAAAACTTATAATTTCGTCTTGAGGACTTCTTTGTTGGACAAAATATAATCCTAGAGTTAAAATTTGTGATAATGTATAAAAACAAAAATTGAGTTGTGGAGGGAAAATTTAAATTGTAATGTATTATCAGAGTTTGATCCTTTAAATAACGTTGCAACTGCATCTTAGTTTTTTGATAATTTGTGTTTGATGCTTTGAATTGATGCCATTAATAATCCTTACATTAATTTACTAGGACTTTCAAATGTTGTCCTTCAATATTACTTCCAATTCCGTTTTTGAAACTAACGGAATAGAGACATTTATTGAAAACGTATCAAAGAAAAAAGCATATTCCATCAACTAGAAATATATTTATTTCCTTATATTATCATTTAGTATAACTCTTTATGATGAAACTTTTTAAAAGAAAATATTAATACCAAAATTAAAAAAAATTATTAAATACAAGTTGACACATTATTTTCTAAATTGCTCAATTAAGAGAAAGTGTCTTCAAAATAAAATTAAAAAAAATAATGAATTGCTCAAACTAATCCACTATCTTTTCCACTTAATAAATACCGCAAACAAACAAAAATGCTAAAAATCTCAATTGATGACAATTCTCATTTGGTCAAGAGCAATTTTTATAGTTTCAAATTATAAAACAAATTCTGTAAAATTTCTTCAATTTAAAACAATATCCAAGCGTTACTATAAGTTAAAAAAGTTTCTGATTCGTATGAAATCAAAACCGTAAAAAATAAAGTTTTTAATATAAATCTTCCAAAAAAATCGAACTTTTGAGCACAATTGCAACCTATTTACGTCAATTAGGGCTCAACTGGAGGGTTTTTTTTTGTGTTTGACCACCACGAAGAAAACCATTGATTCCATACTATTGACAGGCCCATTTGACCACTGATTGGATGATTGTTATGGTTCGGAATCCTTGTGGTTCTTATTCGAAGCTCGTGTTGAAGCTGGGTAGTGCGTTTATTGTTGTTCGTAGAAGTTTTTATAAGTCTTCGAAGGAAAAATACAATATAGTGTTACGAATTTCTGTATATTTGTAAATATTTCGTAGCATTAATTATGTAAAAAGATAAATTTATGCACATTTCGCATAAGGCAGTGCAATAGTTTGTCTTAACTTGGCTTCCCAGCAATATGTGCCTTAATGCTTGATAACGAGTTTTACAGAGGGATCAGGGCATTTAACATTATGGTAATGACAATCTCGCCAAATTGGTGAGATAGAGCCAAGTTGGGGACGGTTTTTACGACTAATTTTTATCTCCAAATTTGGCGAGAAATCGACAAATGTCGCCAAACTTGGCGACCATTTGGCGACATTTTCAGTCCCCATGAACATGTATAGGACTTTTCGACTACGATCTGGAAAGTTCTCCAAATTTCTATCTCTGGAAGTTTCGCGAAGATTCGCCTTTCCTATATAAGACCGGCCAAGTGAGCGGGGAGTGAATTGACTGAGTTGAGTTAGTTGAGTCCATGAGTTGACTGAAATTACTGAGTTGAGATACTGAGTCTCAGTGAGCATTCAGAGTAGTTCCGAAAGTGAACTGTAATGCATTGTCTTTTTGAGCGATTTTAGCAGTTGTGTTGTCAAGTTTTTAACTGCTGTTTTGTGCTCTATTATTGTGAAAAGAGCTGTATTGAGTCTAGTAGAACGAGAAGTTCTGGAGTTGTAAGAGAATCTGCGAAAAATTATATCGGAATAAATTTCTGCAAATTTTGATCTGCTTTGGTTTCAAATCTTTCGAACCCATCCACGCAACTAAAGTTTTTATTTAGTAAACACTGTGTCATTAGCTGCTCTATAAAAATGTCATAACAGTATGATCCAACAAATATACTTTGAAGGCCTAATGTCCTTGCCAGATATCCGAAAGGAAGTTTGACTTCGTTCTCCTACTGTGCGACTGGTAATAAACAATTACTTTCAAAATAGATAGTTTTCAGAAGTTCATTTTATCGTCAGCTTTGACATTTTCAAGGAATTCTTTGACAAAGTCAATTTATCACGAGACGACATTTTGTGCGGTTACATTTCAGAATATATATTTTGAGTTGAAAAGAGGAGATGAATTACGGAACCATTCATAAACTTCACTGAATGTCTCTTAAGTGTTGTTACGAAATATTTGTCTATGTGTCTGTGTAATGTGTATAATGCGTAAAATGTGTCTGTGTAAATTGAAGAAAATGTTTAAAATAATGTCAGAAACAGTGAAGAGGTAGTTGGATTCTATATTAGTATTTTTTTTTTTTTTTTTTTTTTTTATAAAGTTGCAGAATTTATTTTTGTGCAATCCCTGTTTAGGAAAAGGTTTGAGACTGTTAAAAAATAAAAATAATAACTGATGAATTATAATGCATCTAAATAGCTTCTGAGATAAAGGAGTTTTACTTTGAAAATAAATTAATCGTGAATTGCAGGTAAGTCTGATGTGACTTAACAAAACAAATTCCCACACTCACAGATTTTTTGTACGTAACGCTCGGCGTGGCTTTGAAACATGGCTATATTTTTATTATAAAATATAATGCAAATTTACTTTCAGTGAAACTTTTTACACATAATTTTAATCTTCGATTTCAACTTAAATTATTTCATAAAAATAAAAAAATTCCAAGACGAGTTTTGTGTGACTTATCAAATGAATAATTTAAAATCTTTCGTTTATTTCTCTTCGCGTTATAGACAACTTCCAATCATATACGTTGTAAGATTATTCTTGAAGGATATTTCACGAACCCTTTTTCCTCTAAGGATCATTTTCGATTACTTTTCTCTCCACTTATGAATAATTGAAAATGGCTGTTCTAAAATGACTCGTCGTTCTAAAAGTTTGCTTACATTACTTAACACAGTGAGGAACACTCTCAATTTGCACCGTCGAAAGCCTCCGAGACATTTTTCCAGTTTAAGGCACATCGAAAATTTCCTCCGACAATTCTTGCGAGTCAATAATAAACCACGGGATAATTCTAAGGTTTTAGGTAGACATTATTCATTGGAGGGCTAACACTATGATGTGACGATAAACTAACATTTGGGAGTTTTAGGCAGTGTTCTAAAGGTGTAATGTTATAAATTGAAAGAAACTAGAGGAGAAGTTATAATAATATAACACATTAAAACATAGTTTTTATGCACTGCCAATTTTATATTCGTTAACACAGTGCCGATTCTGTAAACAGCGTGTGCTTGGTGTTTGCACCTAATTTTAAATATCAAATATATTTCTGTCATTAAAATGTGCGGCACACAACTTTTCAAAATTTATTTATTAAAAATGAAAGTAAATTTATGCACTCACATAAAAATATCATTTATTTTGATTGGAGTAATTTTATTATTTATTTATTAAAAAAAAAAAAATGGCAACAGGGAAAAGGTTCTTCAATGGTCGGTTAAATGCTACTTTAGCTCGACTGGATAACGGCAAGTTGGTTTATTAGTATTCCGCAAAAGCTACCTTTTAGTGATAGTTACAGCCCCAAAATTTGATAGAGTGCATTGTCATCGACATTGAATCTATCTGCCAAGTTTCAGTTCGATTGGATGGCAACAAAGGGGTTAATTAGGCCTCCGCAGATTTACCCGCCATTGACACACAAAATCGAAGTTAATATAAAGGATTTTAAAAAGATCATACAATGCACAAGTTCACCATTTAGTTGTTCCTTTTTATTGGGTTTTCAATACACTTGGTCATTCAAAAAGGAATGTCTAAACTGGAAACGACATAACTGGGTCATTCCACCGTCACGTGCATGACATGCAGACTACATTTTAAACTATATTTGGCTGTAGATCTTTTTAGTAAAAACTGAGATGTAGAATTGATGGTCTGAGGATAGCCCTTGAGTAGGGGGATTTTAAAAGCTCCAGAATTTTGTTGTAAACTTTTTAAATCACAAGTTTTTGTTTTAATGAAATCTAACAGTCACGTGATGTCCTGTTTCCATGGTATGGCCCAACAGTGAGCGATATAGATAAAAAAAAAAAACTGGATAGACTGCTCCGATGTAAATGCCAGGGGAAAACACATCGGTGGTTGATGTTGATGGGTGGATGATTAACCAATCACATTTCACTTTTATAGTTAGGTGGGAATGCGAGAAACCTTATAAAGTGCTGGAGTAGATATTTTTTGACACGTTATTACTAATTAAGGTCTACTATTGACAGTTCTGTTGTGTACAACCCAAGATTTTACTTCAATCCTCGGCAATCCGTATTTTCTTTTGTTCACCCAACGATCTGGCAACGGTTTCATTTTCCCAAAGTTAAGCAGTCAATTCAGTTGTTTATCTATATCGATGGCAGTGAGAGATAGAAAGAAGTGGACTTCCTACTGTCTATTTCTGCCACTTATAAAGTGCTTAAAGCAGAGAAAGAAGGTATAAGTGGTATGTTGAATAGACAGATTTAAAATTTTAAATAGACTAGTTTGCAAATTGAATTGATGGGAGTAAATTTAATGACAGCTGAATATGGTTTATCAGTGAGGCCCATATCATTTGAACAGATTTGCTAATCAACAAAACTGATGAATGTGGGGTACTAAAAACCGTCTACGCGTGAAATTAGACTCTAAATAGGTAATTAAATTTTAATTAGTCAATAAAATATCATGAAATTACAAAACTTTTTTTATTCAGATACGTTAGTTTTTCAACACTTTTTAAGAGTTATAAGAAAGAACAGAGGGGTAAAAAATACGTTTTGTGATGGTTATTGACCGGTTCATTTTTTTAAAATTGTTTATTTTGGAACGATGCTCGAGATTTGACCTGGACTGCCCAATCTCTCCAGAACCCCTGTTCCAACATTGGCTAATACCACTGTTCTAAATAGGGCATTAATAGTTAATTAAAAGATACAAAATCTAAAATAAAGTATTTAAATTTTGAATGGCTTCACTTAATTTTCTGCATGCATAACCAGTTCTGAATAGAGTTTTAAGTTACGTGGTAAGGAGTATTCTAAATTTGTCTTCCCCTACAGGCTAAATCATTCATCCTCAAACTCATCTGTCCCTCCAGGTAACACTCACTTTCCGTATCTCATCCACTTCAAGCCTAATTTTTCTTCTCACATTATCTTCCACAGCTAAAACGTATAAATTTTCACTTGCAACTAAGTTAATTAACGCAATTTGAATGAAAAATAATGCGGGTTTCTTCTTATATTTTTTTTTATTTTTTTTTAACATCTGCTCTATTAACAACTTATGTGGGCTCCAAGAAAAAATTAAATATGAAATGTACTGCAATGAATACGGAAAACGAAATTTATATTTCTGCTAGCAGTGCAATATGAGTAAGAAAATATGAATACATTTTTCAACTATGACAAATTTGTTTTTTAGAAAGGAAAACTTAGGGGAAAAAAAGATAAAAAAGAAATAAAAGGAAAAAAGAAGGGAAAAAAATAAGAAAAAAAGAAGAAAGAAGGAAGAAGAGAGAGAGATCTTGTTGTAATTCTTTAATGTGCCATGGCGCCCAGATTTGTTTATGCATAGGAGTCTGGTTCCGAAACGAAACTTCAACAGAATAGGATATGACCCTAACCAGTTCAGAAGGTCAGCATGGATTTTATTGTAAACAAATACTTAATTAGTTTCTATCTAAAATGTATTGTGATTGTCTTCTGTCTTCAAATAAACTAAGAAAATGACAATTGGAGATTCTCTCATTTTAGTCTCAAGTTAGTACAGTGATTAAATATGAATTATTTTAGATTTTGACCTAACTTTCATCAGATGTTCAACAAATATAGTTGTGAAAACAATGAAGTTGTGTTTTTTCAACTTTATTCCTATTTGGTAAGACTTTATATACTTTTCTGATTAATATATAACTAATAATTGATTATTTTTTTTTGCTTTGTTGCACCATGATGTTCTTTGAACGCGTAGAGGCTCAGTTGGTTGTTTTCAGATTATCTGGTGCCGTCAGCAACACGAGGGCTATAATGCGCCGAAACATTCGTCATTTGTCGAGGTTCAGAGACATGCTTTTAAGTAGCTTCCTACTGTCTTCTTCAGAAACCTCTGCATTTAGATCCTGATTCTGTTGAAATTCCTGGCGAGAGACAGGTCGAGACTTATATGTTTTAATTCAAGCTTTCCACATTGATAAGTCATGATAGATAATTTTATATATACACTTTTAAATTCTGTTGAGTAATTCAAGTAAATGCTGAAATTTGGATAATTTACGTGAATTTTACTTTTATTAAACATAAATGTAATTGTAAAACTAAATTAATATATTTTTTACTTTCAATTACCTATAATATATATATATATATATATACATAGGGTAACGAAAGTATAGCATTCGGTAAAAAAATTATTTTCCGATATTTTGGCATTTCTCCACGTTTTGGAACATCCTGATGATTTCAAAAAAGTGTGTGTGTGTGTGTGTGTGTGTGTGTGTGTGTGTGTGTGTGTGTGTGTGTGTGTGTGTGTGTGTGTGTGTGTGTGTGTGTGTGTGTGTGTGTGTGTGTGTGGTCAGCATAACTTCCGAACAAATTGACCTATGATGTTCAAATTTGGTGTGAGGGTTAGTGGCGGCCATGGGACGTACCATTACGGCTTTCGTCAAAATCGCGCTTGCGCATAAGGTAGCTGCCATTGAAAAAATCATGTTTTTCAATGATTGCTACAAAGCGGCTCTAACGATTTTCATAAAAATTGCTGTGGTAATCCCTCTTAAGGTGTTTTAAACATCACCACCCCCGAAATTCTCGTAAAAATGTTTAATGGCTTAAAAAGTTGAAAAATGAATGCCTTCAACACAGAGTTATTTTTCCTTAAACATACCTCATCAACGATCGTTTTTCCTCTCCCCTCAGTTTCGCTTATAATAAAGGATAATATAAGGATTATCGAAAAGTGTATATATTGCCAAAATTACCATTTTGGTAAAGTTTTTTTTTTAACCCATACAAGAATTATCGCAAAAAATATCGCCAAACTGGCCATTTATTCTAAATGAAGGATGAAAATGTACAAACGGTAAATGACACAAACCCACGTCAGTATTATAGTGTAATTGAAAGTTGTGCGATGTTCCACACACCTAGCTCTCACAGAAACAGCTTACAATGACAGAACCTTTAACCACACTGCACAATATGTGTGTTTTCCCTTTTCCTCTATTAGTTCTGTGTACCAGGCAAATGCTGACAATCCCTCATACTTCTCATTCCCCTTGCTTTCTGCACCAGTTGCGATTGCGGAATTTCGCGGCGGAGAGACTTCCTCTCGAAATCGATCTTGGAAGGCAGAGAGATGAGGGGAGGGGGTACTAGAATCGATTATAGCAAACCCACCTGCTGCATTGGAATCTTCTCCCAACAGGTGAGATCGGGATGGAAGATTCCGATGGCTTTTGCATGCACCATCCTCCTCAGCCTCTATTGCCCAAATCGCATTCCTTGGTGGAAAGGTCTGATGAAAATGCTCACGCACATTAGCGAATAACTGCAAGCTAAATTGTAGAATTTTTGTATCGAATAAACCTTATGGTTTTATTAGTGGACAACATAATGTATTTTAGAGACTTTCAAAGATACCCTTTCTCTGAAATGGCTACTGGGACATCCAATAGGCTAAATGCTGCTTAATGTCGAATTTTGCCATTAATATTAAATAAGTATTTGCGTTTCTTTATTTTTTTTTATGTAAGTAAGCTTAATTTTGATATAAATTTTGGAAATTAAATTTCAATTTTAGCTTCTGCAGTAAACTAATGAATTTACAAGCTAAAAAGACCTATTGTCTGTCTGAGGATTGCGTTCATAAAAAGAAAAAAACTGCAAATGCTACTGACATGAGTGAAATGTCAAACGAAAAGTCTGCTGAAAGTCAACTGAAAAGCTTAATATTTTCATCATTCATTTTGAAAATGACCAGTTTGGCAATATTTTTTCGATAATTCCTGTACGGGTCTTAAAAAAAAATCTTCGCCAAAACGGTGATTTTGGCGATATACTTTTCGATAGTTCCTATATTATCCTTTCTTATAAGTGAAACTGAGGACCGAAGAAAAAACGATCGTTGATGTGGTATGCTCAAGGAAAGAGAACTTTGTGTTAAAGGCATTCGCTTTTCAACTTTTTACACCATTAAAGCATTTTTCTGAAAATTTCGGAGAAGTTGATGTTTAGAACACCTTAAAAGGCATTACCACAGCGATTTTTATTAAAATCCTTAGTACCGTTTTTTAGCAATTACTGAAAAACATAATTTTTTCAATGGCAGTTACCTTGTGCCCATGCACGATTTTGAAGAAAACCTTAATGGTAGATCTCTGTGCCACCATCAACCCGCACACCAAATTTGAACATAGTTGGTCAATTTGTTCGGGAGTTATCCTGATCAAAGGCACACAGACATACACTTTTCTTAGATTACTTTTTTTGAAATCAGAATGTTCCAAAACGTGGTAAAATTTTTTTTAAAAAAATCGATTTTTTTTAACGAATGCTATATTTTCATCACCCTATGTACACTTAAGGGTAATTGAAAGTAAAAATGTTATTAAACGGAAAATCTTTTGTTTTTCTTAGGAACAAAAGCAGGTAATGCAGATATAGAGACAAAAAGTTCAAAATTACAAGTGATTCTTTAAATGAAACATTGGGTTTAACAAAAAGAACAGTTTATTCATTGAGACATGACCCCTTTTAGATTTATCAAATATAGTGAAATACTTATTAGGTGATAGATACACAAGATATTAATATATTCTTTTAAAAAACTGTGTGTTATTTACTGGTACTATAATACAACGCTTGATAGCTATTACGTTAAATAGTTCTACAAAAATGTTCGGCCCATCCTAGTGTTCAGTAGACTAGTTTGAAAATTGACAATTTCGAGATCTTTGCGTATTCTCAAAATCCATACAATTCTACTTCTTTTAACAAATAATTTTGGTCTGTATTTCTTATAGTTTCAGAGAAAAATTAATTTTCAAAAATATAAAAACAGAGTCTGCCATGCTACAATTTCACACAACTATGCGTTATCTTCAAACTGTCTTTTTTGCATTTTGGAGGGGGGGGGGGGGGAAATGGCAACTAGCTAGTTTATGAAATTTTTTTTACCACATATTTGCCTTATATCCTGGATTAATGTAATCTTTTGATTATTTTAATTTAAAAAAAATATTTCCTTAAAAAAAAATGCGTATTTCAGAGATTTTTGGTATTTATCCATTTGAGATAATAATAAAAAAAAAAATAATAATAAAAAAAAAAAAAAAAAATTAAAAAAAAAGCCAATTTACTTTTCAAAAGTAAAACTCAGAATTCTAATGAAGGTTTAAGTAATGTTCAGAAAAACTTCAAAATGATCTGTGCTTGGCTTAATTTGGTAAAAATAAATAGGAAATTGCCTTTTTACGTTAACAGTATAGAGTCAACCGAATACCATTAAGGTTTATTTAGTAACTAAGTTCTATGGTAACTGTATTAAATTTGTTGATGCTCAATAAAGAGCATTATATTAAAACTACCAATTTAGAGCCAACAAACCCACCCAAGATACTAAGCCAAAAATAAAAGGAAATAAAATGGCCCAACCAACTACGTGGAAAGCTTCTTAACAACTCTGAAACAAACACCAAATTGTATTGGTATACCCCGTCCTAACAAACAACAATTACCAGCTTCCTTTACCCTTCAAATGGCTCCGTGGGGTGTTGTTAGGGTTGTTTCTTGAATCGCACTCTTTTACGCACCTTCCTGGGGGGGGGGGAGTAGTGTAGCGCACTTAAGATGCCGGGAGACATTTCCCCTGGAAAGAGCAGCAGAAACCGCATTTAATGACGAGTTTCTCCCTCTGGATGGACTTTGTAGAGAGGTTTTGTTTCCGTAGGGAAAGCGATATAAAACAATTATGGTGGATCGGTGCAGTCACTGTCATAAGGTTTCCGAGTATGCAGGCGCTAAAGTTTCGGTTTACGCTATCGGGATGGCTGATTGAAATTTAAAAGTTTGGGAAGGAGGATTAAAAGTTTTAATTTTATTTTGAGGAAATTTTGTTTATTGTTGTTAGATTAAAAATCCTTTTTTGACGATTTTGAAACGCATCGTACCAGGCTAAATGTCACTGTGGACAATTCCCGCATATTTTGAAAACGAGTGAAATTAGTTTACATTTATGAAGAATTTCTTTCTGATTCCAAATATTGAAACAAAAGTTCTTTAAAAAAATAGTTATTTAAATATTTCGAATAAAGAATGCCCCCAAACCAAGCCAAAACCAGTCCGATTAGATCATTCAACAAAATCTGTGATGTCAAAGCTTCCTTCCGTTTCTATGGTTATCGTGAGGTTTCTGCCAAATTGTTGGAGTTAAAAAAGTAGTTGGCGTTGCTGGACCATTGCCATATCTCGTACAGGTTGGCATGATTGGCGAGAAACTTGCAAAACTGGTTTCCGCTGCCTCATTTCAGGACAAGATGTTAGGGAAGCCTTGACATCACATTTAATTCGAGCCGAATGAATAGTTTTCTTGCCAAGGTGAAACAGGGGAACTTTGATTGCAAATTAAAATAAAGAAAAACCACATTGAGAAGAAATGTTTTTCTGTTTATGGCCTTTTCGAAATATTTAGAATTGAATAAAAAAAAATAAAAAAAAATAAAAAAAAATGCGGGAATTGTCCATTCAATTAACTGTAAATATAAAGGCATTTTTCAAATGTAGGTCAAGACTTTTAAATATTCAGTTCAATTTTGAAACATTTGTTTCAGCAAGATTCTTGTTGGTTTATATTAAATTAACAATATTCAAATGTATCAAATAGCTTAGCATAATAACATATCAAATAGAAACAGCATTACGTTTACATTCTATTCGTATACTACATCTGTTCAAGTTTCATTTATTAGTCAGTAATATAACCGCAACTTTAGATAAAAAATAATAACACAGTTCATAAAAACAAAGTTTTTAATTTAAATCCTTTGTATACATTGCCAAATTTTATATTTATTAACACAGCACCGTTCCTGGTTTCTGTTGTCAACGTGTGCTTGGTGTTTGCATCTAATTTTAAATATCTAAAATATCTCTATTGGCAAAGTATGCTGTAAACTACTTTTAAAAATTTATTCATTAAAAATGAATGTGAATTTAGGCATTCACATTCATCTTTTATTTATTTTGATTGAAACAATTTTATTTTTTATTTATTAAAACAATTTTGGCAACAGGAAAGAGTTTCAACAATGATTGGTTGAATGCTATTTCATGGCGATTGGATAACGGCAAATTGATAAACTAGTATTCCGTAAAAATGACCTTTTCGTGGCCGTGCCAGTTGCCAAAATTTGATCGAATGTATTGTCATCGATATTGAGTCTATCTACCAAGTTTCAGTCCGATTGGGTGATAGCAAGAGGGTTAATTTGCTCACCATCGACATACCTACTCACAGACACATAAAATCGAAGATAATATAAAAGATTTAAAAGAGATATAGGGAAGACTTGTGTACCTAGGTCCACCCCACTTTTATTGAATAATGTTTAGTTCTAAGTTTTTTTACTCCCTTGGGTTAGTAGCAACACACAATTGCTCTTTTGGCAGCCATTTTGAAATCTTAGAGGAGAAAGCTGTGGCAAGATATAAGTGGAAAACGTTTTTATATGGTCTGCAGTAACATTTTGCAACTCATGTTTTTTATTGTTTTACAAAGTTAAGTCAAATACTTTTCTTTGAATTCTAGTAAATAATTTTGTGTGTAACATTAAGTACTAAAGGAGATGTTTAAATAAGTCCTTTCTAAATAAGTCATTTTATTTGAAATTACCAAGTCGTGTACCTAGGGCCATATAGTTGCCTATTATGTTCAAATTGCCAAAACCAAAATCTGTTTGTGCTTTAAAGCGATAATGCATGCAACTCATTTTTTTTGGAATCGGTTTTTCAAGTTAATAAAATACTTGTAATTCACTAATAATTTGACACGTTGCAATTTATTATACTTATTATACGATAAACCAATGGCTGATAATTACTTGATAGTGTTTCTTTTATAAAATTCATCTGTGTATGTTTGTTTCCTATTCATTATGTACTGAAACCTCACTGAAAGATAATGGTCCTAAGTACATCAGTTACTGGCCCTAGGTACAACGAGATCTTGTACCTATAGGACCCTTTGTAAAATTTCTTCAAAAAAAACTTCTATTTGACAGAATATATTATTTTAAGTATTTATATATTAATCCCAATGAGAAGTAATTACTATAACGATGTATGCATATCAGTTTCACGTTTTTAAACGGCTCAGTGGCTCATTTTTTGTGCATTGAAAAAAGGTGGCCCTAGGTACACAGGTCTCTATAACATTTTGAATTACATAACGTTTAGATGTTTAAGGGGAGTTAGTACCCTAAAATTTATTTTAAAAAAAAATATTTTGAGTTTATTATAGATTATTAAAATTTAAATTCGTCCCTTTAAAATTATACCTCATTTAGAAGTATTTTTAATAAGTTTTTGAAGATAAAATTATGAACTATTTGTTTAAGTAAGCTTTTCTTTAAAATGCGTTTATCTCAAAACAACATTTTTCATTACTCATGTACCTTTTTCTCAGAAAATACTTGAAATAGAAGCCTAATTCTTTTTTAATCACATTTAGCAGATACTTGTTATTCTACTGAAGATGGGTTTTAATTGCAGTGTATTTATTTTTTTATTAAATGAATTATCGTGTAAATCGTTCAAATTTGTTAAAAATTACAAGGTGTTTTTTTTTTTTTTTTTTTTTTTTTTAAATTTTTTATATAAAATAATCCAGAACAAAAAACAAAAAATATTTTTTAAATAATAACAAAACTTTGCTTCAGTAAATACAGATACATAAAAGGAATATGTGATAAAAATATTTTAGGTAGATAGCTTGAGCAGTTTCTGAGAAAAAGGTACATAAGTAATGAAATATGTAGTTTTGAGAAAAACGCATTTTAAAGAAAACATTACTTACACTTATAGTTCAAAAATTTTTCTTCCAAAAATTATTAAAAATACTTTTAAATGAGGTATTATAACAAATGAGGCATCATTTTAAAGGGAAAAAGTCAAATTTTAATAAACAACATTAAACTCAAAATTGATTTATTATAAATTTTTGGGTATCATCTGCCCTTAAGTAAATTAATGAAACATTATTTTCCAGATAATTACCTGCAAATAAATATAGTAGATAAAATTCATCCTTGAGAAGGATTAATTTAAAGTCTAAGAAATGTACTCGAAGTAATCTAAAAGAAGAAATGTACTACTAATGATATGAAGTTGTATTCCCATGATGATAATCTGAATTCGAGTTCTTTCCCTAACATAATTCCTGCTCCGATTACTTAGTAAGTAATACTGCAGAATAACAGTTTTAATGTAGAATAAATTAATATTCCGAATATGTATCCAATAGAAAAGGTTAAAGATTTTTTTAAACTACTGTATATTTAAGACGTAGTTAATGAATCGTTAAAAGTAATGTCATGTACAGATAACATACTTATTACAAATTTTAATTTTTCCCCTCAACGCCATTTTTGTACTTTCTGTATAATCTTAAGTGTAATCCCTAATATTATATTCCGTCTAACAAAGAAGATTAAAGTGGATCTACTAAAGCACAAGTGTTGCTCTAACTAATTAACGAGCGATTTTTAATTGCAATCGCGAAGGTAAAGCTACATTTTTTTCAAAAGACTCATGGTAATTTATAAAAACTCAGGGAAAGGTTGGAAACGAGTTGAGCTTGACTCGGGGCTGTACTGGTTTTGTGTGACTAAAATATAAAATAGGGTGTCTTAAGGTAAGTTTAAAAAATAGATTGTGTAGTCTAGGTATATTTAGTTTCTTATTATTTCGTGTAATATAAGTGGATTAAATGGAGAAACACAGCAGAGAACATAAATTCAAGGAAGTCTTTAAGATTTATCTTAGAATGTTATTTATGAGGAAATAAATATATATTTCAGACGCGACGGGAAAATTTATTTTGAAACAAAGAAATATAACGAATGTTATTTAGCATATTCCTCAAGATCTTTGTCGAGTGTGAAGTTTCATTTGAATGGAATCAAAAAGATTAAATTGGTATTTTATTATAAATAATATAACGCATAAAACAGAGTTTTTAAAAATCCTTTATATGCATTGTCAATTTTTATATTCATTTACACAGCGCTGATATCAGAAACATTTCAATCAGCAAAATGTGTTGCAAACTATGTTTCAAAATTTATTTATTAAACAATGAACGTGAATTAATGCTCGAACATCCAAATATCATTTTTATTATGTTTAAAGTAATTTTATTATTTATTTATTGAAAAAAAAAATGGCAACAGGGAAAAGTTTCAAGAATAGTCGGTTGAATGCAAGCCGAAGCGCGATTGGATGACGGCAAGTTGGTTTATTAGTAGTCCATATAAGCTACCTTTTAGTGACAGTAACAGCCCCAAAATTTGATAGAATGCATTGTCATCGACATCGAACCTATCTGCCAAGTTTCAGTTCGATTGGATGGCGGCAAAAGGTTAATTAGGCATCCGCAGATTTGCTTCCATAATCGAAGTTAATGTTAAGAATTTAAAACACTTTAATTTCCTTGATATTTATGTGTATTAAAATATGCAATGAACTTATGATTCGTATAGATTAGATGGCTGGAAACAAGGACAAAAAAAGAAAACAAAAAAAAAAAACAAAAAAAAAAAAATGGCGATTTTGGCTATAAACTTTTTGATAATTTTTACATTATTCAGTTGAAAAGATGTCTTGTTCATATTTTTTTTTTATTTTTTATTTTTTTTTTTTTTGTCGTCAAAAAACAGTGCTGGTAACTAATTTTGCCTCCATAAACCTTGTTATAAATTGGGCAAAACAGAGGATTTTTTCACATCTCTAGAACGCTTACAGATTAAAAATTAAAATATTTTCGGGGAGATAATTTCAGATTAAAGTTATCGTCTGATACTTTCAAGATGAATATCCAAAAAAAAAAAAAAAAAAAAAAAAAAAAAAAAAAAAAAAAAAAATGGTTTAGTTCTTTAAACGCCCTTGTTTGTTTGTTTGTTTTTTTCGAATATTTTTGTATATTTTATTTTAAAGTTTATTTCAGCAAGATATTTTGAAATAAAGGCGACTAAACCATTAAAAAAATAATTGCATAGGTAATATGGCGAAGGAATGATACTTAGTCCCAAACACAACAATAATTTCGGTAACCAAAATATTGGCAATCCTTTATTGACGCTAAATCACATCATTTGGTCTGATTTTGTTTGTTGGAAACAGTGGAGGATAAAATGCAATTACACTTCGATAAATTTTTTTGATATTACGAATTAAACCAAAAGTTGCAGTATATCAATGAAGTAACTTACTCCATGTGTTAAGTAAAAATTACAAATAAAATATTTTAATTTTAATTGTAATTCTAGCATCTTTATCTTATGTAAAAGTTTTAATTCTCTATAAGCAGGTTATATTTTGAGCCAATTGATTTAAATAAAGATTTAATAAATGAAACTTAATTTGAAGCAATTGATTTACAAAGTGAAATATATACTCCTTATAATTTGTAAAAGTATGCAGCAAATTATTTAATTTTAGACTAAGCTTATTTGAAACATAATCTATTTTATTATGACGTTCGCTACGTTATTACATTGTTAAAATTTCTGCAAAAATATAGCATTAAGTCCTATCAATTCATTCATCTGGAATTAAATGAATTGAAAAACTGTCTTACAATGTATGCCGTAGGCATTTGAATATTTTAAGAATCATGTTGGCTGCACAGCTAAGCAACAGGATGTCAATTAAACTTTGGCTGCACATGATAAAATGACAATGTGTTTTTAATCTTTGTTAGCGTATGTTCATAATTGTATAAGGTGGTCATAAAGAAATGTGTCTATATATTGACGTCTAGCGGTCGTTTCGTTTAACAGATCGAGATGAGATTTCAGGTATATTTATTCAAAGGTATGAACTCAAGATTATGTGAACGGCAAAAAAATGGCACTCACGATTACGGTTATCGGTACAGGAATTCGAAATTTTTGAATTGCAACGTCCACTTTTTCGCGTCGTAAAATGCTCATCGCATGAGAACAGGATAAACAGCGTTGGAACGGTATGTGTACCACAAAAAATGTACGAGATATACCCGCACAAGAGACAGCTCTGCGAACGGTCAACAAAAACAAGATCGGGGATCACGGACAAAATTTGTGCATGGGAGAGGCAAGACACCAATCATTGCTTATGACCCGAAAACTGGAGATCTTATTTCTGCGCCATCAAAAATTAAACGTCCAGTTCCCGATGCAATTTCATCCATAATTGTGGATTTTGCTGGATATTTTCACCTTGAGCCAATTATGGATTAAATGCCATCAGAGAAAAGAAGAAAAAAAAAACACGCAGAAAGAGAACGGTCGATTGCAGAAAGTTCACAAAAGTACACTTTCAATGAAGATGTGAAAAAAGTGTTTATGTGTTTATTAAAGAATGTGTTTCGTGTTTTTTTTTAAATAGTACATTGCAAATAATCCTAACTTTACAAACTTGTTGCAGAAGTTTATTATTCTTTATTAAATCTTTGAGGACTAGATGCACTAAAGATATTTTTCTCTTTAATATACAGTTTTAAAAATAAAAATGTGCAAAAATGTTAAAAGACATATTAATTAAAGCAATGGTTCCTACTCTTAAATAAGAAAGGAATATAAAGTATAACCTTAATTTGTAAGTCACTTATTAATCGTGTGAATTTTGTGCCTCGATGTATGACGTCACGATTCAGTGCCCAGGCTTTGAGCATTAACTTGGTGTTGGATGAACATCAAACACGCAAGCATAACATTCTAAATGGATACTTGAATTTGTAAATTCGTATTTATCATTAGATGTATTATTGTAATTAATTATTTTCTAGATGTGACGTCACACATTGCGAAGAAACGTGTGACGTCGTGATACGAAAAATTGATGAGCAAATTTTAAGTATAGATCTTAAGCATGGCGACGTCACCAATATCAATTGATATAAGCTGAAAAAAGGAACTACTCGGTTGTGATTAGATAAACAGATACATTCGTGCATAAGATTCTTCTGAAGATATATTGTGACAGGCTGGATTGATAGAAATTGGGTTGCCAGATGCTCAAAATAATAGTTTCTATCAGATGCATATAACGGATCCCAAATAATAGTTCTTGAAAATTAATAATTGATACTGAAATATTTAAAACTTCTTTAAATTTTTTTAACATTTATTAAAGTTTATTTTCATTCTAAGATAAGATTTTCGACACAACCGATAAATGTATTTTCAGAACTCTTATCAATTTTAATGGACCTTATGGACAGAATATTTAGTATCATCATCAGAAGTGAGAAACAAAAAATTGCCTGATAATGACGAAGAACATAGTTGGCCCATGCGCTTGGTGTTATTTTTTTTTTTTTTTTTTTTTAAAGCAGGAATATTTTAAAATTGGTTGTTTTTTCCTTAAATTACTGGGCCTGGAAGAAATTGTTCCTCCGCTTAGTAAAAATGTATTTTTCGGAGAAAAAAAATACAATTTGGTTTTGGGTGGTGATATACATAATATCCTTTAATACTTGTAACTTCTACAAGATCGTACTTTGAAAAATTCGTGAGATAAGAAATGGTTCTTGCTCTAAATAGCTTTTGTGTGAACTTGTCTTAAACTACAAGACTTGTATCTAAATTTTAAATTTACACCGGCTTAAAATGTGAAACATTTTAGTTATTCCATAAACTTCATTTTCTTTAATATTAAAGTACCAAATGTAAAAGAAAAAGTCCAAAACAATATCAGAACTTTTCTTGTTAAAACCTTGTATTAGATTTTGATTCTTTTTTTCCTGGTTGCAAATTACGATATCACACATCGTACAAATCGAAAACAAAGAATTCCTAATGAGTCTAAAGTAGCTTTTTTTTCTCAAAATAAAATAAAAATGACACTTACCGGAATTAGAAAGTAGAGTCGTGTAAAGAAATTAAAGATCTTGACGACGCTGGCAATTTAAATCTGTGAAAGAAAAAGAAACAACTGTCATTAGAGTGGGTATAAAAAAAAATTGCAGATACTCAGAAAATTAAATTTTAAATTGGATTGCTGCCCAGTATGGAGTAACTCGACAAATGGGCTGATCACGTTAGCAACCAAACACTCCCAAAAACTCGATTACACTGAAGCTTATTCCACTTAAGTGGGTAGTGCTTCAACTAATGAACATAATAAAAATTTGTTCGGGGTTTTATTTATATTTACATGAAAATAATTGGGATTTTGGGTTGCCTAGAAATAAAGTTTTTCCGTAATTAAACAGCAACTTTTAAAGTCATTCCGAGCATGTTTTAATGAACATCACTCATTGAAATTTGTTTATAAAAAAATATATTATTTATATGCAAAGAAAAGTCCGATAAAAATGTTGCCTTTAAATGGATATAATTATTTAAAGAGCAAATTTTTACTATTTTGAGAAATAATTTGAGTTTCATACATATGTTATTTTATTTTTAAAATGTTAAAAAATTTGATGTGTCAAATTTTTTTAGACAAATGACGTCTTTAGGTCTGGTGTACCATAGTGGCAAAAATGTTTTTAAAAAATTCATTTGAAGTCATTAGATTTTACATTTGAACGTAAAATCTAATGAATATTTGAATATTAAGTTTTAAGTTATACATTATTTTTTTTTTATGAACAAACCATTTGAATGGTAAAAAATTGGATGAAATCATAATGATTTAATAATAAGTTTATAAAACAATTACAAAAATATATTAAACGACAAAGTTAAGGTAATAGCTTAAGTTATTCATACATAAATTGCTCTGAAAAAGGGATTTTTTGAGACAAAGTATTCATTAGGTTTTAAGTTTAGAGTCATTAGGTTTTACGTTTAATCGTAAAATCTACATTATTTTAATTAATTATTAAATTGCACATTTTCTTTTATGAGTAAAACATTTGAATGAATAAAAAATAGGATGTAGTTATAATGACTCAATTATAAGCTTATAAAACAATTAAAAAAACATACTAAATGACAAAGTTAAGGTAATCCCGTAAGTTATTCATACATAAATTGCTCTGAAAAGAGATTTTTTGAGACAAAATGCACCATTATAAGTTAACCCTTTGCACTCGAGTGGCGCCTCTCATGTGCCACACGATTGGATGCCGAAACACGAGAGGGCCACTAGGTTTGATGCGAAAATTTGATGCAAGGCCAATGACTGTGTTTAGATTGTATGAAGCAAATACATAAACGCCAATCGAACCTAAAATGTCTCGAATTGCTGGTCCCTCCGCGTGAAAAAGGCCTCGAGTGCAAAGGGTTAACCCTTATTTGGTATTAAATTTACATATTTTTTTAAAGTTGGAAGACGATGTCAGGGGGAAAAAAATTATAAAATTTAACGTCAAGTATCCCTTCAAGTGACCCTTCAATCTTTTGATGTGTACCTGGACATCATAAATACATCATTATGTTAGACATCTTCATCCCTTCCAACTCTTTGCTCTAAAACACTAAATATCAGTGTCAATGAAATGTTTCATGCCATAGTTTATCTTCAAACACTTATTGACGTATTGCTTCCACAAAAATTACACATAGGCGCGAATTATTTGCACGGCACAATGATTTGACATGCAGATCGCACAATAAGGGGGAGGGTAAATCTTTTCCACCGTCCACACTCTCCGTTCAGAACTTTATAGTATACAAGATAACTCACCAACACCGTAAAAAAACTGTTTTAAAGTTTTTATTAAAAGCAATTAAAGAAACCTCATATCCAGCTAGTAAGCAACGAGCGTGGAAGACGTGTTAATAAAACAAGCAAACAGTAACAGTTACATAATATCTTTAGGTTCAGTTGCGGTTCAAGTTAGTTCAAGTTCGTTAAATTCAAAGCCTAATATTCAGTCTGATCAGGATAACCAAATCCAAGCTCCGGGCAAGTCTGGCAACAAGGACAAGATGATTAAATTTTGCTGAATCTTGATTTTTTTTTAACTGTAATCCAGTGAACCTTGCACCTCCTTGCATCCTCTTGTACCTCCCTGGAGCCATCAATGAAGTTAAATATCTCTGTTATACATTTTCAGTTTAACAACTCATAGACTTAATCCAGTCAAACTCTCTTTCATACCTCAATTTCCCAATGAACCATACCATTTTTTTCCACTTTACATTTAATTTTTAAATTCGGGAAGGATGCAAGTGCTTCCTCTTGTACCTCCCTGGAGCCATCAATGAAGTTAAATATCTCTATTATATATTTTCAGTTTAACAACTCATAGACTTAATCCGGTCAAACTCTCTTTCATACCTCAGTTTCCCAATGATTCATACCACTTTTTTTGCACTTTACATTTAATTTTCAAATTCGGGAAGGATGCAAGTGCGTCCTCTTGTACCTCCCTGGAGCCATGAATGAAGTTAAATATATATGTTATACATTTTCAGTTTAACAACTCATAGACTTAATTGGATTCTCAATGTATAAATTAATAATAAATATATAAAACTGAATTGTCTGTACGTCTGAACCTTATACAAATCCACAGCTTTGCACCTAGAGGTATGAAATTTAGCTCATAGAAGCTTTAGTACATGGAGATTGAAGAGAACAACTTTTAAATTCAATTAAAAGTTGCTTTCATTACAATTTAATGACATTCAAAAAACTTCTTGGAATGGCAACGATATTTTTATTACATCAGAATAAAACTAAAAGTTATTTTAATGTCCCCCCTCTTATTTTTCTAATTATTTTTATGTTTTACAATCGCCTGTCCGATAAGTGGTTCCAATTTTATTGTAATATTTCAATATATTTACTGTAAATCGACGTTCTGCGCATATGCGGCTGTAGTGTTATGTATACATTACTAATAGTATTCTGAATGTCAACATAACGGCTAAGATTATTGAAATTCACCGATAACTTTCAAATCATTTCGACATTTGTTAAATGTTCTTCTTATTTTCATGTATGTATTCGTTTCCTTTATCCAGGATATCAAAATTCCTTCTTTGGATTGTTTTTATTTTTAGTATAGTGTTTTTGTACTGTGTATCCAAGTTCCATATTATTTCATCTAGATTTGAATACATTTTTTGTATTATATATTTTATTATTTACACCAATACTATTTTACAATTCTCACCAGAAGCGTAGTATTTCATTTGCGTTTTTATTTCTTTGGTATTGTTGCGTGGACGGGTTCGAAAGATTTGAAGCCAAAATCAGATCAAAACTTGCAGAAATTTATTCCAAAATAACTCTTCACAGTTCTCTTACAGCTCCAGAACTTCTCGTTCTAGTAGACACAATACAGCTCTTTTCACATCAATAGAGCACAAAACAGCAGTTAAAAACTTGACAACAACTGCTAAATCGCCGCAAAAGACAATGCAATACAGTTCGCTCAGTATCTCCAGTCAACTAATTCAGTGACTCAAAATCCAAGAACTAACTCCATCACCCGCTCCCTGAGCTTTTATAGGGGAGGTGAACGTACGTGAACCTTCTTGAAACTCCTAGAGGTAGACATTTAGAGAACTTTTCAGATTGTAGTCGAAAAGTCCTTATACATGTACATGGGATACATGTACCCATACATGTACCGAAAATGTCGCCAAATGGTCGCCAAGTTTGGCGACATTTGGCGATTTCTCGCCGAATTTGGCAACAAAAATTAGTCCCCAAAACCGTCACCAACTTGGCTCTATCTCGCCAATTTGGCGAGATTCCCATTACCATAATGTTAAATGCCCTGCCCCTTGAAACTCGCTTCCCAGAGTTACCTCTGTAAAACTCGTTATCAAGCGATAACACCCATATTGTCGGGAAACCAACTTAAAGGCGAACTATTGCACTGCCTTATGCAAAATGTACATAAATTTTCCTATTTACAAAATTAACACTACGAAATATTTACAAATATACAAAAATTCGTAACAGTATTTTATTTTGGTCTTGATTATGAGGTTGGTAAGGGGCCGGGCATGGACTACATTTTTCTTTCTGTACTAAAAATTTTTTGAAGAATACAAACATTTCGTTCAGATGTAGTATAAGACATTTCTTTGGCGAGATTTTATTTGGGACTTTTTTACAGATAATTGCGGTTTATCGCAACGGTTTTTATTTTCAATTATATTTTAATTTTATTATTATTTATATTTTAACTTAAGTTTGTACAAATCCGTTAGCTGGGTACCAGGGGGAAAGAAAAAAAAAGACCTTATCTTTAAATAAGACTTGATTCAAATACGTTTCTGGCTTAATATTTATCATGCCTTTGTAAGAAAATGTGAAAATTTCTATTTTTAGCATTTACGAAATTTTTTCTTCGGGCAGAACACCCATGTAGTCTAGTTGATCTGACTACTTTTCAAACAGTTTCAAGTGAAATGGAAGTCAAAAATGTTTTCCTAAATTTTGAAAAACTTTTGTACCACACAAACGTGGATTTTCCCCAAATTTTCGTACAAGAAATCTCTACTCACGTTCACATAACTGTTTTGTACAATCTCTTCTTGGCTGGTTTTGAATTCAATTTTCTTATTTAAAACGTTTTGTTAGATACTAAACAGTTGAATGGAATAAAATCAATATATTAGCCATACATACAATATATTTACTACTATTACAATGAAATATTAACAATTTTAGACTGCTATTTGTTGATTCTTTAAGGCTACGAGTTATTTTAAATAATAAATCGATTGTAATAAATATAGATGACAAATGTTGCAGGCAATATACTTTTTAAATGTTTCTACAATGCAAAAATAAAAAAATTAAAAAAAAATTAAAAAAAATAAAAAAAATAAAAAAAAAAAAAAAAAAAAAAAAAAAAAGAGTGAAAAGAAAAGCGTAAAAAAAAAAAAATGATTTTATTGATGAAGTTACTAGAAAACGTTTTGATGTGCGAACATTTTTGTGGGCTTTTTTTTTTTTTTTTTTTTTTTAATTTTATTCTGTGAATTTATATCTTTATACATCTAAAACGATTTAATACTTCTTTTAAAAATATTAGGTTTCATTCAGAATTAGATAAGCATTCTACAAACAAATATTGAAGTTAATATTCGAAAGCAATTCCAAACTATAGCACTTTTTCTACAAATTTTTAAAGTGTACGAAAACCTTTGGAAGCCATTGTAGATTTTCATTTCTATATGGGGAAGAAAGATTGATTTTTTAAACGTAATTTTTATACATTTTATTTATCATGGGTGTACAAAGTTTTATGAATGTATATTTATTATAACAGGCTACAGATGATCTAAGCTGGACATTTACGTCCACCTTACATCTTTGTTGAATAAATGTAGTAATGCTATTATAAATTCTTTATTCGACCATCTGTGCAGCATTAATGCACACTGCATCTATGCTTACCGAATATATATGATTTTTGCCGTTAAATCATGCCACACGAATATACCGAGGCCAGATTTCAGGTGGATTAACACACGAGGATAGCTTTCTTTAAAATTGTTTAGACATAAAAGGTTTTCAAAGCTTTTAGCAGTTAGAAGTAAGTAGTATGTACTTCATTTTATATAAATACGGAGTCTAAAATATTTCATAAAATAGCAATTTCAGTTTTAATACATGCATGCACAGTACGCGAGAAAAAAAAAATCAGAACGATGGCTATATCTTGTGCTCTAACTGTTGAAATAACAAACAAAAGGTACCGTTGTAAATCGTGGAAGGTTTTTAATAATTGCACATAGTTTTTTTTTTTTTTTTTTTTTTTTTTTATTTCCATATTTATTTTTCTTATACATATTAAAACAGAACCAAACTTTAAAAAGTTCAATGGCCACATCATAATATTATCCCATATTTGGATTTAACATCCAAAAAAATGTCGAAATACAAAAACTCATAATTTTGCAATGAATGGTTTGTAATTTAAATGATAAAAAGAAAAAGATAAATTAATGTTAAATAAAAAAGTTGGGTTTTTTTTGGCCATAAATACTTAAATAATTAATATATTTCAGTAATTTTTGCCTCAAAAGATGGTTTGTAAATGGCCTAACATAAATAGCAATCAACTTTTGCATTAATTTTTTTTTAGTAATTAATAATTAATTAATAAAATAATTTTAATTTTTTTTAATAGAAACATACATTGTTTTGCTTTCGTTAGATTTTCCAATGTCTAACCCCCCCCCCCTCCCCCACACACACAATTTTTTTCGTTCCATTTTGAATTATAGTTCTTGATTTTTTAGCGAAAATGTAAAAAAACGCTCACTTTAAGGGACCGTATAATAGACGACATTTGAAAATAATCAAAGATCAATTCAAGATAAACTGGAGGTGTGGAAAATCGCACAACGTTCAATTACATTATAATATTGGCCATTGCATTAAAATTTTATACGGTGTTATTCAAAAGTAATAATCTGCAATAATTTTTACATAGGCAAGGGAAAAAAATTGGCGACATTATTTAGTAAACATTATAATGTATTTTCTTGTGCACGAAAAAAAAAAAAGAATAAGAAAAAAAAACATGAATCGTTGTTGGGCGATGCTCAAGGTCAAAGAGCTCTGTGTTGAATGCATTCATTTTTAACTTTATACGCTTTTATAACATTTCTACGGAATTTTTATCGGAGAAAACAGAATGAGAACCCCTTAAGAGGTATAGTCACGGATATTTTAATCAAAATCGTCAGAGCTTTTTTTCAGCAATTGCTGAAAAACATGATTTTTTCATTTAAAAAATAATTTCAATATTCATGTTAAATTTGTGTTTACTGTATAACGTTTCCGTAAAAAAAATAATTATGCTTTGCTGAATACTGCTTACTAATGCCTATATTTTATACTTATCAATTTTCTAATCATCAGCAGTATACGTTATATTTCTGCAACTACAGTTTTCGATATTTTATTTATTTCGTGTGAAGAATACACATCTTTAATCTTGTAAATAAATTATGTTACTTTTGCGTTTACTTGCTATTTTTGTATTAATCTTAAACATGATACTATAAATCCAAGTAGTTTCTATGTCATTTTAGACTAATATTTGTATTTTTTAACGTCGTGAACGCTTAATACTGAAAGTTCGATTTCACCCGCTGTGAAGTAGAACCTTAAAAATATCTTTCGTTTTATGGAAATGAATTGAAATTTGGTATATAGAGTAAATAATGTATTCTAAATCGAATTAAATGATAAAAATCGAAATGATCGAAACACCGTCACCCGCAACGAAAGCTACAATACGCTCTAATGGATCACGTCCGGGTCGCCATTAAAGCGTATTGTAGCTTTCGTTGCGGGCGACGGTGTTTCGATCCGAGGACCATAGTATCTCGAGACAGATGCGTTACCTCTGTGCAAAAGAGTATTCCAGTGCACAGAAGAATTATCTGATATTTGAGGTCGCCACACAGATTTGTAATGCTATGTAAACTTTGTATATTGTATCATTATGTAACTTTTTGTAATATAACTTATATGCGGTGTTAACTTTGTAAACATAATTATCATTGTCTATTAGGTAATCTGTAATTTTGGTGTTTTTTATTTTGTATTCTGTAAATTCTGTATTTACTATTATATGTTATTCTACAATTTCTGTATTTTATATTATGTATGCAAATTCAATGCATGTATATATCTATACTCGGCCAATCTTGTTGGGCCTTGAGCCGATTGCTGGTCTTCAAATTTGAATATGTATTGTGTTAAATCACTGACTTTCTTTTTTAATTCGTATAAAAAATTTATTCTTGAGTTATTTCTAAGAGATAAATTTGAATAACAGATATCCATTACGTACTTAGCTCATTCCACTTAAAAGAATATCTTTTAAGACAAATCATAGTTTACCACTTAGCTTTTAATTTAAATGGCAGAACATGCATACATTTTCTTCCCGCAAAAAGTAAACCTCGGGGGCTTTTATAGCTAAATTTATCTCAGCAAGCTTTTAAATTAATCATATTAAATTTCATTTCTTTCCATGAACTTTTCAAGCATACTTACTAGAAAGCTCTCCAAGTCATAATCTGCTAATTTGCAGTATCCTTAATCATTAAAAATATGACACACGAAGGCTTTATTCTCCCCTTTATACCATCATAACTGTTCCCAGTTTAATATTGCAGCCCACGCAAAATATGTCCTATACATTATGCATGTCGAAAAATAAATACTAAAGTGCTTCACAGGGCAAATTTTTCAAAATCAGTATTCTCCCTAAAAAAGGAAAGGAAAAGGAAAAACCCTGGCACCGAACTCTTTGGTTCCTGGGGCAGATTGTTTACATTTTTCATTTTTGAAATCACCGACCAACTTCTTTTTCTTTTTTCGAGAAGTGTGGCAGATTTTGACAAGTGGGTTCGTTTGAATATAAAAGAGAAAATATATTTCGATGTTTCTAGTCTCATGAAGGATGGACTCTTGAAATTCAAAGTTGAAGTTATACGAGGCTTTTGAATCAGAAAGGATTAGAATATTTGGCAGCGAAATAATAGTAAAGGAAAATATTCAAGACCTTGTTATGAAATGAATTGTTAGAAGGTAAGCTATTCGGAATTTTATTTACGCTAAAATCAGTTTCAGCTTGAACATAATAATGTAGGAAGCACCTTTCACAAAAATAGTTGTTTATGCAACTAGTTGGGAAGGTAATATTTTTTAAAACGATTTAAAATGCTTATTTGAAGAGTGAGTCAGCACGAGTCAAATAATTTACCGAATTCGAAAAAGTATTTTTCCACGTGTTGAATAGAATAGTTTTTTATTATCACGAGCAAAAAATATTTTTAATATATAAACTAATGTTGGCAACTCCAGTCAAGGAATCTCTTCTTGAAATATCATTTCTATACCAAAACTACATAAAATTTAAGCACGAGAAGTGCTGAAAAGTACTTTTTCACACTAGTGCGAGAAAGTTACTTTCAAGCACGCCTCCCGGTAAAGTGTTACTTTCTCCACGTTTTCTGATTAAAAATGATCAAATAAAATTACATTTTTTGCACGTTGTTATAAGAAAGTCAATTTTGTATTCGTTAACATTTCACTAACGTATGTGAGTTTGACACAAGTTATATATCACGTTGAAGATATTGGGGAGATCGTACTCCCATAAAAAACTACTAAATTCAGAGGAGGATTACTACAAGCATACTAAAATATTGAGGTTATAAATATGGATCTATAAGAAATTGCTACTTGATAAGAAAATACATCTCTAAAAGTCTGATCTACCAACTATATGTATAAATTTTTTTATATATTGGACTAAGAGTTTTAATGGATTATAATGTGTTAAAACATTTAATCTGGAAAAAATTAACACGTGTAAAAAGTAGTGGCTACATTTTAAAGTTACGTTTGAATTTGAATACCTAAGCAGTAAAAATTTTTAAAGTTTACATGTTACAAAATATATATACATTAGGAATTGCCAAATTTGACTCAAGTCTGCATTTTTTTTTTTTTTTTTAATATTCCCGAATTCATTACCTTTAAAATAATAATATTTTCTTTCTGAGACTCAAATTACTTTTTAAATTACAGTGGGTTTTGTGAACCTGTTTTGTATCACGTTCATTAGTGTAGTAAACTTTAAACGCGTTTTCTGAAGAATGACATTTTGGTGTTGTAGGACTTTACGCCAACGGTCATAACTTCATAATAAATTGTCCGATTTACAAAATTATAATTTTGTTCTGAAGACACAAGTTGTGAATGTGTTTCCTATGGAGAATCTAACATATATTAATATAAATACATTTTTTATGAATATTTTAATCTTAATTTTTTGTTCAAAACTACGTATCTTTTTTAAACTTTTTATTTAAAAAATTTTAATTAAATAAATATTGCAGCCAAATTCAAAATTCTCCATAGGAACATGCGTCAATATAATATATTTTATTTGCAATAAAAATCATACCTCTAAGTTAATTATAAGTTTATTTATGCATGTTCTAATAATGTCATAATTAGTCACTTTAATTGCAATTAGCTGATTAAAAAATTGACTGGAAAAAACGTACATAAGTGCATAATTTTTAATGCTGATATACTTCCAACAAATTAGAAATTATAACTTAAAAATTAAAGAAAATCATCTCAATCGTATATGTATAACTTAAATAGGATTCTCAGAGAATCGGAAGGCTCTATCTAATCCAGAAACTACTCATAGCATTGGTTTACAATTTTGTTTTGCTAATATTAAGACACGTTTACATCAATGGAATTCTTTCGTAAAAAAACATAGTGACCACAGAACTTGGAAATCAGGGAAATGTCAGGGCATTTTTTTTAAATTTCACAAAAATCAGAGAATTTTTATATTGTTTTGAGAGTACCTTACCCCGTTCATCCATAATTTGACGCCATTTTCCAGGAGAATTGTGGTAATTGTTAGAAGTTTCATATTACGATATGATTTAAACTTTTCATTTCGGTCAAAACTATTTTTAAAAAAATTGGCAAATAATCTCTTTGGCATAAATGTTATATTTAACCTTTTTATATAAAATTAGAGCAAAAATCATGAAAAACAATACCCTTTTTTCAAAAATTTGAGCTCGGATAGATAGTTAAAAAAATATTTAGTTTTTCACTTTGCGATTTGGCGGGAAAAAGCCATTTTTGCGTGAAACGTCAACGCGCAGATAATGAACCAGTCTAAAACCTGTTTTAGAAAGGGAATAAGTGAGGTTTCTCCTTTGTTTTGCGACTTTATCTCAGCGTAACCACGTCAAGTTTTTTTTTATACGTTTTTGGTCACGTGACTTTTGCTTTGATTTCGGCTAATTTCAAACTCGATTTTTGATTAATTGAAAGCATAAAGATAAAAAAATATTTGCACTGCTCAAATATATTTGTTGGATAACACTAGAAAATACAAAAAATATTCATTTTCCTCACTTGTGCAAGTTCCTCATTCAGTTAACTTTTTAGAAATCTATCAGGGAAATCAGGGAATTATCGGGGAACTTTTTGTTCCCAATTTTGTGGCCACCCTGAAAAAAAAAAAATCATTTGACAATTTATAATAATTTGGAATTATTTTAATAAAATTTTCAAAAAAGTTCGCTTGAAAAGTAAAAAAAAAAAACAAAAAAAAAACGGTCTAATTTATATTTCTACAAAAAGTATCTGTTTTGCAAAGGCATAGCTTGTAAGAGGAAAAAAAAGTTTCAAAATAAAATATTAAGTAGATTATGGGAAAAGGTGCATCTGCATCTTAGAAAAAAAAATGTATGCCTTTTTTTGGCTAATATATTAAATATTACATTACGCTAAAAACTTCAAAACGGATTTTGAGGTAAATTTTTATCTTCCGATGCCACTTACAGACTCGAAAGGGGCTTTAAATAATCTTGATCGTTGTAATTTAAGCGTTCGAAAACTTCTAATTAACAATAAAGCAATAATAGTACTTCATCAAATACCGCAAGTCAAACGGAAGTAAAGACCCAAAAGAACTACATTACATTGACAGTGGTATTTACAATTCATTTTATTTGTCCACTGAAATTAGGTAACGAAATTTGCCCGAAGCTATTAATACCTCAAACTAACGAATGCCCGAATAGTCAGGAGATCCATGTGTTTAACTCTACGCCTCTTTTAACGATACAGAATTTTAATTAATTTCCCAGCCCTTCAAAAACTCTCCAATGACTGATCCGTCAACACAGAAAAACTTCTTTCGAAGAAGGGAAAACAGTTCCTTCAATTTTCCGCCCGCAGATTAAACAAACTCCCGATAAATCGAATGATTTCGTGATTGCGTTCCTTTTGTGTTCTCTCCAGAAAAGAACAAAAGGGAAGGTCAAACAAAGATGGCCGCCGCGGGAGTTATCTGTCTTTGTTGTTTAGTCGTTTTGCCTGGAACAAATCGTTTGAAAGAGGATCCTTTGATCTCTTAATCGAAATATTTATGTTCGTATGCTATCTGTTAGCGAGTAAAACAGTGGGACCGTATCCCTTTAATTAGAGCTGCTCAAGCAGTCACCGCAAAAGTCACAAAGGGAATTCTGTCTTTTATGTTCGAAAGGGATATTTATTGACTTCGAATTCAGTTGTGTAACCTTAACTTTAAACCTGACGAAATGGCGCTCATTTATATCTGCGGAAAATGTAAATGTCCTAACTTAATCCAAAACTTTAAAAATCTCTTAATGATATGTTTACATTAATAGCAACATAATTGCCGAGGCCCAAAATCCCGAAAAATTAAAATGGAGATTTTGACAATTTCTGATTAGTCCTTAGAAAATAGTATTTTTAATTCATTGAATGACTCAAGTTCTTAGATTTTAAAAAAGCGCCGATTCTATTATAACAGCGTGTTTCTTGGTGCGTGTTTCTAATTTTAAATATCAAAAACATTCCTATCGGCGAAATGTGCGGCAAAATGGGGATCAAAATTTATTTATTTATTTATTTATTTATTAAACATGAAAGTTAGTTTATGCAGTCATATTGAAATATCAATTATTCTTATTATAGTAATTTTATTATTTATTTTATTAAAAAAATTTGGCAACAGGAAAGAATTTCTTTGATGGTCGGTTAAATGCTATTTTAGCGCGATTGGTTGTTTTCAGATTATCTGGCACTGTCAGCTACACGAGGGCTATAATGTGCCGAAACATTCGTCATTAGACAAGCCAACATACATTTACAAACACCCATGCCTTACGTGGGACTCGAACCCGCAACCTCATGGTCTAGAAGCTAGCATGCTAACCACTATACCGTTTGATCGGCTTATCACGAATGGATCAAGACAAGTTTGTTTATTAGTATTCCGTAAAAGTGACCTTTTAGTGACAGTTACAGCCTCAAAATTTGATAGAATGCATTGTCATCAACATCGAATCCATCTGTCAATTTTCAGCCCGATTGGATTATGGCAAATGGGTTATATAGGCCTCCACAGATATGCCTGCCATCGACACACAAAATTGAAGTTAATATAAAGATTTAATTAAAAAAAATATTTAATTTCAAAGGAGAAACGCAAAAGCATCAAGGGTATGCATTTGAATTTTTTTGGATTTAGGTCTTTTTTACTTATGATGGCAGATAGGTAAAAGTAACGTGATATAATTTGATGATTGTAATATCTTTCGTAAATGAATCCTTAACTTTGAAATTACCTAACTGCTAAACAGTGAAAGAAAGAAGAGACATGTGGTATGATGGATTGACAGGTATGGAACTCTAAATACACAGATTTTCCAAATGAATTGATGGGAGTAATTTTGACTGTATATGGTTGATATGCAGTTACACAGATTTTCGAAAATAATTGAGGGGAGCAATTTTGACTGCATATGGTTGATATGCAGTTACACAGATTTTCGAAAATAATTGATGAGAGTAATTTGACTGCATATGATGGATACACAGTCAAAATTAACGACTGTATATGGTTTACCTTTGAGGCCTCATTTAATGTGTATGTATTTCTCAATGAGAAAAACTGATGAATTGGGGTACTAGTTACTCGTCTATGTGTCTGACAAAACCACTGCAACTGCATTCATCAAAAGTGACTGTTTAGATTCCAGTATCAAGTAGAGAGATTATAAGACACTTTAAGATGATGGGAACGATAAATTCATTTGACCATCTGAACCATGAAGATCACCACAGAAATCGACATCTATTTTTTTACAACACTTATTCTTCACTTTCCTATTTAAGATATTCTCGAAGTGAAAGCAAAATATATTTCCATATTTACTTATGTTTTGATATTTATTGACTTTTCTGTGGCACAAATTCCATTAAATCATAAAACTAATTTCCACATATTTCAACCTTTGATTTTCAAATACAAATACAAATTTTACCATAAACAACAACAATGGGCTCAAGTCCCAACAGGGTTGGTGAAATGAAAAAAATATATATATAGATACGTATAAATAGAATTTGCATTTGCATAACACAAAATACAGAAATTGATGAGTAACATAACAGAAGATACAGAATTTGTCGAATTACAATATAGAATCACCAAAATTGCTTATTACATAATTTACTAAAATAATTAATTTTAACAAATTATGATTCAAAAAGTTACAGGATCGTACATATAATCAACTTTGGTTCTTTTAAGTAAATGTACATCTTTGTAGCATAGACCCATCAATAACAATCATAATTTTACAATTCCGTTTCATTGAACAGATTTAGTGTCTCTGGACTGTATAGCATGTTCCCTGATCAAGAATGAAAAGAATTAATTAAATCCCCTATAAAATATTATTTTCGAAATTAATATAGCAATTTCTTATTGTTTCAATAGATACACAACAAGTTCATAACAATAACATATGAATAATGTGAAATTCAACGTTTACAATAAAGTTGTATACCAAAAAAACAAAACTTATCCTTGAGTTGCGAGAGTGTAGTACGTCACTTTTGGGTCCATGTTAAAACCATGACGTCACAATTTGCGTCATGAAAGTTACTGGGTTAACATTCCGAATTAAAGTCAATTAAAACATTTCATCTATTACAATTCAACACAACATTCATTTCGTTTCTCTCTATCTTTCTATGTAAAAACGGGGGAAAAAGTTAAGTTAAAAAAGAGTCGACGATGTTTTGGGATTTTTTTACCCGCACCCACTTCTCAGCATCAGACCACAGAAACTATTGCATTTAAAAGTATGAAAATTTGTAGAAAGATGTTTGGAAATATTCTGATAAGAAAAATTTAGTGATATGCAAACTTTAGTTGCCGAGTTATTATATGTCAAAGAGAAAAATATTTTTTATACGGTGTCTTCACCAGGGAAAGCTAACCCGCTGCAGAAATATAATATTTTGCAGGTAAATAAATATATATTCTAAATCATTTCCATTACCTTTTTTTAAATTTCGATGTAGTTTTGGAGTTATGAAATATCTAAATTTCGAAAAAAATGTCGATTGATTTTTTTTATAAACAGCAAAAAGTATTAAAAAAAAAATTATTTCAATAAATTATACCACGACATAGTTCAGATTATCAGAATCGATTTAAAAATAAACTGGAACTCAGATTATTGAAATAGTGACGCATATGTGATTCATTTAATTTAGTTAAAACGGTGGTGTTTTATTTAACTTTTTTCACCAATCAAATTTAAAAGGTGTATTATTTCGATGTAGCTGCTATATATAGTACAGGGTTCTCCCACGTTCATTGAAAGTTATTAGAAAAACTTAATATTTTTTCACTTGTTTTCAAGGTCTTAAAAGTACTTGAAAATACTAAGAAGTCCGTAAAAGTACTTGAAAATACTAAGAAGTCCGTAAAAGTACTTGAAAATACTAAGAAGTCCGTAAAAGTACTTGAAAATACTAAGAAGTCCGTAAAAGTACTTGAAAATACTAAGAAGTCCGTAAAAGTACTTGAAAATACTAAGAAGTCCGTAAAAGTACTTGAAAATACTAAGAAGTCCGTAAAAGTACTTGAAAATACTAAGAAGTCCGTAAAAGTACTTGAAAATACTAAGAAGTCCGTAAAAGTACTTGAAAATACTAAGAAGTCCGTAAAAGTACTTGAAAATACTAAGAAGTCCGTAAAAGTACTTGAAAATACTAAGAAGTCCGTAAAAGTACTTGAAAATACTAAGAAGTCCGTAAAAGTACTTGAAAATACTAAGAAGTCCGTAAAAGTACTTGAAAATACTAAGAAGTCCGTAAAAGTACTTGAAAATACTAAGAAGTCCGTAAAAGTACTTGAAAATACTAAGAAGTCCGTAAAAGTACTTGAAAATACTAAGAAGTCCGTAAAAGTACTTGAAAATACTAAGAAGTCCGTAAAAGTACTTGAAAATACTAAGAAGTCCGTAAAAGTACTTGAAAATACTAAGAAGTCCGTAAAAGTACTTGAAAATACTAAGAAGTCCGTAAAAGTACTTGAAAATACTAAGAAGTCCGTAAAAGTACTTGAAAATACTAAGAAGTCCGTAAAAGTACTTGAAAATACTAAGAAGTCCGTAAAAGTACTTGAAAATACTAAGAAGTCCGTAAAAGTACTTGAAAATACTAAGAAGTCCGTAAAAGTACTTGAAAATACTAAGAAGTCCGTAAAAGTACTTGAAAATACTAAGAAGTCCGTAAAAGTACTTGAAAATACTAAGAAGTCCGTAAAAGTACTTGAAAATACTAAGAAGTCCGTAAAAGTACTTGAAAATACTAAGAAGTCCGTAAAAGTACTTGAAAATACTAAGAAGTCCGTAAAAGTACTTGAAAATACTAAGAAGTCCGTAAAAGTACTTGAAAATACTAAGAAGTCCGTAAAAGTACTTGAAAATACTAAGAAGTCCGTAAAAGTACTTGAAAATACTAAGAAGTCCGTAAAAGTACTTGAAATTCTTAGAGTTCCCCAAAAGTCCTTTGTTTTTGCTGATGGTGTAAGACCGATGGCAATATTTATGAAAATTTAACTCTTATTTGCTTATTTCCTAGAGACTGTTGGTTATCCCCATTGCTCTAAAATTGCCTGGTACATTTGAATTTCACGTAAGTCAACTTAGCATATGAAGAATTTATTGCAGCATCATCAAAGTCTGTTTATGAGGCAAAATGCAAATTGTGCATAAAAGATTTTGATATTAGCTGTAAAATCAGACATTAAAGATATGCCTGAAAATAAATTTTCAAAAGGTCCTTAAAATATTATTTAGGTCCTTAAAAGTCCTTGAAAAGTTATTGATTTTCATTCAGTGAGATGCCTGTAGATTTTTGAGTATTTTTGTAGTATGAGGATTATAGTAGTATGAAAACTACGTTACTGTTAACTCATTAGGACTTGTGATCAATCACCAAGTCACAAAATGTTTTAACCCTTTTCACTCGTATGTCCCCGTATGGGGGACATCACTCGTTTTACCATCGCACTCGTATGTCCCCGTACAGGGGACATCACATCTGTATTGGGCAAACTGAGATAACTTAACCAAAACATTTCTGTTCGAAGTATTTCTAAGTTGATTTGCTTTGGTGGAGGTGCCGGCATTACGTTCTGCTCCTAAATATTGTTTATATAGTTTGTTCATATTATTACACTTCTTACATTTTTAACCTTTTGCACTTCGAACCATTCTGGACGGCTACCAGCAGATCAGCCCTAGTGTTGCCCTTGCGCCAGTAAATTTCAACAAATCCAACCATCGACAAACTCTCCTTATCGCTCCTTTCAAGTGACGCAGAAAAATGCTCCGCCCGTCATGAACCAACACGTTTCACGTTCTCTTTTGACACAAAACCCCGCTGAAATGATTTTTTTTTTTATATCTTGGTAATTTTACCATATTTTGATTTGATTTCTTGTGCCATTTCAAGAGAAAACTTCAGGGAAACATGTATTTCTCAAAAAGTTGTGCTGGAAAAAGTTAATTCTCCGTAATCACTAATAAACTTGAATGTCCCCTGAGAGGACACATCCGAGTGATATGCTAGATTACGATGTCCCCTGAGAGGACACATCCGAGTGATATGCTAGATTACGATGTCCCCTGAGAGGACACATCCGAGTGATATGCTAGATTACGATGTCCCCTGAGAGGACACATCCGAGTGATATGCTAGATTACGATGTCCCCTGAGAGGACACATCCGAGTGATATGCTAGATTACGATGTCCCCTGAGAGGACACATCCGAGTGATATGCTAGATTACGATGTCCCCTGAGAGGACACATCCGAGTGATATGCTAGATTACGATGTCCCCTGAGAGGACACATCCGAGTGATATGCTAGATTACGATGTCCCCTGAGAGGGACAGAGGAATGCAAAGGGTCAATGCGGTGTACTGTAATATACTTAAGTATTCTTAGTAGTTTCAATAAATTATTTTGACTCGTTGAAAAATAAAATATGTGGCCACAATCCCATCCTAGGTCAAGCGGTGTATTCATGGGCTATATTTTTAAATTTTTGATTTAAGGATGGTAAACCTTGGATGGTAAACTTTCTTGTTAAATTGGAACACATTTCCATAAAAAAAAATTAATCTTGATTGAACATGAAAAAAAATTCCGAGTTATTTGCTAACTTTCTAAAGCATAATTACGAGTGCAAAGGGTTAAAACGTATGCTTTGGTCAAAATGTCTCATATGATGTCAATAACGTCCCCATTATCGAATTTATTTTTGGGCTGAATATTTTACGAAGTAGTTTTCAAATATGTTGTTTATTTAGGGAATATTATTTATAGTTCAAAAATTTCTCAAAATATTTTACTTGACTCATTAAAGACGACTTTGAAAGGGATAAACCAGTCATTGTTTTTGATTTTATCTTGTTTATTTAGATCATTTAAGATATATTTTGAAGTTTTCAAAAAAAAATTGAAAAATTATTTTTATGATTAAAAAAAAAAAAAAAAAAAAAAAAAAAAAAACCTCTAAGTGGAGCCACAAACGTAATTTATTAGCAAAGAAAAAAAAATTATTGGAAAGTTATCTTGACAGTCGTCGATAATGGGTTACTATACAAAATAGTTATTTTTGTGAAATAATAGTACAAAATGCTATGGCTGAAAATCTAGTAACTTTGGTTTAAACAAATAAGTTAACTTCGATATTGATTTTAATTCTATTGTTTGCCAAGATTCTGTGATATTTTAAGAAGAGTAGTTAGTGATTTCATTAATTATATTGATAATCATTTATTGATTTCCGTGTCACAACGCTTTTCCTGATGGACGGTTTTCAGTTATGTATTTTTAAAAGCAATTCGCAAGCGCATCGAGCTTTGGGTTTGGCGGCCATTATTGTTCATTGACTTGATTGCGAAGCAATCTCCCTAGTTTGTATAACATTCGAAATTAAATTATCAATTAGTTTGAAAAATATTTCAATACTTTCTATAATAGAAGACATTTATTGCAAAATCTTTCAATACTTTCTATAAAAGAAGACATTTATTGCAAAATCTGTCAATACTTTCGATAAAGAAGACATTTATTGCAAAATCTTTCAATACTTTCTATAAAAGAAGACATTTATTGCAAAGTCTTTCAATACTTTCTATAAAAGAAGACATTTATTGCAAAATCTTTCGATACTTTCTATAAAAGAAGACATTTATTGCAAAATCTTTCAATACCTTCTATGAAAGTAGAGATTTATTGCAAAATCTTTCAATACTTTCTATAACAGAAGACATTTATTGCAAAATCTTTCAATACTTTCTGTAAAAGAAGACATTTACTGCAAAATCTTTCAATACCTTCTATGAAAGTAGAGATTTATTGCAAAATCTTTCAATACTTTCTATAACAGAAGACATTTATTGCAAAATCTTTCAATACTTTCTATAAAAGAAGACATTTAAACTCCGCTCAAGCGGAATTATTATTTAATTTATATTCGAAGTTTTCCAATGTGATATAAAACTATTTAACAGAAGATCTTTCATACCCTCTGATTCTAAGAGATAACAATGTACTAATTACCAAACCAAAACGATTGGTACTAATCTGCGGAATTAAAAGAACAAAAACAGTTTTCGAATTAACTCGGTTCTAACGAACGCGAACAATTCTTTGTTTCACGAAGTTACCCTCTTTTAAAGTAATACACAGGAGAATTAAAATGATAACAATAAACATAACAAAGCGCAATTCCTAACTGCAACTGTGATAAAGTTCTTCGATATAATTAATAGACTGCTACGTGTTCGATTTTCTTTTTCGGCAATTTTAATGATTTGTAGGAGGAAACTAGAATCCAATCCAATTAGGGCAACTAATAACCTATTTTTTAAGTTGATTAAAGAAGAGGTTTTTTTTTTTTATGAATATAATATATTATATTGCATAGGGTTCTTAATTAAGTTCATATTTGTTCATTTAAACGTAAAGACGTGTTTTGGAAGCTAAATGGTTTTAGAAAAAATTAAGAGTTCCGTTGGTTTTATCTAAAGTTCCTTATATTCTATTTTTAGACCTTGCAAAAATAAAGCTATCATAAAAAATACTTATATATGGCCATGACTAAGTAAATAATCGTTTAATTAGAGAATTTAAAACAAAAATAGTTATTCATAAACATTCAATTTATCTCAGCATTTTCCATAAAAAAAAAGAGTACTTTATGTAAGTTAACGCATAAAGTTAACCAAGAACGATTTTCATATTTCATTGACAATATTTTAAATACTAAATTTTATTTCTCATACAAACTGTGATGAATTTAACTAATATAATTTTAGTGTGATTTCAAATACAATTTATTTAACGATAATTTAGGGAATCACTCATATACTTCTTGAAAAATGTCACCACCTGACATTATGCAGTATGGATATTTTGCAAAATGGTATCAGGAAAAGGGTTACATCAATGTCAACAGCTTGTGACCAAACACAAACACCACATTTAAAAATATAAGTTTTTTTTATTTTTTATTTACCTTTTTTAAAACATGATGGATAAGACAATGATCCGATTACGAGGTATGTATTTTTACTTTCAACTATCCATATGTAGACATAGGGGAGTAAAAGTATAGAATTTGGTTAAAAAAAAAAAATCTGCATCTCTCCGCGTTTTTGAACATCCTAAGATTTCAAAAAAGTGATCTAGAAAAAATTACTGTCTGTGATCAGAATCATAACTCCCGAGCAAATTGACCTACGACGTTCAAATTTGGTGTGCGGGTATATGGTATTTTTTATTTACCTTATTTTAAAACATGATGGATAAGACAATGATCCGATTACGAGGTATGTATTTTTACTTTCAACTACCCATATGTAGACATAGGGGAGTAAAAGTATAGAAAAAAAAAATCTGCATCTCTCCGCGTTTTTGAACATCCTAAGATTTCAAAAAAGTGATCTAGAAAAAATTACTGTCTGTGATCAGAATCATAACTCCCGAGCAAATTGACCTACGACGTTCAAATTTGGTGTGCGGGTATATGGTAGCCATGAGACCTACCATCAAGGTTTTTGTCAAAATCGCGCAAGCGCATAAGGTAGCTGCCATTGAAAAAAATCATGTTTTTCAGTAATTGCTAAAAAACAGCTCTAACGATTTTGCTCAAAATCGCTGTGGTAAAGCCTCTGAAAGTGTTCTAAACATCCCCACCTCCGAAATTTCCACAAAACGATTTAGTTGCGTAAAAAGTTGAAAAACAAATGTCTTTAACACAGACTTCTCTTTTCATGAGTATACTTCATCAACGATCATTTTTTTGTTTTCTCTCCTCAATTTCACTTATAAGAAAGGAGAATACAGAATCATTCAGAATTCCCTCCCGGGTTTCGTAAAGTGGGGCAGGAACTGAACTATCGCATTGATGTATGCCGTGTGACCACACTTTTAACACCTGTAAGCTATGTAAATAAAACTTGAATTGTTTCTGAATTCTTTCAAATGTTCTTATTTGCTGTGTTAGTCTTAGTTTTTTACTACAGTGCTCCGAAACCTGGGAAGAAATTCTAAATAACCCTGTATAAGAAATATCGCAAAAAATATCGCCAAACTGGCCACTTTTGCAAAAAGAATGATGAAAATATAAAAACGGTAAATGACACAAATCCACATCAGTAATAAAGTGTAATTGAAAGTTGTGCGATGTCCCACACCCCGAGTTCGCTTTCAATTATCAATATGTTAATATAGGACAATTAAAATATTGTTTTTGCTTTAAAAAAATTATTTTTTTGCTTTTCTCCACGTTTTTGAACATCCTGGCTTAAAATTAGGGGTGTGGAACATCGCACGACTTTCAATTACACTATAATATTGGTCATTGCATGAAAATTTGATATGGTGTTATTTACCGTTTTCGTATTTTCTCTCATTTAAATAAAAATGGCCAGTATGGTTTTATTTTTGGCAATAATTTTTACCTAGGCTAAAAAAAAAAAAAAAAAAAAAAAAACCCGCTGCTAAAATGGTAAAGTTGGCGATTTTTCTCGATAAACATAACATTGACTTTTCTTGTGCTAGAAACAGAAAAAAAATCCATCGTTGGATGCTCGAGGGCTAAGAGATCATCGTAAAAAGGCATTCGTTTTTCAACTTTTTACACTTTTATCGCAGTTCTGCAGGGATTTCAGATTTGGGGACGATTAGAACACTTTAAAAGACATTAGTTTGGGTAATTTAATCGTTAGAGCCGTTTTTTAGCAATAAATTGATGAAAAGCATATTTTTTTTCATGATTTTCCATGCTTTGTACATTATGAGCCTTTGCGATTTTGACGAAAACCTTAATGGTATGTCCCGTGGCCACCACTAACCCGCATGACAAATTTGAACATCATAGGTCAATTTGTTATGCTGACCATGTACACACAGACACTCAGAAACATGGACAGATATTTTTTCTTGATATTTTTTTTTTTAAATCAGGATATTCAAAACGTAGAGAAGAAAAAATTACTGAATGCTATACTTTTGTTTTCTTATGTAAACATATGGGTAATTGAAAGGAAAAGTGGTCTAGAAAAAATTTATGTGTGTACGTAGTCAGCAAAACTCTCGAACAAATTGACCTACGATATTCAAATTTGTCATGTGGTTTAATGGTGGCCACGGGACCTACCATTAAGGTTTTCGTCAAAATCGCAAATTATCATAAGGTCGAAAGCAAGCAAAATCATGAAAAAAAATATATTTTTCAGCAATTGCTAAAGAAAGTCTCCAAAGATTTCGATAAAAATTGCTGTGGTATTGCCTCTTAAGGTGTTCTAAACATTTCTACCTCCAAAATTCCCATAAAAATGCTATGCTGTTATTCCCATAAATAAATGTTGAAAAACTAATGTATTTTACACAGAGTGCTCCTTCCTTGAAGCATCGTCCATCAACGACTGTTTCTTCTCTGTTGCATTTACAGAAGATAATAATGTAAGAATTGTCTAAATGTCATCGATATAGATAAACAACTGGATAGACTGCTCTATTGTCAATGCAAAGAGAAAAACGCGCCGGGGATTGCGAAGCTGGTGGGAAGATTAACCAATCACAGTTCACTTTTATAGTTGGATGGAAATGCGAAAAACCTTGTAAAATGCTAAAGTATATATATTTTTGCACATTATTACTAATTAAGGTCTACTAATGACATTTCTGCTGTGTACAACCCAACATTTTATTTCCAATCCTCGGCAATCCGTATTTTTTATCCCACCAACGGCATCTGGCAACTGCTTCATTTTCCCATCGTTAAGCAGTCTATCCAGTTGTTTATTTATATCGATGCTAAATGTATATAGCCATTTATTTTTATTTATTTTTTAAAAAACCTCATATAAGAAGTGTCGCAAAAGATATATCCCCAAACTTGCCATTTTTTTTTTTTTTTTTTTTAATGATGAGAGTATAAAAATAGTAAATAACACCAGTTTACATCAGGACAATAGTGTAATTGAAAGTTGTGGGATGTTCCTCATCCCTACTTTTTTAATTGTTCTTGTTCCTTCTTGTTTGAACTTTGAAAATCGTAGTAAATTTTTATTGTGAAAAAATGATATTTTTATTTTACAAATTTTCTATATACTTGCTTAGAATGTGTTAAACATGCATCATGACGACTTGTGTCGTCACATGCATAGTCCTCATTTCTATTATTCAATTGGGAAATGAAACCATTGAAATTATACATAAATTATCAAGCTTTTAATGGTATATTCCTGTTAAATCACTATGTATATTTTTATAGAAGAAAATAAAGATTACTCTATAGTCAAGGGAGAGAGTTTAGAAAATTTTAAAATAAACTAAACTAAATAACTAAAATAATGAATTTTATTCATTATTTATGTACAGAGTTTCGCAAAATGGTTACCGCCGAGTTTATTTTGTTAGCAATGAGAGAGATGAAAGCAGTGCAAATTGCATAAATATTCAAAATAAAATAGCAAATCATTAGAGATTTTCATAGGAAGTTTATTTTAAAAGTCACAGAATCGTGTACGTGGAAAAAGTCATTAATTAAAGTGCTACTAAGATTAAATAACATTAATAGAGAAACTTTAAAATTTTATCTTTAGAATAAACTGAAAGATAACGCAATAATACAAAAAAAAATTAACTTTTAAAATAAATTTCTCAAGAAAATTACTCTTGTTCCTCCCACCCCTTTTTTAAGGCAACTTATACTGGTTTTCTATCCGTAATAGTTAATGAAATAATTCAGTTGACAATGTTTTTTGTGCATCAATTATAAATTAAATAATAATAAATATTAAAATTACAGTTTCTGGCATATAAGCAGGAAAAATCTTTATTCTGTAATAAAATTAAAAGATAAGGCATCCATCAAAATAAAAAATAAAAATGTATCGTCTTTCATATTTGAGATCAGAAGAATTTGTATTGAAATAGAGTATGTTGAATTTCTAAACGTTATTTGTTACTTCAAAGGGAAAAAGATGTTCAATTAATATAACGTCTTTTGTTTGTTGCGATTTAATTGGGCTTTTCAGAAAAATCTAAAACTTCTGTTTAGCAATTACGTTTTCATTTTAATTACAACAATCCCATTTTTTTTTTTTTAATTTTTTTTTTTAAAGACCTAACTACCGACACAATAGATTTTATATTTTTCCTCCAATTAAATTAAAATATTAAACTTTTGGAAGAAGTACTGCAAGTTATTCTATACTTTCTGAAGTATATTGTTATCAAATCAATTTTTGTGTAATACTTTTTGAGAAATAAAATATACTAGGGAGCTCCGCCCCCTACTTGCTAACGCTCGCCAACCCTCTGTATTGCTATACAATCCCCTTGGTTCACTTTGCGAACCAGGCACACTTTGCTCGCCTTTAAGTGAGACAATTAAAATATGCCCGAGCAAAAAGCTACTTCAGATGCATAATTAAGAAAATCCTTACAAAATGATGTTGTGCTATGAAACTGAAAACTTGTTATTATTTATGAAGAGCTACAATACTTGCCACGTCATTATCCTACTGCTTATGCCGAGACGCGTTAAGCAGGGACAGTATTCTTTATTTTAATGATTTTTAATTCGTAATAACTGAATTTGCACTGATTAGAAATGAATATAGGTACAGATTTACTGCACGATTCCTCTTGGCGACGTTTTGAAAGTTGATGATTTGGCACCAAATACAACCCGGCGACTTGGTTTTCCGGCAACCCAAGTGACCGTTTAGATTTGGTAACAGGGCATTTTGACGCCATTTTGGAATATCCAACACAACCATTTGACTTTATTTTCAATTTGGCGACTTTTTTCAAAAGTCGCCAAGAGGCAACATACGGTAAATCATAACCTGAATGAATATATAATATAAAAAGTTAAATTCCAGTTCATCCGAAATGCTGAAGTTCTTATTTAAACAGTGTGAATTTTCAGTATAGAAACCTTTATATTCGTAAGGAAAATCCCGCGCTCAGTTTTTATAGGAATAGATCCGGAAAACGTTCACATAAAATATGTTATGGTTATTTGCCGAATCTAAATAAATCTGACTTGTTTTAATTGTATACGAAAGAAAGTTTTCTCGTCAAAATTCTATTATCCACAGCATCCGGGGCGGTTAGAGATTGCGTTACGGTCCCCATTTTTTGTTTGGCAATTTTAGGTAACCCGGCAACAATTTGGTTCCATTTGAACTTGGAAATCATTTTTACAAACCTATAGTTTTGTGTCAATTCAACTTGGTGGCCAAATTGCTTTTAAAAAAAAGTGAGAACTGTAAAACATTCTACTAACCTCCGGAACATGTTCCAGCAGATAACTTTTCCGAAAAGTCTGGTTTATCCAGAATTCTAATCCTAAATAAATATACATATCTTAAATCTATTTAATCTTGCATCATCTTAAATATTAAATCAATAAGTTTTAAATAGGCAATAATTCGTATCAGTATGATAAGAAAAACAAAATATAATGAATCCAATTTGATGGCTGTTGCCAGATGTATTAGTTAAATTTCAAAAGATATTTTGTGATACTGAATTTTTAAATTCATGCATAAAGTACATGTTGAAGATTTGTGATTGGATGTTTAAAGTCGTTGCCATACTATTTACAGATATACAGCCGAATTTGGGTGGCACGCAAGAGAATTATATATATAGATAATATTTTTACACAGCAAATTGAATTTTAGTTTTGAATCAATGCATTGATTGGCTGTATTTAGAGTATTCTATCTCAAGAGTTATACTGTACCACATCTGCAATCGTTCCTCTTAATTTTGAACCAAGTCAGGTGCATGACACAGCGCTGACGGAAACACGTGTAAGAAGAAGTCCTAGTTAAGACCTTCGCCTATACTCTCTATGTTATAATCTTCTAGCCCAGTGCATTTAGAAACTGCTTTGTATAAAAACTTGAAATTTGATGAGTATCTACGAAAATTATCACTTAATGAAATGACAAAAACTATAAAAACTCTAAAATTGGGTCTAATATACTTTTTATTTTATATTTGAAATCCTATCGACAATGCATATGCAGTTGCTCAAACCTGGTGATGAAAACGTGTCAGAAAATTTAGATAGTGCTAGCGAAAATCATCTGTTTAGTAATTGACAACAAATCATTGAAGAAGACGCTCCCTTCTGAATGATTTGATTTTTCAACTGGATGCAAAACTTTGGTACACAAATAAATAATATGAACGAACCCTTTGAATACTTTATTTTTACTTTCAATTACCCGTATGTAGTACATTGGGTAATGAAAGTATAGTATTCGGAAGAAAAAAAATTCCATTTTTTTTTTCTTAATTTTTTTTTTTTTTTCAATTTTACCAAGTTTTGGAACATTCCAATCTCAAAAAAGTGATCTATAAAAAAATGTATGTCTGTGTGTATGTGTGTACGTGGTCAGCATAACTTCCGAACATATTGAACTACGATGTTCAAATTCAGTGTGAGGGTTGGTGATTGCACAAGGACATACTATTATGGTTTTCGTCAAAATCGCGCATGCGCATAAGGTAGCTGATATTGAAAAAATCATGTTTTTAAATGATTGCTAAAAAACGTCTCTAACGATTTTGCTCTAAATTGCTATGGTAATGCCTCCTAAGATGTTCTTAACATCCCCACCTCCGAAATACCCCTAAAAATGCTTTAATGACGTAAAAAGTTGAAAAATGAATTCCTAAGAAAGGATAATATAAGAATTATCGAAATAAATATCGCCAAAATCCATACCTTTAAAAATGTTTTTTTTTTTTCTTTTTTTTTTTTCTTTTTTTTTTTTTCTTTTGTTTTTTTTTAAAAAGACGCATAAAAATTATTACCAAACTTGCCATTTTTTCTCAATGAGGAAAATATGAAAACAGTAAATGACACAAATCCGCATCAGTAATATAGTGGAATTGAAAGTTGTGCAATGTTCCACACCCCTAGTTTACTTTCAATTACACATAGGTATAGATATGGTAATGAAAGAAAAGTATTTGGTCCAAAAAAAAATATTTTTTTTTTTTTTTTTTTTTGCATTTCTCCACGTTTTGGATTATGCTGATTTCAAAAATGTGACCTAGAACAAATTTGTGTGTGTGTGATTAGCATAACTCGTGAACAAATTGACCCACGATGTTCAAATTTAGTGTGCTGGTCTTTGCGATGGCACAGGGACCTACCATTAAGGTTTTCGTTAAAATCGCGCATGCGCATAAGGTAGCCTTTGAAAAAAATCATGTTTTTCAGTAATTACTAAAAAACGGTTATAACGATTTTATCCAAAATCTCTATGGTAATGCCTCTTAAGGTGTTCTAAACTTCCCTACCTTCGCAATTCCCGTAAAAATGCTTTAAAGGAGTAAAAAGTTGAAAAACGAATGCCTTTAACACAGAGTTCGATTTCCTTGAACATGCCTTATCAAAGATAACTTTTTCTCCTCTCCTCGGTTTCACTTATAAAAAACGATAATATAAGAATTATTGAAAAGTATAACGCCCAAATCATCTACTTGGCAAAGTTTTTTTATTTTTTTTATTCAAACATACAAGAAGTAGTTTAAATAAATATCTCCAAACTGGCAATTTCTTCTAGATGAATGATGAAAATATTAAAACTATATTGACACAAATTAACATCAGTAATAAAGTTGTGCGATGTTCCACACCCCTAGTTACAAGTGATTTGATAGACAACATCCAAGTCCGAGCTGTTGAAAGCTTTATGCGAGAAAAAATCCTAGTGCAAAGGGTTAAAATTCCTTACCTGTCTATCAGACGCAACACCACTTATAGCATACCATTAGCGCAGCTATACCATTTCAAATTTAGGTAGTTTTATCGGAAAGACCCTATAAATATTCTTCAATTAAGTTCTAGACTTACAGAAATCGATGGTTCTTTCAGAATAAAGAATACGTTCTGAAAACAAAATTACATTCGCACTCAAAGATATTCCCTATATCTTCACTCAGCTTTATACCGAGAAAATAACTCTTGGAACCAACGTAATCTAAAGTATTCGTTCAAAAGTTGACAATCTTTTGAGCAAATGCAGTATTCGAATGTTGATTTTGAGAACGCAGTCGTTTAATTAAGTTCCTCAAACAAAATCTCCGATTTGAACGAAAACATTCCTCGTAGAAAGATTAACGAACGAACTCGTTTTGTTCGAAAGGAAAGTTCATTAACGCAGTTGCGAAGAAGTAAATTAGAAAAATGGCAAACGGACTTGGTCTTTCAGTGAACGAGCCTATTTTTAAATTGCGCAACTGATATTGGTTTTCAAACATTAGTAGTTGTCTTTTGGGATCCGAAATTTTCTCATTCGGGACAAGTTTTCGTTGAGCGCGATGTTTTGATTATAATAATCAAGAAACAGAAATTTGTTTAAGCCTGTCAGAGCGTCAGAAATCTTTCTAAAATGAGTCAAACTGCCAAATACTTGTGTACACTCCATTTGCAGTCCAGATGATTGATAAAAGATGTTTAATGAAGTGCAATTTTTAGTAGATACAAAAGTAAGGTGAAACATATTAAATTTAAACTCTAGGATTTAATTTATTAGAAGCTAAATAGGTTGGTTGGTTGTATTCAGATTATCTGGCGCCGTCAGCAACACGAGGGCTATAATGCGCCGAAACATTTCGTCATTTAACAAACCAACATACATTTACAAACACCCATGCCAACACGGGACTCGAACCCGCAACCTCGCGGTCTAGAAGCCAGCACGCTAACCACTATACCGTTTGGTCGGCAGAAGCTAAATAGGAGAAATGCACTAATAAATAGAACATTGTGAGGCACATATTTTTACTTTCAATTACCCATATGTATACAAAAGGGTAATAAAAGTTTAGGATTCGGCAAAAAAAAAAAAAAAAATTCATTTCTCCACGTTTTGGAACAACCCGATTTTAAAAAAGTTATCTAGAAAAAATGTCTGTGTGTCTGTGGTCAGTATAATTCACGAACACATTGACGTACGATGTTCAAATTTGGTATGCGGATTGGTGGTGGTCATGGGACCTACCAATAAGGTTTTCGTCAAAATCACCGCATGCGCATAAATGAGCTGTCATTGAAAAAATCACGTTTTCAGTAATTACTAAAAAAACGTTTCTAATGAGTTTGTCCGAAATCGCAGTGGTAATGCTTTTAAAGTGTTTTAAACAATCCCACCTCCGAAATTCGCGTAAAAAGGCTTTAACGGCGTAAAAAGTTGAAAAACGAATGTCTCCAGCATAGAGTCCACTTTGCTTGAACATAGCTCATAAACGATCGTTTTTCCTCCTCTCCTCAGTTCCACTTATAACAAAGGATAATATAGGAATTTTCGAAAAGTATTTTGCCAAAAACTTTATTTTGGCAAAGTTTTTTTTTTTTTGTGTGTGTAAGACTCTTATAAGAATTATCACTAAACTTGCCATTTTTTCTAAGCGAATGATGAAAATATAAAAACGATAAATGACACAAATCCACACCTGTAATATAGAGTAATTGAAAGTTGTGCGATGTTCCACATCCCTAGTTTTTCTTTCAGTTACATCACAAACGTCATAACAGTGGAAATATCATAAATTAACTGTCTATGACTTAAATGAAATACTTACGTAGTTCTTAAAATGATCTACTATTATCGTTCTTATTTCGAATGAAATTTTAAACATCGCATCAGTTGTGTAAAGAATAGGTGCAAATCTACTGTTAAGAATTTTTCTGAGATAAAATTATGACGCTGTTTTTACTAAACAAAAACTATGGTTCATTGTTCTTTCGAAAACTTTAAAAACTTTTCCACACAATAGTAAACTCGCTATCCATATACAACACAGGCTTCGATCCATGCAACTTCGGATACAGTGACAATGCAGGCACTACAAAAGTAAACAAAAGCTCCGATCCTTTCAGATTAGAGTCAAAAACTCGACTGACATCTCGATTCCATCCATTGACCCTTTTGATAGACTCTCTGCAGAAATTCCTAGACAACCAACCACGTGATGGAAAAGCCTCGAAACTTCCCGATCGATTCAGATGTTGCCACCTCTTTTCTAACATGTATTATCACTGTTAACAAGTAAATTAAAGTAAAACTTTAAAAGAAATAAGTCACTATTTACAATTATGTACAGAGAATTTGTAGAACACTACAATATACAAATGCGAAAATGGCAATCAACTACAGACACAAGGCCCACTTAGGTTAGGCCAATTTAACTTTTCTGAATAATACCTCAGTATAGATCCAGCTATCTTTTATAACTGTTGACTCCAGTACAGTTAATGATATTGTCTGGCAGATTGTTCTACAGTTAAAATGTTATTTAAATTAACACAACTGATTTATGTATACTCCTTGTTGTAGATGTGTTATAGAAAATCAGCATATCAAGAAATGTTGGAATACCTTTTCCATAAGCAGATTATCAAGATTTAATCAATAGCTGTCAATAAAAATGTTGTTTCATTCCTTTGATAGTTCTTTAGCCATTCTGAAGTTCACCTGAATTGTTTTTGAAAACTTTGAAGTTCAGAAACGTAAATTTTCTGAAATTAACTCTCTTTCTCTAACGATTGTTTTCATTAGAATTTTGATGGGACAAGAGCTACATTAGCTAAATGCTAAACTGCCTCAAAACCTCTTACAAATGCCTGCATTTTCAATGATAATTCAAGAAAGCTGCGAAACCTCCCATCAGCTAGCCTTACAATCCACATGAGACTATTTGTTACAATTACCATCGTATCCATTCACTTTTGAAAAGCTGATTTTGCAGAGGACAAACACATCCAGAGCTGGACAATACAAATGTCATGGCCATTCAACAACTCAAGCAAACTTCACCCCAGAGCAAAATGGACTTCCCGTTTCCCCTTCACACCTAAGCCCTACTCATTTACATTCTGCTCTCTGACCATTCCTCTTTCCCAATTCAGGTATGCTGTCCGAAAGGAGCGTAAATATTATTTAGATTACTTGAGCTCACTTCAAAATAGGGCATATTCCGGCGCAGTGGGGATTGGTAAATCAATGAAAGGCATCCTTGGAACCAATCTTATGCTGTGTTATGTCGTAAGTCAGTGGTAGGTTAAAACGCAGCTCTTTTGCCACTTGTGAAGAACATCGATATACACGAATAAACAACTGGATAGACTTCTTAAAGCTGGGGAAATGAAGCCGTTGCCAGATGATTGGGTGGACAAAAAATTACGGATTGCCAATGATTGAAAATAAAATCTTGGGTTGTACATGTCAGAACTGTCAATAGTAGACCTTAATTAGTAATAATATGCAAATAAAAAATATCTACTCTAGGACTTTACTAGATTTTCCTCATTCACAACTATAAAAATGAACTATGATTGGTTAATCATCAACTCATCATCATCAGTGTTTTTTCCTTTGCAATGACATCGGAGCAGTCTATCCAGTTGTTTATCTATATCGATATAGATGCTTGAGAACGGCTCTTAAAATTATTATGTAAGTGACATTTAATACAACCAAACACACACTTTAAAATGAGGGAAGCTTTCCTAAGGAAGTTTCAGGAATTCAGAAATACTATAGTGACGTTAGTATTGAGCTCTCAATATCTGGAAAAAAATTCTCCCTTGTAGCCGACAACTTTTGGAGAAAGTTTTTTGAAAAAATATGTAAATATGCATTTGTTTCATGTTCTTAGTCACGGCAGCATACAAAAGGACGAAAATGAGTGAACATTTTTAAAATTTAATAAAAAAAATAATTAAAAATTGAATAAATTTAAGATAATTTTTTGCTAAATTTAAAGTTTACAGGTTAACACTGGTAACAAAATTGTTACGAATAGAATACAATTTCCAGGAAATCAGTTACATAAAGTTAACTATCTTGAAAATGACGTTCAAGCTAAGAGATATCTTTAGAAATTAATGAGATATGGTTGTTTAAAATATATGTTCTAAAAAACTAACGTTTTTAAAACTATTGGTTTTATAAACGCGTTTATAAATTAATAACTATTACAACTGGCACTTATATCAAATTTAATTTTATGATGACTTCCACAGAAAGTTTCACATCAAAATCTGTTATTTTTTTTCATTATCATGTTAATGGCGTTAACGAAACGGTGAAAATTCTATTTCGCAGAAAATGAGTTTAAGTACAAAGTTGCATTGGATACCTGTTGATATAATTATATTAAATGTTTCATAACTTTGTTCATATTTGACTTAGAAAAAAAGTAAAGCTATTTTTAGGAACGTAAAAAAAAAAAAAAAAAAAAAAAAAAAAAAAAAAAACTTTTACAAAATCATATAAAAAAATAATTTTAAAAAAACCTAGCATTTGCTGTTGGTTTAATCTTTGATACTATTTATTCATGAGAACTATATTTTTCGAGTTGTAACTTTATCAAAAGTAAATTAGGAAATCCGACCATTTCACAATTTAGTTTTGATAAGGTTGATTCAGACTTGACAAACCTGACTCAGGCAAACTTCCCAAGGTTGGTTGGTTGTTTTCAGATTATCTGGCACCGTCAGCAACACGAGGGGTCATTAGACAAGCCAACACACATTTACAAACACCCATGCCTAACACGGGACTCGAACCCGCAACCTCGCGGTCCAGAAGCTAGCACGCTAACCACTATACCGTTTGGTCGGCACAAACTTCCCAAAAAAATGCAAGGTCATTGTTCCCATTAAATGCATATTATGTCATATTTTATTTCAATTTTATATTTTTTGCAATAAATAAGATTGTTATTGTCGCAATATCTTGTTTTATTTAATTTTAGTAGCTACTTTAAACCAACTCTTAAAAACATGTTTCGTAGAAAAAAAGTTTGGCTTTCAAACTTAATCTTAATCATAGTACTGCTGACCATCGGCTCTTTTGACTGAGGAGTATAACGACCACTGCCCTAAGTAATACAATAGCTCCTCCGAGATTAAAAAGTTAGCCATAAGCTTATTCTAAATTATATTTACCCACCTTGTGCTTCCCACACCCGATCCAAATTTGAATGGTCGAGTCTATTAAGCAGATCTGTTATTCTATCATGGACGGCAAACAGTTGCCAGAAGCGGAAAATTTGCGGAAACCTTTTGACACCTGTGACAGTTTCCAATGAGAAATGTGTTTCCATAACCCCTACGTCAATGCAAGGCTGCGTGAGCCAAACTAAATTAGTGACAAGGGCTGATTCAACGGCAGTATAATACTTGGAGATCTCCTCCCATTGGCATCTAGGTTTAACTCATTTAAACCAAATGGTCCAATTGTTGACTTTGGTGTTACTTTATGGTTCATTGAATAATGGTAATGAATAACTTTGATGAATTGTACTTAGCAGGTGACTTCACACAAAAATTATAACAATTTAATTAGTTATGTAATTATATAAAAGATTATTTTTTTTTTATAATTGTGTTTGACCATTAAACTTAGAAATTAATACATTGAAATTAAGAGGTAGTCCGACTAAAGATCATTATCCACAGTAGCTACGTTACAATCATCTAGCCTAGTGCATTTAGAAACTACTTGGTATAAAACCTTAAAATTTGGTGAGTAGGGCAAGAAAATTATCACTTAATGAAATGACATAAATCAAAAACTCAAAAATACCGTCTAATATATTTTATTTTATTTTTGAAATCCTTACGTCAATGCAAATGCAGTGACTCCATCTGGTGCCGGGTTAGATCTCTGGTTTTCGCATGGATGCTTGCTGTGATTTGGAATTTACCACAGTGAACTACATTCAAATTGACTTATTGTTTTCATTACTTTCAATTACCTATATGTTAACAAAAGTATTGCATTCAGTAAAAAAAAATTCGATTTTTATATTTTTGCTTCTCTACACACTTTGGAAGAAGCTGAATTCAAAAAAGTGATATAGAAAAAATGTCCGTGTGTGATTGACTTACGATGTTCGCCTTTTGTATAATATACGAGTTAGCAGTGGCCAAAGGGCCTGTCATTAATGTTTTCGTCAAAATTGCGCATGCGCATAGGGTAAATTATGTTTTTGTTGGCAAAGAGGGTGTAAAAAGTCGAAAAACGAATATCTATAACAGAGTTTTCTTCCTTAATGGCAGTGTGGATTGGTTTTTAAGATACAAAAACCAAACTTTGCCATAAAAATTACATTATTTCATTAAAATATTAACTTAACATTTGAAGGACAGGAACGTTGGAGTTCTGGGTTATTACATGTCTAGGAGAAAAGTGTTCTGTCTGATCCCAAGTTCTCTTCGTACTGACGTAGACACCGCCCCAGCACCGTCTCCATTTGCCAGTTCTGGGACTCCCAGTAAACTCTATTGGTGCTGGGGCTTTGAGTGACATTTTGTCACGAACTGAAGCCTCTCAAAAACCCATATCTAAAGTAAGTGAAATTTTTGGAACTTAAATTCTAGTAGCATGGGCATTTGTGAAGATAGGATAGTGTAATATTTATTAAAAAACATATTGCATTTGCCAACTGGCAAAACTGGCGATAATTTGTCACCCAAAATATCGCCAAAAAGGCAATCTTTTAAATTAATGAAAACATGAAACAATAAATTTCACCGATCCATGTCAAATTGAAATGCAATTTAATGCCAGTATTAAATGTAATTGAAAGTTGTGCGATGTTCCACACCCCTAGTATTTAAAGAAAATGATAATAATGTTAAAAATTTGACACACATTAAAACTCAATGCAATCTCCAAATACGACTTTTTTTACTCTACTCAGCAAATTATATTGAGCCCAACAGTAAAGCACAGAAGAAAAGAAAAAAAAACGACTTCAACTTTTGAAATACGACTTGAAGTACTTTAGCAGTCTTTTTGCAACGAATCCCTGACTGTATAAGCCCTCCTCTCGATCGTTATTTACTCAAGAACAATCTTGTAATTCTCCGTCGATATCTTCTTCGAGAGATCATTCAATTTCATGTCGAGAAAAACTTTCGAAGAAATAAAAAGAATAAAACGGGAATAAAACTTTTCAAGATGTGGGATTTTTCCTTGACCGGAATCAGTGTCGGAAGTTAGTTTCCGAGCTTGATGCCGGATATAAGCAGGATCACAGAAGATCTTCCCTTTGAAGACGGCAAAGGGAGGAAATCGTTTCAAGAAGGCTCACTGGAATCATTTTTCAAAAGTACCGCAGAGACTCTAAGAAGAATTTTATATTTTGCCTCTTTAATAGAAAGAACTAATGTAGAATTTACAACTAAGGTTAATGACCGGTGACTTTTCACTGAATTGCAATTTGGAAATTTAGTTGCCTTTTTCTTAGGTATGTACTAATAAAGTTTATACTCGTATGACTTATCAATTATATTATAATAAATCGTACTTAAAAGAATGTCCTACACCAAACTCCAACTTAACTTGACATCACTAGACGATAGATCTTCACCGTGCTCATAGGCAATTCATCCATTTTAGCTGAGTGAAGACATAATTCTCGCCAAACCTTATAGCCTTTTGTTCTCTACAGGGTTGTGGTTTGGCGAGCATTATGCTTTCACGCCGCCAAAATGGATTGAATACCTATGAGAACTGTGACGATCTACCGTCTAGTGATGTCAAGTAAAGTTGAAGTTTAGTATAGTAAGGATCATTCTCTATACTTACTATGTTACAATCTTCTAGCCCAGTGCATTTAGAAACTACTTTCTATAAAACCTTAAAATTTGGTGAATAGGTACATAAATGATCACTTAATAAAATGACAAATTATAAACTCGTAAATAATGGCGTCTAAAATATTTGATTTTATATTTGAAATATTCACGTCAATGCATATGCAGTGGCTCCACCTGGTTTTGTCTATTTCTATTTTAATTTTCATTTATAATGAAATTCATATTCATTCATTTATAAAAAAAATTATAAAGAAAACAATTTATGTCATTTCATTAAGTGAGTTTTTTCGTACCTATTCACCAAATCTCCAAGTTTTCTACAAAGTAGTTTCTGAATGCATAAGGATAGAAGATTGTAACAAACTACTTTCCACAAAACCTTGGCATTTGGTGAGTAGGTACAAAAATGATCACTTAATGAAATGACATAAATTATAAACTCGAAAATAATGGCGTCTAAAATATTTGATTTTATATTTGAAATATTCACGTCAATGCATATGCAGTGGCTCCACCTGGTTTTGGCTATTTATATTTTAATTTTCATGACATTAAATGAAAATAATTTATGTCATTTCATTAAGTTATCTTTTTGTACCTACTCACCAATCTCAAGGTTTTCTACAAAGTAGTTTCTAAATGCATTGGGCTAGAAGATTGTAACATAGTGAGTATAGGAATTGATGCTTACTATACTAAACTCCAACTTAACTTGACATCTCTAGACGATAGATCTTCACTAAGATCATAGGCAGTTAATCCATTTTAGCGGAGTGAAGACATTATTCTCGCCAAACCTTATAGCCTTTAGTTCTCTACAGGGTTGTGATTTGGAGAACATTATGCTTTCACGCCGCCAAAATGGATTAAATACCTATGAGCACTGTGACGATCTACCGTCTAGTGATGTCAAGTTAAGTTGAAGTTTAGTATAGGACTTCCCCCTTTATCTAATATACACCGACTTTACGCCTAATTATTAACAAATATGTTTTATGTTTATAGTCAATTTTGACAAAAGTGGATTTTGTAACTTTACATCCGACAAATCAATGAATTATATAGCTGTTTCAACGGACATGTCATTGAAATATTAACCTTACTAAAAATTTCCTATGTAAAGCACCACACATTGATTTAAGATTTTGGTCTAATTAAAATTTATAGAAGAACAATCTAACCTTTACTGACTTTCCGCCAAATAACATTGATAGTGCAGTTATAAAATAAAGAAGTAAAAGTTTAAGTATTAGTGCCATTTTTATTCGCGTCCAAAAAAAAATTAAAGAATTACAATTCAATACTCTTATAACAATCTCAATGATTTTGTACGTTGCCTGTTATGTTTTATTTGATTAATTCATTTAATTATAAATACAAATGACAAATGATAAAGAAAGTACAGTCAATCAGGGTAACATTGAACCACATAGTATTTTCTTCTTCCCCACTTATGTTTTTATAGTATTTTCAGACTTAATGGCCTAAAATGGAAGAATAAACCCTAAATTATATTTTAATTTACTCAAATTAGTAAATGTTGATGATGAAAGCACCAAATAATTGGAAAATAACCCGGTGCAAAGTTATCCTGGCATTTAGGGTAACTTTGAACCACTATCAGAAGTTTCATATAAAATACCTTTTTTTTTATTCAGTCTAGGACTATTCAATATTTGAACTAGTAAAATTAAGTTTCTAAATATTTGAAACATCATCAGCTTCAGTTTTCAACATCCTAAAGTTTGTATATTTTAAATAATACTACAAAGAATATATTAGGTCGGAACAACGGATGATGAATCACATGAATATATTGCAAAAAAAACTATTTATTGTTCAGTTTAAACATACAAATATAGTGAAAAAACAATCTTCAGTTCATTCACTTAAATATAAACTCATTTTATCAATTAAAAATTGAAAAGATGAATAGAAAATAATAAAACTGATAGGCCGCCCTTATGCAATTAGTTAAGTACTATGATGGTGTTTGCAAGTCACAATGTGGCACAAATACGAATATTATATTCTTAATGTTAGAAATAGTATGACAATATAAAAATAAAGTTCAAACTTCAAAAAATTCCACTTTGGCATTTTTCAGATTAATAGTTTTGCATCAAAGAAAGAATTATTGATCTAGAAAACTTCTCGTCTTCTAGCTGGAATAATAATTTCTGGAGATAATTTTTTTAAACACCCCTAATTTTTCATACTACAGATCCCCATTGATATTGGGCCATTTCCAATATGCACCAGATTTCTTCATGAACCACCAAATATCACGTTGTCTTTTAAGTCAATTTCATCTGGGTACATTTCTCCATCGTATTGAATAATTATGTGGTCGTAAACTTTGCATATGCCATAACCAAAATCTAAAACACTTGCATGCTTTGTGTATAAAATTCCTTTCTCATTGATGTGTTCAACAGCCACCACTTGAACAATCTCTGATTTTTCAGTAACATTCTCCACAACAATTTCAACAGTATAAACCTCTATCATGTCCTTATTAACCAACTTTCACCTTCTCTGAAAATGATAGTGTTGCACATACACTGTCATCTGCACCATCTAGTTCAGGTTGGTTGGTTTATACGCTCAACCACCTACAGCTTAAAGTGGATTCCGAACTACAACGAACTTCCATGACTAACCCAGGATTTGAACCCGGCACCTTTGGCATGCGGGGCTTGAGTTCTAGCCACACAGCCATCAGGTGGATCACCTGGTTTAGGACTTATACTCTTGCTGTCTACCAGGAGTTCATATAGTAGAGGATTTTGGACGATCCCCTCATGTCCTTGCTATACATATTCCTTTACGATTTATTTTTTTGCATAGAAATTTTTCACTTCCTCAAATTAAACGCTTTTAACAACCATCACAGGTAGGCAGATATTTTTTTTAGGTCTGGGAAGGACTGCTAGATCATTATTTCTAATATTTTTAGGTACTTTTTGAATTCACTCTCAATATTTTCATTTTATCGGATTTTGCATACAAGGGAAGATTCCATAAATTAAATTGCATTTGTATGTATATAAATGTATTTAAAAGCAAAAACAAAAATAAATTGGAATAAAAAATGAATTATATGAGCAGTGTATGCATTATACACTGTTATCAGCCTAACTTTGAACCGGCTCAAAGTTACACTGAATACGTGGTAAAATGGTAGTGCCTTAGTTTTTTGCTTTTTACCAAATGTTAGTAAATAAATAACCATCAGCTACTAACAATTTCACTATTTCCAGAAAATTATATAACTTATAAAGTGGTAAGTTGATGCTTACTTGCATAAATTAGTCGATTTACATCAACTTCAAATAAGCATTTAAATGGAACTTGCAAACAGTATTTCAGAAAAGCAACTGAATGGCCAAATAAATTATGTACTATTTTGCCAATTCATATTCTAAACTATAGAGCGAAAATCCAATTTCACAATCTTGCCAGCATTTTGCATCAGTGGATCATTAGCAGCTCTTTAAAACCAAAAATACTGAAAACTAGGAAGTGGAGCAAAGTTATACCCTATGGCTCAAAGTTACCCTGAATGACTGTAATACAATAGAATTCCGAATCTTCCGATTCTAAATAATTAAAGCGGTTACATGAAAAAGTAATCATTAAAATTCCAGTAAAAAGTATTTATTTCTTTATTATAATTTACTCATTCAAATCCCAATTTTTCTTTTCCTATAAGTAATATGTTTGTGGTGCTGCAGGTCGATTGCTATGTATAGTCCCGGCGACCATGCTTTTTTGTTGTTTTTCCTTTTTAGAATATTATGTTACAATTTTTACCATTCTGACTAAGTATATTTTAAAATTTGTAAAATACGAGTGTTATATTTTGACAGTTAAATGTTTGAACAATTTCAAAGTTCAAACAAGAAAGATTTTTTTTAAAAAAGCCATCCTCCAAATCGGATCATTGTCTCATCAGCCATGTTTTGAAATTAAGTAAATAAAAACACACATGTTTTTAAATGTGCGTTGTGATTGGTCACAAGCTGGTTGTATTTGATGCAACCCTATTTCTAATTTATCTCTGCATAAGATTCATTAACTGTACAAAGAGAGCATATATAATTTATGCATTTTCCAAATGCTTCTAATTTCGAAATTAATTTCAAGAGCTACAAATAATGGTTTCAGATTATATAATACAAATGTTTGATGAGTGCGTTCTAAGGCACACAACATAAGTCTAAACGATATTCTAAATACCTTCTAAGTTTTAAGTTAAGAGCAAGTTTAAGTCAATACTCTTTCATTACGATGAATTTTCTAAAGGACAGTTTTTTAAACATGCGTGATGTTCAATTAAGGCCAGCTTTAGAACTCCTGCAATTTTATACTCTTAAGTTCTAAACATTACTTCATTAATCGGTACGATTACAAAAATTAAATTAAAAACTCATTTATAACATTTCTAGGTTTTAAAGAGAAACAATGTCCCTCGCTTTATGAACCAAATATATTTCATTTTAAGCTTCTCAGTTTTCTTTTTGTAATATTTTGGGTATTTACGTATTATCCCGCCGACGGTTGGCGGGATAAAAAGTTCTCCAAATTGATTATTTTACTCCGTCGAAATGGTCGGTTCAAACGAATGCCCGGTTCGCCAAGTAGCTCAGGCATTCCACGGAAAAGTCTGGACGCTGATTCAAGTGGAACTAGAACTGCGAAGAAGCTAGGCAGTTCGGACTTTTATTCACCATCTATGGTCGACGGTAATATATAAATATAACTAGCTGAATACCCGTGCTGCGCTACGAAATTTTACCATTAGCATTTTAGCGATCAAAAGACATTCATGTATTCTACACTTCAGACGTTTGCTCCCATTTCGATCCCGACAAATTGATTTATCAAAATAGGAACTTTCCTTTGTTGACATTTTAAACGAAATTTATAATTGTGAATAGTAAACTGGTATAGTTTATTGTGTTTATGTTTGCTCTTAGTTCTAAATTTCAAAGTAGTAGCTGTATTGGAATTAAGTTAATTAGACATTAAGTTAATCCTCGTATAGTTTCAATGTTGCGTCGTCTTTTCATCCCTTAAAAATTCGTTAATCGATATTGGAATGACTTATTTTTTTAACATTTGCAAAAAAATATCAGAAAAATGACTACATTGGAAGAGGAACATTCGGATATCCCTCGTTTGGAACATTTAACCCCTTCTCGACCCCTTAAAGTTGGTTAATCGAGAACAGAATAGCTTACTTTTTCTATGTTTAATCTTTTTTGACATTTGTACCAAATTTCCGAGTTGTGACCATATGGGAAGTGGTACATTCGAATATTCCTCGTTTGGAACGTTTAACCCCTTTTCCACCCCGAGATCCACCCGAGATCGGAATAGTTTACTTTTTCTGCGTTTGTCTTTATTGATATTCACACCAGTTTTCAGAATTGTGAAAATATGAGAAGTAGGACATTCGAATATATCGCTCGTTTGGAACGTTTAACCCCTTTTTGACCTCTTAAAATGGGTTCATCGAGATCGGAATAGCTAACTTTTTCTATGTTTACCATTGTTGACATTTGTACCAATTTTTAGAGTTGTGACCATATGGGAAGTGGTACATTCGAATATCCCTCGTTTGGAACGTTTAACCCCTGTTCCACCCCTTAAAGTGAGTTAATCGAGATCGGAATAACTTACTTTTTTTCGTTTGTCTTTATTGATATTCTCACCAATTTTTAGAGTTGTGACGAAATGAGAAGTAGGACATTCGAATATTCTTCGTTTGGAACGTTTAACCCCTTTTCGACCCCTTAAAGTGGGTTAATCGAGATCGGAATAGTTTACTTGTTCTATTTTTACCATTGTTGATATTTGTGCCAATTTTCAGAGTTGTGACTATGTGGGAAGTAGGATATTCGAATGTCCCTCGTTTGGAACGTTTAACCCCTTTTCAACCCCTTAAAGTGGGTTAATCGAGATCGGAATAGTTTACTTTTTCTATTTTTACCATTGTTGATATTTGTGCCGATTTTCAGAGTTGTGACTATGTGGGAAGTAGGATTTTCGAATGTCCCCCGTTTGGAACGTTTAACCCCTTTTCGACCCCTTAAAGTGGGTTAATCGAGATCGGAATAGTTTACTTTTTCTATTTTTACCATTGTTGATATTTGTGCCGATTTTCAGAGTTGTGACTATGTGGGAAGTAGGATTTTCGAATGTCCCCCGTTTGGAACGTTTAACCCCTTATGGACCCCTTAAAGTGGGTTAATCGAGATCGGAATAGTTTACTTTTTCTATTTTTACCATTGTTGATATTTGTGCCGATTTTCAGAGTTGTGACTATGTGGGAAGTAGGATTTTCGAATGTCCCCCGTTTGGAACGTTTAACCCCTTTTCGACCCCTTAAAGTGGGTTAATCGAGATCGGAATAGTTTACTTTTTCTATTTTTACCATTGTTGATATTTGTGCCGATTTTCAGAGTTGTGACTATGTGGGAAGTAGGATTTTCGAATGTCCCCCGTTTGGAACGTTTAACCCCTTTTCGACCCCTTAAAGTGGGTTAATCGAGATCGGAATAGTTTACTTTTTCTATTTTTACCATTGTTGATATTTGTGCCGATTTTCAGAGTTGTGACTATGTGGGAAGTGGGAGAATTAGTGATGAGTGAGTCAGTGAGTGAGTGAGTCAGTGAGTGAGGGCTTTGCCTTATATATATAGAGATACGTAAATATATGTTTCGTAACAAGTGTAATTTTTGTTCTACTGAGTTAATTTTCTATTTCGGGGGAATTAAAAAAGTCTGCATGGAAATCATATGTATAATAATTTATTTCATACCTTTTTTGTACTTAGTTAAGAAATCTTGGTAAGCAATTCTTGAAAATGAAGCATTCTTCATTGAAATACACACAGATGAAAAAGAACGTAAATTTTGACATTTTTGATTTCCAATTACCAGTATTTCTAAAATCATATTTTTTAATGTTAAATATTGTGGCGACCTCAAATAACAGATAAAACTTCTGTGCATTGGAGTACTCTTTTGCACAGCGGTAAAGTATCTGCCTCCAGATCCAATGGTCTCGGGATCGAGGCCCGTCACCCACAGCGAAAGCTGCTTACGCTTTAAATATAATATTTAATTTCATCCGGACACCGTAAAATGGACACTCTTAATTTTATTAGTTTTTCATTGTGACACAAAAAGCGCCAAGCTTAACTATACACTAACATTTTAACAATACTGTATGAATGAGAGGTTTCTTTATGTTATTTGTACCATTCTCATAAAACATGCTAAGTTCAATGAACCAGATTTAATCCATGATGAATTTTACGCATTTAAGTGCGATTATTGTTTGTTTTCTTTTTTTTACATTCGAAAAAAATTTCAAAAAAAAAAAAAAACTTTTGGCAATGATCGGATTAAAATGTGTTCTTATAATGGGTTAATTGGGTGTTAATTAAGTGATTTTGGTCAAAAAATTACGTTAATGTTCTGAGAAGACAGGAGCTGATCCACAGATTTCAAAACATACAGCGTAGATTCTGCTACTTAAAATACATAAATGTATAGTACTTTGAAATAAGCAGACAGGCATGCAGATCCGCACTTTGTTTTATATTTTAGATCGTAAAGTGTTCCATACGGGTAATTTCCGTTAATACTACATGGACTTAATTACTTCCGTGAACATATTCTCAGATAATTTCCATATTTTTTCTGAGTAATATTTATATTTAGTTTAATAACATGTTTTTGACTTGAAAATTTGACTTATATAGACAAGTTAGATTTTTTATTCAAATCAGTTCATAGAGGAAATACAAAACAAAATATCGAAATGAAATTGAAGTATTATTTTGTTCATAAAATTTTCAGATTTTTACTTTCAATTACCCATATGTGTACATAGGATATTGAAAAAATAGCATTCAATAAAAAAAAAATTGATTCTTTTTTTTTTTTTTTTTTGCATTTCTTCACGTTTTGGAACATTCCAATTTCAACTAAAGGTGCGGAACATCGCACAACTTTTAATACTGACGTGGATTTGTGTCATTTACCGTTTTTATATATTCATCATTCATTTAGAGGAAATGCGGTATTTTTTGCGATAATTCTTGCATGGGTCTAGTAGCTGATCAAGTAGCTAGCTCAATCCAGCTAGTCAAGTAGCTGGATTGGGCACAGTAGGCTAAGCCCCCCTCCCATTCCCTACAGGGCTGTTACGATTCTGAGTTTAGTTTTAGTATCGCTGCTTTTTTTTTTTTATTGGTAATTGTGCAACTATTTCTCCGAATGTTCGACATAATAGAAAAATCAATGGTGCCGAACTCGTTCAACAATTTCTTAATTTTAGAGATACAGTAAAAAAAAAAGATATTTTGTTTAGAGTCCAATATTTTCAAATTGGACTCAATGACATTTTTATTGAGCAGTTGTTTCTTTTACATCCCCCAAACTTTAATAAGCAATATCTCATACAAAATAAACTTAGTTTGAGAACTACAACATTTTCTACATGGTTGTAACATCAATCAAAAGTTTGATGACAAGAAAGGATCGATGTTCTTTTTTATTCAACTACTATAAATCTAATTATTTTTCAAAAGCGAGAGAAACATTCGTTCTTTTCCATCGACTGAAATTCGAACCATTAATCACAAAAGCAACGCACCAATCCGGGAAGGAAGTCTTTGATAAAAATATTAATCGAAAAAAAATGCAAAAACGCCGTTCTTTTAATACTTACCGGCATAAAGATACGACATCTTAAGTGAAAGTATATTTAATCGAGAAACATAAATACGGGCACGTGACAGAATATGGTTTCTAATTAAAAAAAATATTAGACAGAGAGGCGACTGCAATTTTTGAACCCCATCGAACATCATTCTGAATTTTTTATAAAAATTGGAGAAAAGTGAGTAGATTACGAATCCACTGGTCTGCCGTGGCAAAAATGGCCGAAACTGGACAAAAATCGACTTTTAATAAGTTGAACTAAACCCAATTGCCAAATGCGTCATAACTTGCCAGATAATGAGCATTTTTTTTATATGGTAACCATCTCTCTTTAATTTTCAATTCAGGAGGTTGCAGACTATTCGGATGTGCGGCGATGGCTTTCTTGCATCTTTCACAAATGAGCCACATTGGCAAAAAAAATTACGTCACTGATGTCGTAACTGATGCCGCCAATTCGGCTTACTTTTAAAAGATACAAGTTTTCCGAGCCAGAGAAATCGTTAACGCTTTTTCTCATTTAAAATCAAATTGCGGTGGGTTGACAGACTAAAAAGTTTGTTCTCTTTTTGGCAAGTTATGACATATTTGGCAATTGGATTTTAGTTCAACTCATTCCAAGTCGATTTTTGATCAATTTTGACCATTTTTGCCACGGCAGACCAGTGGATTCGTAATCTACTCACTTTTCTCCAATTCCTATAAGAAATTCAGAATGATGCTCGATGGGGTCCAAAAATTGCAGTCGCCTCTCGGACTATATGTAAAACGCGTTGGAATTAAGTGTGGACTGTTTTAAACAAATTAGATTATGGGCGTCACTTAAAAGGTGCTTCTGCACACGTTTCAATTGTGGTTTATGTCCAGATAGAGTTCATGCACAATTTACTCGATTTAATGACTGAAAACTCCTGCAGTTAAAGTGGATGTCATGTAACAAAACACTTTCAAATGGGAATTTTTTACTTTCAATTACCCATATGTATACGTAGGGTAATAAAAATATAGGATTCGGTCCCCCCCCCCCCCCCCAGCCCCCCCAAAAAAATGTTTTTTTGTTCCCTTCTTTTTTGGAATTTTCCATGTTTTGGAACATCCTGATTACAAAAAAGTTAATTAGAAAAATTGTCTGTATGTCAGTGGTCAGCATAACTCCCGAACAAATTGACGTACGATGTTCAAATGTGGTGAGCGGATTGGTGGTGGTCATGGGACCTACTATTAAGGTTTTGTCAAAATCGCGCATGCGCATAAGGTAGCTGCTATTGAAAAAAATCATGTTTTTCAATTATTGCTAAAAAACGGCTCAAACGATTTTCATCAAAATCGCTGTCTATTCCTAGTTGACGTTAAAATATCGCCAAGTCTATTTGGAGTTTTTTTGATGGCGATGAAGTTCTAAATTTCGCAACCCCCTTTTTTAAGGATGCATATGCGCAGAGGCGATTTTATGGTAACCATAATGGGAATACGAGGGGGGAAGGGAGAAGAAGGAGTGGATTAGAGATGTGATATTTACGTTCTTTTTGCTGAACAGGTGTTCTCTGCTCCTGTTCTTTTAAAATGAACTACTCATTAACCCGTTCTTTTGAAGAACCAGTTCTTTTTTTCCTTTTACCGAAATCATTGCGAAGAAGTGCCGGTCGGTCTTTGGGGTAGGTCACAAGGGTCGAGGACGAATCTTCCTGCACTCCGCTGCTCTGATGACGTTGCGTTTTAAAGAATGAGAGGGAAAGTTACTAAGTTTTTGTTTGGTTTTCCAATGATTGCGTCAGAATAATATATACAAATTAGAAGACTTTTTGATATTTTCGAAAATATGATTGTGACAGTCACACTCCTTAAATTATAAGCTCTACATATAATTTTAGGCTGAATATTTGCATTTATAATGTAGTAATTTTAAATGAATGGAGTTTTTAATATATAAAGTTTCCAAAATACTGGGACTCAAAGAATGTTCAAAACCTCAATGGACAAAAAACAAATATTATTGCATTTTATTTAGTCTATAATTTATTAAAAGGGATGAATAAATAAATTAAAACTTTAAATTAGAAATTAATGGAGGTATACAAAATCACAAACGATGGTGAATATTGTATAATTTTTTTCCCGACACCCTAGAAATGATTTTTTTTTACTTTCATTTACCCCAAGGGCGTAGCCAGAAGAAAAAAAATTCGGGAGGGGATATGAAATCATATCAATAAATCATACAATCCTCTTTATCAATGCCGCATGTATTTAGTAATCAAGATAATAGCTATTTTGTCTGTATCCTTAGACATTCAAAAACATCTATAATAGTAAAATAAGCTGTGTGTCTGTCTGTCTATTTGTCTGTGGATCTATAATAGAAACCTACTTAAAATTGGAGTAGAGCTCTGAAATTTTCAGCATAAGTAGTTTTGGCCTTCTAATTGTATACATCACAAAACAGAAAGTTAAAATTTTAATTAGTTATTTTTTAATTAATTGTTTTAATTAATAAATATGTTACAAAACGATATCTAATAGGGCTACAGCTCTGAAATTTTCAACATAAGTAGTTTTGGCGTTTTAATTGGATTTCTAAAAAACAGAATTTTAAATTTTTATTTTGTTCTTTTTTGATTAATTTTTTTTAGTTAATAAATAAACATTTTACAAAACGATTACTAATGGGGCTACAGCTCTGAAATTTTCAACATAATTAGTTTTGGCTTTCTAATTGAACTTTTGAAAAACAGAATTTTAAATTTTTATTTAGTTTCTTTTTAATTAATTTTTTTAATTAATTAATTAATATTTTACAAAACGATTTCTAATAGGACTACAGCTCTAAAATTTTTCAACATAAGTAGTTTTGACCTTCCAATTGGACTTTAGAAAAACAGAATTTTAAATTTTTATTCAGTTTCTTTTTAATTAATTTTTTTAATTAATTAATTAATATATATTTTACAAAACGCTTTCAAATAGGTCTACATTTCTTAAATTTTCAACACAAGTAGTTGTGGCTTTCTAATTGGACTAACAAAAGGAATGTTAAAATTTTAATTTGTTTTTTAATTAATTTTTTTCTAAAAAGTGACTTCGAATAGGCCTAGAGTTCTGAAAGTTTCAACATAAGTAGTTTTGGTCTCTAATTTTGCTTTCCACAAACACATGTTAAAATAATCTTAAAGGGGTGTTGTATTATTGTACTAAAGAGGAATTTTTTTTTCCTCGACAAGGGAGAGGCTTCCAATACTAATAAGGCTTTACGTAGCAATTAGATTTTAGTGAGTGAAGTGAGCTTATGCTTACGCAGCAATGAAACTTTCAGCCAGCGAAGCGAGCCTATGCTTGCATAGCAATGAACCTTTCAACGAGTAAAGTAAGCCTGTGTTTATGTGTCAATGAACTTTTCAGCAAACGAAGCGAGCTCGATTTTGCGTAGTGATGAACCTTCCTACTAGCGAAGCGCCAAAAACTGGTTCCTATACACGAATGACAGTTTTCCCCAACGCGAGGCCTCACAGGTAGCTGAAATATTGCACATGATAAAATTTCGTAGTGAAGCACGGGTATTCAGCTAGTTTTAAATAAATTTAATATTTTAAACAAAATATAAATTGATTTTTGTGTTTTAATGGCAAACCTAAAAATTTCGTGACCTGGAAAAACGCTTGAATTACCCATATGTATACATAGGGTAATGAAAGTATAGCATTCGGTCCAAAAAAAAAAAAAAATCGATTTTGTATTTGCATTTCACCAAGTTTTGAAACATCCGGCTTTCAAAAAAGTGATCTAGAAAAAATATACGTCTGTGGTCAGCATAACTCCCGAAAAAGTTGACCTACGATGTTCAAATTTAGTATGCGGGTATGTGGTGGCCATGGGTACCATTTAGGTTTTCGTCAAAATCGCGCATGCGCACAAGGTAACTGCCATTGAAAAAATCTTGTTTTTCAATTATTGCTAAAAAACGGCTCTAACGATTTTCATCAAAATCACTGTGGAGATGCTTCTTAAGGTGTTCTAGATATACCCACCTTTGAAATTCTTATAAAAATGCTTTAATGGCGTAAAAAGTTGAAAAATGAATGCCTTCTACAAAAGTTCTCTTTCCTTGAGCATACCTCATCAACGATTGTTTTTTCTTCTCCCCTCAGATTCACTTATAATAAAGGATAATGTATAAAAACGGTAAATGACACAAGTCCACGTCAGTATGTAATTGAAAGTTGTGCGATGTTCCACACCCCTAGTTTTCATTTCAATGGTAAACCATGCTAAAAAAAAACACGCATTTAATCGGCGCCATTTGAACAACGTTTTAATTTTTTTTTTTTTTTTTAATTTCTAGAAAGTTATAATTTTATATAAGTAACTCAAAAATTTAAATTATTTTTGAACATACTCGTTTCTGAAAACAAAATTCTTATAATATTATAACTATCTTGCTATATAACACTTATTATACTGGAGAAAACTAAAAAAAAAAAAAACACCTTCACAACTAGTGAGAGATAATTTGTTACAATCACAGTCGTGTCTACTCGTTTCTGGATAGTAGAAATTGCATTGGCCCGATAGAGTATGAGTAATTTGTGAAAGATTCCCACAGTGATAATGCAGTGTAGAAAAAATTAACTTGAAACAAAAATGTTAGAGATAGCCCAGGTCCTTTTACCAAAATAATATTTCACAATAGATTTACAATATAATGGGACACACTAGTTTTATTACACATTATATAAAAAATACAACCTTCATTACAGTGGATTTCGAAACACAACGAACAACTCAGCCTGCTATAAGGATTCGAACCTAGCACCTTAAGAGTATGACAAGCAACCTTTGGAATTGCATTAAACAAAATACGACATTTCGTTTCTTTCTTAATTAATACAAATTAAAAGACCAAGAAGAGGCTTATGATCCAGGAGGGTTGGTCTAGACAAAATAAAATACTGAATTTATAAAATACACATTATAAAAAACCGAATATGCAGAATGCATAATAGAAAATACCGAAATTGCAGAATTCGACATTTTCAATTATGTATTCCTATTATGCATTGTGTATATTTCGTAAGTAAAGAAAGTCAAGCTGTTTGCATGTCCTCACATGCCGAGAATTCTGTGAAAGAACATGTTCTTGACAAATTTATTATAAACTCCGCAAATTTATTTTTTTAATTCTTTCAAAACTAGCTTTTATTTGTTACATACAAATCTAGTGAGAAAAAATTATAATAATTTCAATTTAAAACCAGAGTAAAAAAAAAAAAATTGTTTTTTTGCCGGATGGGATTTACCGGACTAATGTAACATAGACCTAATACATTAAAAATTATAAAAAAAATTAAAAATTCCAAAGATAAATATTCCAAGACATTTTGTTATCATAAATTATGTTTTCTTTTTCCAAATTTACCAAAAATTAAGTTTACTTAATTTAAAAACACACTTGTAACACATTACAATATAAGAAAAACGCGGTTTCATTCAATGCATTGATAGTTTGAATATAAACGAGAAATGAAATAATTACCTTACTATTATTAAAACAATAAAAAACAACAACATATAAGCATTATACCTGCTGAAATTAATTGAAAAGATCTCCCCCCCCCCCACTCCCGCGAGCATTTCAACACTGTCCTAATAATGATGAAAGCAGCAGCATATTCGAGAAACAAGGAACTAGTTCTCTCCTAGCTCCCGTTCCGACGACACAGAGTCACAGAGCGGGAATGAGCAGAGAGCGAGTGAACGGGATTAGCTCTAATGAACTACTCTTTACGGAACAGTTCAAACTGAGCCGTTCGGAAAGAGCAACTCACCTAAACTGTTCTGAACAGAGCTGGTTGAAAAGAACTAGCTCTTTGAAACAAACCTGCTCATCGATAGTACTCCAAATCGATGTTGTCCATCTACTCTGCGCCTGCGCAACGCAGCCCTGCTGTTAGGAGAGAGATCATGGATAAGGAATGTGTGTGGAGGGAGAGGGGGAAACGAAACCTTCTTCCTCAAGTGTGACGTCAGAGGTGTGACGCATAGGATCGGAGCTGAAGGGATATCATCGAAGAATGTTAAGGAACAGGGTTTTGGTGAGATCAAAGAACAGGATGTTCTTGCTCTTTTTAAGGAACAGGCTCAAAATAGCAGACTGTTCTTTTATTTCCCCTCCCTAGAATGGATATTTTTTTTATTTTATTTTTTTGAAGGCAAGGCTACTTTAGAATTTGCTTTCGGTTAACGTCTTTCAGAATATCGTATTTTTTGTAATTAATTAAAATAACTCGAATTTTATTGTTTATTTTTATATTAGTTACGTTTTACTGAAAGTGTCCTGCTGGAAATGCCGTTTATTTTGACGGCAGCAATTTAAATTTCGCTTCGGTGCCGGCCTTTTTCATAGGTATTGTTTGTTATTAAATAGCATAATATGTAGTATTTTATTTTTTATTTGCATATTCGTTATGTTTTTCGTCTTACCGAGAGCGTCCGCTTTAGGAAGGAATTTAAATCTCGCGTTGATTCCCGCCTTTTTTCTTTTTCTTTTTTTTAAATATTTTTTACTATTAACAAGTATAAATTATTGTTTAATTGCATATTCTTAATTTTTTCAGTAATTCTGAATGCCGGAGGCAGCAGCATGAAATCGTGTTTGGCTGTATAGACCGTTTATTTTGACGGCAGCAATTTTTATCTCACGTGGCTGCTGCAATTTAACGTGGCCGTACACTCCACGACTATGCACGTTTTGTTGTTTTTGGTTTTTTTTTTTTTTTTTTTATAATTAACTAGCAAATTAAGTGGTATTTTATTATATGTTTTCGTATTCCTTCTCTTTACAGTCATCATTTACTATTAACGGCCGTTTTGAATCACCCTCCATCTTATTCATTTTGAATCAGCCGCCATCTTTATTTCTCACTTCAAATCGGCCACCATGTTGAATTGGTAACATTTTGGCTTTGTCGCCTACTTTTCAAAAGCACTCTAATCAATAAACGTAAACTAGGAATTTAATAAAATCGCTGTGGTAATGCCTCTTAAGGTCTTCTAAAACATCCCCACCTCCAAAATTTCCTCAAAAATACCTTAATGGCGTAACAAGTTAAAAAACGAATACTTTCAACCTCTTTGCTTGAAAGTAACTCATCAACAATCTTTTTTTCTCCTCTTCTCAATTTCACTTATATGAAACGATAATATAAGAATTATCGAAAAGTATATCGCCAAAATCACCATTTTGAGGAGTGTTTTTTCTTATTACAAAAAATATCGCCAAATTGGCCATTTTTTCTAAACTGATATGATTTCTAAATGATGGAAATATAAAAACGGTAAATGACACAAATCCACATCAGTAATATAGTGTAATTGAGAGTTGTGCAATGTTCCACACCCCTAGTTTTATAAATAAAATTTAGCCCCCTTGGGGACATAAACTATAATATTATATTTCTTTATCTAGTCAAGAAGAAAACTTCCCATAGATGTTTAATAGAAGAACTGATCTGGTTGAATTTTAAAGCTGGTTATATTTTTAAGTAATCTGACTTATATAGTCATGACCGTTAAACTTATAAGTGGCATATCTACAGCCTTGATAATTTAGATTTAACCAATTTTAAATAAACTTCTTGTCGCTATTTTCCTTACTTCTGGATTTAACTTCCAATTGAAGTTTGATATGGGTAATCTTCTAAATGAGACCCTTCATTTAACATATAAAATAAGTCTGTAGCAGTTGTAGTTTTGCCTGGAAATGTTGAAATCCAATGGACAAATCTTTTGAATTAGTTTTTCACATCATTGCTACAAGGTAGGAAATCCAACTAAAATTGTTTCTTAAATGCACGCAAAAAAAAATAAGAAAATAACCACCGCGCAAAGACCTTACCAACAGAAAAAAAATTACACATAAGAAAGGTCATTAACACCCCCAAATGAAATAAATAGAAGAAAGTCAACAAGAACTAGGGGTGTGGAACATCGCACAACTTTTAATTACTTTATAATACTGATGTGGATTCGTGTTATTTACCGTTTTTATATTTACATCACTCGTTTGGCAAAACTGGCCAGTTTGGCAATATTTTTTTTACGATGATTCTTGTATGGATCTTTACAGAAAAGTAGAAAAAAAAAAGAAGAAGAAAAAAAAAAACACTCTGAAAAAATTATGATTTTGGCGATATACTTTTTGATAATTCTTATATTATCCTTCCTTACGATGAAACTGGGGGGGGGGGGGAATAAAAACAATCCTTGATGAGGTATGCTCAAGGAAAAAGAAATCTGGTATTAAAAGCATTCGTTTTTAAACTTTTTAAGCCATTAAAGCATTTTTACAAGCATTTCGGAGGTGTTTAGATCACCTTAGGAGGCATTACCACAGCGATTTTTGTGAAAATCGTTAGAGCCGTTTTTTAGCAATCATTGAAAAACATGATTTTTTCAATGGCAGCTACCTTAAGCGCATGCGCGATTTTGATAAAAACCTTAATGGCAAGTCTCATTGTCATCATTAACTCGCATAACAAATTTGAACATCCTAGGTTAATTTGTTCCGGAGTTATGATGACCACAGACACACACAGACAAAAAAAAATTCTAGACAACTTTTTTGAAATCAGGATGTTCCAAAAGGTAGAGAAATGCACACAAAAATAGCGATATTTTTTTTTTTTTTTGACCGAATGCTATACTTTTATTAACTTATGTACACATATGGTAAAAATATTTGAAAGATTTAAATATCTGAAAGTACAAATATTTAAGTAATTTATGAGTTTCAGAGAAAAACAAATATCACAAAAACTCTACATTCAAATCGTACAACTATTAGATAAAAAATTAAAGGGAATCCATATGCAATACTAAAACAACTATTTTCGAATTTAGCCTAATGCACATAAAATGACTTTCAAAAGCTTAACCATTCCATTAAAAACATCAAATTCTAATTTAAACAACTATCTTTGTTTCTTCAAACCTACACGTAAAAAAACACAAAAAAAAAAACTTAAATAAAAACTCTCTAACATCCACCCACGCGATCTTCATAAAAAAAAAAAAATCCAAAGTTTATGGTCTTTGAAATTGAATATAACATGACACAACACAGCCTTAAAAGACCGTGTGGGTTACTTAGTGAAACATTAAGCGAAGAGCACAAGCCCGTAAATAATCTAAGAGCCCGTCCCCCCATTGCATGGCAGGAAAAACAAGAAAACTAAATTACTGTCTGTGTATTCGCGAAATTGTTTATGATGTCTGACGGTCATAAAAACGAGTTAGAGTCAATTTTTTTTTATAATTTTGTTTCTTTAGACGATGAGTTTCTTGAAATATTTGGTTGTAAGATTTGTTCTGTGTATGGCATGGAAGGTTATAACTCGAGCTTGAAAGTGCTGATAGGTAATTAGATATTTACTGTGATTTAAAATAAAACTAGGGGTGTGGAACATCGCACAACTTTCAGTTACACAATAATACTGCCGTGGATTTGTGTCATTTACCATTTGTATATTTTCATCATTCATTTAGAATAAATGGCCAGTTCGGCGATATTTTTTGTGATAATTCTTGTATGGATCTCAAAAAAATCATCGCCAAAATGGTGATTCTTTCGATATACTTTTCGATAATCATTATATTATCCTTTATTTTAAGCGAAACTGAGTGGAGAAGGAAAAACGATTGTTGATGAGGTATGCTCAAGGAAAGAGAACTCTGTGTTGAAGGCATTCATCTTTCAACTTTTTACGCCATTAAAACATTTTTACGGGAATTTCAAAGGTGGGGATGTTTAGAATACCTTAAGAGGAATTGTCACAGCGATTTTTATCAAAATCGTTCGAGCCGTTTTTTAGCGATCATTAAAAAACATGATTCTCTTCAATGGCCTGCCACCTTACGCGCATGCACGATTTTGACGAAAACCTTAATGGTAGGTCCCATGGGTGCCACTAACCCTCATACCAAATTTGAACATCGTAGGTCAATTTGTTTGAGAGTTATGCTGACCACAAACACACATATACACACAGACAGACATTTTTTCTAGATCACTTTTTTGAAATCAAGATATTCCAAAACGGGGAGCAATGCAAAAAAATCTAAAAAAAAATTCTGACCGAATGCTATACTTTATTACCCTATGTATATATACATATGGGTAATTGAAATTAAAAAATAATTAATTTGAAATGCGATTTAATTGTGATGAAAGAGTTCTACTAGACCTATACTTTGCTGAAAAATCATTCTAACGATGGGCCTAACATTAATTTACAACTTTTCCGATAAGGTTCACCCTGTAAAATTAACTTCCAAGTAAACACATAAAGAACTTCAATGCCATCTGGTATCGAAACTTTGAATAATTTTTTTTAAAAGCATTTTTTCAAATTATCAATAGTATGTATAATAAATTTTATTGAGAAATGCTCATAAGAACATTCTCTAGAAGGCTTGAAATAAGTGCAATTAAATTATGGCAACCCTGTGTTTCACTTTGGGTCTTGGGAAGAGAGATCTATCTATACATCAATAAATTAATGGTATTGATTTGCTGTTGAGAATACTTTGAGGGATTATAATGTAGGTTTGTTATCTTAGCCAGATATGATTATTTTTGCTTTTATTTCGAAGTCATGGAAGTCGTTGGGGATTTTTATTAATTTGAATCACCAGTGGATCTTGATACATCTTGTGCGTTTAAGATTGTATACAGGAATCACTTTTTTAGAAGTTTGTCAGAGTTAGGTATTGTATTGTACCAGCCTCTCGCGTCTAGCCAGGGGCCATCTTAAATGTCTTGCCTTCGTTTCCCATTTAAACAGCCCATGTCTCCAAACGTAATTATGGAGACATAAGGAACATTTACTACAAAACTATTAAAGATAAATGCTTAAAATTTTTAAAGTATATTCTTACCAATATAGTACAACATTTTAGGGTAGCACTTTTTAATGATTTCAAAACTTAAGATTTTATACAGTTTTATTCCTACCAAAATAGACAAGTTTGGAAAATTCTATAGAATGTCAGACTTTTTAATTTTTTTTTTTCGAGAAACTAAACAAAATATTTTAAAATGCTACACTCAAATTGTGTAATATATTGGTAAGAATATATATTAAATATTTTAGGCATTTATCTTTAATAGTTTTTTAGTAAATGTTCCTTAAGTCTCCAAAATTATGTTTGGAGATAAGGGCCGCTAAAATTGAAAAAGGTGATACAAATTGAGGGACAACACTTTTTTTAAAAAAATTTATAAAAAATACTTCTAATTTAGCGAGATTAAAACTTTTTGCACCATCGGATTCAAAATTGTTTGTAATTATTTTTACATGATTAATTAAAATGGATTTTTTAACGTTCTTAAAATCCGACTTCCCTTAAAACAGTAATACTGTTACGAATTTCTGTATATTTGTAAATATTTCGTAGTATTAATTACGTAAAAAGGAAAATGTATGTACATTTGGCCTAAGGCAGTGCAAGAGTTTACTTTGCTTTCCTGCAATGTGTCTCTTAAAGCTTGAAAATGAGTTTTACAGATATAATGCTGGAAAACGAGTTTTGTGAGGAGAAGGCCATTTAACATTATAGTTAGTGGTAATCTCGCCAAGTTGGTGAGATAGAGCCAAGTTGGCGATGGTTTTGGCGACTAATTTTGATCGCCAAATTTGGCGAGAAATTGCTAAATGTTGCCAAACTTGGCGACCATTCGGCGACATTTTCGGTCCCCATGTACCTATATAGGGCTTTTCGACTGCTATCTGGAAAATTCTCCAAAATTCTATCTCTAGAAAATTATCGCGAAAGAATTAACTTTCCTATATAAGCTTAAGAGAGCGGGTGATGGAGTTAGTTGAGTTGAGTTACTGAGTTAGTTGTCTCTCAGTGAGCATTCAAAGTAGTTTTAAAAGCAAACTGTATTGCATTGTCTCTTACGGTGATTTTAGCAGTTATGTATCAAGTTTTTAACTGCTGTTGTGCTCTATTGTTGTGTAAAGAACTGTATTGAGTCTATTAGAACGAGAAGTTCTGGAGTTGTAAAAGAATCTGCGAAGAGTTATATCGGAATATATTCCTGCAAGTTTTGATCTGCTTTGGCTTCAAGTCTTTCGAACCCATCCACGCAACAATACACTTATTTGTTGTAGTTTGAAGTACATCGGGAGAAAAGGGGATTATTGGTGGGCCATGTCGACGCATTCCCTTGAATTCTATGTTAAGTCCTCTGTATATAAAGTTCCCTTTCGAATGTCCCAATATCCTTTACATATTTCATTCTCTTTAAAAGGGAACATACAAATTTTAAAATTTTATTTTTAAACAATAACGCAATGAGAAACTGTAAATAAACTATTTGTTTGAGGTTTAGGATTTAACCATAAATTAATATATTATTTATCAATTTTGGTTTTGAACAAAGGAAAAAAAAATAGATAAAAACCTTCCAAAACAGTCTATTTTTTATTAAGTCTTTGAAAAAGATATTTACTGAATTTATTTTAAAGTTGGGGTGGGTTCCTTAACAATTGGTATAAGTTACTAAATTCAATACTTAAAACCCAGGGAAAGTTATTAACTGAATTGATATTTCTATGTATATAAAGTTTAATTTTTGTAAAAAGTGCTTAATTTTTTATAAAATGTATGTCGAAATCTATGATTCAACGTTGTAGACCAATCTTAATGAAATCAATTATAAATAGTTTACAAATGTACACGACGAAAAATTAGTTATAGTTTTTATATTTTTTGAATAATTGGCCAAATACTGCTTTTAATTCAAAAATTACGGAATTTACCACCTATTTCTGCTTTAATTTTAATCAATTCATATTTACTAACTGTAACTTATATAAATTCACTAGTTAAAAAATATTTTTATTATGAACTAGCAAATAGGCAATATTGATAAATGTGATTACTTTAGAGCACAAAAATTAACAACTGTCACAATTGTCGAAATCATCAACGAAATGTGATAAAACCAACATTTATAACTGCATTAATATACCGAAAAACAAAAATGTACTAATGTTCTTTTCGTACCCAATGCTTTTTAAATGCTTTATATTATTTATATTAAATTCGATATTTTGTGTGTGTGTGGTTGTGTATGTCGATGGCGGGAAAATCTGCAGAGGTATAAATAACCACCTTCCTGCCATCCAATCGGCTTGAAACTTGGCAGATAGATTCGTCGATGACAATGCATTCTATCAAATTTTAGGACTATCACTTTAACTTAAATGTCACTTTTAAGGAATACTCAGTGCTGGAGGTGTGGGTAAACGCGGGGGGACCCGCCACTTTTAAAGAAAATACCCATGCGTCCCCTCCACATCTAAAATCACTGAAATCCATCCACCCACTTTTAAAAACACTAAAAACACTCAATTCGTGGAAAAACTACTTTTGAAAAATAACTTTAACCATTTTTAAAAGTAGTGACACTGCGAAAAAGTGTTCTTTTTAATACATTTGAAAACTTTAAAATTACTTATGGTATATACATATCATACTACTTTAAAACCACTTTGTATAAAGATAAAAGTATTTTTACTTTTAATGACCCATATGTATACATATGGTAATAAAGGTAAAGTATTAGGTCAAAAGAAAAAGTTCGATTTTTTTTTTTTTTTTTTTTTTTTTTTTTTTTTTGCATTTCTCTACGTTTTGGATCATCCTGATTTTTAAAAAAGTGATCTAGAAAAAATGTCTAAATAGTGAAGTTGAAAGTTGTGCGATGTTCCACACCCTTTATTTATTAACGAATACTAATACACTTGGTCAACTTTTATCAATGAACTTTTTTGTAAGTTAAATTTTTATATTTATAAAAAAAAAAAAAATTAAAAAAAAAAAAAAAAAAAAATAAAAAAAAAAAAAAAAACATTTTAAAGTTCTCTATTAATTTAGTTTCATGAAAGTATGCACTTTTATAAGCGCAGTTATGTATATAACATTAACAATTAAATAAATAAACAGTTATGTATATAACATTAAATTATTACTTCACTTTATATCTTACTTCCATGTAAAAAAAACTAGGTCGTAGAATATTCATTAAAATAAGAATTAATTTTTGAACCCTTGTTCAATGTTAGTGTGAAGTACAAATTATTTCCTTACTATTCAATATTTTTATTTAAAGTTACGAAATTTTAAATTAATCGTTGAATGGGGTGGGGGTGCACTCGTCACCAACTTTTGGGCATCCCCCCACTTTTTTTTCACCACTTCTACCACTGGGAATACTAATAAACCAACTTGCCGTCATCCTAGGAGCTGCAATAGCATTTAACCGATTATTGAAGAAACTCTTTGCTGTTGCCAAAATAGTTTTAATAAATAAATAATAAAATTGTTTTAATCAGAATAAATAAAAGATATTCGGATGTGAGTGCATAAATTCACATGCATTTCTAATAAATAAATTTTGAAAAGTAGTTTACCGCATATTTTGCTGGTTGAGATGTTTTTAATATTTAAAATTAGATGCAAAAACCAAGCACACGCTGACTACAGAAACGGTGCTACGTTAATGAATGTAAAAATTGGCGATGCATATAAATAGTCCAAGAGGCGACTGCGATTTTTGGACCCCATCGAACATCATTCTGAATTTTTTATAGAAATTGGAGAAAAGTGAATAGATTACGAATCCACTGGTCTGCCGTGGCAAAAATGGCTGAAACTGCGCAAAAATCGACTTGGAATGAGTTGAGCTAAAATTCGATTGCCAAATATGTCGTAACGTTCAAAGAGAAAAAGCGCAAACGATTTCTGATCTCTAGCTTGAAAAACTTGTATCTTTTAAAAGTAAGCCAAATTGGCGACATTAGTTGCGTCATCAGTGACGTAATGTTTATTGCCAACTTGGCTCCCTTTTAAAAGATGCAAGTAGACCGTCTCCAGATATCTGAATCATCTGTAACCTTCTTAATTGAAAATTAAAGAGTAAGGGTTACCAAATAAAAAAGAATACTCATTATTTGGCAATTTATGGCGTATTTGGCAATCAAATTTCGTTCAACTTATTAAAAGTCGATTTTTGACTAGCGTCGGCCATATTTACCACGGCCGACCAGTGGATTCGTAATCTACTCACTTTTCTCCAATTTCTATAAAAAAAACTCAGAATGATGTTCGATGGGGTCCAAAAATTGCAGTCGCCTCTCAGTCTAAAAGGATTTAGTAGGAATAGGGCAGCGTGGGAAAGACTTTTGAGGAAGGCCGGGTGTCGTGCCAATAAAGAAGAAGATATAAAGATTTATATTAAAAAATTTGTTTCTATAGGCTATATTATTACATGAATGTTTTACACAAAGCAAAATGCAAGCAAAAAAGATGCAATGGTCAAAACTTCTAGAGGTTTAGAATCCTTAAACTAGGTCTTGGAAAAATAAAAAGTATTTCTATTTGTACTCAAAAAGCGATAGATGTTTTCATTGAGAACTTTCGGACACTTTCAGAATACCCGCATCACTTCTGGTATAAATAGAAAGAAATAAATCATATCTAAGAAAGAGAAGAATTCTATTTGAAAAGCACACGCATCACGAGTTTTTATACATAAAAAAAATCTTCCTTTTATCAGCTACCTTTTCAATCACATTTCCAGAATAGAAAGCAAAAGCATTGCCCCAAATGAGGTCAGGATTCTGAGGTTTACCTCAACAGTTCGATGTTTTTCAAAAATAGTAAAAAAAAATAAAAAAAAATAATAATAAGTTATTTTTCCAATGGAAAGTGAAGGTGTAACAAATGGGACTGCTTTACATTTCAGAGAATCGAATGTTCAGTTTCAAAAGATAAAATGGATTGTGGTATGATTTTTAAATAGAGCGGAGGCGATAATTGCGCAGAGAATCAACATAGTGTTACGAATTTTTCCGCTGAGGCAATGATTGTACAGTTTTCACGGTATAAAAATATTTATTCTCTCTTCAGAAAACTCACAAAATTTATTCACAGGCAACAGTTTAATTACTCTCAAGCTTCAACACAAGCTTCAACAAAAATAACTTCGAATTCAGCGATTACACAAGCTCACTCCAATAGGTAAACAAAGCGATCAGCTTTCAACGAAATCCGAAGTCAATCTGAAAACTTTCCCGTTCTCCAGTCTTTTATATACAAGCGCGTGAGACATTCTCGAAATTTCCAGCCAATTCATCGGAAAAGAAATATCTCGAAACTTCTCGATTACTTTAGGTGTTGCCACCTTTTTCTAACTTGTATAATCGTTATTAATTACTAAATAAAATAGGATAAAAATAAATTACAATAGAATTTTGAAATAATACGTCACTATTTACAATATATACAGACAATTTGTGCAACAATAGCATCTTTCGTGTGCTTCTTTTGAAATTATTACTTGTATGTTTCGGATTTTATTTTACGTATACTGGATTAAATTTAACTCAATTATAGAATAAATATCTTTCTAACATTAAGGATTTCTAAGATGTACAGTAATTATATTTTTTACTTTCAATTACCCATATGTGTAATACAATAATGAAAGTATAGTATTAAAAATAAAAATAATAAAAACAAATAAAAAACTTTTTTTTTTTTTTTTTTTTTGCATTTCTCAAAGTTTTGGAACATCCTGATTTCAAAAATTGGCCTAGAAAAAATATCTCTCTGAGTGTTTGTGTGGTCAGCATAACTCCCGAACAAATTGACCTGTGATGTTGAAATTTGGTATGCGGGTAGCTGATGGCCTTATGACCTTCTATTAAGGTTATCATCAAAATAGCGCATGCGCATAAGGCAGCTGCCAATGAAAAAATCATGTTTTTCAATGATTGCTAAGAAACGACTCTAACGATTTTGATAAAAATCGCTAGGATAATGCCTCTTAAGGTATTCTAACCATCCCCACTTCCGAAATTTCCTTAAAAATGTTTCAATGGCGTAAAAAGTTGAAAAACGAATGCCTTCAACATAGAGTTCTCTTTCCTTGAGCATACTTCATCAATGATCGTTTTTTTCTTCCCTTCAGTTTCACTTATAATGAAGGATAATATCAGGATTATCGAAAAGTACGTGCCCTAAATCACCATTTTGTCGGAAGTTTTTTTTTTTTTTTTGATCTATACAAGAATTATCGCAAAAAATATCGCCACACTGGCCATTTTTTCTAAATGAATGATGAAAATACAAAAAAGGTAAATGACACAAATTGACATCAGTATAATAGTGTAACTGAAAGTTATGCGATGTTCTACCCCAAGTTTTTAAATATTTTGTAGAGTTTGTGATTTAGAAATGCAGTAAAATAGTGAAATTATAAAGGCGCATACAGCAGCAAAGCGTGTGTTTCTGTTGAAATTGTATCTTGTATTTTTCTTTGGATTTTATTTTCTGTATTCTGCATTAAATTTGAATCAAGTATAGGCTAAATATCTTCCTAGTACCTGGACATCTAAATCGTACAGTTATTATGTTTTTTAATATTTTTAAGTATTTTTAATTTAGAAACACAGTAGAGTAGCGAATTTCTAAAAACGCATACAGAAATTTAAATAGTTCATTTTTTTTTTTTACTGAGAGAAACAACAGAAAACGAAATGGCATAACTCTGCAATATTATTCCAAGTCTTTTGAATTTAAAAATTCCTAATCTAATAGAGAAACTTACCATGAAATGCATTATAAAACACCATAAAATAATATTATGTAGTAAAGAATATATTGTTGTGTGGATGGGTTCGAAAGATTTGAAGCCAAAGCAGATCAAAACTTGCAGAAATTTATTCCAATATAACTCTTCACAGATTCTCTTACAACTCCAGAACTTCTCGTTCTAGTAGATACAATACAGAATACAGCTCTTTTCACAACAATAGAGCACAAAATAGCAGTTAGAAACTTGACAACACAACTGCTCAAATCGCTGCAAAAGACAATGCAATACAGTTCGCTTTAGAACTACTCTGAATGCTCAATGAGACTCAGTATCTCAACTCAGTAATTCCAGTCAACTAATTCAGTGACTCAAAATCACGGACTCAACTCACGGCCGGCCTTATATAGGGGAGACGAACATTCTTGAAATTTCTAGAGGTAGATATTTGGAGAACTTTCCAGATCGTAGTCGAAAAGTCCTATACATGTACATAGGGACCAAAAATGTCGCCAAATGGTCGCCAAGTTTGTCGACATTTGGCGGTTTCTTGCCAAATTTGGCGATAAAAAATAGTCGCCAAAAACGTCGCCAATTTGGCGAGATTACCATTACCATAATGTTGCCCTGCTCCTTGTAAAACTCGCTTCCCAGCGCTATCTCTGTAAAACTAACTATCAAGCGTTAAGACCCATATTGCCGGGAAACCAACTTAAGACGAACTATTGCACTGCCTTATGCAAAATGTACATAAATTTTCCGATGTACAAAATTAACAGTAAGAAATATTACAAATATACAAAAACTAGTAACATTATATTAAAAAAAAATATATGGTTGTAATTTAAATCCTTTGCACTCCTGGTCTTTTTCGCGCGATGCATCAGCAACTCCAGACATTTCGCAGCCCTTTTGACGTATTTCTTACCAGTGACTTAAAATCATTACACACACAAATTAATGCATAACATTTTTATACTTTAACATTTTATATATCTCTACACCTTTACAAACATAATTCCTTAAATATTAGTCTCTAAAATTGTTATGTGTATGATACTGTCGCGCATCCAGTTACCGTAGCAAACCAAGTGATGAGCGAGCATCAAACCACATGATGAGTGAGAAAGGAATTGCGCTTTTTACTTTCATTTTCGATTTGTATATAATACAGGGAATGAAAGTAACCCATTCTGTACATTTTTTTATTTGCGTGTTTTACATGTTTTAGAACGTACTGAATTCAAAAAAGTTGTCTGGAGAAAATTTCTGTTTCGCTGTTGATCGTCAGTATAGATCCCAAATGGTTTAACCTTCAATGTTATACTTTTGTAAACGGGTTTCGTCAAAATAACGCATGCGCATAAGTAAACTTCAATTGAAGAAGTTATATGCTTCAGTAATTACTAAAGAACGGCTCTATAGATTTGAATAAACGTTTCAGTGGTATTTTTTATTAAGGTGCTCTAAACATCTCGACGTCAGAAATTCCCTAAAAAAAATGATAAAGGAGTAGAAAATTATAAAACAAACGCCTTTTAGCATAGAGTTTTCTTTCTTTGAGATCACCAAAAACTGTTCCTGCTTTGTTTCACTTATACAAAAGAATAAAGTAAAGATTACTGCAAATTTCCCTCTTATGGTTATGTTCTTTTTCTAATGTAATAATGGACAATTCCCACGAACTTTTATCTATATTTTTTTACTCAATTCTAAATGTTTCGAAAAGGCCATAAACACAAAAATTTCTGCTCACTGCGCCTTTACTTTTTTTTTAATTTGTAACCTAAGTTTGACTGTTAGATTTTGGAGGGGAAAACGACACATTCGGCTCGAAGCTAATGATACGTCACTTCATCTGAAACTATTTTTCTTGAAACGCAGCAGAGGAAACTAGCTTTGAAAGTTTCTCGTTAATTGTGCCAACCGGTACACAATATAGCAATTGCCTACCAAACACAAAACAAAAATTTGGCAGAAACCTCATTATAACCACAAAAACAGAAGGATGTTTTGACGTCTCAGCTATAGCGGATCGTTTTGATCCGGTTCGATCGTTTGATCCGTTCGCGCCGGTTTTCGTCGCAATTTTTTTTTTTCTTAATATTTAAGTAACTAATTTTTTTAAAGACCTTTTGTTTGAATACTTGGAATCAGAAAGAAATTTATAAATATAAACTAATTTCACTTGTTTTTGAAAAAATCCGGGAACTGTCCATTATTTCCAAACAAGTTATTTTTATATTAATGCGAATAAATGGAAACGGTAAGATTACGCCAAGTCTTGTGAAGTTTAAATATAGTGACCAGTAGTATACTGCAACTGAAAGTTGTGCAATATTCTACACCTTTTTTTTTTTTTTTTTTTAAATTAAAAAAAAAAAAAAGATGTAATGAAAGTTCAGATACTTAGTTTCATTTAGTTTCTTTCATTTTTATGATAATTTTTGTCTAAAATAAAAAAATAAAAAATTACGAAATTCCAAACAGACCAGTGTTAGGTGGTCCTAAATTTCAACAGCAACCGTATTCAGTATTAAAAATGTCCCAATGTATGGCATCTTGTTTATTTCGTTACAAAACAAAATATACGAACCTCAATAGATTTTTATCAAGAAAGGATAGATAAATTATGTGAGCCCGTTAACATATACTAAAAGTGGAATTGGGTGCATTTTTGAGTATAGATTAAGTATTTCACTTATAAGAAGAAATTATTTTTATGACTAGAAATTATACATAGCACAAACTAGGGCACTTCTGAACTTACGTTTAAGAAGAGCATTTTGAACTAAAGCAGTAAATATATTTTTCCAGGGGGAAAAAAAAAACTATCAAATATTTAGAGTATAGAATAATTATACATAATTAAATTATCTTTAACAGTATAATAAATGCAAATGACAAAATGTAGCGAAAATTTAACAAAAGTTACATGAAAAATGTATTATAAATTAACAGGATTAATTTAATAAGTCTGGTAAAAATTGAAGTTATTTGTTAAAGTTGCTTTGATAGCAGCAACACAATATTGAGCCCGTTTTGCATGCTTATTACTTATAACCAACAAATATTTATACAATTTTATACACGCATTAAGATTATGAAAAACAAATGATTTCTAAAAATAAAAGAATTAAAAGAATAAATAAAAAATCAGTATGAATTTTTGCCACTGACTCTTTTAAGACCCCCCATTAATTATAGGACAGATATTCAAAACTGTATTAATTTTTTTTTCTTTGTTTTATACTTGGACCTTCGTATTCAATTCAACTGTCCCAAAAAAATTCACACGTTGAAGTAAACACCTATTTAAATCATTAAGTCATTATTTTATTTCATGGTGAAAATGTGATGTTTTTCTTCAGATACCATTTTTCTGACTTAATGATTTAAATAGGTGTTTACTTCAACGTGTGAATTTTTTTGGGACAGTTGAATTGAATACGAAGCTCCAAGTATAAAATAAAGAAGAAAAAAATAATACAGTTTTGAATATATGTCCTATAATTAATGGGGGGTCTTAAAAGAGTCAGTGGCAAAAATTCATACTGATTTTTTATTTATTCTTTTAATTCTTTTATTTTTAGAAATCATTTGTTTTTCATAATCTTAATGCGTGTATAAAATTGTATAAATATTTGTTGGTTATTGTAGGCTACAGGTGACATTAAACTGGTGTAAACTTAAATTACAAATTTCCTGTATATATTTCCGATTTAAAAAAAAAAAAAGCCATTAAAAGACGTTTAAACCACAAACTTAGAACCAAACAACAAGCTAATAAACTCTAATTTTTTGAAAAAAGAAGGTATTACAAACTAAGAAAATCCTTTTTACAGGTCTGTTTGTTGTCATAAACATTGTTATTTTGCTTGTGCTGGTAAAATAGTTTCACTTTTTGAATCTTTTATATTAACTTTGATTGTGTATGTTTGGGACGGGTAAAAACTTCAAATGATAAATCAACCCACTTGCCATCATCCTATTGAGCTGAAACTTATCAAATAGATTAATGCTCTAGATCAAATTTTAAAGGTAAAAGAGTTATTGATTGGTAAATAATGTATGCTTTCTCCTAAAAGTCAAAACAGTATGAAGAGTCGATCCGAATTCAAAATCCCTTAAATAAATTAAAATTGCGCAAAAAGCCCGTAGTTTTTATGTGTTTGTTTGGTAAATATACAGATAAAGTACACAATCCACTTTTCAGCAGAACCTTCCACAACTGTCTCAAACAGCGAAAATGTTAATGAATTAATGTTTTGCTTCTTCACGATCAAAAACCCATTTCAATTACACACCAACTAAACATTCGGCTCGCAGAGAGCACTTGACTACGTGCCAGGCTCCATTAAAAGCACATTGCACCAACACAAAAGCGCACTACGGTACGCCGAAATCCAACATTAGGGCCCGGCATACTCATTTAATTATCGGGCGATAGGAAGAGGGCTTCTATCATTCCAAACAAGGAATAGGAACAAGAACAGCCATGCAACCAATGCTGCTACTTAATCAACAACGAAGAATAGAAGCAATTTGTAACGGTATGACGGGAAAAGAAGAACATCTCCCGATCGAGGGGTAGGCTTAATTGGGTTTGGATTCTGAGCTTGGAATTTCGAATCTCGTTATCCAATGGAATTGGCTAAGAAAGTTGGCTTCTTTTATCGTTTGGCACACACCCGATGCCCCAAGATGATGGGTTTGGTTTTTATCTGATAATGATTTCTGGATGTAGCTGTGTAGGAACGTGATTGGTTGAGACATTCTTAGGGTATATCGTAAGAAGATCGAGTTATAGACGGAAATTAGTTCTTTTTATGGGTTTCACCGAATCGAAATGGACTTAACGCCATCTTTCACGACCGTTAATCAGGTTGAGGATGAACCAAAATTAACAAGATATTAGAGAAATAGAATTTAAGAACATTTGGGACAACAGCAGTTTTCACAAAAATGCTTTAAAAAATGGTTTTTCTAATCAAATTTTTAGAATAATTCATTTTCCAAAATCCGATTTTGTGTGTTTGTGGCAGAAAAATTTTATGAGTGCTTACTCACTAGTCCTCCAAATGGATGAAATTTGACAAATAGACATGTTGTCAATGACAATGCATCTTATCAAGTTTTGGTGGCTGCCACCAAAAGGCTGCTTTTACACAAACTTCTATTTGTCATTCGGTTGACTAATTAAATCCCCTGACATTATCCAATCAAGCTTAAATTTGACAGATAGTAGAATGTATTGTCATCAACAGCAAATCTAAGTATTTCAGTCTATCACTAAAATGACGCTTTTACACACGCTTCTATTTCTGTCCCGAGATCTAATTAACATATTTTCCGTCATCCAATTGAGCTGAAACTCAATAGATAGATTCGTTGTTGACGATAAGGTATTCTATCAAGTATTGGGAGCATTTAATCAATAGTTTTCTTCGTAGGGATCGAACACTATGAAAAGTCGCATTGAACTCAAAATTCCATGAATAGGTTACAATTCCTCACGAAAGTTTGCATGCACAAAAATCAATTCAAAATTGTATTAGGAAGGCTTTAAATTAGAACATCTTACTTGACAAGGGAACATTTTACAGGAGTGTATGCATGAAATTGTGATTTCAGCTTAAACATTTTCCGGATATTCTTTAAAACAGATCTTTATATTTAAACCAGTTTTTAATTGCTTAATCACTGTCCACGCTTATTCATATTTGAATTCCGAATAATTGGCAGCGTTAGCAATACATAACTTAAATTGTCTCTTAAACGTTTCCAATTATACAAAAGAAGTTTTTGGATCAATACAATGTCAGAAGTTCATTGTTATTTGAATCCCAAGTACTTGTAGATTTAGATACAACTGCCTCGTCGAATATCATTCTCGATTTCTTACAGAATGTAGAGAGTATTATGTCACTGATGGCGTAATACGTATTGCCAACTTGAGCTAACTTTTAAAAGATGCAAGCATTTAACTCCAGAGAAAAGAAGTCATTGGCACTCCTCTTCATTGAAAATTAAAGAACAATGGGTTACCAAAGAATACTCAATATTTGGCTGTTGGATTTATTCACTTCTGTTCTGTTGATTTTTCAATATGCTCGTTCGAAATAAAGTCTACCAAATTGTAGAGGTCAAGATCTTTTCTTTTATTTACACTCAGCACCACAAAAGTATGAACATACATGTATTAATATCACTTTACACTGTACTCAATGGAAAACACCGTATTGCAATTCCTTAGAGGCCCTGCACGAGGATAACAACCACTCCCCACGTATTTTCCGCATTTCTGTCTTTTTTTTTCCCCCTCCTGTCGTACCGTCGTCTTTTCCGAGATATATCCATCCCATGGGACACACCCTCCGAACAATGTCCTCTCTTCGCTTCAGTACAGCCCATCTAACTATCCCATGTCCAACCAACCTATATCCTAATCCGACTGGCCGTGCCTGGTGTCACAACATTACAACACTTCATTTAAAGTCGATTATGAACAGTTTCTGCCACTTTTCTCCTGGCAGACCAGTATATTGATAATCTATTAGTATAATATTTTTCAACATACTATTAAAAAAATTTAGTGTGATTTACGATGAGGTTTCCAAACTTTCAGTCGCCTCTCAGTCTATTAGTAATGTCATAGAATTGCTTCTATACTAAGCTTCAACTTAACTTGACATCAATAGACGATAGATCGTCACAGTGCTCATAGGTATTTAATCCATTTTGGTACTAAATCCATCAGCTAAAATGGATTAATTGCCTATGAGCATGGTGAAGATCTATCGTCTAGTGATGTCAAGTTAAGTTGGAGTTTAGTATAGTACAAATACCGATGCTTTCTCTATCAATCAAATGCAAAATCAGAAGTCAAACCTTAAATCAATTTTCCATTTAAGACTACGATCTAAAATACAAATAACCCACCACCAACAACCATAACAAAATTTATAATCCCAAAAAAGAATAAAAAAATAAATTCACCGGAAGAATAAACATGAGCCATTTATTTCATGGAGAAGAGTCCGCATTTCTGTCTGTCTGTCCTGAGGATATAAGCTCACTCGATGAATATTTCAAGCAACGGTTCCAGATTTAAGGCAGTTCCGGAAGAAACTTTCGTGGGGGTTCTAGGAATCTTTTAGTTTCGGTCCAGAAAATCTCTCTCCGTCTCGTTTTTTTTTTTTTCTTTTTTTTTTTAGCCCCGGGTAGAAATGAAGTTGTGTGTAAATGCAGAGTGTGAACGTAATCGTATGGGTTCGAATTGATGTTCCACATCGGAGAAAATGGAAGATATTGTTATTCCAGGGAATGTATCATCAGTTATTTATAAATCATTCTTATGTGAATTTAGGGACTTTCTATAAGAGTGATGGTCTGTCGCTTTCTACCACATTGACATATGCAGTCTGTTGGGAAATATTGCTTCAAAGTATATTAAACTTTAATCATACGGGGTTGGTTGTTGTTGTTTTCAGATTATCTGGCGCCTTCAGCAACACGACGGCTATAATGTGCCGAAACATTCGTCATTTCACAAGCCCACACCCATGCCTTATACGGGACTCGAAACCGCAACCTCGCGGTCTAGAAGCTAGCACGCTATCCCCTATACCAATCATGCGGGGATTTTTAGAATGGAATCCCTTAATTTGAAATGCTAGAACTGAAAAGCAATGAGAAGTGGTATGTTTGTATAGACAGGTAAGATATTTTAATTGAACCTGTATACAAAATCTATTGCATACGGTTAGACTGAAGGCGACTGCACGTTTAGCTACGTCATACAACATCATTCTGAATTGATTATAGAATGTAAAGAAAAGATAGTTCATGAATCAACTGGTCTGCCGAGGCAAAAATGGACGAAACTATTCAAAAATCGACTTCGGATGACTTAAACTAAATCTGGTTGCCAAATATGTTATAACTTGCCAAAACAGGAACATCCTTTTTTTTTCTGGTAACCCACCACTCTTTAATTTTCAATTAAGAAAGCTGCAGACGATTTGTTTCTACTAGTGCCAAGATCTTTCATCATATAAAAATCAGCCAACTTGGCAATAAATATTATGTATCAGTAACGTAATATTTATCGTCAAATTTGCTCACTTTTAAAAGATGGATGTATTTTTAGCCAGAGAATAAATATCGTCTGCACTTTTCTTCGTTGAAAATTAAAGAGCAGAGGGTTACCACATAAAAAAGAATGCTCATTAATTGGCATGTTATGCCGTATTTGGCAAGCGAATTTATTTCAACTAATTCAAAGTTGACTTTTGAAAAGTTTCGGCCATTTTTGCCTCTGCAGACCAGTGGAATCATCATCTACTAACTTTTCTGTACATTCTTTTTAAAAAAATCATAATGATGTTCGATGGGGCACCTAAACTTGAAGCAGCCTCTCGGACTAGGTTTATTGATGTGACTCATTTTTATAAGGACGAGTTTGTCAGTAAAAAAAAAAACAGGGGAAATGGGTACTTAAAACCCATCTTAAAGAACCTCTGCATAATGCGAAAGTGATCGTTTTTCCTGCACTATTCAGTAAAGAGATCATAGGACCCACTTTGTGAGGGTAAACGATAAACACATTCTCCTATATTCAGATTTTACAAAACGTTGTTACCACCATTTCAATAGTGTAACTAATTTTTTTTCAAAGGGATTTATTTCAAATTACACACCTGTCTCTTGAACATATATACTTGTCTCTTCTTTCTGTCCTTCACTGCTTCATAATTATACTTACATAAAGACACTTAAAGAATTGTACATAAGAAACACATTAAACAAATTTACACTTTTGTGTCGTCTTTAATAGATCGAGAGGGTGTTGAGGAGGTTCGTGAGGAACCGAGAGGGGTTTAGTACTTCGTCTGACATTATTCTGATTTTTTTTTTTTTTTTTTTTTAAATGAAAGAAATAATTGTAGTTTAAGAATATACCGCAGGAAAAACGGCTGAAAAAGATCAAAAATAAACTTTTAATGAGTTAAATTATAACCGGTTTCCAAACGTGTCACTACTATCCAAATAAATGGGAATTCTTTTTTGTTTTGGTAAAGTACTACTCTTTAATGTTCAATGAAAAAGGAACAAATACATTTATTTCTTTTGCACCAAACCATCGCTTCTTTTTAAAACTGAACAAAAAAAGTAGTCGAAATAAATTAATGAATAATCATCTTGTCAACTTAGATCAGTTTCAAATTAGAAATGAATTCGGTGTAAGAAGAATAAAATCATTTGTTCCAATTCTATTTAAAAACTAATGAGTCGTAAGGTACCATATAAAAAATGCTCATTATTTGGAGAGTTATTACATATTTGGATAATCGGTTTTTGTATTTTTCCGTTACAAGGGCACCAAATAAGAATCGTAAAAATGCAGCTATAATTAATGCAAACTAATAACTTTCTGATTCATGAATAGATTGCTATACCAATCCCCGAACAAACTTCTTTTTTAATCTATATATATATATAACTGAGTTGTTTGTACGTCTGAACCTTTTACAAATCCACAGTTTTGGACCTAGAGGAACAAAATTTGATACATAGAAGCTTTAGTACATGGAGATTGTAGAGAAGAACTTTTAAATTCTATTAAAAGTTGCTTTCATTAAAATTTAATGCCATTAAAAAAATTCTTGGAATGGCAACGATATTTTTTATTACATCAGGATAAAACTAAAAGTTTTTTAATGTATCCCACTTATTTTTCTTATTATTTTTATCGAGGCCGTGCGACAAAAACCAAGTGTCTTGCTAGATGCTCAGTTTCACGAGCGGAGCTGAGCATCTAGCAAGATACTTGGTTTTTCGCGCACGGCCTCGTTTTTATGTATTACAATCGTCTTTCTGATAAGCGATTCAAATTTTATTGTAATATTTCAATACTAGGGGGCTCCACCCCCTACTCTCTAAGGCTCGCCAACCCCCTGGATTGCTATGCAATCCCCTTGGTTCGCGACGCGAACCATGCTCGCTCTGCTCGCTTCAAAGTGAGGCATTTAAAATATGCCCTAGCTAAAAGCTATTTAAGCGATATAAGTGATATGTGCCATGAAACTAAAAACGTTGGATTATTTATGATGAGCTACGATACTTTGGACGTCATTATTTTATTGCTTATATCGAGACGCGTTAATCAGGGACAGTTTGGCCACGTAGCAGAACGTTTTTGGAAAACAATAAAAATAAACACTTACGTACATATATTTAAAAAAGATAAGTTATTTCAGAAAGCAATTTAAATTTATGGACTGGTTTTGTATGAAGCACCAAAATAATTAAAGTTACACATCGAAATTTCTTAACGAAGCAATATTAGCAATCATTTGTTTGCATAATCCTTTTAGCGATACTTAAAAAGTAACACAGTCAAATTGTTTATCCGCAATGCTGAAGTATTTATTCAATCGGTGTGAATGTGGGCATGGAAACCTTAATATTCTTACAGGAAATTCCATGCTAATTTTTATAGCCATGTATCCAGAAAACGTTCGTAATAAATATGTTGTAGTTATTTGCCAAATCCAAACAAATCTGGCTTGTTTTAATTGTATAAGAAAGCGAGTTCCCGGAATTCTAATCCAAAAGAAATGTACACATCTTGCATCATTGTACATATTAAATCAATACGTTTTAAATAGGCCATAATTTGTGTCTGTAGACTGTGATAAAAAAAAAAAAAATATAGCGAATCCAAGTTGTTTTCTGTTGCCAGTTGTAGTAGTCAAATTTCGAAAGATATATTGTGATTGGCTGAATTGCTGAATTTGGAAATTCCTGCATAAAATATATTTAGAAGATTTGTGATTGGATGTTTGAAGTCGCTGCCATTCTGCTAACAGAAATACAGCCGAATTTGGGCGGCACGCAAGAGAATTATATATATAGATATTTACTGTCAGTCGATACCGTAAACAACTTCTGATCATGTAGTTTTAACGCATTTTTTATGCATCTTTTTTTTTTACTGCGTTTTAAATTTATTCTGTTTTTGTTTACATTTTGTGTTGTCATCAAAAATATATTGTGCACAACTGGTATTGACATTTTGATTTTATTTAATGAGTATTAATAACATTTAAACAAAATAAATTCGTTAAATGCCTTTGTATTTTATTAGCAAATATCTTCTGCATTGCAGTTATCGTATATATCTAACATCTAAAAGTTCGTTTACTAACAACGTTGATGCCGTTATGGGATATTTTAAGTCGAATTTTAGTCAACTTGATAAATCTATTATATCTTTGACCGTCTAATGCGAAACGCCTACGTATATCATTAGATGTGTTGTGTGGCCCCGCGTTGACCGCTCTTGGTACTATATCCATACCACTTGGCGTAATTTTTCAGTTGGCGAACATTTTGGTAGATAACGTTATCGTTTCAGTGCCTGCTAATTTTTCTCTTAGAACAGATTTTGTTTTATTTTAAAACAAAAATTAAGAACTTGTTATAGTATATTTTCTTGATTATTTTTAAAACAGACGCTAGAGTTGCATTATAGACACCTGGAATATTTTATTGAGAATGTATATCGGTGTTTTCTACAAGTTAAAAAATTAAAAAAAAAATGTAATTGTCAAATTTTTGGCTGGATAAATTTAAATTATGTATCTAACTACATTTTATGAGAGTGAGTCAAAATATACATAGAATCTAGCATAGACACGGATTATTTCAACTCAATTTGACTTCATCACTTGCAGCCTCAATTGTAGATTCGCCAAAGATTATGGAATTTCACTGAAAACTTTCAAATCATTTCGACATTTGATAATATGCGGCCAAAGAGAAGAACGAATATAAATGCTATGTATATCGCATCTATCGCTGAGAGAGCTAGAGCATCACCGCTGCAAAAACAGCATCGACTGGAGAATAACCGAGCGCACTAATACAAAACGAAAGAATATATGCATCTGTTAAAATACATTGGAAATTGATCACCAACATCAATTAATCCGAAGAAATTCCGAGTCTATGTAATACAGAACTGATAGATGTCCTTCAACGGGTCCCCAGCAACGCTGGGCAACACAGCCAGTAAACATGAGATTTTAAAACTAAAAACAAACCGCGTTTTTGAAAAATAGTCAAATGGATTTACAATTTGAGAATTTACAAAAGATGAAGTGGAAAACATCGAGTTTATTTATATATATATATATATATAACCTTTAAATTACAAACGAGGTTTCCAGTTCTACGCCTGCAATACGATTTAAATGAAATGAAAAGTCCACGAAGTTAAAATTATTTTCGTGTAAACCATTTTAGCTTGGAAATTGCATCGCAAACTTTCAGACTTGGCAGTTTTTGGTACCAGTCTAACGGAAAAGTACCTTCTTTTTTTTTTCCGAACTCATTCAAAGTGGACTTTCAAACAATTTTGTCGAATTTTTACAAGTTTATTCTCACACTACAAGTATATCTCTAAATTTTATTTAAAAAAAAGTTTAAAATAAGTTGAATGAGGTGGCAAAACTTTTATCTATTCTCTGTCTGAAACAGGTAGCTTTAATGATTGAATGGAGAAAAGTTGAAAAGTTGATTTTGAAAAGAAAACTGTAGAAGGGCTTTGCTTAATTATCGCATACAATTTGGCAACATCTAATAAAAGTTTCAATCCGATATCTGAAGCCAAAATGCGAACTTTCAGCGGAAGCATCTCTTCCGTTTAACATTACTTTTTTGGAACTTCCGGTAAAATTTTAAAAAACCATGCTACTCTACATGACATTCCAATTGGGTAGATGACATATATCCGTAGCTTTTACAGATGATGCTTAACAATTTGCAAAGTAAATTTTAGTTACCATTTTCGGAAGTTGCGGTCATAACTTCTATTTCAATATTTGTACAGTACCCAAAAAAAAAACAGAACGATGGCTATATCTTTTGTTCTAATTGTTGAAATAACAAACAAAAGGTACAGTTGTTAAATCGTGAAAGGTTTTTAGTAATTGTATGTAGTTTTTTTTATCATGAGGGGTCATCTACATATTAAAACAGAACCAAACTTTAAAAAGTTCAATAGCAACCTCATAATATTATTCCATATTTGGATTCAGCATTAAAAAAGAATGCGAAATACAAAAATTCGTAATTTTCTAATGAATGGTTTGTAATTTAAATGATAAGAAGAAAATGATAAATTAATGTTAAATAAAGAAGTTGGTTTTTTGGCCATAAATACTTAAATAATTAATATATTTCAGTAATTTTTTTTTTCAAAAGGTAGTTTGTAAATGGCCAAACATAAATAGCAATCAGCTTTTGAATCAATTTCTTTTTTAATAATTAATTATTAATTAATAAAGCAATTAAAAAAAAAATTGAATAGAAACATATTTTTTTTGCTTTCATTAGATTTACCATGGTCTAACCCCCCCCCCCCCATAATTTTTTTCTTTCCATTTTGACTATTAGTTCTCGATTTTTTAGAGAAAATGTAAAAAACGCTCACTTTAAGGGACCGTATAGTAGACGACTTTTGAAAACTATCAAAGATTAATTCAAGGTAAACTAGAGGTGTGGAAAATCGCATAACGTTCAGTTATCGTATAACCGATAGTTTAAAAACTAAGAAACACACTTTAATAGGAAAGTGAACTAAAAAGTAGAAGATAATTTTAAATAAGTTTGAAATAAGAATAGTGATTAACAAGAAATATTTATTTTATCGTAAGAAAGCGTGGGGTGCTTGATGTCAATTTTTGTAAATATTTAATGACAGATATTGGTAAAAGTAGATCCATTATGAAAATATCTTAAAAAGCACCCCACGCTTTTGTACGATAAAATAAATATTTCTTGTTAATCACTCTATTCTTATTTCAAACTTATTTAAAATTATCTTCTACTTTTTAGTTCACTTTCCTATTAAAGCGTGTTTCTTAGTTTTTTAATCTATTGATTATTTTCTACTTTTTAGTTTGATTTTCTATTAAAGCGTGTTTTTTAGTTTTTTAAATTATTAATTATTATTTCTGTAAACTATCAATTTTTTTTATTTTTTTTTAATTTGCTTTCTTAAATTCCATTTATTTAAAACAACATTTTTTAAGCAATTTCAATAAGTTATCCTTTAAAAATTTTACTGAATCATGTGACTTTTTCATTTTATAAATAATTTCAACGATCTAGTTACATTTGTGTTTATAGTGAAATATTTCTGTAAAATATTCATGCTTTGCTAAATACTGTTTACTAATGCCTACATTTAATATTTATTAATTTTCTAATTATCAGTAGTATTCGTTATATTTCTGCAATTACAGTTTTCGATATTTTATTTATTTCGTGTGAAGAATGCACATCTTTAATGTTGTAAATAAATTATGTTACTTTTGCGTTTAATTGCTATTTTTGTATTAATCTTAAACATGACACTATAAATCCAAATAGTTTCTATGCAATTTTAGACTAATACTTGTATTTTTTAATCTTCGTGAAACACGCCACATTGACCGTTCTATTTTTCCCGCTGTGAAGAAGAACCTTAAAAATACCTTTCGTTTTATGGAAATTCTCCCTGAAGATCGGTAAAAAAATGGTCGAAACATTTTCGTTCATAAGTGACGTGTTTTTCAACATAATGCATTGAAATTTGGTATACAAGGTAAATGATGTATTCTGAATCGAATGAAATGATAAAAAATAAGGGTTCGTATTGAAATTTTCGAAGATAGCGTTACTTTTACTTAATAAACGGTCCCTCAAGAAAAAAATATTGCATCAGATATATAGAAAATCGTAAGCAAAACATTTTGGTGCAAACCGTAAGATTCTACGATAATTAGAACCGAAGATATAGCCATCGTTCTGGGTTGTTTTTTTGCGTACTGTACAAGAACTTTTCCTGTGTGATCTTTCACTTGACATTTTACAATGGACGATTCCCATATTTTTTTATTTAATTCTAAATGTTTTGCAAAGGCCATAAATACAAAAATTTCTGCTCACTGCGCCTTTTTTTTTTTTTTTTTTTTTTTTTTTTTTTAAATTTGCAACCTAAGTTTGCTTGCTATATTTTGGTCAGAAAATGACACATTCGGCTCGAATTGAATATGACGTCACTTCATCTGAAACAACTTGGCTTGAAACGCAGCAACTGACACCAGTTTCGCAAGTTTGGCAAACAAAATTTTTGGCAATACATATGAAAGATTTATGCTAATTTTTATATTCGTTAACACATCTTGGTATTTGCATCTAATTTTAAATATCAAAAACATTTACATTAGCAAAATGTGCGGTAAACAAAGTTTAAAAACCTATTTATTGAAATGAACGTAAATTTATGCACTCACATCCAAATATTATTTATTTATTCTGATTAAAGTAGTATTTTGATTTATTTATTAGAAAAATTTCGGCAACAGGAAAGAATTTCTTCAATGATCAGTTAGATGCTATTTTAGCGCCATTTGGTGACGGTAAGGTGGTTTATTAGTATTACGTAAAATCGACCTGTTAGTGACATTTATAGCCCCAAAATATGATAGATACGATCTCGATGACAATGCATTCTATTTGCCAAATTTCATTCTAATTGGATGACAGCTAGGTGGTTAATTAGGCGCAGATTTGCATCCCATCGACAAACATTATCGAAGTTAATATAAAAGATTTAAAGAGGCATTATTTCAAAATATTGGTGTGGGAAAAATAAAAGTATGGTACTAAATTATTGGGTATGACAACATTGTCAACAGTGCAAAAGAAATATTTCCTTAGACCTTTGAAATTCTCTTGTTTGATATATTACAACCACTTGTTCAAATCACTCTACAAATTTATTCCCCAATGTATACACATTTAGTTTCCTCAAAGTAATATCGTAATCCAAAATCGAAATCCTCCATGTTATATTTGATGAAGGGCTCAAACAAATCCAGCGTTAAATAACTGTAATTCATAATCCATGTTAAGCTGTATATCCTGTCCTGATTAGCAATTATTGTAAATAATAATATTGTTGCGTTGGACGGGTTCGAAAGATTTGACGCCAAAGCAGATCAAAACTTGAAGAAATTTATTCCAAAATAACTCTTCACAATTCTCTTACAGCTCCAGAACTTCTAGTTCTAGTAGACACAATACAGCTCTTTTCACCTCAATAGAGCACAAAACAGCAGTTAAAAACTTGACAACAACTGCTAAATCGCTGCAAAAGACAATGCAATACAGTTCGCTCAGTATCTCCAGTCAACTAATTCAGTGACTCAAAATCCAAGAACTAACTACAGTCAACTATCGGACTCAGCTAACAACTAGCTCCGTGACTCAAAATCAGTCAACAACTCAAGTCAGGAATACAGCTCTCACAATGAACGTTGAGAGACAACTCCCTAGTAACCAACTCAGGCCGCGCTTATATAGGGGAGGCTGCGAACCTTCTTGAAACTTCTAGAGGTAGATGTTTGGGGAACTTTCCAGATAGTAGTCGAAAACACCTATACATGTATATCTGATACTTGTACCTATACATATACCGAAAATGCCGCCAAATGGTCGCCAAGTTTGGCGACATTTGACGATTTATCGCCAAAACCATCGCCAACTTGGTTCTATCTCGCCAATTTGGCGAGATTCCCATTACCATAATGTTAAATGCCCTGCCCCTTGAAACTCGCTTCCCAGAGTTACCTCTGTAAAACCCGTTATCAAGCATCAAGGGACTCATTGCAGGGAAACCAAACTTAACGACGAACTATTGCACTGCCTTATGCGAAATGTACATAAATTACTATTTACAAAATTAACACTACCAAATATTTACAAATATACAAAAATTCGTAACAATATAATCCACAAAAAGAGTTTTTAAAAAATACAGCATATGCATCGTCAATTTTTATATTCTTTAACATAGGCCGATATTCAAAAAAATTTCTATCAGCAATATGTGCAGCAAACTACATTTCAAAATTTATTGAATAAAAATAAACATGAATGTACCCTCTCGCATCAAATTATCATTCATTTATTCTGGTTAAAACAATTTTCTTAATTTTTTATTAAAAAATATTTGGCAACAGGTAAGAGTTTCAACAATGATCGTTTTATGGCTATTTCAGAGCGATTGGATGACTGCAAGTTGGTTTATAAGCATTCCATAAAAAGTGACCTTTTAGAGATAGTAACTGCCTAAAAATTTGATAATATGCATTGTCAGCGTCATTGAATCTATCTGCCAAGTTAAAGCCCGATTGGTTGATGGCAAAGGGATTAATTTGACGTCCGAAGATTTGTCTCCCATCGACAAGTTAATAAATGGATTCAAAAAGGGTTACTGAGAGTGTAATACCAGCCAAGCATAATTTTTTTATATAAACAGCTTTTCACTACTCGGACAATAAAATCTATATATATAATTCTTTTGCGTGTCACCCAAATTCGGCTGTATTTCTGTGAACAGAATAGCAATGAATTCAAATATCCAATCATGATATTCATTTTAATCAATGCAAATTCAACTACTGCGAATTAAAAACTATCAAACAAAGAAAAAACTAGGGGTGTGGAACATCGCACAACTCTCAGTTACACTATAATACTGACGTGGATTTGTGTCTTTTGTATATTGTCATCCTTCATTTAGAATAAATGGCCAGTGTTGTGATGTTTTTTGCAATAATTCTTCTGGTCTTAAAAAGAAAAAAAAAATCGCCAAAATGGTGATTTTGGCGATATACCTTCAGATAATCCCTATATTATCCTTTATTATAAGCGAAACTGAGAGGAGAAGAAAAAACGATCGTTGATAAGGTATGCTCAAGGAAAGAGAACTCTGTGTTGAAGGCATTCATTTTTCAACTTTTTACGCAATTAAAACATTTTGACTGGAATTTCGGAGGTGGGGATATTCAGAACACCTTAAGAGGCATTACCACAGCGATTTTTATCAAAATCGTTAGAGCCAATTTTAAGCAATCATTGAAAAACATGATTTTTTCAATGACGATGCTTATGCGTATGCTCGATTTGATCGAAAACCCTAATGGTAGGTTCCATGGCCACCGCAAAACCCTCATTCCAAATTGGAACATCGTTGGTCAATTTGTTCGAGATTTATGCTGACCAAAGACACACACACATACATTTTTTCTAAATCACTTTTTTGAAATCAGGTTATTCCAAAACGTGGAATATACATATGGGTAATTGAAAATAAAAAAAAATAAAAAAAACCACTCAACTTCGAAATTGCAAATGAAATTTGTTAAAAAAGAAACATTTGGCGAAATTACGCTAATTTTCTTCCCAGATTTGATTTTCAAAAAACTTCAGTTGATTAAATGTCGGATAATTGTCCTTTTACTATATTATTTTTTTTAAGTATCACAAAAAAGATTATGCAAATATATGATTGCTAATATTGCTTCGTTAGTAAATTTCGATGTGAAACTTTAATTATTTTGGCGTTTCATGAGAAACCAGTCCGTAAGTTTTAATTGTTCATTGAAACAACTGATCTTTTTCTTTCAATTAATCATATGTATATATACATAGGGTAATGAAAGTATAGTATTAGGTCAAAAAAATTACATTTCTCCACGTTTTTGAAACATTCTGATTTCAAAAAGTGATCTAGAAAAAAATGTGCCTTTTGTCAGCATAAATCACTAAGAAATTGACCTACAATGTTCAAATTTGGTGTTCGTGTTGGTGATGGCACCAGGACCTACCATTAAGATGTTCGTCAAAATCGCGCATGCGCATAAGGTAGCTGCATTGAAAAAAAATCATGTTTTTCAATGATTGCTAAAAAACCGCCTCGAACAATTTTGTTTAAATTCGCCGTGGTAGTGCCTCGTACGGTGTTCTAAACATCCCCACATCCGAAATTCCCGTAAAAATGCTTTAATGGCGTAAAAAGTTGAAAAACGAATGCTTTCAACACAGAGTTCTCTTTCCTTGAAAATGCCTTATCTAAGATAATTTGTTCTTCTTTCTTCAGTTTCACTTATAAGAAAGGATAATATAAGAATTATAGAAATGTATATCACTAAAATCAGCAAATTTGCGTTTTTTTTGTTTTTTTTTTAAAGACCGTTCTAATACGTTGCCAAACTGTCCTTGCTTAACGTGTCTCGATACAAGCAGTATTTTAAATGCCTCACTTTGAAGCGGGCTTGATTCGCGTTGCGAAACAAGTGGATTACATATCAATCCACGGGGTTCGTGAGCGGTAGCGAACAGGGGTCGAGCCTTCTAGTTTATATTATATTGCATTCAATATCCGTTACCTAAACTGAACTAGAACCGAAATCTTTTTATTTTGGAGACAAAAACTTTTAACAAAATATGTTCTTTAAAAGAAACTTTGCACTTCAAAAGAATTTTCTTGGAGAGTACTTTTAAAACTCCTCTCAAAACAGGCTGGTGTTCCGAATCATTTATTAGAGATGTGCTCTTAAATGTGATTGGAAGTACATTTTTCAAGCACTTTAATCAGAAAATAGAAAACGAACATCGTTCTTTACTAGGACAAATTTTATTTGTTAGAAAAATTCCATTTACTCGACAAAATTAATTATTTCAAAATGAAAAAGTACAAAAGCAAAAAAAGTATAAATTTTTTTCTTTTTGCTTAAGCTTAAATTCTTCTATTTCAAAAGACCATAAGTACTTCTTATGTTCTTTTGAATTATTTTTCCTTTAGTTGTTCTCCAAAATTATCTTTGCTTTGTTTTAACTTAAGAAGCAAAGTAATGGATACTTTTTACTTGACTTCTGACTCTTTACAAGTCCTTAAACTAATAATAGAGATATTGACAATTTTAAAGGCGCGTTACTGTTATTATGTTTCATTAGTTTGTTAAATCCACCATTTTTCCCTTCGATAATGAATTTAAATATAGAACTTGAGATTCATACGTAACACCTTAAATAAGTGATCCAGAGTTCAAAATCTAGCAACCTCCATATTTCTATTTGAGATACAATATTTCTGAACAATTTAGCTTTTAAAATATTTTGTTGCTACACAAGTATAGTTTTAAAATTGAATATATTAGTAATTTTTTACTTCCAATTACTCATATATATACATAGAGTAATGAAAGTATAGTATTCGGACAAAAAAATCGATTTTTTTTGCATTTCTACACGTTTTGGAACATTCTAATTTCAAAAGAGTGATCTAGAAAAAATGTCAGTCTGTGTGTGTCTGTGGTCAGCATAAATCCAAAACACATTGACCTACGATGTTCAAATTTGGCGTGCGGATTGGTAATGGCCCAGAGACCTTTTGTCCAAGTCGCGCATGCGCATAATGTAGCTGCCATTGAAAAAATCATGTTTTTTAGTAATTGCTAAAAAAAAAAAATGGCTTCAACGATTTTGTCCAAAATAGCTATGGTAATACCTCATAAGTTGTTCTAAACAACCCCACCTTCGAAATTCCCGTAAAAATGCTTCAATGGCGTAAACAGTTGAAAAACGAATGCCTGTAACACAGAGCTCTATTTCCTTGAGCATACCTCATCAACAATAATTTTTCTCCTCTCCTCAGTTTCACTTATAAGATAGAATAATATAAGAATTATTGAAAAGTATTTTGCCAAAATCATCTATTTGGCGAAGGTCATTTTTTTTTAAGGCTCATAGGAGAATTACGGTCAAAATAATCGCCAATTTGGCCATTTTTTTCGAAATGAATGATGAAAGTATAAAAACGGTAAATGACACAAATTGACATCAGTAAAAGAGTGCAATTGAAAACTGTACGATGTTCCACATCCCTAGTTTCAAAATGCTTTTCACGATACAATATTTTAACGAACATGTAAGAAAAATTCGAAGTTGTTTATCATTATATTATAAACAGCTTCACACATGCTTTTATCTTTAGGTGCTATAGTTGAACAGAAATAAAATTTCAGACTTGGCGCTAGTGATTTTTCATTAAAATATGCACATATTTCAACTTCTCAACATGGAAAAAAAAATTTAAAAAATAAAAATATGCGACATAAAAAGGTATGCGTGTACCTCTTTATAATACACTGCGTGAAAAAAGTAGAAGGACACATGATTTTTTTTTTATGAATAAAAAACAGATTTTTTTCCATAACAATTTAATGAGTAACACTTTAAATTACTAATTACAAACAGATATCTGTATCTGAAAAATCAAACAAAAAAAATACAGGTCAAGTACAGCAATAAATCAGTTTTGACTTCATCATACTCTGTGAAAAAAGTAGAAGGACACTTCTAAATAATGCAAATAAAATTCTTATTAATAGGGAATTCTTCCACCATTGGCTTTGATTACTTCAAAAATTCGATTTGGCATTGAATCATATAAAGTTTGAATTTCTGTTTGGCAGAAATTGTCCCATACATAATTCAAAGTTCTCCGAAGCTCAACTATAGATTCAAACTGCTTGCCTTCCGCGTAAACGCGACGAACAATCATTGCCCATATGTTCTCTACAATGTTGAGGTCCGGGCTTTTAGCAGGCCATGGCAAAACCCGAACATTATTTGCTGCATATCAATTTTTAACCCCATTAGCTGTGTGAAATGATGCTCCGTCCTGTTGAAAAATCCAGTCATTTCCGCCTAGCTCAACTCCGTAGAGAAGGAGATCTGAATTCAAGACTTGGATGTAATCTGTGTGTTTCTGCCTGCCACTCAGTAACACTAGGCTTGTTTTTCCTCCGTACCCGACTGCCAACCAAACCATTAAACTCCCTCCTCCCATCTGTCGGGTAGAATAAGTCTTTTCTTCAGTACCGAGACAGTGCCAATAGTATTTGTAGCCATCTGGACCGTCTAAATTAAATCTTTTCTCATCAGAAAATATAACGGAGGTCCATTCTGACGTTCAGGACATGCGGTTTTTAGCCCAGTGCAGTCGGTGTTCAATGTGCCTTTCATTCCATTTGGGATGGTGCTTCCTTTTTCGGAATACGAAATTTTCGGACCTTTTTATGTAGTTGTAGACAGTTCTTCTTGAAACGTGTGTGATGCCTGCATTATTTTGAGCTTTGGCAATACTTCCATCCGTTTTTTTTAGTTCCCGAATGATTTTTCTTTGATCGCGTTGCGTCAGTTTTTTAGGTCTGCCACTCTTCTTTTTGGTTCCCTGACTACTAGGATTTCTTATATAGTTTGAAACAGTATTTCGACTAATATGCAGCTGGAGTGCAATCTCTCTCACACCTTTGCCATCGTTTTTGTAGGCATAAATTTGGCCTTTTTCAAACTCACTTAAAGGTTTTCCTCTAGGCATTATAAAAAGATGAAAACGACGGATTTTCAATAAAATAGTATGTTTCTCTTAACAAAAACAGTTAAAAAGAATGAAACACCTACCTTTGAGGTTTACAATATTCCAAAACAAATTATTTTAGCACGTGTCCTTCTACTTTTTTCACACACCAAAAATCGTTAAATACTGTTTTCCTTAATTTTTACTAGTGGTAGATAAAATTTACTCTTCTATAAAAAAGAAAAAAATAGCCAAACTACATAAAAAAAGAAATTTGGATCAGGAGGATCGAAATACAAAGCATAAATTACAAAATATGACTGTCCTTCTACTTTTTTCCCGTAGTGTATATTAAAATTATTTCTACAAAAATTAGGTGGATTTATCAAAAAGTAATTCTCAAAGAGTTTTTTGAACATACGTAAAATGTGAAAAAAGCAAAGCTGGGAAAAATGCATTTTTAATTTTTGCCATCATGTGAACAATACGTTAAAATAGTTAGTTAAAATCAAGATTTTACTATTTAAAATCATCTGATTTCAAATTTTCAAACGCGAAATTAAAGCCAGTGACGTCAGCAATTTTTAAAGAATGAAAACAAAAAAACATCATTTTTGATAATATTTGTTTAGTTTCACTGTACCCTTAAACAGGATTTATTTCATACAGTACACAATATTACTATTTTTAATTTTCAATATCTTTTTATAGAAATGGTTCCTTTGAACACTGAAACTATAACAGAATAACGCTCACAATCTTTTTTTGCAATTTTACACCAGTACCAAGTATCGTTGCCAATTTATTAATATCTGAAAAAAATGGGAATTACAGTTCATAAACTTCAACTGCAAGTTTTTTTTAATTTTGATTACTTAAACACTCTAAATAATCTTGCAATAAAACTCATAAACCTAAGAAAAGGTATCCTTCCTAAATATCATCCTTGAAAATTTCCACCGTGGACTTGGTCATTTAAAAAAAAAAAAAAAACATGAGGTGTGGAACATCGCACAACTTTCAGTAAACACTATAATACTGACGTGAACTTGTGTCATTTATCGATTTTATATCATCATCATTTATTTAGAATAAATGGCTAGTTTGGTGATAATTCTTGTATGGGTGTAAAAAAAAAACCCTGCTAAAATCGAGATTTTGACGATATACTTTTAGATAATCCTTATATCATCCTTTATTATAATTGAAACTGAGGAGAGAAGAAAAAACGATCGTTGATGAGGTATGCTCAAGGAAAGAAGACTCTGTGTTGAAGGCATTCGTTTTTCAACTTTTTAGTCCATTAAAGAATTTTTACGGAAATTTCGGAGGTGGGGACCTTAAGAGGCATTAGCATAGCGATTTTTATCAAAATTGTTAGAGCCGTTTCTTAGCAATCATTGAAAAACATGATTTTTCCATTGGCAGCTGCCTTATGTGCATGCGCTATTTTGACGAAAACATTAATAGAAGGTCCCATGGCCATCAGCAAATCGCATACCAAATTTGAACACCGTATGTCAATTTGTTCGGGAGCTATGCTCACCATTCACATACACTCAGAGAGAGACATTTTTTCTAGACTACTTTTTGGAAATCAGGATGTTCCAAAACGTTGAGAATTGCACACACACAAAAAAAAAAAAATCGAAATTGTCTTTATTTTGCCGAATACTATACTTTCATTACCCTATGTATTACATATATGTAATTGAAAGTAATAATATTGTTCAACTTATTCCTTAATAAAAAGAAATTACATAAAAAAACTTAATATATATATACTTCCAGGAGGTATACTTTAAATAAATTAGGATAAGGAAAGAAATAATATTCCCTTCACAATTAAAATGCAGATTTAATTCTCAAATCGCCTTGGGATTTTCTTTAAAAATGCAACAACTAATCATCCCAACCTTCATCCCTGACTCCAGCACACCTATTCATTAAAAATAGAACACTCAACATTCGAAAATAGCACAAAGTTTACCTTTATCTCTTGTCCTCAGAACTCCATCCCTACCTCCACTCCCACCATCCCCCCCCCCCCCCCCGACAAACTGAAAATCCGAAAGTCATCAACGGACAAAGAAACGCGAAATAAGTAAAACTGGAATGAAAGAGAAAAATCAAGAAAACTCGGAATGTCCGCGCGAGAAAACAACAGGTGATCCAAGGGCGGGAGAATTGGCAATCCAAGGCTCGGGGTTTTTTGTTTACAGTAGCATATGCTCACTTCGAAGTGGGATGGGGTTATGACGTCATTAGAGCAAAATTGCGGTTGGTCAAACGTGAGATGCGCTTTCTTGTTGAATCATTCACATACTTGGTGGATCCTTGTTCGCACAAAGAAAATTTCATGGTTCACCTCCCCCAGCCTTTATTTAAATTATTATTCTTCATCAAAATGTAACTGAATCCTCGAGATTTATTTCGGAATGTGATAATTTAGAAAGCAAGTTTGTGAAGGTTAATAATTTTGCTCTGGGCTCAGTACATGGAACCATTTTTCCATGTACTGAGTCCAGAGCAAAATTCAGACATGGTTTAGACAAGTTCTTTTAATTTTATGGGAGGAGGGGGAGGAGATATTTTCTGTATAACAGGAAAAATCTATACTGCTAAATGATACATATTGCTACAGATTAGTAAAATAAAAAATGCAGTTTGTTATTGATTAGTTTAAACAGAAAACATGATTGGAGATGTTTTCTGTTTAAACCAACCAATAGTATGGCAATGGATAAGTTAAACGAATTAATTAGTTTTGGCTGTGAAAGCTCCGTTCTTTCAAACAGTGACAAGGGGTCTGTAATGCATGATCAGGGAAATTTGTGTTCAAAAGAAATTCGAGTCCTTTTACTAACATTTCGCAAAATTCCGAGTTTGAAAAAAAAAAAAGGATCTTTCAAAGGATTATATTTTTAAATGAGAAAGGACTTACAAAATTCTATGCCTGAAAAAAACTTTTTAAATTAATGCTTTATAACTTGACATATATGTAATAGCCTACTGATTTGCATTTATTTGCATATTTTACTTGCATGCAATGGACAAATCCGGCATTTTTTTATTTAACAGAAAATAAATTCCAATTCTAAATGGTTCGAAAAGACCATAAACAACAAAATTTCTGTTCAATGCGCTTTTTCTTTTTTCTAATTTGCGATCAATGTTACCTAGCTAGACTTTGGTGAGAAAACGATTCATTCCGCTGGCATTGAATGTGACGTCACGGCTTCGTAAACATCTTACCTTGAACTGCAGCAGCGGAAACCAGATTTGCAAATTTCTCCAAATCCCGCCAACCTATATGGAATGTGGCAATGGTCTACCAACTCCAACTATTTGGCAGAAACCTCACGATAACCATAGAAACTTTAGAAACCATTGACGTCACGGATTTTGCTGAGTGTTTTGATCGGACTGGTTTTGGCTCGATTTGGAGGTAATTTCTTTGCTTAATATTTAAATAACCAATTTTTTTAAAGAATGTTTGTTTAAATATTTGGAATCAGAAAGAAATTCTTTATAAATATGAACTAATTTCACTCGTTTTTAAAAAATGGGGGATTTGTCCGTTGCATACTTTTATGCATATAACGTTCCTTTTTTTACTTCAATTGTTTCCTTTTGAAAAATAATTTTAGATTTTTTTACAAAATCATTTGAAAATTTAATAATTTTTCGTAAAAATGACTAAAAATTGCCTAAAACTGGTTCATTTAAATATTCCTTGATATATTCCTAATGCCATTCTTTCGAGAGTTTTTCGTTGTTATTGTTGTTACCATAATCAGCCAAAATTTGTAACCAATCACAACACGCCTAAATCGGATTTTCAACCACTCACAAACTGGTATGTTCGGTGTGACGTCAGAAAATTCCCGAGAACTGTAAATACGTGACGTTACCACGCTTAGAGATGGGATAGTCTCAAGGGTGTCTTTCTACCTTAAACTCAGCTCTGCGAAGTGAGCTTATGTTACCTCAATGATATTGAATCACTTTGGAAAAGAATGGGGGAAGTGATGAGAAGTTTTCTTGGGGGATTTTTGGCGATAAGAGAATCACTTTTCGCGAAAAGGAAACTGAAGTAAGTTACTCACAACATTGAAGCATTATTAAATGAAAAGATAATTAGAATCCAGTTCCCATTTGCAAGAGTCATTAAAAGTTGTTTTTGGGTATCGTGATGTAAAAATGTAGAAAGTTGGATAGTGGGAATTACTTTCACTGAATCAATGTTTCCAAGCATGCTGTATTTTCGGTTATTGATGTAGAAACATAACATGATGGTATGGAAATGGATAAGTTTCTTTTAAATAATTTACTTAGTTTTTGATGTGAATGAATTTTATCAATTGGAATCAGCTGTAGGTCAGCAACAGATAATAAAACTCAGCATCACAATACTTAAAAATTTTGGTGTTTGTAAATTTTTAAAAAAGTTACTAAATATAAACTATGCTAACCCAGTTAATTTGAATACAAAATTTGCATCGTGAGTTAAAAAAAAAATACACTGAAAATTGTGGTTCCTTTATTCCAAGTTGGAGCTCTAATCTCTCCGAAATTACCAGTTTAAATGCATTTCTATAGATCATTTCTTATTATGACAAGTAATTGCAGCTTGCACATGGACTTCCGGTAAGAATTTGAGGTACAACCAATTTTTTCATTTATTTTGGCATTGCAAATTATACATTGAGATTTTTAATATTAAATGTAGCATGTAGAATTTTGGGGGTGAAAATTTGTCTATTGATCTCAGATATATCATTAAAAATTTCAAGTGTTACGTTAATTATTGCTTATTAAATATTCTTACATTAAACTTCAAAATTGAGAAGAAAAAAATTGTGTTAATATGTATAACACTTTTATAGACAGTGGTCATATCAAACCATCTAGTTTCACATTTATTTTTTCTGAAACATCAATTGAAATCTTTCGGCTATCCGAGATGATATCATTGTGATAGATGTATGTATTAGTATATTTTCAATATCAGTTCCTTGCAAGCAGACAACCTACCAGAATTTTAATTCACTATAAAACATCAATATTTCTTTTTTATTGATAGCATATGTTTCATACATGTAGTTAAAGCTGTTAGAAATAGACTTCCGGTCGAAATGCAAATCACTTCAAGTTGAACTTTTTTACCATTTTTTTTTCTAATCTTATCTAAACCTTATAAATTAACATATTACACGTGGTGTCTTTAGGTAATGATTTTGGCTGTGACCCCACACATAACTATTTTTATTTCTAAAAACGAACATTTTATGCCAAACTTCGAACTAGAATAAAAACTCGACACGAAGTGAAATCCGAGTGGTTCCACTTCTAAAATGATCAGAATGACAAAATCTATCAATGTGCCAAATTACAGAATTGTTTCACGAAACGCATTCCCCCCCCCCCCCCCCCCTCTAGACGCTCTACTAATTCGTTTGGATTTACAAAATTGGTTTAAAAGCATTTTTTTTTTATCGTGATCTATCCTATTTCGATCGCACAGTCTCTTCTAACACAACAGAAAAAAATCCTTTTCAGTTATATAACTCCTGAAGTTTATCCCAACGCAATTCAAGAGTTTTGCTTTCATAAGACTCTTCGAAAACGATCGACAATAAAGAGCAAGTTACAACATCTTGTTTGAAATCCACATCCGACTGGGGCTTACAACACAGTTTGCTTTGAAGCCAACGAGAAGTAGCTTGAGATATAAGAAAAACTTTAAAAAATTCTCTTCTTCTCAAACTGAACACAGACACTAAAAAATTCTCCTCTTTTTCAAAATGCATCACCTTCACAGGTAGGGGGGAAAAAATCATTCCAAAATACCAAAGGGGCATGACATATGCGATTGGAAAAACCAGACATCGTGGGCGTGAATAGTGAACGGAAAAGTGACACGAGTCAGTAAGAATTTTTCTGGTAATGGTGAAAGTTTTTCTTGTGCAAAAACCACACCACAGATGGCATTTAAATCTTTTTAGATTGCAAGGTTAAGAATGCAAGGTTCAGATGACAAAGATGCAACTTTTTTAAAAACTTGAAAAAAAGGTTCTAGTTTAAAGTTAAAAAGCTTTTCGTAACGTTTGTACGACCATCCTTTCAACAAGGTTTAGATTACAAAGGGTGCGTACACTGTAAAGGGTACCTTTTCATTATAATCTTGCTTAAACTTCAAAATGTATTTGCAATGCTTTGTGTAAACCTCCTAAACGAAAAAAAGGCAAGGTTCCGATGACAAAGATGCAACTTTTTTAAAAACTTGTAAAAAGGGTTCTAGTTCAAAGTTAAAAAGCTTTTGTAACGTTTAAGCGATTACCCTTTCAACAAGGTTTACATTATAAAAGGTGCGTATACTGTACAGAGTGCCTTTTCATTATAAGCTCGCTTAAATGTCATGCAGTATTGTGGCATTCTAGAATCCACCTTTCCGAATGGTTACCATCATAAGCCTTTCACAAAAACCCTTAACAAACATTGTAGATTGAGAGAAGTTCAGTTACCTCATCGAACACCATAATAAATTTTTTTTTAATAGTACTTAGAGAAATGTTAATATATCAAAAATCACTAGTCTGAAAGAGCAAAAATGACCGAAACTATTCAAAAATCGATTGTAAGTGAGTTAAACTAAATCTGATTGCCAAATATGTCATAACTTACCAAAAATTAACTACCATCCGTTTTTACTCTGGCAATCCACCACTCTAATTTTCAACTAAGAAAGTTGCAGACGATTTTTATTTTCTGGCATGAAGACTTTTCATCTTCTAAAAGTAAGCCAAGTAGGTACTAAATATTACTTCATCATAGTAACGTAATATTTATAGCCAACTTCTCTCGCTTTTAAAAGATGGAAACAATTTTCGCCAGTGAATAAATATCGTCTGCACTCTTACTCATTGAAAATTAAAGAGCAGTGGGTTACCACGTAAAAAAGAATGCTCATTATTTGGCAAGTTATGACATATTTGGCAGTTGGATTTACTTAAACTCATTCAAAGTCGATTTTTGATCAGTTTCGGCCATTTTTACACCGGCATATCAGTAGATTCATGATCTACAATTATTTCTCTACATTCTAAAAAAAAAAAAAAAATCAGAATGATGTTCGATGGGGAACTTAAACTTGCAGTAGCCTCTCGGAATATTAGTCATTAGGGTTACCCTTTCATCTTGTCACTGCAAATCTACCCACGCCCTGAGAAGTCTCCTTACTAACATCTTATATCCTCTTCCCGGTAAGATGATAGTAGCAGCCGAGTGGGGAGGTCCATCTTTGCCTGATTTAGAAATAAAGAAATGTTTGAGGCTTCGTAAATTCAAGTGTTTTGCAATTCCTTAACCAAAAACAAATAAAAGATATTATGTTTCCGCTGTAAAATATATGAAAGAACTCTCAGATCGATTGTGCGTTCCAAAGTGATTGTTATTAGCCGTAGGGTAAGCGCAAAGTAAATAAACTAGGGGTGTGGAACATCACGCAACTTTCAATTACACTACAATACTGACGTTAATTTGTGTCATCTACCTTATTTATTTTTTCATCAATCTTTTAGTAAAAATGAACAGTTTGGCAAAGTTTTTTGCGATAATTCTTGTACGAAAAAAAAAAAACTGCCAAATTATTTTGGCTTATCGATAATTCCAATATTATCCTTTCTTGTAAGTGAAACTGAGCAAAGAAAAAACGATCGTTGATAAGGTATGCTCAAGAAAAGAGAACTATGCGTTAAAAGCATTCGTGTTTTAACTTTTTACGCCATTAAAACATTTTTAAAGTAATTTCGAAGGTGAGGATGTTTAGAACGCCTTAAGAAGCCTTACCATAGCGATTTTGAATAAAATTGTTAGAGCCGTTTCTTAGCAATTTTAAAAACATTATTTTTCTCCCAATGGCTGATACCTGATGCGCATGCGCGATATTGACGAAAACATTAACTGTAGGTCCCATGACCACCATTAAACCTCATACCAAATTTGAACATCGTAGGTCAATTTGTTCGGGAGCTATGCTGACCACGTACACACAGACACACCTACACACATACATTTTTTCTAGATCACTTTTTTGAGATCAGGATGCTCCAAAACGTGGAGAAATGCCAAAGAAAGATTTTTTTGTTTACCGTATACTACATATTCATTACCCTATGTATAGATATGGGTAATTGGAAATAAAAAGATTTACTTAACTTACATGCTATTTTAAACAATTGGAGTACTGCACTGGAATAAGGTTAAAATATTATATGGACTACAGAAAGTACTGAAAGCCACAGAATTCTGTTATTTAGATAATGAACTGGCAACGGGTTTAATAATTTATCATGGAGTAGCATTTAAGTGGTAAATTAATACGCAATGTCTCACCTAATTGTTAATTGCAAATTAAGCCAAACTTTTCCGGTAGCTATGATTTATCTATTATTTTGGCACTTTATTTCTCTTCTTAGTATCGTTAATTGCATTGAATGACGATTGATTGTAGAGGAATTACTATGCTAACCGGGTTTATGCTGCCACAATCACTGCGACCAGCATTTTTTCTTGTAAAATGGAAGAATTGAAGTGTGAGACATCGCACAGCTTTTAATTACACTTAATACTGTCACGCATTTAAATTTGAAATGAATTGTTGTAATATACCGTTTTCGCTTTCATATTTTCATTATCTTATTAAAAAATGGACAGTTTGGTGATATGTTTTTCGATTGGTGTTATATTTTCCTTTCTTGAAAGTGAAACAGAGGAAAAGCAGTCGATGATGGACAATGTTCTCAAAGGAAAGATAACTCAGTGTTAAAAACATCCGGTTTGAACATTTTACGCTTTATAGATTTCGAATTTTCAAGGTAAATTCGAAGGTAGAGATGTTTAGCGTACCTATAAAAGTATTACCAAAGCGATTTTCTTAATCAAAATCGTTAGAGATGGTGAAGGGAGGGGGGTTGGTGATTTTTGAAAAATAAATTTTTCAAAGGCAGTTACCTAATGCGCATGCGCAGTTTTGACGAAAGCCTTAATGCAATTTCATGGTTCAGTCCTTTTCGGATTATGCTGATCACAGACAGACACAGATATTTTTTCTAGATTACTTTTTTGAGCTGAGCACGTTCCAAAACGGGTAGCAATGTAAAAAAGGAAAATTGAATTTTTTTGACCGAATGACATACCTTCACTAACTACCCTATGTTAACGTATGAATAATTGAAAGTGAAAACTTAGAAACTTCCTTCGTCAGACCATGTCGTCATACGTCATTTTCCGCTTACTTTCTAAAATTCTGAGAGTCAGTTCTCACTTTAAACACAAGATAAATTGGAAACTGCACTTGAATCATTTTGCTCTGGTACAGCATGCATAGAACACATTTGAGCGTCGGATATTTAGTGAAAGACCTCGAAAAAGATTTTAGAGCAGGATATAAAAAGTATATCAGACTTTTAGAAAGGAAAAGATAATACATACCAGTTAGACCAGGAGGTAATATTTGAGAAAATATAGATACATTATTTCGTACTTTTTAACGCGTATAGTACTGGTGGAGAAAAGTCATTTGACTTTAGAGAGAAAATTAAGAAAACTGTGCAGTACGTAAACAGTTATAAAATGCGTAACAAATATATCTAAATTTTTGAATTTTATTATTTTATTCCAATATAGGCAGCCAGTCGATTTTAAATAAAAGAGAAATAAACATGGAAATCTCAAAATCTCTTGAATAAGACATGAGCCACTATACCTTTTAGAAATAAACACATTCTCCACTCCTTATACAAATATTTATTTTTATAAAGGTAGTTTTCCTTTAGGAGGGGAGGGGCAGAAAATGCATACATAAAAAACATGGAATATCTCGTTCTGAAGGCACCTGCATTCCTTCTCACAGTCAGACGATAAAAAAAGATAAGAAATAACCATAATAAAAAAAAAAAATAACCGTGAAAATGCAATTCTTAAACGAGCAAACGGGAAAAGGGGAGAAGATGGTTTTGGAGGATAGAAGATCCACATCCCCTCACCGTAGCAGCAAGGAGATATAAATATAAAAACGGAATATAAACTCTCGTTCCGCGCGTATCACGTGATGGTGTATGATAGTTATTGCCATGGCAACTGATCCACCCACCTGTTGGGAATGCCGAAAGCCACCTGGAATCGATCTTGGAGAGTCGAGAGTTCAATGAAATGAATTGTTTGGAAATGCATGTGTTTTTTAAAGAGCAAAGGTATCTCGGAAAAATAATACATTGTTTTGGAGAGATAAATTTTATGGGTGGTTTGATGAGTACTACAGAATGAGTTTTTAAAAACCACAACTTTAAACTTTAATTTGTTAAGATTGTAATCAGTAATATGCAAGTAAATCTCTTGCAATACAAGGAATGCGTTAAAAAGCAGTTATAAATTTAATTTGTATTCGGGAGATTTTGTGGCGAAATCCCTGATCTACAACTATAATTTCTAGATAGCTTTTAGTGGCACTTTTGCCCTTGAGTTGCCCTTAGACAAAATAAATTTCAAATACAACCAACCAACCTGGATATCTTACAGGCATTATCTGATTTGTAAGTAGATGAATCCAATTGAATATTGCTCCCCATAATTCTACGCAATAAGGTGTCCATGATTACAAACAGGTTAATAGTTTGGGGAAGTTGCAAATAATCTGTAATTATAACTTCTGGATACACTGCTAAAATTTGGATTCACCTTGAACAAAAAACCAACATTTGGTGCTTAGTAACACGGCTTAATGATACTACCTCAGTCCGTAAGCACCATTAAATCATGAAACTAAGCACCAAATGCTGGTTGCAGCTAAATGGAAAACAGTTTTTGGTACAAGGTGGAACAACATTTTTAACAATGTAGTACATGCTTGGTTATTGACTTGAAGTCGAAGAATACAAAACCCTTTTAGTTCCGGAAACGGATGCCTGTGCAAAGATAAACGGGGGGGGGGGGGGGAATTTGACGAATTTAGTAGGGGTTGGAAAAATGCTCATAAAAAAATTATATTTAAGAAATTCTGAATACAGCGTATTGTGGGAGAATAATTTCATACCAAAATATATTGCATTACTTATCGCTCTAGTGTATACTGTGCTTCGGCACTAACCAGCAGAAAACATAACAAAAAGTTCTAATAAATAATTTTTTTAACTGCAATGCAAAGAATTTGAACTATTTATAACGTTTTATAAAGTTATTTTGAAATACAGAACTCTTGTGATGCGTAATAGACACCAACGCCTGCGCTACGATATATCGTCGTAGGCAGTTTTCGCAAGTCTATCGAACAACGATATAACGTCATTCGGCACTAAAGGGGTTAAAATGCCCATAGAAATCTATATTAGCAACGACCCCCAAAACTAGATAGAACCGGTTTGAAACCATAGGCAACCTATTACATAGAATTATGGGGAAATACTCAATTGGCTTCATCTGCTTGCAGAGCAGAAACCTCTTATAAGCTATCAAGAAGTAGTAGCTAGAGATCAGTAAAAGTCGCTAATATAGTTCACTATAGGAATTGTTATAGTCCGAGAGGCAACTGCAATTTTTGGACCCCATCGAACATCATTCTGATTTTTTTATAGAAATTGGAGAAAAGTGAGTAGATTACGAATCCACTGGTCTGCCGTGGAAAAATAGCCGAAACTGATCAAAAAACGACTTGGAATGAGTTGAACTAAAATCCAATTGCCAAATATGTCATAACTTGCCAAAAATAGAACAAACTTTTTCGTCTGGCAACCCACTGCATTTTGATTTTCAATGAGAAAAAGCTCAAACGATTTTTGATCTCTGGCTCGGAAAACTTGTATCTTTTAAAAGTAAGCCAAATTGGCGACATCAGTTACGTCATCAGTGACGTAATGTTTATTGCCAATTTGGCTCATTTGTAAAAGATGCAAGTGAACCATAGACACACTTCCGAATCGTCTGCAACCTTCTTAATTCAAAATTAAAGAGTGAGGGTTACCAAATAAAAAAAAATGCTCATTATCTGGCAAATTATGGCGCATTTGGCAATTGGATTTAGTTCAACTTATTAAAAGTCGATTTTTGACTAGTTTCGGCCATTTTTGTCACCGCAGACCAGTGGATTCATAATATACTAACTTTTCTCCAATTTCTATAAAAAATTCTGACTGATGTTTGATGGGGACCAAAAATTGCAGTCGCCTCTCACAAGGAGACCTTACGGTCTCGGAAATTCAGATCGGGATGAAATTCGGCAGATTGATGGTATACCTTAAGAGTATCCACACTGTAAAGCAATAAAGCGCACTAGCCAGAATATTCCGAGAAAACAAGCTCTAAAGTATTACTTGCAGCTTATATACTAGTAGAGATCTTTACTCTGCAACTGCCCGGTGGCTAAGTGGTCAGCGTGCTGGGTTCCTGTACTGGCGATCCGGGTTCGATACCTCGTGAGGTAGATTTTTTTTTTTCCAATATATTTTAAAGTGTCTGTTACAGCTAATTGAAATTTGAATGAACGATAATACTTTATTTTTAAATACGTAATGTATTTTTAATAGAGAAAATAGAGATACATTTAATAGATATAAATTAAAATTCTAATTACCACGGCAACAAAATTAGGGTAGGACTTAATTTATCTATGGATTTTGATATAAAGTTTTTATTTATCAATTATTTATTTATATACATACACCAGAATGACACTTATCATAAAAACATGGAAAACAAAAACTGTTTTGACATCTTGCACAATTTATAAAGGAAGATTATTTACAGAAACAACCTTTTTGTAAAAGATTCGTTGGAAAACATACTTCATTAACATTCATGAAAATATATCTTTCAACAGAAAACTTGGAAGCATATCAGGCATACCGGATCATTTTATTAAAAATTAACGATGACAGTTGATGATAGACTATTGATTGTATTTTTATGCAGTCTTCACGGGTATTATTTCTCTATTATTTTTAACCAGATACGCGCAATTTTGTATACGCTTTAATAGATTTTTTACCTGTCTATAAAAATAGACTTCGCAAAGTGCCTTTAGGGTTTTGAAAATTTCTGACTACCAGCTTGTGTACAATAGGACAGCATTCATACTCTTCCATATAAAAACTGGTTCTTCATGTTTTTTGTGAAAATCACTTACTTCTCTACATCTTATAATATCTCAAAATTTATGATCACTTGTTTGTGAAAATAGTAAATAGAGTTTTAATGTACCTTCATTAAAAATACATTACGTATTTAAAAATAAAGTATTATCTTTTATTCAAATTTCAATTAGCTGTAACAGTCACTTTATAAATTGAAAGAAAAAAAACTACTTCACGAGGTATCGAACCCGGATCGCCCGTACGGGAACCCATCGCGCTGACCACTTAGCCACCGAGAGTTGTGAATCAAAAATCCTAACTAGTATCTAAGCTACGCCTAACACTTTAAAGCCTATTTTCTCGAAATCTTCTGGCTAGTGCGCTTTATTACTTTACAGTGTGGATACCCTTAAGGTATACTATCAATCTGCCAAATTTCATCCCGATCTGAATTTCCGAGACCGTAAGGTCTCCTTGTCAGTCTATTAAGCCTTCTTCAGATTCAAGTCAATTAACAAAGCATGCATTAATACAGAAATTGTAGTGAAATATCAGTCTGCGAAACAGCCAACTGAGAGCTATTATGCGTTGGTTCATCGTTAAGGGGACTTGGTACCCCTTGTTTTTGCAAAAAATAATAAAAATATATTTTTTTTATTTTGTGCGTGTTTATAATCTTTGAAACCTTCTTCTTATTCTGGCAAGTTTTTGAGCTGATCCGATAACTGAAATTGTAGAAAAACTATATTTTTATGGAGAATTTAGCATTGCTGCAATAGCCTCTTCGATTTTTCGAGGGCATTTTTCTCAGTTCGTGGTTTTTAAAATGATAAAACTTAAGCAAATATGAATGAAATGACTTGAATTTTTTTTTGTGTCATTCTTAATATCTATTTGACAAAAAAAAATATGGATTTTTGAATAAAATAAAAAAATTTAAAAATTTAAATGTTGAAAAAACACCCTTTTTTGACGCTTTTTTTTACCTATAGGTATACTAATTATCGTTTTTCTGAAAACTATTTTACTTATTCTGAATTCGAGGCCTAAAAAGTTAAAAGTATATTGCCAGGGGAAAAAAAATTAAAAATACCAGGAAAAAATATTGAAAAATGAAAAAGGATATGGAATTTGATATTTTATGAATTTCTTTTTAAAAAACTTAAAACTTTGAAAATTTTGAGCTCTATAAGAACATTTTTTTTTTTTTTTAATAAAATTTAGTTTTTACTTAGTATAATACATCTAAATATGAAAAAAATTATAATTTAAAAAGTTTATATATAAAAAAAAAGTTTGAAGGATACCAAGTCCCCTTAAACCAATTTCAATGTAATATCAATGTTCTAAGAGGTCGCAGCAGGCTACTTTATTAATAAAAGGAGTTGTCCGTGATTACATATAGTAAACCTGACCTCAACATTAGAAGGTTCGTTACAATATTTAAACGCGAGGAATGAGTAGAAAAGAACAAGAGACAAATAACACAATTAATGAACTAAGCATTATATTTATTAATAACTTTGAATAATTTCTACTAATTAAACACCGATACGTATTGATTCTTACGTATGCATAAATTGTATTCATTCTTAGAAGTATTAACTTTTACGTGTTTTCGTGGTAGAGAGAGAAAGAAATAACATTAAAGACAAAATGACTCACCATTTCTTTTGTCAACACGGGAGCTCGGAGGGGAAGTCGTCCACTTTTCTTAGTAGACTGAGAGGCGACTGCAATTTTTGGACCCCAACGCACATCGTTCTGAACTTTTTATAGAAATTGGAGAAAAGTGAGTAGATTACGAATCCACTGGTATGCAGTGGCAAAAATGGCCGAAACTGGTCAAAAATCGACTTGGAATGAATTCAACTAAAATCCGATTGCCAAATGCACCATAACTTGCCAAATAATGAGCATTTTTTTTTTTTTTTTTTAGTAACCCTCACTCTTTAATTTTCAATTAAGAAGGTTGCAGATGATTCGGATGTGTGGCTATGGCTTACTTGCATCTTTCACAAATGAGCCAAATTGGCAATAAACATTACATCACTTATGATGTAACTGATGTCGCCAATTTGGCTTACTTTTAAAAGATACAAGTTTTCCGAGTCAGAGACCAGAAATCGTTTGAGCTTTTTCTCATTGAAAATCAAAATGCAGTGGGTTGCCAGACGAAAAAGTTTATTCTCTTTTTGCAAGTTATGATATATTTGGCGATAGGATTTTAGTTCAACTCATTCCAAATCGATTTTTCATCAGTTTCGGCCATTTTTGTCACGGCATACCAGTGGGTTCGTAATCCACTCACTTTTCTCCAATTTCAATAAAAAATTCAGAATGGTGTTCAATGGGGTCCAAAAATTGCAGTTGCCTCTCAGACTATAGGACCAGACTTCTAATATTTAAACTTGAAAGAACTCGTTACAAGAAACTTCGTTTTCTTCTATCATAGACTAAAAACACCTAAGGGAGTGAACTAATTTAAAACCCTCATCCAATAAAGAACTCTACTTTAAACTTTTAATGTTGCTGGAGGGAAGATCATCCAAGAAGCTGTGATCTTCAAATGCTCTACTTGATAACTTCCCTGACTAGACAGGAAGCTCCCTCTTTTAAAAATTAAACCTTTTTTTGAACACCCCTCAACGTTCACTTCAAACAACAAAATTAAACAGCAGTGTTATAAAATATCAACTTTTCAACAGTCAAAGAGGAAGCCTTCCAGAAGGTCATTCAAAGAGAAACCGCATATGCGTTGAGATTGGGTGAAAAGCCGGAAAACTACAACCAGGCTGTCCGGCGAGAGAATCTTTCACAATCTCAGGCGTGTCTGTTTACTTTGAGGAGATATGGTAGGCAAATGACTTTAATTGAAATATTTTTTTAAAAAAAACATTTCAGCTGTTTTACAGAAGCTATCCTAAAAGAAATTAGGAGGGAAAAAAACTAAAAGAAAGAATGTCTTATTTTATATATACCCCTGCCTCATGCACTGAATATTTTGTATTATGAATTCTGCTTCTAAATGATTATAAATTATAAATTCGGCAATTTCTGCCTTGGAAATATTTTGAGCTTAGAAGAAAGCAGGATGTATTTTCTTTTATTTCTTTTAGAATCACACTTCATAAAAAAGGGTTATATTTAAAAACTTATAATTATACTAATCCACATTGTGTCACATTCAAAATAGAACTAAAATCAAGCACTATTTCGAACATTTAACGTTTTTTCCCTTTAAATAATAAAAAATGGTAGTTACAAATAAAACTTTTCGTTCACTTGACTCTAATTTATAATTTATCTGGAAAACATTCTCAATCTAAATTGACATAATAAATTTAAAGTCTGTTTAGAACATTCTCGATTGAAAATGGTGCACACAAAAAAAAAAAATCCGCCATTCTTTCTCCGACTTGTTGCATTGACTTATTTTCCTGATCAGAGGCAATATCCAACAGGTGCTTTTGAAAATAAATCAATGGATTGGTTGATCGGGGTATAAAGTGCCCTCTGTCGGAGAACTCAATAATTAAGGAAAGAGAACTGAAAGCAAGTGCGTGTATGAAAGGTTATAGATAATAGAAGCGTGTGTAAAAGCTGTCTTTTAGTGGCAGACCTCAAAGCTTAATACAATGCCTTCTTATTGTTAACCAATCTGTCATATTTCAGCGTAATTAAATGAAGGCAAGTTGGTTTATTAGTATCGCGAATATAGAAGAGTGTGTAAAAGCAGGCTTTTAGAGACAGCCATAAAAACTAGATAGATTGCATTGTCATCGACTTCCAATCGATCTACCAAGTTTCAACTTGATTGGATGACGGTAAATGGGTTAGTTAGTAATTATCGCTGTCATTCGACGATAAATGGCAAAGTAAATTAAAATCTAAATCCCAGTTGTTTAGAATTAAAATATCACTTACTTGGATTTTAAATGTATTTTAAAAAACTATGACTTCATAAAGACGCCCTTTATAAATACTTATTATTCAAAAGTCACTGCCTCTAGTTAATATAATCTATCTCATTTAACGTCATATTTAAGTATCGTTTCACGCTTGCCCTTGTAAGTTAATTCTTTTGTTTCGTTAAAAAAAAAATGTTATTACTTTTTACCTTATTGTATTCTCTAAGGGAGCAACTTACACACTCACACTCTCATTTCTCTGTGTACCTTATGAAAATTATATGCATCTCTAGAGATATTTGTACTTGTTTTGGATGTCAGCGGCAACATTATCAATTTAAATTTTTATTACACCTCTGCAGAAGCAATCAGTCACTACAAAATTGGTTCTGCGTCTTTTATAAATTGCTTAGCTTTGGTGTGTATCAGGGATTATGTTAAGTTTATAAAACAGTCTCATTACAATACAATTCTGTTTATATAAACGGTAAGGTGATATTTAATAAAAACAAATAAGTTTAATTCATTAAAAACCATTAGTATTAATAAATAAAATATCTAAAAATTCCGGTTGATTCCTAGTTTCCGTAGCAATATCGCCAAACGATTTTGGACCTAATCGGTAGGCGATAAAGTTTTCAATTTAGCAACCATTTTTTTTTTTTTTATGCCATATATTAATTTGCGTTTTTAATTACTTAGTTTTCGTAATTGCTAATTATATGCATATTTCATATGCTTTAACTCATTTTTTAGTATTAACAGTCACAATGAATTAGTCGCCTTCTTGTAAATTTCGAATGTTTTGGACCTGAAGCCAACTTTTCAAAATCATGTCAACCCATCCACGTAAAACAGGAATTCAGCAAAACACCTATTATGACTTTCTTACACAAATTCATATTTAAATTAGAACAAAAAATAACATTATTTTTCAATTGGCACCATCAATTACTACATCAATAATAAATTACTACCCACTATTAAGTAGTTCATCTCCTAACTTTTGAACATCAAGTTAAATTAAAATATTTTGGATTGTGAAAGTCACTATCACTAAAACGTCACTTCAACACACATTTGTTATGCATAATAGGTTCGTTTAACGAGCTCGTGTAATTCGAAATTCGAGGACTTGAAATGGAATATGACTTAAGACCAAAAAAAGAAACACTTTCAGGAGAAAGGGAAAATGAAAAATATTCGCATCTGGTACTTGAGGCAATGACTAAGTATCAGATTTAATTTGAACTATTGCTACTGGAGTTCACCCTTTGGGAGTTATCCACTTTGTTTAGTTTGGTCTTCAGGAAAAAAATTTTAAAGATTTTCGATTTTTTTTTGGTACTTAGGTCATTTTCCATTTCTAGTCCTCATTTAATGAATGAATATTTTATCCTGTTAAGATTCATGACATGTATTAACAAAATCGTCTCAATTATAAAGGTTTTTTACTTTCAATTACCCATATGTATACATACATAGGGTGAAAGTATAGCATTCGGTTAAAAAAAAAATACGTTTACGTTTTGCAACATCCTGATTTCAAAAAAGTGTTCAATAAAAAAAATGTCTATGGTCACCATAACTTCCGAACAAATTGAACTACGATGTTCAAATTTGGTGTGCCGGTTGGTGTGGTCATGGGACCTACCATAAAGGTTATCGTCAAAATCGCACGCATTCGCATAAAAAAGCTGCCACTGAAAAAATCATGTTATTTCGTAATTGCTAAAAAACGGCTCGAACGATTTTGTCCAAAATCGCTGTTGTAATGCCTCTTAAGGTGTCGCGTCGTAAACATCCCTACCTCCCGTAAAAATGCTTTAATGGCGTAAAAAGTTGAAAGAGGAATGTCTTTACCACAGAGTTCTCTTTGCTTGAACATAGCTCATCAACGATCGTTTTTTCTCCTCTACTCAGTCTCACTTATAAGAATTATCACAAAAAATATATCTCCAAACTGGCAATTTTTTCTAAGCGAATGATGAAAATGTAAAAACGATAAAAGACACAAATCCACATCAGCAATATAGTGCAATTGAAAGTTGTGTGTTGTTCCACACCCCTAGTTTTTGTATAAAAGCAAGGATAGCGAGTTTCCAGGGATAGTGTAAGTATTGATTAAAGATTAGACCTATTGAAATGAAAAAACAATAGGCTTAATAGTTCACATTCATAATAACATTATTACATCATTATTCCACCGATAAAATGGTGGTTTATATATAAGGTGATAGACAATTCCCGCATTTTTTTAAAAACGAGTGAAATTAGTATATATTTATAAAGAATTTCTTTCTGATTCCAAATATTTAAACAAAAGTTTTTTAAGAAAATTAATTATTTAAATATTAAGAAAAGAAAATGCCCCAAAACCGAGCCAAAACCAGTCCGATCAAAACAGTCAACACAATCCGTGACGTAAAGAGGCCCTATCGTTTCTATGGTTATCGTGAGGTTTCTGCCAAATAGTTGGCGTTAAAAGAGTTGGCGTTGGTAGACCATCGCCACATTCCGTACAGGTTGGCGTGATTTGAGAGAAACTTGCAAATCTGGTTTCCGCTGCTGCACTTCAAGCCAAGATGTTTGCAAAGTCGTGACGTCACATTCAATGCCAACGAAATGAGTCGTTTTCTCGCCAACGTTTAACAAGGTAATTTTGATCCCAATTTTTTTTTTTTTTTTTTTTTTTTTTTTAAAGCGCCTTGAGCAGAAATTTTTTGTGTTTATGGTTTTTTCGAAACATTTAGAATTGAATAAAAAAAAATTAAAAATGCTGGAATTGTCCATTGTACTACAACAAAATGTTAAAATAACAAGGAAATTATTTGTAGTGAAGAATGACAAAAAAAAAAAAAATTATTATTTAAAATTTATAAAAAGTTATTTTTTATTAAATTTTAAAAAATTATTGCTTAATGATAATTACTTTCAATTACCCATATGTTAATATAAGATAATGAAAATATTACGTTAGGTCCAAAAATATATTTTGATATTCTGCTTTCCTTCATGTTTTGGAACATGCGGAGTTCAAAAAAGTGACATAGAAAAAAATGTCTGCCTGTGGTCAGCATAACTCTTAAACGGATTGACCTACGATGTTCAACTTTTGTTTACGGGTTATACTGGCCGTGTTACTTGTCATTAAGTTTTTCGACAGAATTGCACGGGAGAAAAAAGTAGCTGCCAGTGAAAAATTTACGTTTTTCAGTAATTACCAATAAATGGTTTAAACGATTTTGATCAAAATCGCTGTGGTTATGCTTTTTAAGGTTCTGTAAACATTCCCATCTCTGAAATTCCCGTAGAAATGCGATAAAAAGGGTACAAAGTTGAAAAATGAATGTCTGTAGCAGTTCTAATTTCTTGAGCATCGCTCTTCAACGATCTTCTGTTTCACTTACAAGAAATGATAATTTAATACGAATAGGGGGGGAAAAAGCGTATCACCAAAATCGTCATTTTGGCGCTTATTATTTTGATTGGATTATTTTTTAATTAATAAATTATGAAAACGGTAATGATAAATTGCACAATCCAAAGTAAATTTAATTGTAAGGACCAGTATTAATTGGAATTGAAAGTTTTGTGGTGCTCCACGCGACTAGTTTTTAAATCCTTTATATAAACTTCGATTTTTGTGTGCATATATGTCTATGAGTATGTTTATCGATGTTTGGCTACTCGGTGGTATAATCGCACTGAAACTTGGCAGATAGACTCGATGCCTATGACATTGTATTCAACCAAATTTTGGGGACAGCCACTGTAACTAAAAATTTGCTTTTATGGAAAACTACTAAATCTACTTGCCATCATCCAATCCCACTGAAATAGCATTTAACCAATCATTGAAGAATTTCTTACCTGTAGCCAAAACTGTTTCAATAAATAATTAAATCGTTTAATTCAGAATAAATAAAAGATGTTTGGATGTGAGTGCAAAATTTATTCATTGAAAATGAATGTGAATTCATTTTCAATGAATAAATTTTTTCAAAGTAGTTTACCCCATATTTTGCTGATAGAGATGGTGTTTGCATCTAAATTTAAATATTAAAAACAAGCACACGCTGGCAACAGAAACGACGCTGTATTAATGAATATAAAAAATGGCAAAGCATATAATGGATTTATATTAAAAACTTTGTTCATGTGGGCTACATTATTCTTTCATTAATTAGAAAGAAATATTTAGCCAGCATTTACTTTTTATCAATCTCTATCTTATCAAAGTCTCACATAACAATCCCAAAGCAATTTTATTACACAGGATGTCATTCTTTTCTACAATTCGCTACCAGATTCTAAACACCCACATGCCGCTAGATATCTATCGGAAATACTCCGACACGGTCATTTAATAGAGCTCAAACAGTTACCTCCGACCAAATGGAACGTTAATTACAATGTCAAGCCTCTGTATTTATCACGCGATCTTTGATAAATCGGCAGTGGCAACATTTTTCCGCTGTCATTTCGCTGGAGCGTTGCCAAAACCAGAAGCATAACTCAGCTCCCCCGCAAAACAAACGGTCATTTGTTTATTCTGTTTTTGTTTTATTTGGGGGTTTTTTCTGTGTTACTGAAAAGAAGGTTTTGGTATTGGTGGGTAATAGGGTCTGCTGGTTTCGTTTTTATGTGTGTGATTTATCTGCTGGTGTTGGGTGGTTTTGTGAGGTAGATTGTTGCATGATAGTTTGTTAGAAGTTGGGAGATTTTCGGAAAGAGATATTTTTTTAAAAATTGTTTTGAAGTTATCTTATTTTAAGTTGATGTATTGAATTTTGCTATCTCTCAAACAAGAAAGTTCTTTTTCTGTTCTAAAAAAAGAGGGAAAAACAGATACTGGAAAAGGGAAAATATTTTAAAAGCATTTATAAGAAGTATATTTGTTTACTATAATTTTAAAGCATACTGTTGCACAACTTGTCTGTATATAGTGTAAATAGTGACGTATTATTTTAAAATTCTATTGTAATTTATTTGTATCTTATTTTATTTATTAACAGCGATTATACAGGTTAGAAAAAGGTGGCAACACCTAAAGCAATCGAGAAATTTCGAGATGTTTCTTTTCCGACGAATTGGCTGGAAATTTCGCGAATGTCCTCTCGCGCCAAGTATAAATAAGACTGGAGATCGGGAAAGTTTTGAGATTGACTTTGGACTTCGATGTGAGCTGATCGCTTTGTTTACGTAGTAGAGTGAACTTGTATAATTGCTGTATTCGAAGTTGTTCTTTCTGAAGCTTGTGTTGAAGCTTGAGGGTGATTAAACTGTTGTCCTTGAATAAATTTTGTGAGCTTTCTGAAGTGAATAAATAGTAGTTTTTATCTTAAAAACTGTGCCATCATTGCCTCAGTGGAAAAATTCATAACAATACATTCAGCTTTATGTTGTATGTTATATTAATTGAAATGGATGTTTTTGTGTTTAGTAGCATATGTTGCATTTATAAGCGTTGTACCGTTAAAATAAAAAAAAAACTTAATTCGAAAAGCTAATGCTGCATAATGAGAAATGTATATTCTTGTAATGGCACAATAACTCGTAAGAAAATCTAGATTTCATTTGTCCGAATTAATAGCTTATTCAGTGTCATTTTAACATTACTTCCCCAGAGATAGACCTCTTTGTCGTATGTAAATGAGAGGTTCCTTCCAGAATCAAACGATGGTTAAATTCGTCGTTACTTCTAATTTTATACTTTCAACTGCCTATATGTTCACATAGGGTGATGAATATATTGGATTCGGTAAAAAAAAGATTTATTTTTTTTTGCATTTCTATACGTTTTGAAATGTGATGAGTTCCAAAAAGTGGTTTAGAAAAAGTGTCTGTGGTCAGCATAACTCCCAAACGGATTGACCTACGATGTTCAAATTTGGCATTCGAGTTAGTGGTGACTATGGGACCTGGCGTTAAGGTTTCCGGCCAAATTGCGCACTCCCATAAGGTAACAGTCATTAAAACATTTATGTTTTTTAGCAATTTCTAAAAAACGGCTCTAACGATTTTTTCAAAATCGCTAGGGTAATGCCTTTAAGATGCTCTAAACATCCCCATCTCCGAAATTTCCGTAGAAGTGCGATAAAGGCATAAGAAATTGAAAACCGAATGTCCTTCGCTAAGTTCTATTCCGTTGAGTATTGTCATCAATAACTGTTTCATTTACCCGAAAATATAATGTAATGTTTATAGAAAAACATATCGCCAATTTCATTGTTTTGGTGGCGATTTTTTTTTTTTCCAATGTAAGAATTAACGCCAAAAATAACACCAAACTGGCAATATTTTAAAATAATAAAACTAAGAAAACGAAAACAATAAATTGCACCCATCTATGACAAATTTAAATGCAGTGACCTGTAGTAAGTGTGATTAAAAATTATGCTATGTTCAATGCCCTTAATTATTTAAATGAAAACTCATATCAATGGAAAACTTAGAAAAACATTGTATTTTAAAATATTATCTTCTCTGCATTTATACTACTATCTGCATTTCCTTTTCGGAACACTAATTTTTGACATATTTATTCAAGGCTCTGAAAGCAGAATTTAAATACCGGGTTTTTTTGGGGGGGAAATACGTTGACATGAAAGTCAACTCTGGAATTTCGTTTTTTTTTTAACTCTAGAAAAGTAGTACTTTTAAATCTTTTAAAATAATTTCGATATTGTTTTTTCGCTACAGATGTCTAACAAACCCACATTTTCTGAATCATCAATGCCATACGTGATCCACTGATTTGATTGGTTGTATTCAGATTATCTGGGCCCATCAGCTACACGAGGGCTATAATGCGCCGAAACATTCGTCATTAGACAAGCCAAGATGCATTTATAAACATCCATGCCTAACACGGGACTCGAACCCGCAACCTAGTGGTTTAGAAGCTAGCATGCTAACCTCTATACTGTTTGCTCCACTGATTTGAAACTCAGAAGATAAATTTATTATCGCTGACAATGCATTCTATCAAGTTTTGAAATCTGTCACTAAAAGGGCGCTTTTTCACACCCTTCTATTGTTACTTAGGAGGACATTGCCGTAATACAATCAAGCTAAAACTTGGTAGGTATACTTGTTGCGAATTACAATGCATTCTACCAAGTTTTGAGGGCAAAAAGAATTAGTCCATGACATGAAATCAATGGTTGTATTCGTAGTGTTCAAGCACTATGAAAACTTGATATGAGTTTATGATCAATATTGAAATTGCATATAAGTTGGTAATAAAAATAAAGGATTTATTTAAAAATCCTTTTTATGGAGTAATTATATTCTACTTTCGAAATTGAAGGTACACGTATTCCAGATCAGATTATGTGTATGGTATATAGTATGGTTATCAAGAATAAAATGTACTAAATGAATTTTAAAATACAATTTTCTACAGCAGCTGGTTATTGATATGAGTATTTGTTATGTTGTTAATCTTATAATAAAACCACCTGATGCATGTTACCATCTTTAAAGCATTTTGCAGTGATTCATTAACGATATATGCAGAGTAACGAAGGACAAAACATGTATTTCGTTGGAACAAATACGTTTGAAAAAAATGGAATTGCAGTATTAGATTCAAAGGAATTATGCTATCTCTACAACTTTAAATTTTACAGATATTCTTTTCAAAAAATTGGAGAGGATAGCAAAAACTCTCCACTGCTCATTTCAATTATTATATATCTCCATATAAAATCCAAAGCACTCATAGATTGACTCATTACTATTTCTTCAACCACCCATAAAGCCATAAACTAGGAAATTAAGAGCAAATGCCAACAAAGGCAAAAATTAAAAAAGAAAATAATTCGGATCTCGAATATCCAAAATCATTTTTCTAAAAATTCTAAAGATTATTTTTTTACCAAAAAATTAACTCCTTACGAGTTTCTAAATTTTATATTTGGGGAATATTTGAGGATGGAGAAGATCAATCATTTCATTTTTATGAGTAATACTCACTAAAGCATTTTATAATACTACAATGTCTATATGTTACACTTTAAAGCAGCGTTCGCCACAACTTTTAGAAGCGGGCCCGTATGATTTATGATGGAGCTTTTCGCGGGCCGGATACACCAATATATGTATCTTTTATTATTATAAAACTGACAACAAATATTGTTTGTTTGTTTTTTTAAACTACAATTAACATTTGAATATATATTTTTTTTATTTTTTTTTAAAGAATTAAGAAATAGTAATTTTTATTATTAGTAAATCAAAGTATAAAAAATAAATATTTTGTTTCAACGTGACAATGCAACTTGACTTAACTTTTAATAAAAGTATTTAAACTGTACTTTCAGGTTAGTACGTTTTATAGTTGATATCAAAATTGTGAGACGATGGCGCGGTCGAAATCGTTCAGTTTATTTTATGGTATATATTCTTTCGGAGTATTTGTTGCAGTAAATTTTAATAAATTGTCCAAATGAGATTCAGTTAAGTAATTCCTGTGTTTAATCTTGATGAAAACAAGCTTCTTCATACAATATAGTTTTTTGGAGCACGTAGTGTGGAACTGTGCTCTACATAGTTAATACATACTATTTCGGATAAATTACAACTACGTAAAAAAAAAAGTACGTACCGTAAAATTTGGTTCTTTTTTAAAATCTTCTGTAGTGATGTCTGTACAAAATCCGTACAAAATCTGTAGTGGGCCAAATCTGGCCAGCGGGCCGCGTAGGGGCTAACACTGCTTTAAAGCAACCCCCAGTAGTACAATTACTCTGGCCAATATAGCTCGATATGGCCCAATCCCAATGTGAACCGTTATAGACTGGCCTTTGTTACAGATCAAGTCCAATCTCGCCTAATGCCGGAAAAAAATATACTAGAAGTTTTAAAATGTTAGTGCACTATTTTAAAATTAAAATTTATTTTTATAATGAAGCACGGAAGGCTACAAAATGTGTTTATAGTGTATTTTACATGTTTATATTTTTTAAATCATTTATTATACAACGATGGTCTACTTTCCAATTTTCCCAGAACCCTTATTTCCGTCATTGGTCAAAACCACTGTGCTACCTGGAAAATATGTATGAGTTTTAAGGGATCCAGTTTTGATGAGAAAGCCGTGGAAAATGTTATGTCATTTTCATCTACAATAAATAACAACGAATATAAGCTAAACTAGGGGTGTGGAACATTACTCAACCTTCAATTACAATATAAATTCTGAAGTGGAATTGTGTCATTTACAATTTTTATATTTTTATCTCATTTAGAAAAATGACAAGTTTGGCAATATTTTTTGCGATATTTTTTAAATAATAATACTAATAAAATTTTGCCAAAATGGTGAATTGGGCGATATAATTATCAATAATTCTTATACTTTCCTTTCTTATAAGTGAAACTGCGGAGAGGAGAAAAAAACGATCGTCTATGAGCTATGCTCAAGGAAAGCTAACTCTGCGTTAATGGAATTCGATTTTCAACTTTTTACGCCATTAAAGCATTTTTCCTGGAATTTTGGAGGGGGGGGGGATGTTTAGAACACTATAAGAGACATTACCACAGTGGTTTTAATCAAAGTCGGTAGAGCCGTTTTTTAGCAATCATTAAATAACATGATTTTTTTCAATTGTAGCTATTTTATGCGAATACGTGATTTTGACAAAAACCTTAATGGTAAGTTCCATGGCCACCACGCACAGAAAATTTGTACATCGTTTGTCAATTTGTTCGGGAGTTATGCTGACCACAGGCAGACATTTTTTCAAGATCACTTTTTTGAAATCGAATTTGAATTTTTTTTTTTTTACCGAGTCCAATACTTTCATTACCCTATGCATACATACGGATAATTGAAAGTAAAAAGCATATAATTTAGTACATTAAAACTTTAAAATCAAAGTTCGCAGCCATGTTCCCTAACACAAATGCGCTTTTTTTTTATATATAAATATTCCATTGAATTTCTGGATTAAAAAAAAAATTAATAAAATGGACACAAGTCTTCACAAAATGTGGTTTAGGACTTCAAAAGAATGTTCTTTTCTCTCCCAAAATAATTATTTTATCATATGGTAGAAAACATGAAAAATCTACTATCTGTCCAATATTCTTCTTTCAAAGAAAAACTAGTAATTTCCCCTTGGTACAAAAAGCTCTTTAATAGAAAAGTCTCGAATACTTACCACATTTCCTTTTGTGCAACTTCAATTACGAAGATTGCAATTTTCGCTAAAAGCAGAATGAGAAACTGTGGCATTTCGTTTGTTTTAGGCTAAAGTCAGACTAACAGTAAACAAGTATTTCTTCCAAGTATCTCCTCTTCACAGTTCTATAAGATCATAAATATATTCTGTAGTGCTTGCCTGAGGGGTTGAGAATAAGAAAAGAAACAGAGAATAAGGCACCGAGCGCTTGCTAGAGCAAAGAACAAGTAGGGGAGGGGGAGGGAAGCAGGCTAAGCAGATGCTCGTACTAAAGTAGTTCTTTAAAACAACAAGAAGACAGTTTAGATATATTCCATGTTACATAAAAATACAGGTGAAATTTAATTGTAGGCGATAAGTAACATGATAAAAAACAAAACAACCATTCATGACGACAATTTGTGTCAATGCTTTACCGTTATATTTGAGCTATTATGAATATTTATATTGAATATGTTAAAAGGGATTTTTTTTACTCATATTTATTACTGCATTACGGAATTGTGCTTTCAAAGCTCTGAAGTAGGCTAAATAAAAAAGAAATCCTATTTACGTTAAGTGAAATAATGTTAAGCAATTTTTTTTGAGTTTTTTAATAAAATAATATAACCATCATATTAAGTAACGTCTTCAGGTTTATTTTTACTCAAGATTTCGCTACCCACAGTTGTTTCTATTTTCAAGTAAAAATTCCGAAACTATGTTTGCAAGTATTGTGTACTTCCTAAAAGGACTGTCTTATGTAAAGCTCCTAGAAATATATACAAAAGTACAGATATTCAGTATTACTTTCAATTACCAATATGTTAGCATAGGATAATTAAAGCATTGTTTTAGATTAAAAAAAAATCCACTTTTTTTGCATATCTCCACGTTTGGAATATCCTAATTTCAAAAGTGGTCTATAAAAAAAGTCTGTCAATGTGTACATGGTCAGCATAACTCCCGAGCGACTTGAGCATCACCCTTCAAAGATTTATTTTCCTCTGTTTCGCTCACAAGAAAGGATAATGTAATGTTTTTCGTATAACATTGCCAATTTCACAGTGTTTTTCTCCCATGTAAAATTATTGCAGTGAAAATTTTAACCGTTTAATTACAATTTTAATAGTGTAATTGAAAGTTGTGCAATGTTCCACACCCCTAGTTAAGAGTAGCAACAAAATTAATAAAGAAAGCAAGTTTTTACTTCAAATTACCCTAGATGTAAAATAGTGCATAAAAGTACTATATTCGGTCAAATTATGTTTTTATTTATTTGAATTTCTACACGTTTTGGAACATCCTTAGACCGAAAGAGTAGTTTAGAAAATATTTCTGTATGTAGTCAACTTCCAAGCGTATTGATCTATGATGTTCAGGTTTCGCATACGGGACAGCGGTGGCTATGGAATCTGGCATAAAATAGTTGCCATCTAAAACAAATTCCAGTAATAAACAATTCCTGCATTTTTTTTTTTTTTATTTGATTCTAAATGTTTCGAAAAGGCTATAAATACAAACAATTCTGCTCACTGCACTTTTTCTTTTTTTTAATTTGCACTTAAAGTTCGCTTGTAAGTTTTGGCGAGAAAAACGAGACATTCGGCTCGATGCGAATGTGACGTCACTACATCTCAAACAACTTGGCTGGAAACGCAGCAGCGAAAACCAATTTTGCAAGTTACTCATAAATCGCACCAATCGGTATGGGATATGGCAATTGTCTACCAAACACACACAAACTATTTGTCAGAAACCTAACGATAACCATAGAGAGCGGAAGGATATCGTAACGTCTCAGCTATAACGTAGCATTTTGATCGGACGAGGTTTTCTGGCATTTTCTTTTCTTAATATTTAAATAACTAACTTTTTTAAAGAACTTTGTTTGAATATTTGGAATCAGAAAGAAATTCTTCATAAATATAAATTAAGTTCAATCGTTTTAAAAAAATGCGGGAATTTTCCGTTGTCAATAAACAATTTTAGCGATTTCATCAAAATCGCTATGATAATAATGCTTTTTAAAGTGTATTAAAAACATCCCCAACTCCAAATTTCCCATTGAAAATTTTAAAAAGGTGAAACAGTGGAAAAACGAATGTCTTTAACGTTATTATTTTCCTTTGAGCACTGTCCATCAGCGACTATTTATTCTTCCCCAAAAGGTTGGTTGGTTGTTTTCAGATTATCTGGCGCCGTCAGCAGCACGAGGTCTATAATACGCGGAAACATTCGCCATTAGACAAGCCAACATACATTTACAAACACCCATGCCTAACACGGGACTCGAACCCGCAACCTCGCGGTCTAGAAGCTAGCACACTAATCACTATACAGTTTGGTCAGCCTTTCCCCAAAAGGAATGATGCAATAATTATCGCCAAATATTTCGTCAATTAGGTGACTTTTTTTGCGAGCATATTATAGTAAAAAATATCGACGATTAACAATTGTTTTAATTAATAAATATATAAAAACGAAAACGGAAAATTACTCTAATCATTTGTCAAATTTGATATCAATGCATGTAAAAATTTAAATGAAAGTCGAAATTATTCAAATTCTACTTTTACGTTAACATTTTATCGTACACAAGAGTAATTTAATTAATTTTATTTAAAAAAAATTTAATGTCATCATTTCGTTTGTATTTGAACTCATTTAATTTGTTTCGAAACAGAAAATATATAGTTTATCAACCCAATGTGCATGAAAAAATTTAATAGATAAGAATTATGCCAATTTCGAGGTAACAAACTTTCAAACTGAATATGTCATTTAAAAAAAAAAAAAAAAAAAATTACGTCATTGTTGTTGACAGAAAGCGAAACCTGGATTTACTTACCTCTGCTATGGATTCCTTCTCAAATTTAGGTTTTTAAGAGTATTTCGTTGCTTTCTCCCTACTACTTTTTTCTGCCTAGTTACATTGATATATTTTTCAGAACCCAGTTATTTTTCGAAAAATACTTCTTGAAATGCGGCATTTTACCAAAATTCCCAACAGTAATGGGAGTTCATTTATGGAATATTGAAGAAAACGAAAATGTATATATTTTCAGAACTTCACAAAAAAAAAAAAATTCGTTCATTTTATTCGGTCAAACGTTCCACTAAGCTTCCAACTTGCAAAATTTATTTTTTTTGTACTACATTTTTCTGGTAATTATCTTTAAAATAAAAGGAAAATGTATTTTAAATAACTCTCTCTTCCCAATGACTAGTATTGGCTAGAAAAACTTCGTTTGAAAAGGCGGAACTGATTTCTGTCAAACGATCTTTTCCTTTAATGTATAAATAAGGCAGAGAAACTATATGCAGGGTTCTCCTTTAAGCAATTAATAGTTTGTAGCTCACTTTGAAAAACGTTATGTAGATTCATGAAAGCAATCACGTTATGAATATAATAATAGTTAAGTGCACAGAGGGTACGTGCTTCAAACGTACATCGAGTGTTGGACGGGAGGGAGACCGTACAAAAATTACATTTTCGGTTCTAAAATTATTAGGACAAATCTGTTTTCATCCGTGTTCTTTGCTTACAATTTTATACAGTGTTTTGTAGATTAAACAATCTAGACGTTCTAAATCTACATCCAGACGTTGCAACTCTCGTAGATACCCCCCCCCCCACACACACACATAACTATGCATTTACAAGTGCGCTTCTATTTTAACAAATAAATGTCCAAATAAAAAAGGAAAATTGTTTTTGGGGAGTTCAACCATTTTGATTGTAATGGCGACTTCATTTATGAAATTTGAAAAATTATTTTATTAATTAATTGTTGATAATTAAAAAAAAATATTTGAAACAAAAAAATTAATGACTTATAACTGATGTTTCGCTTAAACAACAATTGGCCGTTTCAATGTCTCTAACCACTCTTTGAAAGTTTATGAAATTTGGTATTCTGACTATTTCTTATACTAAATCTAAATTAGCAATTTTAGAATAGACTGCCATAAAAAAACTTAATGTTTGATTCAGCTTTATTGACCCCTTACGTCTAAAAAATACATATTTCTCAAATACCTTTTATGAACTGAAGCGGCATTTTACTTTTTTTTTATATATAAATTAGAACAAAATATTCCTTGTATTTTTATTTTTATACAATACCGAAAAGGAGAATTTTATACTCTTCTATTATTTTACTTCTTTTAATTATTTCACTTTACTTCTTTTTTTCTTCACTCGTCTATCTTTAATTTTTATTTAAATAATCGTCTGACTTTTGTTCTAAAAATGGGAAATTTATATACAATATAATATTATGCATATACAAAGATTTTGTAGGAAAAAACAGAGCAAATAAAATTTAAGTAAAAAAATTGAATGTCAAATTATTCATAAGTCTTTTATTATAACTTAAATATATATGAATATAATTTAATTTCATTTACTTGCAATGGCTGTTGAAATAAAAAGCCACAATATTTAATTTTTGAATTTTAAACTTAAGATTGTTTTTAAATAGTATTAAATTTGAATTCTTTACTGTTTTCATATTTGTTGTAAATTTCATGTATTTTGAAAGAGAAAATAGGATTTTATTGTGTTACGGAAAATTAGAAAATATTAATAAAAAGTGAGGTTTTTTTTTTTTTTTTTTTTTTTTTTGCTGCAAATGAACATAGAACCACGGAATTTAAAACACGAAATGCTGCTTATAAAACTACTGGATACTTCTTTAAACATTTAAATAAGTCATTTGAATAATAGTGTAAATTATACAAAACTGTTATTAATAATTTGAACACATTTAGGGAATTTGATAACTATTTTTTTTACAATTTACTCATTTTAACTGCTGAATCTGTACGACAAAAATGATTAGGATAAATAAGTATAAATTTTTTCTTTCTACTTATCGCATATGCACTTCAAAAATGACTTTGCTTTCATTACCATTCACATTGAAATTAGCATATTTTGAAATTGAGGAACCTTTATTGCAAAATAGAGGTGGAAACTTTTTTTTAAGTGAGATTCAGGTTAAAAACTTACATTAGACGGAAATTTGAGATGAATTGATTTTTTTAATGAACAATTTTAATTCAAACCAACAGAAGAATCAAATATTATTTAAAGTACATGCAATTTATTTCATGATATGTGTATTATTTTAAGAACAATTGTGCTATAATATGTGGATTCATTAGGTTTAAATTATTATAAACTTTGCACACACAATTGTTTTATTCAAAGTTTAATAATTCAATAACTATTATTTATGACTTACGGCTTACAATATTTTTTTTTTTTTTTTTTTTTTTTTTTAACTTAAATTTCTGGAATTCAACAATTAAAACAAATTTTATTTTCAATTTAATTGATCTCATGGGAAGATACCGATTAAAAAAAATTTTAAGAATCGATAAAAACTCTACACAATATTTATTTTTAGTTATTTATCAGCCTTTTAATCCTTAAGATATACTTCATAGAAAAAATCCAGGTGCTAATCGCCCATCCTTTTTCTAAACTCTTTCCAAATCATCTTTTCCGTCCAATCATTTTAACAAAAAAAAAAAACATACCTTTTAAAACTCTCCAACATCAACTGGGCAACCTTCCAAAACAATACTCTCGACAACATTAAGTCTCGCGAGAGAATTGATGTCGAGAAATCATTCGAAAAAGGCATTTGTAGCAAACGAATTTTTATCCGGTAGCGTCACAAGCCTGTTTCCAGGACTGAAAGTGGTCATTCACTTGGGAACAAGATAGAGGATAGAGAAGAGCCTCATAAAAGTGGCGGGAAATTCTTTCCGCGTCGAAAACGATTCTTCTTTGTTTGCGTCACAGGGCCCCTTTTCTGTTGCCACGGGGGGTCATTCCGGAATTCGGAATATTTTTATCCGGGATTTAAGGTCCGTGTTCCAGTGCTTAAAGATTAGGTTTGAGAGAGAAATATTATGGTTTCTTATTCCCATACTTGTGGTAAAGTAGGATTTTGCGATACTTTTTGAGTTGGTATTGAGGGCACAAAATTTCGTGTGCTAACGTTTAAATATATATATATATATATATATATATTGCTTTCATTAGAATTATCATGGTCAAGAAACCCAACAGATTTTTGTTATTCCATTTTGACTTTTAATTCTCGATATTTTAGCAAAAATGTAAAAAAGCTCACTTTAAGGGACGGTGCGGAGTAATAGATTATGTCTTGAAGTATGCAAAACGATCGATTTAGCCCGCTTTAAAGAAATTTGCCCTCGAGATTGGCCAAAACTTTTTCGCTCATAAGTGACCTGTTTTTCAAGATAATAAACTGAAATTTTGTATCTAGGGTAAACGAGGTATTCTAAATCGAATGAACACAAAAAAATAAGATTTCGTATCGACATTTTTAAAGATAGTTAAATTTACTTAGTATACAGCCCTCTAAGAAAACAAATTTGAATTAGACTATTGAAAATCTTAAACAAAACATTTTGGTGTGAATTGCAAGATTCTACAATTGTTAGAACCGAAGATATAGCCATTGTTCGAGGTGGATTTTTTTTTTTTTTTTTTTTTTTTTTTTTTTTTTTTTTGCGTACTGTACCAAAATTAAGAAATTTATAACTTCGATTTTCAAAAAAAATAACACAATCATCAAATTGCAGCTCTAAGCCATTCGTCGGGAGGTGCAAGACTTTTACTTAGTATATCATTTTATCAAATTTGATTTTGAATAAAATGAGCCAAAAAAAATAACACAATCATCAAATTGCAGCTAAGCCATTCGTCGGGAGGTGCAAGACTTTTACTTAGTATGTCATTTTATCAAATTTGATTTTGAATAAAATGAGCCAAAAAAAAGATCGTCACAGTAAACGCATTTTAGAAATATATAAAATATTCAAGGTAAATCCCATACAAGTGATTTCCGATATTTGAAATAGAATACCTCAAAACCAGTAGCTTACCGTCAACTATTAGTTAATAGAATTTAATAATTCAATCTGAATTTTATTGACTATACATAATATCCAATAAACGTACAAGTAATTTCAATCTCTTGGGAGTAACTTTTCCTTTTTAATGATCGGTAGTCTCTTTTTGAACACTCTTTACTTAATATGTATGCAACTATATATACTAATATTTTATGAACATAAATTATTAACAACAGTAATAAATCGAGGATCTGTTTGATAAATAGTGGTTTTTAAGGAAAATTCCAGAAAACCATATCAAGATGTTAAACGTTCAAATAAAGTCAATTATTTCATAACTCTACATATCATGGAACTGTCATAATCCTTTCTTTTGCGTTTTAATAACAAAGAAATTAATTTTCAATGATGCTTAGTTAGGTAGAAATTGTCATCATTTTTTCAAATATTTCTGCACAAGCGTAACTTCCGCGAAGGTAACCAATATGTTGTAAACATAAAATATGTTCGAATATCAACTTAACAAACTATCGTTGAAACACAACGGAAAGGGTTATGGTAATTACATATTGTTGGGAATAATTAAAAGTTTGATATAAATTTTCTATTTCAACCAGACATCCTATTTCAACCAGACATCTATTTTCCAGACATCCAGACCTATCCGGCAAAAATAATCCCTTTCTATCAAGCACGTGGTCAATTTTTTTTTTTTTTTTTTTTTTTTAATTTTTTTATTCAATTGTTATTCACTTGCAGTTTTAAAGTAATTTTCTTGACTGGTCAAAAATAATCGTAGGCTTTCCTTGTGTTTATAAGGAAAGGAAAAATTTTGGAGGTGAAAGAAAGGTTGCAAATTAAATTACCAACAATTTAAATGGCATAACAAAGTTAATGCAATTTGGATTTTACAACACAAGGATTCAAATATAAGAACTATGCAAACAGTTTCAGAAACTATACTGCAATGCAAGACAATCCTTATACCAAAGATAAGCAATACAGTCAATCCACGTTAGCATGAAATCACTTAGCATAAAATCCCGTTTAAAACGAAGTGAAAGCAGTTCTCCGTACTTTAAACTTAATGTTAATTTATTCGTTTAACATGAAATTCCGGTTAACACGAACATTTTCGGTGGCCCCATCAATTTCGCGTTAACGGAGTTTGATTGTATTTGCAGACATTTTACATAATCTTCAGAGTTCTTCTTATTTTTGTGTAAACACCTACATATCTTCTGAAAAGGTAAACTAAATCTCAAAACATACAACTAGAAGTCAAAAAAAAAAAAAAAAAAAATACTCGCCAAGCAAAATAGTCAACCATACAGAATTTCGACAAGGATTTTCTCAATAATACCAATTCAGTTCAGCGAGTGCAAAGAAGCTTAAAAGAAGCAAACTCCACTTTGAAGCCATATCTGCGATTTCTAAACATTTTAAGGCTGACTTGTTTACTTGGTGTGTTTATTTTTCAAAGCCTATTTGCAATTTTAGGAGTTATTTACTTTTGCAGTGGCTTGTTATGTCCTGCTCGATGGCTAACTTATACATTGACCTTCAAAAGTGGCTTTTAAAGTATAAAAATTTGCAAGAAGAGTTCTGTAGCCTGGAATTGAATCCGAATGTTAATTCAAATATTTTTCTAGAATCCTTATTTAATTCTGAATAATACATAATATATTTTTTAAACGTATTCAATCTTTTTATTTTTAGTAAAATGTAAATACATTGCAACACAGAAAAACCCTCAAAATTGTACTGTGGATAATTTTGGTACTATTGGTACATTTAAACAATAATTTGTTTTTAAAATTTACTTTCTCAATTCGTAAAATTCTATTTACTATTTCAAATGGCTCGTAAATCTAAAGAACTACTAAAAGCAATCAAAAATTTATTATATGTCATCATTATTCAAGTAAATTCACTTGATAATAATAATAATATATAGCTAATATATTAACATAAATAGCTAATATATTAACAAATTTCCTAATGATCAAATATGTAATAAAACGTTAAGTAAAAAAAAATTAAACAAGTGAAAAAAGGTCGTTTAACCGTGCTGAAAACATATTTATTGTAAGAAAATGTGTAAAAAAATATATTTTTGAGTGTTTAAATATTTCTTTTAAGTATAAAGACAAATTTTCAACTTCAATTTTTCATAAAACTATTTGAAGAGTAATCATATCAGGTGGACTACACTGAAGTTTCGCACAAAGAAATGTTTCTTTAATTTAAAAAAACATTAACAATCCGGGGTTTTTTTTCTCCCTATAGAAACAACTATAAATAAGCTAGAAACACATTAGAATCGTGTTTCATTTGCAGATGAATCCAAATTTAACATTTTTGGATCCGATGGACGAATAATTTTATGGAGAAGAAAAAATTATTCCAAGTCCTTAAGTCCCTTAAGGGGTAATTATTCCAGGGCCTTATTATACAACAGAGCCACTCGAGTGGCGAACGCGTGCCGCCGCTTCTGGCCACTAGTGTGGCTCAGTATAATAATCACCATAGGACTGCATGTTTCGCTTAGGGTCTAGGCACTACAAGCGACAGACGCAAGCTCTCGCCTCGAGTGCCTCAGTATAATAAGTCCCAAAAGCATAGCGGTGGAAATGGCCTTGGGTGGGGGGAACATGTCAGCGCCAGAACTTGGCAATCTGGTGTTTATTGATGGAATAATGAATTCTGAACTCTATTTGAATATTTTAAACGGGAATTTAAAATTGTCAGTCCAAAGTTGAAGTATCGCAAATTTATTTTTATCAAGGTAGTAATCCAATGCACGCGGGATTTAATTATCGCATCTGATGCCGCTATAATTGCCCACAAAATCTAAAAATTCCACCTCGGTCTCCAGACTTGATCCCAAATAAAACTCATTTGGTAAGACCTGATTGGTTGGTTGTAGTTTAACGGCTCAAGGGCAACACTAATCCAATTCATAGTCAATTGATTTTAATAAGACCGGAAAGTCAGAGCACTAAGACACCATACTGAACAAAAAATAGCAGCTAAAAGGAGTAATGATCGAAGAATAGAATAACATTGATGCAGAAGTTACAAATAAATTAATGAAATCTATGCTGAGACACTAAAAAGTTGTTGTGAATTCCAAAGGATGTCTACTAAGTATTAAATTACTAAAATATTACAATTTGTACTAATGTGTAAAAAAAAGAGTAAAAAGATTTTTTAGAGGTATTTTATGTGTTACTTTTAGGTCAACGATTTTTTTAAACTTTTACGATTGATTAAATATATTTTATGTAATTTTATTAAGATCAAATTAGAGATATTATTAAAAGAATCGTATTTCAAACTATTATTTTTGCGATGGTTAATGTAGTATTTGTTTGAAATGTGCAAGAGCACGAACACTTTTGATAGCCACTGAAGGTAATAATTATGCTCATTGTGACCACCCCACCATTATAGCAGACAAAATGATGACACAACTTTTACAAAAAAAAAAAACCTGCTAATTTATTCTTCGTTTAGAAGCTCGCAAAACTTCTTTAAACAACAGTAAATTCATTATCAAGCTTTAATGACAACTTCAGTACTCACAACTTCTGGCACAGCGATAATTCATTCACAACAGAGTAAGAAAGTGCTGAGCTCCTTTCAAAACAAAGCTCAAAATACAACTGGTTGGTTGTTTTCAGATTATCTGGAGCCGTCACCAACAAGAGGGCTATAATGCGCCGAAATATTCGTCATTAGACAAGCCAACATACATTTACAAACACCCATGCCTAACACGGGACTCGAACCCGCAACCTCGCGGTCTAGAAGCTAGCACGCTAACCACTCTACCGTTTGGTTCAAAATACAACTGAACTGGAATTTCAAGCCAGGGCGATATTTATATCTTCGCTGGCAAACTTTCCCGAATAATTCAGAGCAAACGATTTCCGCGATCAGAACGAGCTGGAAAGCATCTCGAAATTTATTAACTCGTGTGTTGCCAACTTTTTAAGCCTATATTATTTTTGTTAAAAATAAATTTAATAAAATATAACTTCAAAAAGGAATATGTACAATATTTAAAATTATATGCAGAATAAGTGCGTAACAATATTATCCACGATAATCAATTGCAAATTTTAAAACATGGTTATCCATTTCCTTGCTTACTTTCAAAATACTTTGAGGGCATTGAAACATTTCTCTTAAGTAAAAATTCCGGCTCAATATGATGCTTGAAATCAGGCACAGAACTAAAGAAACAAAATTACAACACTGGCAAAAATTTTTACTCAAGAATGAAAATATTCATCGACGTGTTTTGAGTACAATTGCATCAAAAACTAACGATAACCTACATAAATCAGTACTAATTTTACTTATACATACAAAAAAAAATTACATAATTTTAAGTATTATTAATATTAATAAAAGTGGCATCATAAACTCGCAACTTCAAATCTAAAATATTTCTTCAAAATAAATGTATCTTAAAATTGATTGTATAGCACTTCTCATTTTGCTGATTCAATACGAAAAATAACATTTCTTTCAAGATAATTTAACTTCAAATTTGAAAAATATCGTTTTACGGAAGAATAAAATGATTTTCAGGGGGTAACCTCTAAAATGGCAAGCTATCGATTAGATAGAACGTGGTTCGAAATTGAATACGCACACAAATATATCTTAAAATTAATTTGGAGCTATGAGTTCATGTCTAACTCAAAATTGATTTGAAGTTAAAGTTAATTTGGAGTTATGAGTTCGTTTCTAACTAAAAATTGAAGCAGATTTTTTAGGGTTATAGCAAGACATTTATTAAAAATCATGAGAAAATATGACATTTCTAAATACCCGGTTTTGCAACTTAAATAAGAACGGTCACTTCTTCTCATCAAGCTATAAAAAAATAATTAAAAAAAATCAGAAATCCATCTACATGTTTTTGTTTTTATTTTTTTACATTTTCCTGGTTAAAGTTTCTAACTTCAAGAACCATTTTCTGGCAATCGGAATCCCTCCTTCTTAGTGAAACATACAAATGGCACACCATTTAATCGAGATTAGAAAAAGAATGAGCAAACAATTGAATGAATTAATGGTTCAATGCACAAAAAACAGTTGAATAAATCAACTGTTCTATGCCTTACATCCAGACAGAAAAAGAAGCAGAATAAAAAAATTCCGGAGACTTTCACGGTTTTCACATTTATTTTTTGATTGGTACCCTTGTTTAATTTGGACAATTGCGCTGTCATTTTCCGTCTTCCCACGTAAGACAACACGATGATGAACAATCAAGGTTCTAGTTAAAGTAGATGTGCTGACGTACACATGCAGATCGTTGGTCGTTTTCAGATTATCTGGCACCGTCAGCAACACGAGGGCTATAATGCGCCGAAACATTCGTCATTTGACAAGCCAACATACATTTACAAACACCCATACCTTACACGGGACTCGACCTGCAACTTCGCGGTCTAGAAACTAGCCCTCTAACCACTATACCGTTTGGTCGGATATAATGTTTTATGATTTTGATATTTATAAACCAGCATTAAAGCTAAAAGACCAACTAGAAAGTATCAACTGACTATGCGTCATTTAAATTATGCAGAATGTATTTAATGTACTAATTACGCCGTAGTTTTGATCCGAGCACTATATTCATAATGATTACTTGGTTGATTGTTTCAGAGTCAGATACTTTCTTGCGCAAGAGGTATAAATGGACTATTCTGCACCCGAACAAGAATAGCTCAAAATCTGAAGGAAGGAAAAGTTTCCGGGAGGTCTTTCAAAGAAAATTTTATTTTGTGTCACTAATGAAAGATTGGTTGGTTGTTTTCAGATTATCTGGCGCCGTCAGCAACACGAGGGCTATAATGCGCCGAAACATTCGTCATTAGACAAGCCAACGTACATTTACAAACACCCATGCCTAACACGGGACTCGAACCTGCAACCTCGCGGTCCAGAAGCTAGCACGCTAACCACTATACCGTTTGGTCGGCCACTAATGGAAGAAAATCCAGAAAACTACCAATAAGCAACTCGACAACCAACTAGAAGTCCAGCTTGAAAAGATTCGAACTTTCCAAATAACATTTTATCTACAGTGTGCAAAAGAGATGACTTAAGACATCGAATATCTAATTTTGGTTCCTGAATAACATTTAAATGGGAATTCATATTTAAGTCAATTTTATGTCTGTCTCCTCAAAATGGGTTTGAGTTGGTGTTCTTTTGAACTGTGAAAGATGCCATACGATAACCCATATCTGCGTTGGTAAAAACTTTCTAACCATGGTATAACTTTTGTTTAGATTAGGTACATAATCAAGCTTTAATCCAACCGAAATACCGATGTTCAAAATTCAAGTCTTCGGCCCGTAAAATATGTCGTCATCTGAATGTCCCCACGTTGGAGTGGATTTGAAATAAAGTGTATTTTAACTCTAATAAATGCTTATTAAGATTACTGGTTGTTTTGAATAACAACTGTTATGCGTGGGTCTCTGTTTTTTTCTAATGGCATAAAAAAAATTACAGATATTTTTGGCTTTAATAGAAATGTTGAATAAAATTTAAAGGGTTAAAAGTTAAAACTGTGTTACTTGTTTTATTTTGGGCTCATGACCTTCTAACACGGCAAGATCTGTATAGATTTTTTTTTATCTGAATGCAATTATTTCATTACCCTTAATTATGTATAGATAGTTGATTGTAAAACAAAATTAGATTCTACGAGGAAAAACGTCGTATTTAGATATTAGCCTTGAACTTACTTTCGGCTGTTTTTCTGGCTAAGCACCGATCTGGTTGTGGGAACCGTTCATCATAACAATCGATTCACTTCACTTACTTCAACATTCCGAATCAAGAAGTTTGGTTTGTTTGAATTAGTTTAAGGGTATTATTTTTACTAACAATTTATTGTTAGTGTTTTTGTCGTACAAGTTCACTACTTTTACGGTCTCAATTTTAAGTCGTGTTTTCGTAATTTTTGGATCTACTGTGAACTTAGAGTACTTGGTGAATATGGAGTAATTTTTGCAAGTCAGTCATGTGACTGTCTTTCGGTACTAAATAAGTTACTATATTTCGTTCTTTATTTCGGAAGTAAGAAATAGTTCTGTATTTCTTTTCCTGATACAAATGCATCGCTTGGAACTTGTTCGATTAAAAGTCTTTTAAGTTAGTTTGATATATCAATAAAATAATTTTTTTATTATAACTTAAAGTTATAGTCCTTCATAATTCAACATCTTTAATAATATTATGAAAGATTTTAAGGCAGATGATCCAAATTTCACTGAAGTTATAGTTTCTTCTGTTTTATAGTTAAGTGGGACTATTTGTCTTTGACCTCATTTAATTAAAATCATCAGATACAGGTGAATCAATAAAGTATACATGGAAAACGTACTCATTTCCTTTTTACTTTCAATTAACCATATGTATACATAGGAATCTGATTTTTGACCAAACGGTGTAGTGGTTAACGTGCTAGCTTCTAGACCGCTAGGTTGCTAGTTCGAGTCCCGTGTTAGGCTTGGGTGTTTGTAAATGTATGTTGGCTTTTCTAATGATGAATGTTTCGGCGAATTATAGCCCTCGTGTTGCTAACGGTGCCAGATAATCTGAAAACAACCAACGAAACACCCTGATCTTAAAAAGGTGATCTAGAAAAAATGTCTGTCAACTCATAACTCTGGACCAGCATTACTCTCGAAAACATTGACCTACGAAGTTCAAATTTAGTGTGCAGGTTGGTGATGGGCCAATGACCTACCATTAAGGTTTTCGTCAAAATCACGCATACGCATAAGGTAGCTGTCATTAAAAAAATCATGTTTTTTAGTGATTTCTAACAAACGGCTCTAACGATTTTATTCAAAATCGCTGTGGTAAAGATTCTTAAGGTGTTCTAAACATCCCAACCTCCGAAATTCCCTAAAAAAATTTTTAATGGTGTAAAAAGTTGCAAAACGAATGCCTTTAACGCACAGTTCTCTTCCCTTGAGCATACCTCATCAGCGATCGCAGTTTCACTTATAAGAAAGGATAATATAGGAATTATCGAAAAGTATATTGCCAAAATCTTTGTTTTGGTAGATTTTTTTTTTTTTTTTCTAAGACCCACACAAGAATTATGGCAAAAAATATCGCCAAACTGACCATTTTTGCTAAATAAATAATGAGAACATAAAACCGGTAAATAACACAAATCCACGTCAGTATTATAGTGTAATTGAAAGTTGTGCGATGTTCCGCACCCCTAGTTACAGTATGAAATACTTGCCTGTGTATGGCAAATTTATATGAACAATAACGAATCAAAGTAAAATATATTCTAATAAAATATAGTTAAAATACAAATTTCCTCCCTATCTATACCCTCATCCGTCAACAAAGACACCAATACTTTCAAATACTCGTAAATTATAGTAGTTTACAGATTCCAATTCTCTTCATACCATATCTATACCATACTGACTCAAGACTATTCTTTGCTCTTTTCTCATACCCTGCAGCACTAGAAAAAGTGAGTATTTCAGTTCCCTTGGGGAATTTTATGTGAGAGGAAAATTCTGCAGCGGTTTTATTCCTTCAGCATTTCACTTGACTAAAACATGCTTGAAAACAATTTAATACCGCTGTTTTATGTAACAGTGCGATTTGGTAAAATACTGAAAGAAACTGAAGGCATTTGCTCCAAGTCTTAACTCACATGGATATATGTATTAAAACATATAACTACTCACATATAACATATTAAAAATTTTAATTATTATTAAAGTGACTAGATCCGTTTGGTTCAAATTCCTATCTCAAATGGATTCTGCATATCAGCACTTAAAAACCAAATGAGCCTGAATTGAAAATTAACCCCTTTTTAGAAAAGAAATAAAATTAGTACATAAATACTAAAATTTGTACTTTGAATCTTTTATATGCTTTGCCAAATTGTATGTAGCCGACCAAACGGTATAGTGGTTAGCGTGCTAGCTTCTAGACCGCGAGGTTGCGGGTTCGAGTCCCGTGTTAGGCATGGATGTTTGTAAATGTATGTTGGCTTGTCTAATGACGAATGTTTCGGCGCAATATAGCCCTCGTGTTACTGATGGCGCCAGATAATCTGAAAACAACCAACCAAATTGTATGTACAATTGCAACTTATTTAAGCGATTTAAATATTAGATCGAGTCTCTATAGTGTTTGACCGCTAAGACTAAAACCATAAATTCATTCACATTAACTAACTGTTCCTCCCCCAAAACCACTTGACAAAGTGATTTGCAATCAACAGCAAGTCCATAGACTAAGTTTTAGTTCGATTGAAAGGTGACAATTGGGTTCATTCAAGATTCAGATCTCTAGCGACGTTTTATTTTCATCTTTTAAAAATGAGCCAAGTTCTTACTAAATATTTCGTTGCTGATAATGAAACTTATGACGTCAACTTGGCTCCTTTTTTAAAGTTGCAAGTAAAACGTCGCCAGGGATCTGCATCATTTGCTCCCCTTTCTAATTAAAAACGAAGACAGTAGTGAGTTACCACCAAATAGAAAAGAATGCTCATTATTTGGCAAGTGATGATAAATTTGGCAGTCGGATTTATATAGTTCAGCTAATTCAAAGTCCATTTTTGTACAGTTTCGGCCATTTTTGCTCCGGCAGACCAATATATTCATGATCTACTAGCATGTTTCTCTACATTCTATAAAAAATTCAGAATGGTACTCGATAGGGTATTTAAACTTAAAGTCACCTCTCTGTCTATTATACCAAGAAATTTCGAACGTTCAAGAAGTTGTTCAACGTTCTTATAATCATCCTCAAAAAGTTAGCTTTTCATTCTATTTCCACCCCTTTTTAAATCTCAGAATATCGAACTTTCGAAGTGCAATTTTCTAAGTATTTTTGGAATCGAGATAGCATTTTTCAAAATCAGCTTTTTTCCTATATTGACATAAAAAGAAAATTGTTCATTTTAAAATACTTAATATCAACGTATCAGTTTAAGTCAAGTTTGTATATTCAAAACATATCATTCGACTTTAAAAAGTTTATAACTCACATCTACAGATCTTTTTTAAAAAATATGGAAGATCACACTAGATGTGATGTGTGTCACGTATGCCATTTCAGAAATGTACTACATGTTGTAATAACCTCTAATACATTTCTGGAGTGACTGGTGCAACGTCAACTATAAAAATAATATTGGTTCACAAGATGCTTAAATGACATTATAACTCAATATTTTTATATGATAAAGATCAGTACCAAAATTTCTTTCCTGGTATAATTTTCTCGAAATAAGAGAGAGGAATTCAATAGTATTTCTCAAAGAATTAATTGATGTAATTAATTATTTGTATGTAATTAGTTTCTTGTTTTATATAGTAAGATTTTTATATAATTGGTTTCTTGTTTTACATAGTTACATTTGTATATAATAAGTTTCTTGTTTTATAGTTAGATTTGTATTTAACTAGTTTCTTGTTTTATATAGTTAGATTTGTACATAGTTTCATTTTTATGTAGTTAGATCTGTTTATAATTAGTTTCTTGTTTTATATAGTTAGATTTGTATATAATTAGTTTCTTGTTTTACATAGTTGGATTTGTACATAGTTAGATTTGTGCATAGTTAGATTTGTGCATAGTTAGTTTCTTGTTTCATTTGTTTAGATTTCTATATAATTAGTTTCTTGTTTTATACAGTTAGCTTTGTATCTACTTAGTTTCTTGTTTTATACAGTTAGATTTGTATATAATTAGTTTCTTGTTTTATGTAGTTAGTTACATATAATTAGAGAAAATAAATTTTTCTTTCTTTACAAATGTTTTCATGTGATGTTATGAAAGAAATCTATTTTTGGTATTTTATACATTTATAGTTGAATATCTCAGATTCAAAACACACTTAAAGTAAATGTTTTAATTTTAATTTTTTTTTATTTATTTATTTTAAACGTAAAATCTTTCACAGTAATAAGGTTTGAATTTTTTATCCTAGTTAACTTTACCATAAATGAAATTAAATCATACAACAGTCTTATTAATGTATCTAATTAAACAAATTTCATAAATAAAATGCTATTTTGGAGAATATTCTCAATGAGTGGAATGCAGTTAACATTTTCATATAAATTAAAGGTTAAAGAAAATGCAAACACATAAGTGCGAATATAAAGAGGTAATGGATTCCATTAAAGTGCAGCTTGATATGAGAAACCAATTTTTTTTTTTTTTTTTTTTTTTTTTTTTTTTAAAGTGGAATTGATAGTTAAATGATGTCGTTTCATAAAGCCATTTATATTGCTTCATTGGGGGAAAGTAATGAAAAAGACCAGATTTTTTTTTTTTATTATTTACTAACCATTCATAAACTATAAATATTGGAGATCATGGACTTAATTCCAAATTTCAAATTTTAGTGAAAGATAAAAAGAATATTGCATTGCTTGACTAAGAACCATTATTATTTATTGAATTCAAAAACAAAACTTTGTGTCTATGTTCCCAATTCTCCTCAGCGTATCACATACAGTTTCTATTGCATCGTCCAAAAATATACAGTGTTATCCCAAAATAGATTTTTGTTTTCATTGCATATGAAATATAAATGATAAAATTTTAAGAAAAATGTGTTTTAAAATAGAGATATAGAATTTTTCTCATAAAGAAAATTAGTTATTATATCAACAGATGGCGTTGTAGATATCTGTGAGATACAGTTCTATTCTATTTAAGTGGATTATGAAAAAAATTAATAAGATGACTTGGTAATGGATAAGATAACTTAATAATTAAACTTTTGAAGTAAAGCACCGTCTATTCAGAAAAGAACAAATTAATTTTTCTTTGGCATTTCAGTGAAATCCCCATCTCCCTTATCTAAAATATTCGTGAATTATTCGAAATATCCATGAGTAATTTATTTTTGAAAAAGGAGAAAATTTTAAACAGTCCCTCTGTAGAAAGAAGGTCAGTTATCAAAGTAATCCTGAGCTCAAATCTTATTAATGCAATAAAAAATGCGCCCCATCTTTTTCTTTTTTAAATTAACCCAGAGTTTTTTTAATTAACCAGGACTTACAAAGCTTAAAAATCAATTTTGTTAAAATGCATGTTTTATCTGATCACATGCCATTTCTAACTTGACATAAGTTAAATTTACGAATGCATTTTATTTCGATTAATTTTAATTGTATCACTAATGTAATTTGACATCCGAAAATCACATCACCTTTTTGCTTTCTTACATTATCTTGAGCGTTTTTGCAATTTACACTGATTTCCTATCTCAATTCATTTACGAAATGAATGGCCTTCTTGGTACATACTTTTCATTACAATTCCAATAGAAATATTAAAGTTATGTTACAGAAACCCGTCAATTTATATAATGCTAGCTTTTGATGCTTCAGGCTGGCTTCGTACTCGCTAAAAAGATAATTGCCACTCAAACCCAGCCATGCTTCTCTCATTAAAAGGTTCATTGCTACGCATACCGTGGCTGCTTCTCTAGCTGAAAAGTTCATTGCTAAACAAACTATGTAACAAAAAGTACGTTACTTATTTTGGGCATTTTCCCCGTTAATACACGCTTTCCCCTTTCCAAGAAACAAATACCGAACGGTTTAACAAAATGCTGTAAATAATCTCCCCTCTCAAGTAGGTGAGCAGGCACTTATGTGATATTATACTGAATACCTCTATCTAACCAGTGTTGATAGGACCCTGAGCGAAGGTTGTTTCTTCCCATATTTTTGTTAAAGTTAAAACTTTGGAAAATTAATTTTCAAAAAATTCACTAAAATTGTAACATTTTGGCTGTCAAGTGCGCTAGTAAAGGTACTATTTATGCTTAAAGTTTCGAAGTTAGTTTCTTTAAACTAACAGACAGGCACACATATTCCTTCTGTTATAGTCCGAGAGGCGACTGCAATTTTTGGACCCCATCGAACATCATTCTGAATTTTTTTATAGAAATTGGAGAAAAGTTAGTAGATTAGGAATCCACTGGTCTGCCGTGGCAAAAATGGCCGAAACTGATCAATAATTGACTTGGAATGAGTTGAACTAAAATCTGATTGCCAAATATGTCATAACTTGCCAAAAATAGAACAAACTTATTCGTCTGGCAACCCACTTCATTTTGATTTTCAATGAGAAAAAGCGCAAACGATTTCTGATTTTTGGCTCGGAAAACTTATATCTTTTAAAAGTAAGCCAAATTGGCGACATCAGTTGACATAAGTGACGTAATATTTTTTGCCAACTTGGCTCCATTTTAAAAGATGCAAGTAGACCGTCGCCAGATATCTGAATCGTCTGCAACCTTCTTAATTGAAAATTAAAGAGTAAGGGTTACCAAATAAAAAAAAAAATGCTCATTATTTGGTAAATTATGGCGCATTTGGCAATCGGATTTATTTCAACTAATTAAAAGTCAATTTTTGACCAGTTTCGGCCATTTTTGCCACGGCAGACCAGTGGATTCGTAATCTACTCACTTTTCTCTAATTTCTATAAAAAATTCAGAATTATGTTCGATGGGGTCCAAAAATTGCAGTCGCCTCTCAGTCTATTATTATTAAACATATTTTACCTCAACCCAAAATATATCCATCTAATAACCTATAGGTCTCCACGGCATTTTTCAAAATAAAACAATCTGTTGTTTTCTCCTATACTTAGAGCTTAAGCGCGAAAATTGAATTTAAAGAGAACAAAAAAAAATTATCATGTTATCGGAACTCTCACAACGCAACAAAAGACTTCAAATGGATGTATCAACAGACTCAACTCTTTTCTCAATAATGAAGGAGAAGAAAGAGAAAAAAAAAAGTTGAACAGTTTCCAGATTACCTCCAAAATGGAACTTCGAGATCAATAGTTTTTATCAGTTTAAAACCATCGTTTTCTCCGAACCTTTTACACAATTTTCAGCGATGAAAGTTTAATAAAGAGATTAACGATTGTCACACGCTTCTTGCTTAATTCAGAGGCGGTCGATCGGAAGAATTTGGTGAGACAGCAAAAGAAAGATCAATTTAAAAATTTTTACTTCGAGTAAAATAGAGACGATAGGGATATTTATTTCTTTTTGAACTTAATACGCATCTCGTTTCGAATACATTCAGGATTAAGGTTAATCTAAAGAAAGAATTTGAAGATATAATACTTTTATCCGCTTATTTTAAAAGAATAAAGAGAGCTCTTCGTTATTGATAAAATGGAAAATTTGGCAAATGCTAAAAAAAAAAAAAAAAGTTAGTCGGGTATTTCAAGGGAAACAGATGTTTTAGCTGAAAAACTCTTTTAAAGAGTAAAAACTAAGTAAGTAGTAAAATATTTTAAAATAAATATCGTAGTTAAAGTATTTTCAAATCTAGTGAGGCAAACTGTTATTTTCTTTTCTATAACTAATCGAAATACTTTATATTATTGTTGAGTTAAGAAAATGTATGGTGGACTGTAATTCCTTGACGCATTAAAATAATTAATGGGCAATTCTCTGAGGCACTTCCTCTCTTCTTTCTTAATCACAAATTAGAGTTGCGAAAGTATGATGAATCTAGTAGTTATATTTTTGTTTTATATAGTACGAGTCAACGTGCATCAGTGGTATATAAATATACATTTTACCTATTTAAAAGAATTATGTTTCCATGCATTTTGGCCACCAACTGATGTTATACAAAGCAAAAATATAATTACTTGATTCATTATAATTTGATAGTTCTAATATGTTTAAGAGTAGGGAAAAAAAACGTAATGGTCTCTATGTACGCCAGAAAATTAAAATAATATAAAATTAACAAATTGGGGTTATGATTGTATGATTAGCAATAATATAAATGATAATTGTGAATTTCTGAAATTTGAGAATCTGGAGGATCCGCTCCGATCTTAATTGAAAACTTAAACTCTTACTTTTATTGAAAAGTAATTCCGAAGTAATCTTAAACGCGTCCACATTGTAAACCTATGTTTAAGAGTAAACCTAGTAAGTAAATGCTGATACCTTGCACCACAATGTGTAATTTTTACTTTCAATTACACATATGTATATTATACATAGAGTAATGAAAATATAGCATTCGGTCAAAAAAAAATCTTTTTTTTTGCATTTTCCCACGTTTTAGAACGTCCTGATTTCAAAAAAGTGATCTAGAACAAAAAGTGTGTGTGTGTGTGTGTGTGTGTGTGTGTGTGTGTGTGTGTGTGTGTGTGTGTGTGTGTGTGTGTGTGTGTGTGTGTGTGTGTGTGTGTGTGTGTGTGTGTGTGTGTGTGTGTGTGTGTGTGTGTGTGTGTGTGTGTGTGTGTGTGTGTGTGTGTGTGTGTGTGTGTGTGTGTGTGTGTGTGTGTGTGTGTGTGTGTGTGTGTGTGTGTGTGTGTGTGTGTGTGTGTGTGTGTGTGTGTGTGTGCGGGTTGAGGTTGATGGTGGCACAGAGATCTACCATTAAGGTTTTCTTCAAAATCGCGCATGCGCATAAGGTAGCTGCCATTGAAAAAATCATGTTATTCAATGATTTGCTAAAAAACGGCTCGAACGATTTTGACAAAAATCGCCGTGGTAATGCCTCTTAAAATGATCTAAACATCCCATCTTCAAAATTCTCGTAAAAATGTTTTAATGGCTTAAAAAGTGGAAAGATAAATGCCTTCAACACAGCATTCTCTTTCCTTGAGCATACCTCATCTAAGATCGATATTTCTTCTCCTCTCAATTTCGCTTATAATAACGAATAATATAAGGATTATCAAAAAGTATATCTCCAAAATCCCCATATTGGCTTTTTTTTTTTTTTTTTTTTTTTTTTAGACCCATTAAAGAATCACCGCAAAAAAATATTGCCAAACTGGCCATTTATTCTAAATGAAGGATGAACTATGCAACTGTAAATGACACAAATACACGTCAGTATAATAGTATAACTGAAAGTTGTGCGATGTTCCACACCCCTAGTTCAGTTATAAAAACTTTCCAATCGGACTTATACAACTTAAATAAATGTTCAATTCACTTCAAAGGATATGAACTGTTTTATTTAAGCTTGAGAGATGCATAAAAAGAAATTAAATGATATGCTCTAGTAATGCCTCAGACACAGTATAGTTTAAGGTTAAAACATTACTTAAAAACCATAACTTCAGACTACAAAATGCGCTCTTGAAATTTTACCACCTTCATATTGTAGCGAAACTCATTCTGTCGAGACTTCGTGGCTCGGTTGGTAGAGCATCGGAAAGCTAAGCGGAAGGTGGCGCGATCAAAACCCGCAACCGCCAAAATCTCAAGTTAATTTCCTTTATATATTTATTATTTCTAATATTGTTTCTAGAACTTTCTAGAAGGAATCTAGGAAGTTCGTCCATCGTATATATGCAAATTCTATTGTTCTGATTCTTATACTTCCGGTTTGGAAGATCCTTAAAATGTATATAAGTTGATGTTCTCAGGGTTCAAAAAAATAAAGTCTTGAGTTTAATTGCTGATTATTCATTCATTTCCTTCGATAGCGTTTTCTACGCGACAACATAAAGGGTCGCAATTAAAGACGAAGAATACTACACGTTGTTACATCAACATCAAATTAAGGATGGATATGCTGGATATAAAATGGAAAATTTCAACCGGAAGTGACTAAAATTCATTATATTATAAGGAACAGATACTGCCCATATACCAATACATATATGCATCACAATGATATGGTCTCAGATAGCCGGAAGATTTAGTTTTTTACCTATTTAGGAATACTGGTGGCTCTGCACATTCAGGATTGCTTTGAGCAATTACTTTTTTAGAAGTTCGTCAGAGTACGATATTGTATTTCCGATACATATAAGATTCCTCAGGTTTCTTCAACATGCTTAAGAGGTATACCTAGTGTGAAATTTTGGAAAAAAAAACGATTATTTTTTTTTTAATTTGATTGATTGATTGATTTTCATATTTTGATAGTCTATACCTTTAAAAATAACATACTAAAATTTCAAATGAATATTTCAAATAGTTTTTGAGTTACAGTACGTATGATTTTTATCTATTAAAAACAATGAATTCAATCATTTTATCTTTAAACGCGTTTTTCTCCAAACTACATTTTCCAAATTTGCTGCAGTTGTAACTCGAAGATAAACCATCCGATCGCTTTGATATTTTTTTTCTGCTTATTTTCTATATGTTTCTCTGTACAATGACCATCCAGTTTTTCGATTGTATAAAAAATGTAATTTTGGCTACCTTATGACCATTGCTTTCATTGTTTTTTGTTTTTTTATTATTATGTATTAAAAGAAATATTTATTTAACTGTTTATTGGTAAATCTTCTTGGCACATGCAAAATGATATTTTATTTCAGGAAGGCATATCATAATTTGACTTAATTCTCTCATAACTAAATAATTTTTGGTTCCCGCCTAGAAAAAAATGCAACACGGAAGCCTTATTGGACATATTTTTTTTTTTTTTTTTTTCCTTTTTTTTTTTTTTTTTTTTCTAAACGTGTTTCGGTAATTATGTACTACTAATATATTGTTAATAATTCTTGATGTTAATATTTCTTAGGAAAACTTACTAAAACTTCAACAAGTGGGCTGCGTACTATCCTCAATTACCATTAATGCGGATATGTGAAAAAATAAACTCAAATATCAAGATTCACATTTCATTACAGGAAGGAACTTTTGTTATGGTGATAGGGGAATAGCGTGGTAGGTTGTTATATTTATTTCAAAATGTGAATTTTATTTTACCTTATAATATTTAAAAGCTTGTGGACTGTAAACAAGGTGCGACTTTGGATGAGAATGATGAATAAACTATTCTAATTTACACTATGTAGATTTGATTTTCTAATTCAAGTATTACCCTAGGGCAACTGCTCTGAAAAAATTACGTGACATCTACAACTAGGCCTCAAAAATTTGGACTCATCCAGATGTTAAGGCGCCATCATCTGAGTTAGCAAATAATTGTCCTGTAATTTATTTTAAAATATTGCCTAGAATTTAAGTAGTTTCTTGATCAGAAGGCTATGATTGAAAACATTAGAAGACTCATTATACATGCTTAAGAATAATTTTTACCTACCCATCGAGTTGGTATCATAATAAATTAGTCTTTACTTCTTTATTGCTGATCAACATGCCATATTGCAACTACATGTTTCTCTCTCTATATTAGAAAAAAGTAAGGAATCAAATACTGTAGGGCGTGTATCTCAATTTCTGGTGCAACGAGAACTGTGAAATTTAAAGCATAAGTAGTTTCTGCATTCGATTAGTTTCAAAAGAAAAAAAAATAATTAATTTTTTTTTTAATTAAATCTTAAAGTTTGACCGTAATGGTAATCCAAAGGGAAAGAGTTTTCCCCTTACACTTCAATCTCAGTAAATAAATACTTGAAATATTTACTTTTTTCCATTGAGAAAAATATGGTTACAATCTTTGAAATCTATTCTTGCGGATAACATTAAAAATTTCGTTGGATGATAAAAAAAAAATTCATTAGATACATTATGTTTTAGTGAAAACTAATTTTTTTTTTTTTTTTTTTTTTTTTTTTTTTTTTTTTTTGCTTCTTCCCTTGATCGAAAGGCTTTTTTCCTCTTCCAAAAAGGATGAGAGTGGAGGGTGGGAAAATTATGATGTAATTTCGACAACATGTCATGGATAAACTCCATGTGTGACGTCATTGAGATTATAAAGTCTGATTAATAAATTTAATTTACTTTCTGCCAACAACTGAATTTCGGCCATTACTTGGTTGAATTTTTAATTACACATTTTAAAATTTTGCTCTCGAAATTAAAAAAAAAAAAAAGATATTTTTTACTTCCTTGGGTTCTTTTGTATTTTTGACTTGGCAACGATCAGTAATTTTGAAATCGGATCATTATATCAACAAATTATTAGGAATGGTTTAGTTTTGTTAATAAGTTTTGCGATTTATTCAATATTTTCACACGTTTAATTCTTATATGCGAAAATATGATCTCTTATTGCTTTAATTACAACTACGTTTTAGTTACATAAATATGTTTGTGAGAAACCACACTATAGGTATATGTTTACCATACCCATTTTACAACACGCAGGTGAAAATGGGTATAGTGTGAGGTAACCATAGTATACCATAGTTTAACAATAAAAATCGTAGAAAAAATAATAAATCAATGTAAATGATAAACGAAAATAAAGCATAAGCCTAATAAAATATGAAAAATAACATAGTAAGCCGCTCCACATCTGAGAAAACATAAAACACGTCAATCTTGGATTTAAAAAAAAAAAAAATGTCATACGAGTCTTCTTTGATTGTCATAATTTTTCCAATACAATCTTACTTCTTTTATTTTTCCAAAATACTCTACTCTCACCATGCATGCTAGATATGTAGGCCCATTTTCATTGTTCTCTACTTTTAGGCCGATGCCTTATGATGTATTTTGAGTTTCGTTTGACTTTCTATTCTTATTGGTTTTAACTTTTTTTAGTGCTCCTGTTTTCAGTTTCATTGTTCCCTACTTTTAAGCCGATGCCTTATGATGTATTTTGAGTTTCGTTTGACTTTCTATTCTTATTGGTTTTAACTTTTTTAGTGCTCCTGTTTTCAGTTTCATTGTTCCCTACTTTTAAGCCGATGCCTTATGATGTATTTTGAGTTTCGTTTGACTTTCTATTCTTATTGGTTTTAACTTTTTTAGTGCTCCTGTTTTCAGTTTCATTGTTCCCTACTTTTAGGCCGATGCCTTATGATGTATTTTGAGTTTCGTTTGACTTTCTATTCTTATTGGTTTTAACTTTTTTAGTGCTCCTGTTTTCAGTTTCATTGTTCCCTACTTTTAGGCCGATGCCTTATGATGTATTTTGAGTTTCGTTTGACTTTCTATTCTTATTGGTTTTAACTTTTTTAGTGCTCCTGTTTTCAGTTTCATTGTTCCCTACTTTTAGGCCGATGCCTTATGATGTATTTTGAGTTTCGTTTGACTTTCTACTCTTATTGGTTTTAACTTCTTTTTTTTTTTGTGCTATGGTTTTTAGATTCATTTTTAACCTCATAATGACTTCATCATTCATTAAAACTTTGTCAACTTTAGATTGGACACGTTTATATTTCAATTTTGAATTTTGTATACATCTTATTGTAAATCTGAGCGTCCACTACGAGCAGGGCAGAGTGGTTAAAATAATCCGACAGGAACGCTCCCAGCTTTGTACGTGTATTTAACGTCCACTATAGACCGAGCAGAACGGGCTCGTGCTATAGTGAACGTTGGAAATTTTGGAGCTGACTCTAATCCACTAAGCTCTGCTCTGCTCAACGTATAATGGACGCCTGGCTTAAGACTCGAATATATTACATTGGCGATATAGCAGACAAAATTGCTTTATAAGACAAAATGTTTATAAGGTTCAACAACCTATTTTTATGCACAATGAGGGCTAATCAGGCCGGAACCTACAGCTTAACGTGGATTCCGAACCACTACGAACATCCATGTCTATGACAGTCCACGTTCAGTTTCGATCAGCAAATGCTTTTTATTGAATTGTTTGAGCTTGGGTGAGTCAATAATTATTTTTTATTCTGTCTATTGTTAATGTTCTTTGTTGTAAAATGTTTAGATTCAAACTCGGCCATTGATGTGTTTTAGTTAATTTTTATAATTCGTTATTTTTGTGTGTATACAAAAGTGGTTAAGTTAATAATATAATAATATTTTCCCAGTTTTCTAAACTTAAAATAGATCAAATACCTTATTTTCTCTTCTATTATATTTGTAAGAGCCCCTGTGGAAAAACTAAGTAAACTTTGGTAACTAAGTAAAGATTTCACCTTGTACGTACCAAAATCAATTTTAAATTTTCAAATGACTCCAGTTGTTTAAATATTTTACAATCTAAAAAGACTCAATTATTTGCATTTCATATTCTTAGTATTCAGGATTTGTACTAGTGCAAAATTTTAGGAACTAATAGAAACCAAACTTTACTGACAAAGCTTTATTAAAACCAATATATTAGCTTTAAAAATGTTATAAAAGTCTGTAAATATCGACTAATTCACCATCAAAATTTTGCATTTCAGAACATAGTCATCAAATTATGGTGAGTTATATAATTGCAGTTTGCAGAAGAGAGAAAATGTTTCCTATTTCTTTCTGAAGGACTATGTGTTGCATATAATTGAAGTTTGCAAAAGAAAATGTTTCGATAACATATAGTATTTAAATAGTCTATTGATGAAATAAAACTCATTAAACGAAAAGTAAAACATCTTAAATTATTTTAAACGGTCGATAATTTAATTAAGGTCTGAATTATGTAGATATTCATCGGGTTTTTTTTTTTTGTTTTTTTTTTTCCGATGATTTTTTTTTCTTTCTATCTACTGCAGTTTGCACGATCAATACCATACTTAAATTTCCTGGCAAAAAAAATACTTTTTGATTTTACGGATTTCAAAAACTCGTTTCCAGTTATTTTTAGATTCAACTTGATTTTAATACGCAAAATTAGAAATTATTGATCGAAATCAAATGAATATTGTTATTGTTATAAAACAGAATAAAAAAATAAAAAGCTGAGACAGTTTAATAACGTGGAAGTGAGAAATGACGAACACACTGTTACAGTTAATAGCAAATAAACACAAATATCGAGAAAAAAAATCATTTGATGACGATAAAGTAAATTATAGTGATAAATTCTTTTAAACCAAAATTTTATTCGCATGTAATCAAATTCATAATAATGTAACTCAAAGTGTACAACTGTGTAAATCAACCCATTAACAACGGTTGGCAAGAAAACTTGTCAATCGACATTTTAGTTTGTTTATTTATTTATTTATTTATTTATTTATTTATTTATTTATTTATTTATTTATTTATTTATTTATTTATTTATTTATTTATTTATTTATTTATTTATTTATTTATTTATTTATTTATTTATTTATTTATTTATTTATTTATTTATTTATTTATTTATTTATTTATTTATTTATTTATTTATTTATTTATTTATTTATTTATTTATTTATTTATTTATTTATTTATTTATTTATTTATTATTATTTTTTTTCTTTGTTGATAAATTGCGATGTGGTTTCTTAAAAATCATACAAAATAATTTTCCAAAAAATCTGAAAAAATCAAAATATACCTTAAATGATCTAAATAAACAAATTAAAAGTTGAGCTCAAATATTTAATTTATACTTGCGGGTAAGTCTTTGGAAATTATTTATATCTTTTAATGGCACCTAACATTTAAATAAATATTATTTATAAACATTTTACTGTAGCTTCACGTCTAGTATTTAAGTTTTATTTGCTAAAATTTAAAGGTACATGTATTACGATGGTCAAAAATATATTATTATATTAGATGCATAAACATTGAAGAATTGTTTAACACGGGAAAATATTTTTCAGAAATTAAAGTTATTTAATTTCAACATATTGTAATGCAATTGAAAATGTAATATAGAGATTTTCAATAATGCATTATTTTTATAATCATTTTAGATTTACAGTGTCAAAGGAGTATCATTGTAATATTTAATATACAGAAACATTGAAAGATTTTTTAACCTATTTTTTTTAAACAATTTTTTGCGTTTTCCCATAAATTTTAAATGCAGAATGTAACATTGTAATACTTAATATTACACAAGAGTAACAAAGAAAACATTTAACATTTGAAAACAAATATATACCTTTAAATATATTTTTCTCATTTTCATTAAAACTATTTTGATAAGCACACATACCGCAAAACATTAAACAATTCACTTAATAAAAATAACCTTACCTCGCAACTTTCACTTGCAATCTGAATCTTTTCAATAAAGTTTTATATCAAGCACAAAAACAACAGAAAACACTTTCGAAAATCCACTTCCTTTCCAGAAAAAATTTTACAAAGTGCAATCAGTTAGTCTCCATCTGCACAACAAGCAGATTAAAAAAAAAAAAGTCTGCAACAAGCACAGATTTCAAATTCACTTCCAAATCACGACCGGGAAAAAAGTGTCAGAGCACACTTTTTACCCCTTCACAACACGCTTCCCAGCTAAACCTTTCGCTTCTTCTGTCTGCTACCTGCATTCTTTGGTTTCCGGCAATACAACGGAACGCGCGCCATCTGGTGTAAGCCGCGTTAATTGATTTTTATATTTCCAGGGGTTGCGGGATTTAAATACCCCCTCAGCTTTCTAATTTCGCTTGCTTGGCTAAGCAGATCCCGGAAAAGGTGTTATTAAATAAATGCCGTTGCTGGTTTTCACCGACGCCGGTTCGGGAATGGTTAATGAATTCTTCTGTTCATGTGCCTGCGAGATTCTGCATTTGCCAAGGAAATGGACACATTTTCGAGGAGTGTTGAAAGAGATATTTTTGGGAATTAATTGTAACTAGTTTGATCTGTAACTGACGGTGCGGTTCTGATTTCTGATCTTGGTGCTGATAAAGTAGCCTCTGCTTTGAATTGAGGTTTCAGTTTTGGGAAGGAGATGGTTTGTTTTGCTTGAATATATCTTTAACTAACTCAGAACGACCCGGGTGTTTACCCGGTTAACTTTTCTTTAGAAAGTGTGTTGAGCAGCTCTGCATCAAATTGCTCTTTCGAGATTATCTGAAATTTTTTTAAAGTCTACAAAAATAAAAATTAACCCATAAAAACTAAGTTTTAAATAAAAATCCTATATTGTGCATTGCCTTCTTTTATGTGGTTAGCTCGATTGAATGGCAACAAGTGAGTTAATTAGTCCCACGAATTGACAATAGAAGAGTATGTAAAAGAGGTATTTTAGCGACAGACACAAAACTTGATATAATGCATTCTCATCGACAACGAATCTGCAAAGTTTCAGCTCAATTAAATGACGGCAACTGGATTAATTAGTCGACCGAAAGGTAATAAAAACATAGAGTGTGTAAAATCGATCTGTTAGTGATAGTTCTCAAAACTTGATAGAATGCATTCTCCTCGACAATGAATATATATGACAAGTTTGAGCTCAATTGGATGATGGCAAGTGAATTAATTAGCCCTCCGCAGATATTTCTCCGCCACAAACATGTAGAGAAGTTAATAATAAAAAGGATTTAAATAAAATAAATGTAAAAACATGGAAGCATTGGAGCGAAAGACAGCAAAGAGGGGGGATATGGGGATATACGAGGTGTGTGAATTAAGTAATGAAACAGATTTTTCTAATTTTTTTTATTGAAATAAAATTACAAATTCACATTGTCTCCTTCAAGTAGCTACCTTGGAAGTCACACAGCATTGGAGACGATTCGTCTATTCCTCATAGCCGTGCTGGAAATCGGATACAGGAATAACCATCAGTTGGTCGGTTACGGCTGTTTAAATATTCTCCAATGTCCCAAAATGTCATCTCTTGGGGTAATTTTTCAAATCTTGGGAACGCCGACCAAACGGTATAGTGGTTAGCGTGCTAGCCTCTAGACCGCGAGGTTGTGGGATCGAGTCCCTTGTAAGGCATGGGTGTTTGTAAATGTATGTTGGCTTGTCTAATGACGAATGTTTCGTTGCATTATAGCCCTCGTGTTGCTGACGGCGCCAGATAATCTGAAAACAACCAACCAAATCTTGGGAACAGAAAAAAGTCGCATGGACTCAAGTCGAGTAAATAATGTGACTGAGAATCCACAGGAATGTTTTTACCAATCAAAGCCTCATTGATAAAAATCGCGGTGTGACAAAGAGAATTGTCGTGATGCAACACCCACATGTTTTTCATAGTTGGTCACACACGAATGGCCCCTTTCCGAAATCTTTCGACAACTTATCGGTAAAAATGTTGATTAACCATTTGGCCTTTAGACACAAACTTCTTGCGACTCAATCTTGAGGCTCGTCTTCAGTTGATTATCTTCCTTCTGAAAATGCCTTAAACCAATTAAAAACCTAGGCTCTCGACAAAACACTGTCACCCTAGGCCTGACGCAGTTTTTAAAATGTTTCCGTTGCACTTTGTCCAAGTTAGAAGCAGAGCCTGATAGAGCAACCTTTTTCGAAATTGATGTCACTCATTTTTAGAACACACTAAAAAACCTTTCTCGCAAAAAAATTCACTACCGACAGCGCAACAACTCTAGGGTGTTCAAACTTGTACTGGACGCGTATCATATGTTTACCTGCCAACCCTTTACGTACCGCGTCCCCAATGTTGCCAAATCGAACAGTAGAAAATCAGTCTCATTACTTAATTTAAGCAACTCGTATCCTCACTCGAAAATGTTCTAATTGCTATTAAAACGCAAAAATCAAAAGATATTTTTTGTTTAAAATGGTAAATTTATTTAAATGCTTTTAAATTTCTAAATTTACTTTTTATTTAGATTACTAAATACATTCTGCATTAACAACAAAAATTATTCTAGTTTGTTGACTTATAATTGAGGGACTGAAAAGCAAATTTGTTTAAGTGACTTTTCTTAACTTTCGAGAAAATACACTTTAAAGTTTCTTACTTATATTTAATTCGATGGAAATTAGTGATATCTTCTTTCCAGGGGTTAGTATTTGAACAACAAATAATTTCCATACGAATTTAATATAAATAAAAAACTTTAAAGTGTATTTTCTCAAAAGTTAAGAAAATTCACTCGAACCCCCTTCCTTCTCAGGCACTCAATTTCATATCCCCTCCCGGAAAAAAAATTCTGACTAAGAAGGATTTTTCTTGTAAGAGCCACATAATAAAATGTTATGTTCTATTATTGCAATTGAACTCCAAATAAATAATGATAAACTTGGATAATGTAATGTCACAACAGTTTGCGCTTTACAATTTCAATGGATTCCTGTAAAATCCACCTTGAAAATAAATAATATCTTCTAGTATTGTTAACACGTTAACAAATAAACTAAGCTACGAAAACTACAAATAGTGTTAAATAAGTTTTTTTCTAGAAAGCCAGCATACAACATCGTTTCTTCTACCACTTATTTATATCATAGAGGTTCCTAGTAATACAGATATTCTCACTGAGCTGGCACACTTATATACTAAACTTCAACTTAACTAGACATCACTTAGACGATAGATCGTCACAGTGCTCATAGGTATTTAATCCATTTTGGTGGAGTGAAGACATAATTCTCGCCAAACCTTATAGCCTTTTGTTCTCTATAGGGTTGTGGTTTGGTGAACATAATGCTTTCACGCCGCCAAAATGGATTAAATACCTATGAGCACTGTGACGATCTACCGTCTAAGTGATGTCTAGTTAAGTTGAAGTTTAGTATAGTCAAAATCAGTTATGGAATGAAATATTCTGAACGAGAGGTTGAATAACTCTACAAAAAGCAGCAACTTGAATCCAGATAAATATGGAAGGGTGCATTTGTTTCGAGGCACTTGTGTTTCAGGAATATTCTATTACACTCTGTATGCAATATTTGTTTTTTAAATGGTAAGATAACATGAGATACATAAAGTTAAGAAAACTAGTTACTTCGGGAAGAGTTGTGATTTTTCAATCCGGCCTATAATATTGCATGCATCATTATTACTTTCGATAACCCATATGTATACATAGGGTAATAAAAATATAGTTATTCAGTAAATTTTTTTTTTTTTTTTTAAATTTTTTTTGTATATCTCTACGTTTTGGAACATCCTAATCTCAAAAAAGTGATCTAGAAAAAATTTCTGTCAGTGTGTATGTGTGTCTGTGGTCAGCATGATTCCCGAACAAATTGGCCTACTACGTTCAAATTTGGTGTACGGGCTGGTGGTAGCCATGGGACCTACCCTTAAGGTTTTCGTCAAAATCGAGCTTGCGCGTAAGGTAGCTGCCATTGAAAGAATCATGTTTTTCAGTAATTACTAAAAAACGGTTCTAACAATTTTGTTCAAAAACGCTGTTTTAATGCCTCTTAAGGTGTTCTAAACATCCCCACTTCCAAAATTCGCGTAAAAATGCTTTAATGGCGTAAAAATTTGAAAACCGAATACCTTCATCACAGAGTTCTCGTTCCTTGTGCATACCTCATCAACGATCGTTTTTCTTTTCCCCTCAGTTTCACTTAAAATAAAGGATAATCTAAGGATTATCGAAAAGTATATTGTCAAAATCACCGTTTTGGCGTAGAGTTTTTTGTTTTGTTTTTTTAAAAAAGGACCCATAACAAGAATAATCACCAAACTGGCCAATTATTCTAAATGAATGAGGAAAATATAAAAACGGTAAATTACACAAATCCACGTCAGTATTATAGTGTAATTAAAAGTTGTGTGATGTTCCACACCCTTAGTTTTTCTTTTACATTATTTTCTTCGTTTCATTTTAGATAAAATAAGAGATATTAAGTTAAATAAAAATATTTTTACAGGATCTTTGGAAGCTCGGTACCAAAACTGTATGGGTCCTTTATTTCAATATTGCTATGTCATTAATGCTTTTTGAGCAACACAAAAATAATCCTATAAAAGTAACACGTTATTAGTTAAGGCTATTAAGATCGTAATTGTGAAAGAGATAACTTAGGGCTTGGTTAATATCGTGTACCAATCATATTATCAATATTGTTTTTATTTTATTTTTACATAAATTAAATACATTTTGGTATTTGATCATTTATTTCTGACGGACCATCACTAGTGGATAGCTTTTTATATCAGAGGTACACTTCTAAAAAAATTACACTCATTTTTCTTCTGTTATCACTTTTTTAATTCTTCTGTAGGTTTTTAGAACTGCTTTTTAACTAAATTTAGTCTACCAGAACAGCAAAAATAGAACACTGAAAAAATCTTATTTAAATGCCATTTGGCAAAGAATAAACTTTTGTAATCACGACAATGAAAATTAAACCAAACGATAATTATATAAGAATTAGAATCATGACGTGGCGTGAACAGTATCATTACACATACAATAATGTAATAAATCAGAAAAAATGCACAGTGTTCAAAATGAACAATTGAACTAATTTTGAAAAATTAATTTTAAAAAATATAACAAAAATTATTCCTCCTTCAATGTTTAGTCTTGTAAGAAGAAAAAAATTCTATCGCCATGCATTTCCTTTATAAAAAATATTTTCATTTGGGATTCTGATAAACCACACGGTATCTATTAAATATTTATCATTTAAAAATATTTAAGAACAAATATATTTTATGAAAACAATTTTTTACAAAAAGTTGTTATTAATGTGTTTCAATTAAAAAGTTCAACCCCTCAAACAGCATTAGATTCAATCCTGTTGTAATTACGCTGCATAACGAGAAATAATAAACATATAGTATTACATTTAATATTGCAATAAAATAAATTAAATTGTTTAATCAAAATCGGAATAGTTTGCCTTTTGTATGGTTGTCCATGTGACCAATTTTCAGAGTTGTGATTATGTAGGAAGTGGGAGAATGCGTCGGTGATGAGGTGATGAATGATCAATAAGATCTTTAAGGGGGTCTGGGACACAAAATTCTAAAATCTTTATTTTTAGAATTACTTTTCGGAAATTTTTTATGCAGTAATGTATGATGCTTTGAAACTTAAAAAACTATACTAAATTCTCAAGTTTAATTTTTTTTTTTTTTAATTAAAAAACATCACAATTTTGATATTTCCTAAATTTAATATATCTAAAAAACTTTAAAAAATCCCTTTATTTTTGCATAAAATTACTTATTATAATTCATATCAAAAATTGTTTTCATGATTTTTTAATGAAGTAATTAGAAAAAATTTAAGAATAATTTGTGTAAAAACTGTATCAAATCCATAGTATGTTAAGCTTCAAAAAATTTAAAAAAAAAAGTTAAATAGAAAACATAATTCCTGAAGACAAACTAAAGAAATATGTATGGAAAATAATTGTGGAAAGTTTAATAGATTTATATCATAGGTATATTATGTCTTAGATGTCAAGTAACAAAAACTTAAATATTTCAAGTTCTACTAATGATAGAAACAAATGTTTTATGCCATTGTATTAAAAATATTTGTATTATTTTTTACAATAATATTTTTTTTACAGAATTTAAAAACATTTGAGTACCAGACCCTCCTCTCTCCCTCCCCCCTTTTAATAATATAGGTCTTTAATAAGTTCTTTATTTTTGTATGTACAGAGATAACAAAGGTTCTATAATTTTGTTTTGAACTCAAATAATAAAACAATAATCAATGGAAATAGTACATATAAGAGGGTCTGAAATAAAGTGTAACAAACTTAAATATCAATTGAATTTTGGTATCCATTTAAAAATCAATTTTCAAGAAGAGATCATTTTCCTTTAAAGTTTTAGAGCATGAAATTTTGAAAATTGTGAACAAGGTGAAAATTCATAAATCAACTAGACTTTTAATTAAAAGTAACTTCTTCCGTTTTGGATTTTTAAAACATAAAAAAGAGCGTGTCTTTAAATTACCCATAAAATAAGGCATTGATACATCAACATGTGAAATAAGAAAAAACTTCTTTCAAACAAATTTGTTCACACAAATTTCGGCGAAAAGTAGATGTCGTAAATCTATCACTCGCTAATCCAGCCTTAGCTCTGTTTGTAAAAAATATTTTTCTAGACGTTACAGGTGACAAGAAATGGGATTTAGTAAAGTTCTTTCAAAGTTTACCGCTCACTGTAAATTTCAGCTCTTCCCCCCTCCCCCCCCCCCCTACAAAAATTGAACGCTCTTGAATGGCATTAAAAAAGAAAAGGCCATTATATCAACACTAATTGGTAATTTTAAAGAATTTTTTTGCATATTGACATATAATGTTCATATGATTTTGTAAATTTAGGCAGTGTAGCTAGTCAGGAAACAGTTTTTCAAGATGCATTAATTGAATTTATTGCATATTTATTGAATTAAGTTGGAAGATCGGTGAAAGAGAGATTAACATATAATCGAACAAGGAGATGGGAATCGAATGAATGTAGAATCGTCGTCAATAGAAATCACTGTAAGCTAGCATTGTATTGAACCATGGAAATTGTGTTGAGCTTAGCGGAAATTAAAATACCATGGGTGAGTGAAAGTATAAAACCGTCTGATGCAAGAACGAGCAATACTGAATATTAATAATGAGACCCACTGTTGAGAGAGAGTGACTAGCATGTAATAGAACAAGGATATGGGAATCGAATGAATGTAGAATCGTCGTCAATAGAAATCACTGTAAGCTAGCATTGTATTGAACCATGGAAATTGTGTTGAGCTTAGCGGAAATTAAAATACCATGGGTGAGTGAAAGTATAAAACCGTCTGATGCAAGAACGAGCAATACTGAATATTAATAATGAGACCCACTGTTGAGAGAGAGTGACTAGCATGTAATAGAACAAGGATATGGGAATCGAATGAATGTAGAATCGTCGTCAATAGAAATCACTGTAAGCTAGCATTGTATTGAACCATGGAAATTGTGTTGAGCTTAGCGGAAATTAAAATACCATGGGTGAGTGAAAGTATAAAACCGTCTGATGCAAGAACGAGCAATACTGAATATTAATTAGGAGACCCACTGTTGAGAGAGAGTGACTAGCATGTAATCGAACAAGGAGATGGGAACCGAATGAATGTTATAATCATCGTCAATAGAAATCATTGTAAACTAGCATTGTATTGAACCGTGGAAATTGTATTGAGCTTAGCGGAAATTAAAATACCATGGGTAAGTGACACTATAAAATAGTCTATCGCAAGAGCGAACAATACTGAATATTAACCCTTTGCACTCCAGTGGCGCCTCTCAGGCGCCACACGATTGGATGCCAAGCCACGATAGGACCATTAGGTGTGATGCGGAAATTCGATGCAAGGCCAATGACTGTGTTTAGTTTCTATGAAGCAAATCCATAAACACCAGCCAAACCTAAAATATCTCGAGTTGCTGATTTCTCCGCGCGAAAAAGGCCTGGAGTGCAAAGGGTTAATAATGAGAGTCACTATTAAAAAAACGCTGACCTAAGCAATTCTCACATAAATATCTGTCTCACATAAGAAGGAATTATTGAAGGAATTATAAATAAGAATAAGTGCTTTGAAATAATGAATTATATTTATGTCGATAATGACAACAGATTGTTATTACATACATTTGTCAAGCTATAGCTGAAAGAGAGAAAAAATCGATTTTCCATAAAACCGCATCTTTCTTGTTTTCTAAACTCTCTCTAAAATTTCTAATTATTAAACTTGAGCATCGTAAACTCTGAAAGAGTGCCGAATTTAAAACATAAACTTCTTGCCACTTTTCTTTGGGAAACATATGGTAAGAAACAGTAAATTAGTGTAGAGCCAATCTCAATAAGAAATTATTTGCAAATAATTGGTCTGTTGGTGTTTAAGTTTTTCATCATAGAATTAGAGCATAATTTTTCCGAAATAATATTTGATATTATGCAATAAATTTAATAAACAATTTATTCCTCATACTGTGAAATTATTTTTTTCTAATTGCGGCCTAAGTACTTACAGTCACTTTTAGTAGCGAGCCTAAGTGAGCAGTCACTTGGTCACTAAGAGGCCACTAACGATGGCTACTTATGAAGCAGCACCTAGTTGGATGGCCATCATTGCCTCCAACTTAGGACACACACGTTTTACATTCATGTCTTACCTCGGATTCGAACCGAAACCCACCAGCGTGGTAGTCTGATACGCTAACCACGATACTAAATGGGCGACTCTACGTCAAAAATAAATTGAGATGACTTTTATTCAACCCATCGGAATATTTTCACTATCCTAAACTTTTTTTTCTTAAAATTAACTGATTTGTGAAATACAACAATTAAAGAGTTAAATCAATTCTTCATTATATGGATCGTTTCAAAAAAAAAAAAAAAAAAATTGAGAGGGAGAAGGGAATAGTGTTTGTGAATGTTCGTGCAAGTCATGGTGAATTATAATAAGGTTTCGATCAAAATCCCACATACACAGCTAGTGCGTATGTGAAACAATTACCAGTGAAATGTAAGGTCTTTTCATGCTGTACTGCCCGGATAAATTTTCCCTTAGCAACACACCAGCTCACGTGCTCGGGATTTTAAGGTTGATGAGGCAAAATTTTCAGTGACTTCAATTGTCGTCACCCATTAGAACTGAAACTAGGAGGATAGACTCGTTGAAGATGACAATGTATTCAAATGAGCGTTAGGGGCAACAAAAAAAGTTTGGAAATAGTTCGGAAAGGTTTTTTTTTTCTTGTCGTTCTGACACTTCTTGTCCTGCTGAAAACTCGATCTAAGTGCAATAAATTGCAATTGAAAATAAAAATTGGCAATGCATATAAAGGATATGTATTTAAAACTTTGCTTTTATGGGTTATATTATTATTATTATTATTATTATTTTCATTCTATAATAAAAATTACAAACCACATAAACCAAAATGAATTAAATATGCACGCGCATCTTATCGAACATTATTTTATGCTGTTAAAATAAAAATATTTATGTCTTAGCTTCTCGACAGTATTTATTCATGATATTTTACAAAACATAGAATATTCATATTTTGTTTGGGGAAGCTTTTCTCTGACACAACTAAAAAACATTATTAGTTTTTCAATGAAAATTTTATCAACTTGGGGAGAATTAGGAATGCGAATTGCCAAAGATTTGTTCGAATTCGCAAAATTCTCATTTATTTAATTTTAAATAAAATATACGGAAACGTAAACGTTAAATTGCGCTGATAAATTTCAAATTTAAAGCAACGATCAGTATTATGATAGAAAGTTTTGTCTCCAACAACTATAGTTTTTCTATTTCTTATGAAACTGATTTTTTTTTATAATTCCATCATTTGGAGTAAAATCAATATTTAATGTGAATCTCATTATGAAAGCTTGGAGCAAAAAAAATTTATTTCCATTAAATTACATGTGGGAGAAAAATTGCGTCGATCAAATCATGCTTGTTTGAGAATTGTAATTGCAAAAGAAGTGCTAACTCTTGGCTTAAATAAGCAATCATCAATTTTTTTTTTTTTTTTTTTTTTAATTTTTTTTTTTTTTTTTTTGTGAGTGGCTTACTTGAGGTTTTTATATGTCAAATGAAGGGTGTCGCATAAAAATATAGTTTTTTGCTTTCAGTTATTCATATGTATACATAAGGTAATAAAAGTATAGCGTTAGGTAAAAAAAAATTTACATTTCTCCATGTTTTGGAACATCATGATTTCAAAAAAGTGATCTAAAAAAAATGTGTGTCTGTGATCAGCATAATTCCCTATCAAATTGACTTACAATGTACAAATTTGGCGTGCGGGTTGATGATGGCACAGGGACCTACCATTAAGATTTTAGTCAAAATCGCTCATGCGCATAAGATAGCTGCCATTGAAAAAATCATAGTTTTCATTGACTGCTAAAAACGGCTCTAATAATTTTGATCAAAATCACTGTGGTAATGCCTCTTAAGGTGTTCTAAACAGCCCCACCTTTGAAATTTCCGTAAAACTGCTTTAAAGGCTTAAAAAGTTGAAAAACGAATGCCTTCAACACAGAGTTCTCTTTGCTCGAACATAGCTTATCAACGATTGTTTTTTACCTCTCTCCAGTTTCATTTATAAGAATAATATAAGAATTATCGAAAAGTATATAGACAAAAACAAACAAAAAAATTTAAGACCTTAAGAATTATAGCAAAAAATATCGCCAAACTGGCTATTTTCTCTAAGCAAATGATGAAAATATTAAAAAACGATAAATGACACAAATCCACATCAGTAATATAGTGTAATTGAAAGTTGTGCGATGTTCCACACCCCTAGTCCTTTAATTTGATTTTTTTTTTTTTTTTTTTGATTTTTTTTTTTTGTAATAACATTATTTAATTTATGGTTGAAAGTTTCTTTGAGCATTTGATAAGATTTTTTATGTAAAACTAAATAATTTATTTTCTCATTAAACTAAAAAATACATAAAACAATTAACAAATACTATCATTAATAATATTACCCTTTACATTCAAACGGCTCCTCTCAGGCGTTATATGAATGGTTACCGCAACTCGAGAGGACCATTAGGTTTGATGCGAAAATTCGATGCAAGACAATGACAGTGCTTAGTTTCTTTGAAGTGGATCTACAACCACGAACCGAACTAAAAATACTGTGAAACGTCTCGATTTGCTGGTTCCTCCGCGGGAAGAAGGTGAAGGGTTAACTTCAAACGACTTTGGCTAAAAATGTATGGAAAAATAACAGCTTAGCTATGCTTTAGTGCGAATTAAAATATATCAAAATAAAAATGACGATTTCACTCTAAGATGACCTTAGTAAGTTATCAGCCCAAAAATTCATGATATCAGAAATGAGCTGCGCCTATTAGATATTAATTGAGGACCTGAGAAGCAAAGGGGTCCAAATGACTTTTCTCCACTTTTGAAAAAATACAATTTAAAGTTTTTTATTTATATTAAATTTATATGAAAATTATTTGTTGTTCAAATACTAACCTCTGGAATGAATAGATCACTAGTTTTCATAGAATTTAATATAAATAAGAAACTTAAAAGCATATTTTCGCAAAAGTTAAGAAAAGTCACTTAAACCTCTTTGCTTCTAAGTCCCTCAATTCTTTTCAACACTATACAAGTGTGCTCCTATTTTCTTCGTAATATGTTTAAATTTTCAAACTATAAAAACCATAGATTTGGTATTCTTCCAACGAATTTGTGTTTAACAAACTTCATATCATTACCATAATTTCCACTATGAGCGAAAACAGGAAAAATTTCATAGCTCTTAATAATATAATGATGATTCTTTTCATTCTCGCAACTTTTATGGACCAACAGCTTGGCGGGGACTTTTGATAATATTTTTTTCCTCATTTATTTCCACTCTTTTTGAAGAAAGTGTTTATATCATGTTTGATTGAGAGCCGAAATAAAATTCCATAACAGTTCTGAATTTCTATCAAATTTGTTGTGAGTTGTCAAGTGAAATTGAACCAAATAGTCTCAGAGCCGACTGTAAGTTTAACTATCCTATCAAACAACATTATGTATTTATAGAACGTGAAGAAAAGTAAATAGATTTTTAATGTATTGGTCTGCTGGAGCAAAAATGGCCGAAACTGATCAAAATTTAACTTTGAATGGATTGAACTAAATTCGATTACCAATCTGTCATAACTTGCCAAATAAAGAGCATTCTTTTTACTTCCAATTACCCATATGCATACATAGGGTATTGAAAGTATAGGATTCGGTCCAAAAAAAAAATCGGGTTTTTAGCATTTCCTCACGTTTTGGAGTAACCTGATTTCAAAAAAGTGTTCGAGACAATCGTGGTTTTTTTATCTGCGTGTCTATGATCAGCATAACTCCCGAACAAATTGACCTACAATGTTCAAATTTGGTGATGGCATGGGACCTACCATTAAGGTTTCCGTCAAAATCGCGCATGCGCATAAGGTAGCTGCCATTGAAATAATGTTTTTCAATGATTGCTAAAAAAACAGCTCTAACGATTTTGATCAAAATCACTTTGGTAATACCTCTTAAGGTGTTCTAAACAGCCCCACCTTCGAAATTTCCGTAAATATGCTTTAATGGCGTAAAAAATTTAAAAACGAATGCCTTCAACACTGAGTTCTCTTTGCTTGAACATAGCTTAAAAACGATAATTTTTTCTCCTCTTCTCAGTTTCACTTATAAGAAGGAATAATATAAGAATTATTGCAAAAAATATCACTTAACTGCCCATTTTTTCTAAACGAATGATGAAATTATAAAAATGAAAAATGACACAAAACCACTTCAGTAATATATTGTGTAATTGAAAGTTGTGCGATGTTCCACACCCCTAGTTTATTTGGTAACCCACCGTCCTTTAATTTTCAATGAGGATGGTTGGTCATGGTTAGATCTGGATAGACTGCTTTACGCTGGAAAAATGAAGCCGTTGCCAGATGCAATTGGTGGGATAAAAATACGGATTTCCGAGGATTGAAAATAAAACTTTGGGATGTACACTGCAGAAATGTCAATAGTAGACCTTAATTACTAATAATATGCAATATATATATATATATATATATATATATATATATATATATATATATATATATATATATATATATATATATATATATACTCTAGCATTTTACAAGGTTTTTCGCATTCCCATCCAACTATAAAAATGAACTGTGATTGGTTAATTATCCCACCAGCTTCGCAATCCCCGGCGCTTTTTTCTCCAATGACACAATGGAGCACACAATGGAGCAGTCTATCCAGTTGTTTATCTATATCGATGGGTTAGACCCGCGCCAGTAGGAACAAAATATTTTTTCTATTGGAGCCGTGTAAAGAGGCGATCACATGCCAAAATGGCTTTTTCCTTGGATTGGAACGTTTATCCAATGTCTGACATTCTCAACAGATACCACGACTGGTAAATTATAAATCACCCTTAATTTTTCTACGAAAGATGATCATAACTTAAAACTGTAATTTCTCTTCTTGTTAATTACTACTCTTTAAAAATAATTATCTCTATTATAAAATCTTGTATAATACAGTACTGTATAATCTCTCTATATATAAGGCAAAGCCCTCACTCACTCATTCACTGACTCACTCACTCATCACTAATTCTCCCACTTCCCACATAGTCACAATTCTGAAAATCGGCACAAATATCAACAATGGTAAAAATAGAAAAAGTAAGCTATTCCGATCTCGATTAACCCACTTTAAGGGGTCGAAAAGGGGTTAAACGTTCCAAACGAGGGACATTCGAATATCCCACTTCCCATTTGGTCACAACTCTGAAAATCGGCACAAATATCAACAATGGTAAAAATAGAAAAAGTAAGCTACTCCGATCTCGATTAACTCACTTTAAGGGGTCGAAAAGGGGTTAAACGTTCCAAACGGGGGACATTCGAATATCCCACTTGCCATTTGGTCACAACTCTGAAAATCGGCACAAATATCAACAATGGTAAAAATAGAAAAAGCATTCTATTCCAATCTCAATTAACCCACTTTAAGGTGTCGAAAAGGGGTTAAACGTTCCAAACGAGGGACATTCGAATATCCCACTTCCCATTTGGTCACAACTCTGAAAATCGGCACAAATATCAACAATGGTAAAAATAGAAAAAGTAAGCTACTCCGATCTCGATTAACTCACTTTAAGGGGTCGAAAAGGGGTTAAACGTTCCAAACGGGGGACATTCGAATATCCCACTTCCCATTTGGTCACAACTCTGAAAATCGGCACAAATATCAACAATGGTAATAATAGAAAAAGTAAGCTAAAAGGATCTCGATTACCCCTTTTTAAGGGGTCGAAAAAGGGGTTAAACGTTCCAAACGGGGGACATTCGAATATCCCACTTTCCATTTGGTCACAACTCTGAAAATCGGCACAAATATCAACAATGGTAAAAATAGAAAAAGCATTCTATTCCAATCTCAATTAACCCACTTTAAGGTGTCGAAAAGGGGTTAAACGTTCCAAACGGGGGACATTCGAATATCCCACTTGCCATTTGGTCACAACTCTGAAAATCGGCACAAATATCAACAATGGTAAATATAGAAAAAGTAAGCTACTCCGATCTCGATTAACCCACTTTAAGGGGTCGAAAAGGGGTTAAACGTTCCAAACGAGGGACATTCGAATATCCCACTTCCCATTTGGTCACAACTCTGAAAATCGGCACAAATATCAACAATGGTAAAAATAGAAAAAGCATTCTATTCTGACTTAGGTTAACCCATTTTAAGGGGTGGAAAGGGGGTTAAACGTTCCAAAGGAAGGATATTCGAATGTACCACTTCCCATTTGGTCACAACTCTGAAAATAGGCACAAATGTCAACAAAGACAAACATAGAAAAATTAAGCTATTCCGAGCTTGATTAATCCACTTTAAGGGGTGGAAAAGGAGTTAAACGTTCCAAACTCAAATATCCCACTCCCCATATATTCACAATTCTGAAAATTGGGGCAAATGTCAACAAAAATAAACATAGAATAAGCAAGCTATTCCGATCTCGGTTAATCCACGCTTAGGGGTCGAAAAGGGGTTAAACGTCCCAAACGAGGGATATTCGAACATTCTACTTCCCATTTCGTCGCAATTCTTAAAATTGGTATGAATGCCAATCAAGATAAACATAGAAAAGTAAGCCATTCCGATCTCTATTAACCCACTTAAGGGTTGGAAAAGGCGTTAAACGTTCCAAAAGAGAGATATTCGAATGTCCCACTTCCCATTTGGTCACAACTTTGAAAATTGGTACAAATGTCAAAAAAGATAAACATAGAAAAAGTAAGCTATTCCGTTCTCGATTAACCTACTTTATGGAGTCGAAAAGGGGTTAAATGTTCCAAACGAGGGATATCCGAATGTTCCTCTTCCAATGTAGTCATAATTCTGATATTTGGTGCAAATGTTAAAAGGACAAATTTAAAAAGAAATAAGTTATTCCAATATCGATTAATGAATTTTTAAGGGATGAAAAGTCGACGCAACATTAAAACTATAGGAGGATTATTTTAATGTCTCAATTCCAATACAGCTACTACTTCGAATTTAGAACAAAGAGCAAACATAAACACAATAAACTATTTCAATCTCGATTACGTAATTAAAAGGGTCCGAAGGGAATTAAACGTTCTAAACGAGGGATATTCAAATGCCTCTTTCCAATATAGTATTCACAATTATAAATTTCGTTAAAATTGTCAACAGAGGAAAGTTTCTATTTTGATATATCAATTTGTCAGGATCGAAATGGGTGTAAACGTCTGAAATGTAGAATACGTGAATGTCTTTTGATCGTTAAAATGCTAATGGTAAAATTTCGTAGCGCAGCACGGGTATTCAGCTAGTGTATGTATGTATGTTTGTATGTATGTATGTTTGTATGTATGTATGTTTGTATGTATGTATGTATGTATGTATGTATGTATGTATGTATGTATGTATGTATGTATGTATGTATGTATGTATGTATGTATGTATGTACACCATTTAAAAAAATTATTGTATCTAAAAAATAGTGTATCTTGGATCGCTTTTGGATTTCGCAATTTTGACGTTACCTACGAATCAAAAATACTGCCCTCGTTCAAATTCTATCCACCACAAGAAACAAATTTAGAAGTGAAATTTACTAGTGAAGAGAAAAATAAATAATAAAAAAAGAGCGCAATAAGTAACAATTTTAGTTAATCTAATTTTTTTTTCAATGGTTAATTTAATTAAGAGTTTGAAATAATTCTTGACATGAAGACTGGTTTCTGAGTGAATGTTTGTTGTGGTTCGGAATCCACATCAATCTGTAGATTCCTGCCTGAGTAGAAATCATTGTACATAAAAACTAGTCGTTGATCTTATCAGCCAACTAGTTTATTAGAAATATAATTTGTTACATGTATTCCTTGAAATTAACCAAGAACGAATAGATTATCTTGTTTGTAGAGATGTAACCTCGCATTCCTACTTTAATTTTATACGTGTACTTAATTTCATACGATCTAACCCTAAACTCATAACATGTATTTCTATTGTAACTTGAATAAATTGAGTTTAATTTTATGCACTTAATTTCAGTTGCTACCTCGGGACCAAAATTATTAATTTCATCCATTAAAATCTTATACAAGGTACTTGTGTACTTTGGATCACATATCAATGAATCAAAAATTGTATATAATATTCAGTAAATAATTCAACTTCTTAAAACCTCTTATGACTAATGAGTAATGAGGCTATCAGAAACAACAACTTATGTATTATACCTTCCTAGAAATATAAATACAGAAGAACACCGAATATCCGAAACAATTGGGGACTGGAGACTTTCGGATAAATGTATTTTCGGATAACTGATCATTTACGAAAAGAAAAATCGCGTCAGTGCCATAGAAGTAATATTAAACCCAAAAGAGGCGATAGGTGGAACTAATTCCCACAGAAGCGGTGATTGAATTTTTTAGCTCGTTGATGATATCTTTTTGACATACTAAAAGTCTAAAAAAATCTGAACGTGCAAAATTCGTTTTTTGGCCGCCATCTTGGAAATTTCTAAAAAAATCGTAAAAATTCGTGTGTAGTATCAAATTGCGGTAAATTAAATTTTATGCTGAAAAAGATTATGATTTTGGTTTCAAAAAGTAAAAATATTTAACGAAGTAGTGGTTGAAAAACTGAAAGATCATACAGTGTTAAAAATTATTTTTATTAATAAAAAAAAAAAAAAAATAAAGAAAAAAGAAGAAGAAAAAAAAAGAAAGAAAAAAAAAAGAGCTTTATAATACGAATGCATCACATATTTCAACAATATCTTGCATCTCACGTAAGAGAAAAGCTATATCTATTACTATTCTTCTGTTTCTTCTGAAACACTTTCTTTCAGAGCATTATTTTTGCAATCTCTATCAGAACAGTTGCACCATATCTTGATACATTCCTTACCATAACTGTTAAAATTAGAAAACTTCCAAATTTCTTGGGTCTGCATCAAACCGATGCTGGGGTGTTTAAGAATAACGGGAGAACTATGCATACAATACTATTGCCTCAGGTATCAAATTCCATGCTTCTTTTACATTTGCTTGCCATATTAAACTTGTCTAATTATAAGTCATGTTTATTACCCAAAAACATTAACTTGAATAATATATTCATTATACCCAATTCTGTATAATGAAAAAATAAGCAAAACACTTGAATTGAAAGAAAAAAAAAACTTCCTATTTAATTAAGTCACATAGGACATTCAATAGAGTCTTATTCAAAGGCAGTCTAATTCATGTCTTCTTATTCAGAAAACCGCATATGTTTATGTCACTCCACTTTGTAATGATAATCAAAAGAAATCTTCAAAATCCAAACAAATTAAAATAAACGGGATTTTCGATTAAAAATCATTCTAATTCATCGTCATTTTCTCGAATGTATTGGTGAACGATGAGTTCTAGAACTTTTCAACGTTCTAATCTGGATGACAAAAGGTGCTTCAGACAAGCTGTCATAACCACCTGTTGTTATTTTATTCTCGGAAGAAAATCGTTTGAAGAAAAAAATTATGGAAAAACTTAATTCCATTAAGAATTCAATTATTTCAGAAAATTTTAAATGATTGCATATAGTTTACTTAATCTCATTTTTTTTAATTTTTTTTCCAAATTCAATTCTTAAGTTATTTTTAATTTTAATAAATACATACACTTGAATAATGTACTAAATAATTCAGGTAATACTTCATATATTTAAAATTAGTATTCTAACTTGCTTCAATTTAGAAAATATTCTAAAACTTCAAATAAAGAATTAGTATTTATTGCATTGCTAAATATTGAAACAATGTTTCAGATATTAAAATTAGTTACACTTTAAATAAGTCACGCGTTAAATCCTTATCGTTTTATTTTTATGATTCCATTATGGATAAATATAATATGAGAGACTGTGAAGCAAAGGGGTCTAAGTGACTTTTCTTAAATTTGAGAAAATACACTTTAAAGTTTCTTATTTATATTTAATTCTATGAAAACTAATGATATCTTCATTCCAGAGGTTAGTATTTGAACAACAAATAATTTTTATACAAATTTAAATTAAATAAGAAACTTTAAAGCGTATTTTCTCCAAAGTTAAGAAAAGTCAATTGGACCCCTTTGCTTCTCAAGATCTCATATTTCATTAAGAAGAATTCGTTTAGACATTTAATGTGTTAAGTAGTCTTTTGTTTAATTAAGAGATAGTTGTATTTTTTGTCTACTGTTTCTTTCAGAATTTAATAAAATTAATACGTTTCTGATAAAACTTATCGCCAGACATCAAAATTTGGCTCGGCTTGGAGTTAAAAAAAAAACTTTCATTATAAATATTGCAAAAACAAACAAAAAATTGTTCAAATTTAAAATTTTCAAATCCGAATACTTGTGTTGTGGTCTAATATTAACTGTAGTCAATGGTTTAAAATTTATCTTTAAAAAAATATTTCGTAATTGTTAATATCTACACTATGTAGCCTAATATTAATAAATTATGTAAATATTTTGCATATAAGTTTAAAAAACCACACACATAAACACTTTTTCATAGCTCAATTAGTTTATAAAAAGGCTCCAACTAAATTTTTAAAAATCGCATTTGAAAAATATTCTATCAGTTTAATTATGATACCATTTTAAATTACTTTAAAAGTTCATAGCACATAATTGTCCGAGATGCAAGTGCATGTTAAGATACCCCATCGATCGTCATTCAGAACTTCTTATAAAATGTAAAGAAAAGTTAGTGGCAAAAAATGGCCGAAACAATTCAAAAATCATTTTTGAATGAGTTGAACTAAATATGATTTCCAAATGTGTCATAACTTGCCAAATAATGAGCATTCTTTTTTATGTGGCAACCCACTAATCTTTAATTTTCAATGAGGAAGAGTGAAGACTATATTAATTCTCTGGCGAAAAATTACTTCCACCTTTTTGAGTGAGCTAAGTTGGCGATAAATATCCAACCCCAACTTAATACCCAAAGCATGTGCACTGAAATGTGATGCCACGAATCGCGGTTTAAACTAAATATTTGTAGAGCACAGAATTCACACTGATAATTGAAACTTATACTTTAAATTCCTTACAAATTCAAAATATTGCTTTAAATAATCTGTCTTTAACAACATTTTTGCACAATATTTATTTTTAAAACTATATTCAAGATCACTAAAATATGTTGAGTTCGTTTTAGTACCCAAAGGTTTAATAAAGAATAATCAACTTCTACAATAAGTTCTCTACATTAGGATTGTTTGCAATAAAATATTTAAAAAAGAATCATGAAGTGTTTTCTTTTAATCAATACAAATACTTTTTAACAAGCAAATTTTTTTTTATTAAGTATGAAATGCAAAAATATATTGGAAAATATTTTACTTAAGAGCACTTTTAATTGAGTGTCTTAAAAACGTTCCGCAATATTTTTTTTGCAATCGAGAATTCTCTCTATGCATCAGCCTAACTGGTGGATGTGTGGTTAGGGCTCTGGCCTTGCATGCCAAATGTGCCGAGTTCGAATCCCGGCTGTTGCTTGTGGCTCAGACTCCACATTAAGTTGTATTCCTCGGTCTGTTTATCCTTTACTTCTCATACAAATAGGTCTTTGAGGGTACAAACCAACCATCTCTCTACATGCGTTTTTTTTCTCTTATGGCACGCTATCCACAGTTGACTTAGGATGAAAATATCCAGGATAATCCTCAGATAATCCTCAAATGGCACAGAAATAAGACCTTCAGTTTTTAGGTCATAAGCAGAGGTATAAATGAAAACAGAATATACAAATAAAAAAAAAGTATTTCCACTGAATGACATGTATCCACTGTTTATGTATTTTCATCTCTGGGAAAAGAATAGACTAAGACTTTAAAGCTATAAGAATGGTTACTTTACAATGAGGCACATAGCATGTACTAAACATTCCAAACAACAGACATTTACATTTATATAGAACAATGAAAGAACTTTTAAATTAAATAATTCGTCTTTTAATTCCGCAAATTATAATGAATACATTTTCCACTTTGTTAATAAATTGCTTCAAATTTAGTTTGATTTGTTAATTATATATTTAAATCAACTGCGTCAAAATGTAACATTAATTATAGAAAATTATAATTATTATAAAAGGTAAACATATTCAGGGGCATACTGGGACGCAATATCGGCCCGGGGATTTTAAATTTATGCTGGCCCAAATTTTTAATATAATCATTAATCTAATATATTAGTAATTATACTTAATAATCAAATAATTCTAACTATTAATTCATTATAATAATCTGTATATTCTACTATTTAAATATTTATAATTAATAATTATTTTCAATAATTTGTTTTATTATAGTTTTCAATAATTTTAGAGTTTTATTAATTTTAATAATTGAATTGTTTTAATAGTTAGTTTGACATCAAATTGTCTCTACTATTATAACTTCTTTGAGGGAACTTGGTTTCTATAAACAATTTTTTGTATGTTGCAAAAACTAAATAAAAAAATATAAATTATAAAATAAAGATTATCCAGGTTATTAGCAAATTACATCCGAAATGATAATATATATTTTACCTTAAAAGTTATAAAATAAGTAAAAAAACCGTAATACTATAATGTATAAATCTTAGTACATTTATTTTCTAATTATACAATTGAATGCATTTGGCTTTTTTCAAAAAAGTTAAGAAAAGCAACTTCTTGTTAAAAAAAACAGATAACTAAAAAAACTAATAATTACTTTCATACTGGACTGGCCCACTTTTTACAGACACTGACCGAGCCTGTGATTGCATCGGACAACCCTATGGCCTGTACGCTTCTGAACATAATTTTATTTGCAGTGCCGAAATTACAGTTAAGATCAAAATGCTTTACTTGTAACTTTTTACTTAAAACATTGAACAACTTCAATGATATACTATCACTTTAGGTTTTCTTTGTATCAATGTATGAAAGGTAATTGCCTAAGTTTACATCTTTTGGCTAACAAAATCAGACCAACTCTCCTGTACTCCATTGAGCGCCAGTATATGCAACGATTATCCTCTTCGGTATACCTTTCAGAGAAAAAACTAGAAATTTTCATATACTTTTGCCAACATCTTTTGTTACCAATCTTGCCAACTTGGCAAGGTTTGCGTGGATAAAATAAATTAACCGTCTTTATTAATGAAAGATTTAAAACGCAAACGACAAATTTCACCATTCTAATTCGATTTTCAAAGCACTGGCCAGAAAGCACAATTGTAAAGCCAGATTTACACGATACCTGTCGGAGTTCCACCTCAGATTGCCAGTCTGTGACGTCACACACCTACTGGTTCCAGTTAGCCTTCTATTTACTGGCGCCGGCGACTCCCATCAACCAATCACGAACATTCTACTGTGATGAACGACAGACGGCGCAGCGGTCGATTAACTGACGTCACACTGGAAAATTAAACTGGAACTCCAACTGATAGCGTGCAAATCCGGCTTAAGCTGTGTGATTGCTAACATTTCTACGTATTTCTTACATCACACCATAGTATAAACGCTAATAAAAATCAAGAACTAGAATATTCACTTAACCAGAAAAAAAGATCTCTATAAAGTTTTTTTTTAATATCATTCCACCTCAATATCTTTTACCTTTTTCAATGTTAGAAAAATAATAAGTAAAAATTATTGTATAACAGATTTTTAAAACTAGGGGTATGGAACATCACAGATCTTTCAATTACATTGTAATACTGATCACTGCATTTAAATTCAACCAGGAATGGTGTTATTTGCCATTTTCATATTTCAATTCATGAAGAATAAATGGCCAGTTTACCGATAATTTTGATGTAAATCGTTACAAGGGCCAAAAAAAAGAAATGTCAAATTTGCAAATTTTTGTGATATACTTTTCGTTAACATTAACATTTTTCGTTTGCATTATCCCATCTTGTAAAAGAAATAAAGGAGAAACAGTCGTTGGTAGTTAATAAGCGAGGTTCAAGGAAAGAGAACTCCATCCTCAAACTCGGTTTTTAAACATTTACACCTTTATCATATATTTATGGCAAATTTAGAATGGGGATGTTTAGAAGAGTTTAAGAGACATTATCACATCAATTTTGATCAAAATGGTTAGAGCAATCTTTTAGCAATTGCTGAAAAACGGTATTTTTTCAATAGCAACTACCTTATGCGCATGCTCAATTTTGACGAAAACCTTAATGACAGGTCCCATGGCAACAAACTAACCCATACATAAAAGCTGGACAACATAGGTCAATCCGTTCGGGAGTTATGCTGACCACAGACACTCAGACAAACACATTTTCTAGATCCCTTTTTTTTAACTCATGATGTTCCAAAACGTGTAGAAATGCTAAAAAAAATTGATCCATTGAAAAAAAATTGAAAAATTCCAATACATTTATCCCCCTATCTTAACATATGGGTTATTGAAAGTAATAATTTCATAAGCATTTCCTTAAAAAAAATTCACGGTTTACATATCTTTATTTTGTCCCTGAGAGCTACTTGATACTTGATCTTCCTTAACTGAAGAATATTTTTGCATTTAAACCAAACTATTTTTCACTTACGATAAATCATCATATAGCCTTCGGGATTAGAAACGTTAAATAAAGGAAGTATTTTGGAATAAAGTAGAAATACGCTTAAAAGAGAGTGAAAACTTTTAGGCTTTAGTTTTTAGCTAATTATTCCCTCTGGAATGTAATGAATGCCTTCAAACTTTTCATTTCCTTCTAATATAGTAAATAATAATAAAATACTCTCCAAAGGTTTGTTTTAGATTTAAGACCGAAAAGATAATAAATTTGGAATAAGATGGTGGATTTGATTTAAAAGTAGGACATTTTTCAAAATTTCTTCAAGAAATCAAATAATTTATTTCAGAATATCAACCGTGGCATTGCATACGTTTTTTTCATAGTAAAATAGTTATACTACACAGAAATAATGACGGTTTAGCTACGTAATTTTATACTAGACCAAATAACGAGATCAATACCGGAATTAGCGCTTGCTTAGCGCCTCCATGTCAATTTGAGGTACTGTGAAGTCATGAGTGAAGTCATCGGTGGATTTAGAATGCAGCAGCCTCCATTATTGTTCGCGCATGTGTTTCGGTGGAAGTAAACCTTGATAACGCATTCATATACATATCCTGACAAGTAATCAGTTCAACCAGGCTACTGGTTGGCCAATAACTCTCGCAGAGTTTAATAATGGAGCCATTCTTATACAATCATTATTTGAAATCTGCCTCTAAAAACAAGTCCTGAACATACGTATACACAAAAGAATCTGTGTACTTTAGCACAATTTTGGCCCTTTTATGCAAAATCGTAACTTTTCAAGTATTTCAATGTTTTAAAATATTTAGGGTGTATATCAACTAGGAACACCTTTGAATAGAGAAAATTGCTTGCAACCAATTCTAATATTTGGTTAGTGAACGGGTAACTAATTGCGTTTCCTAAAATGCAACAGTAGAAAACAGCCCTGAACATCTAATCATAAGTGTTTTGCTACATGGTGGAATTTGTTTTATGACCTAAAAAGCTAAATCTCAAGTGTTTTAAAGTCAGAAGGTTAGTGTACTCATAATAAATATAGGCTGATTGATGTCATTGAAGTTTAATTTCTTGTACACCACATCACACTTAGACCTCTGGCATGTAAACTTAAGGGGACTTGGTACCCTTCAAAATTTCTTTTTTATTTAAGCTTTTAAAGTTATAATTTTTATATATTTGGAAGTATTAATAATTAAAAACTAAATTTTATGAAAAAAACAGTTCACATAGTGCTTTAAATTTTCAAAATTAAAAAAAAAAAAAAATTAAAAATCCATCTAATTTCAAATTCTATCTTCTTTATCATTTCTCTATATTGTTTCCTTATTTTTTTTTTTTAAATGTGTTCCTAGTAATATACTCTAACTTTGTAGGCATCGAATCTAGAATAAGTGAAATAGTTTTCGAGAAAAACGATAATTACTGTACCTATATGAAAAAAAAAGCGTACAAAACGGGTATTTTTCAACATTTAAATTTGTAAAAAAAAAGTTTTTATTTTTATCCAAAACTTCATACTTATTTTTGTCAAATAGATATTGATAATGACACAAAAAAATTTCAAGTAATTTCATTCATATTTCACACTTTATCATTTATCCCCCAAATCATGTTTCTTTTTTTTTTTTTTTTTTTTTTTTTGAGAATTGTAGGCGCACCATTTCACTACTCGTAGTTGGAAGTGGTTGGCGTATTTTTTACTAAATTGTACCTTTGGGTCTTTCAATATAGCTCCTTTTCCATTGTTTGACTGGTTCAAGAAAAAAAATTAATAAAATATTAATTAATAAAACTTGTGAAGAATATAGCTTTTTATGAGTTACTCACCTTACAAAACATTTCGTTTGTAAAGAAGTCAGTGCAGAACTACTATATTTATCTACCTACAAAGCTTAATTTTTAATTTTTTTTTACAAACTTGCCTAACACAAAATAGTGTTTTTTACCTGGCCTTAACGTTTTTACCAACAAAGTATTACTATTTAGTCGTCATATAAATCTCAACAGGGTTAGGCTTATTTATTTATAATATGTGCTGAAAAAAAAATTCTTAAAGTGTTTTTTTTTAGTGGGGGGGGGGGGGAGGAATTAAACGCAAGTCTTCAAAATAATTTTTTTTTATGTATCTTCTGTTAGGTTTTGTATAGAAGAAGTGCTTTTACAACACGAATCTGAATTTGCTAAAATATAACTATTTTTGTAAGTATGACATCAATGTTTAAGCAAAATATAAATTTTATAAGTAATTGTTCAGTAAAAGGCACATGACTTTTTTTTTTCCGTAACTAATTTGTAAGAAAGAAGAATCAAGTTTTTTTAGTTCTCTAGTGTAGTACAAATTGAAATGATGAAAAATAAAACAAAGCTAAGTTCGCTGGAAAAAGATAATATTCTTGTAATTTTTTTTAATTGAAAAATATGTTATGCTTTAAAAAGTTAACAATATTAAAATTAATCTGTCACAACAGAATCACTTACTTCAAGAATGAAATCGTTAATGAAATAAGTTTTAAAGTAGTGCACTATCTGGCCAAAAGTATCCGGACACCCCTTAAAAAAGTGGTTCTGGTGAGTGACGCAATTTGATACGTAAATGAAAGCTATAAAAGTGTTGGTAGTGATTTGTCAGATTGTATTTATGCCTTTGTGAGGCAATGAGTAAGTCAAAGGAGCTTAGTGAGTTTGATCGTGGCAGAATAGTGGGATGCCACCTTTGTGGGAAATCAGTTCCTGAGATTGCGGACATTCTACAGAAGCCTAAATCCACTGTGAGTGATGTAATTGTGAAGTGGAAACTTCAGGGCAGTGAAACGACAGAAAAACGAACCGGTAGGCCAAAAACACTTGGTGAACGCAGCCACAGAACTCTGAAAAGGGTAGTGAAACAAAATCGCAAGTCCTCGTTGGTGGAAATTTCTCAGGAGTTCCAAAGTTCATCAGGCGTTAGTGTTAGCAGCAGGACTGTCCGTCGAGAGTTAAAAGACTTGGGATTCCATGGTCGTGCAGCCGCTCACAAGCCGAACATCACTCCACAGAATGCGAAGCATCGATTGCAATGGTGTAGAGCTCACCGTCATTGGACTGTGGACATGTAGAAAACTGTTCTTTGGAGGGATGAATCTCGCTTTACAGTCTGGCAATCGGATGGACGCGTCTGGGTTTGGCAGATGCCCGGCGAACGTTTCTATAGTGACTGCATTGTGCCGACTGTTAAGTTTGGTGGTGAAAGCATAATGGTGTGGGGGTGTTTCTCGTGGTTAGGCCTGGGTCCGTTAGTTCCTTTGGTTGGAAACATGAACTCTGAGATGTATGTGGACATTCTGGACAATGCTGCACTCCCAACTCTATGGCAATATTTTGGGGAAGGCCCATTTCTCTTCCAGCAGGATAACTGCTCCATTCATACATCGAGGCTTGCACAGACGTGGTTTGACGAAATGGGTGTTCAAAAACTGAACTGGCCTTCTCAGAGCCCCGATCTCAATCCCATAGAACACCTTTGGGACTAATTAGAGCGCAGATTACGCAGCCATCCAAATCGATCATCTTCACTGCAAGCACTCACTTCAGCTGTGATGGACGCCTGGAAGGCAATTCCTATGGTCACCTATCAAAAATTGTTGGAAAGTCTTCACAAACGTGTGCAGACTGTCATCGATGCAAAAGGGGGACCAACATCATATTAATATGTGCCTCAGGACGCTCTAAGTCCATACCACTGGGTGTCCGGATACTTTTGGCCAGATAGTGTAGATGCTTCATGAATGATGAAAGACCTACCAATAGCTTAAAAAGGTGGGTTTTTTCGTATGTATTGTGTAAAAGTTTAAAAATAAAGCTAGACTCACTTGTCGTATGATATCTCACATGACATCTTTTATGACAATTGTGATTAGGGACTTGTGACACACAGCCAACCAATCACATTCTTAATCCTGTCTCCAAGGTTATAATCTCAAGTAGCTTCGAAGTGAGATCCCATTACCTTAATTAGAATGTAGAGGCCTTGTGTAAGTAATAATAAAAGATAAAGATACGATCAAAAATTTTAAAAGTCCTGATTTCCATTAATAAGCTTTGACTCTGACATATCCAATAACACAGTGTTAGCCATTAAGCGGCCCGCGGCAGAATTTTTGGGGTGGAATATTAAAAAAAAAGTCAAATTTCACGGCATGGACTTTTTTTTACATAATTGTAATTTATCCGAAATAATATGTATCAACAATATAGAACAGATATTTCCACTAACGGTCCCGAAGAAACTATATGAGGAAACTTTCAGTAAGGTGGTTTTCATCAGGAATAAATATAGGAATAACTAACCATTTGAACAATTTATTAAAATCGACTACTACAAATACACCGAAAGACGTAGACTCAACCATAAAATAAACTGAATGATTTCTACCGCCATCGTCTCACAATTGATGTCGTCTAAAATGGAGTAATCTGGTATTATAGTTTAAATACTTTTATTAAAAGTTAGGTCAAGTCCCATTGTCACATTGAACCAAAAGATTCTCTTCTTTCATAGACTTTGATTTAATAATAATGAAAATTGTTAGTTTCTTAATTGTTTGAGAAGTAAAAAAGGAATCAAATATTAATTGTAATTTTATTAAGGTAAAAAAATATATATAATATTTTTTTCAGTTTTCGGAAATGCTATATATTGTTAAATAGTTAATGATTCCGGCCAGCGAAGAACCCCAACATATGTCATACGGCTCTCCTCTAGAAGTTAGTGGCGAACGCTGCTATAACACATCAGTAGATAAAATCTTTCATATTTTATAGAAATTTTAACAGTCTGTTAACCGACTTTTGAAGCATGATCCTGTTTTAGATAACCCTGCAATTAGTCGTGCAATTCTTAAAAAGGGTATGTTAGAAAGATACTTATGAAATAAATTAAATTCTTTTGATCTATTTTTTAAAAAAGGACATTGATTTACTAGAAAAAGTTCAACAGAGAGCAAGAAAAATAATTCATTGTACTTCGGGCATGGCATATAAGGATAGATTGAAAAAACTAAATATGTATACACTTCAGGAAAGAAGGGCAAAGGAAGATTTGATCCAGTTGTTTAAATTTTTTGCACATAGTGAATTTGCACATTTAGAATTTGTCACTGACAATAGAACAAGAGGAAATGTGTGCAAATTGTTCAAATCTCTATTTAATAGGGAAGGGCGAAAACACTAATTTTACAATAGGATAATCAATGATTGGAATGATTTGCCAGTAAATGTTATAAATTCCGTGAACGTAAACAGTATATTATTAAACATTATATTATTATGTATAATCCTGTAACTATTGTATATTGTATGTATGATCCTGTAACTATTGTATATTGTATGTATGATCCTGTAACTATTGTATATTGTATGTATGATCCTGTAACTATTGCATGCAAACTCTATTTCTATACACATGTATATATATATATATATATTTTTTTACTCGAACAATTCCCTTGAGCCTGTTGTTGGACTTAAAATTTGTATTCTTATGCGAGACATTTTGTACCTTTTTGAGTGTCCTTGAAAGAGGTTTTGAAGCAAACTTTTCCATGGGCGTTTGACAGGAGGGAGCAAGGGAGTGCACTTGATTCCACCTGACTTTCGAAAATTTGAGGGGAAAAGGTGTAAGTTCACGGGAAAAGCTCATTTGCCATTTTAATACTTGATACTATTTTTCCTGCTATAATGTGTGTGTGTGTGTGTGTGTGTGTGTGTGTGTGTGTGTGTGTGTGTGTGTGTGTGTGTGTGTGTGTGTGTGTGTGTGTGTGTGTGTGTGTGTGTGTGTGTGTGTGTGTGTGTGTGTGTGTGTGTGTGTGTGTGTGTGTGTGTGTGTGTGTGTGTGTGTGTGTGTGTGTGTGTGTGTGTGTGTGTGTGTGTGTGTGTGTGTGTGTGTGTGTGTGTGTGTGTGTGTGTGTGTGTGTGTGTGTGTGTGTGTGTGTGTGTGTGTGTGTGTGTGTGTGTTTCTTGCACCTGCGTGGTGTTTGGTAATATTAAGGACTGCACAGAAGAATAAATAGTTCTTCCTCTTATTTAAGAATCATTGAGTTGTTGTCGTTGTTCTCTCAATTTTTAGAAAATTCTTGGCTTTTCAATTATTAGCCATCGGTATATGAGACTTCGAAATCTATTTTTAGAATTCATTTGGGCATTTCTTTTACTGAAATGTTACTAATTTGTTTTGGTATCTTCTGATTCATCTATTCCAAACAACCTATCTGAATACTGCGAGAACTAATGTGATGATAAAAAAAATATAGAAAAATAAGAAAATTGTAAAAAATATATAATTTTCTTATATTTTTAACTTTTTTCTTTCTTTACTTGTTTTTTATAAATTAAAATGGTTAGGCTTGGTACTAAATAAAAGTCACAGAGGAAAAGATTTGAAAAATATATTCAGTGAATTTTTTAATTATACTAAAAAATAAATAAATATTAATATTTCATTAATATTTACTAATGAAGTATTAATATTTATTTATATTCAACATTTACGCATTCAAAATTTCTGAAAAATTAATAGTTTGAAATAAAATTTAGTAGTCCTGCATCCCCTGCAAATAATCCTGCTGGGCACATGAACCTTTCTTGGGCAAATAAAGTGTATCACTTCCCAAATTCCCAGTTGGCGGGTTGTAAATTAGAACCGTAAACACGATTCAGTTCGTAAATTAGATTCAATCGAAACGAAACTTTTTATTTTCCAAGTTTATTTTGGGATATTTGGCGGAATTTATTGATTTTCGTTTAGAATATAGAAACGAACAACGCCAAACGATCTCGATAAGCAAAATGGCGAAATTTTAATGACATTCAAACAAGTTAATTAGTAACATTTTCGAAGAGCTTGTTTTTTTTATAGAATACATAAAATAATAACTATAAAAAAATTAGGGATGTGGAACACCGCACAACTTTTGATTACACTATAATACTGATGTCAATTTGTATTATTTACCGTTTTTATATTTCCATAATTCGTGTAGAAAATATTGCCAATACTTCGAAAATATGCCTATACTTCTTGTGATAATTCTGACATGGGTCTTCATGGGAGAAAAAAACACTCCACAAAATGGTGATTTTGGCGATATACTTTTCAATAATTCTTATATTATCCTTTCTTGTAAGTGTATTGAGCAGAGAAGAAAAAGCGATCGTTGATGAGGTATGCTCAAAAAAAGAGAACTCTGTGTTAAAGGCATTCGTTTTTCAACCTTTTACGGCATTACAGGATTTTTATGGGAATTTCGGTGGTGGGGCGTTTAGAACACCTTAAAAGGCATTAAAACAGTGATTTTGAAAAAAAAAATCGTTACAGCCATTTTTTTAGCAATTACTGAAAAATATGCTTTTTTTCAATGGCAGCTACCTTATTCATGAGTTGATGTTTGGAAACAAATCCCAAGTCGTCTCTGATTGGCGCCCTTCCCGCGTCTTCCGGTTACTCACTTCCGGCAGAGTCTCTTCGTTTGTTTTCAATGCATTTGTCATTTCGTTTCAAGGATTGTTTTGCTTTTAAAAACTCAAATGAGCAGCAACTATTTAAAAAAAATTAGAGCTTTTAGCTCAGATGAGATACAAAGAGAAATTTATTATAGATGAAGGGATCGATTTATCCAATTCATTGAATGTTTTTTTTTAAAGCAAACTGTCTGTTGATGATTCCAGACATTGACGTGAAGTCTCGTTTGGATACGTTTATATGTACCAAATTTTGTTTTAGATACCCAATTTGATGAAATAAATATGATTTTTTTTTTAAAGTTTCAGCTCATGCAATATAATTTTACATTTTAAGACATAAATAATATATTTACTACTAGTTGAATACCCGTGCTTCGCTACGAAATTTTAACATGTGCAATATTTTAGCTTGCTGTGAGGCCTCGCGTTGCGGAAATCTGTCATTCGCATATAGGTTCCAGTTTTGGGCGCTTCGCTCGCAGGAAGGTTCATCGCTACGCAAAATCGAGCTCGCTTCGTTCGCTGAAAAGTTCATTGACACATAAACACAGGCTTACTTCACTCGTTAAAAGGTTCATTGCTATGCAAGCATAGGCTCGCTTTGCTCGATGAAAAAGGTTTATTGCTGCGTAAGCATAAGCTCTCTTCACTCACTAAAATCTAATTGCTACGTAATATTGGAAGCCTCTCCCTTGTCAAGAAAAAAAAATCGTTTTGTAAAATATTTGTTAATAACAACAACAACAAAATTAAAATTCTGTTTTATAAAAATTCAATTAGAAGGCCACAACTACTTATGTTGAAAATTTCAAAGCTGTAGCCCTATTTTAAATTGTTTTGTAAAATTTATATTAATTATTTAAAAAAATTAATTAATAACGAACTAACCAAAAATTTTAAATTTTGTTTTCCTAAAGTCCAATTAGAAGACCAAAACTACTTATGTTGAAAATTTTAGAGATGCACGTAGCCCTATTAAAAATCGTCCTCATCTTTCAGAAATCTGTGGCTTTTAATCTGCGAAACATTATTTGTTCCAGTTTTCATACCACATTGCGGAACGAAGCAACATCACCCGTACTTCCTTCTTGAATACACTTTATTCATTATGATTAAAATTTATAACTATGGATAAATACTAAGACTGAGAAAGACACAGTTTGTATGCACAAACACGGAGATCAAACAACAACCGGAAGTTGCGAAAAGTCTCTGTGGTCTCGTCCGGTTTACAGCGCCATCTATGCACCGCTTCTCACTTCAAGTCATGAATACTCATGCGCGATTTTGACGAGAACCTTAATGATAGGTCCCTGTGCCATCACCAACCCGCACGCCAAATTTGAACATCGTAAGTCAATTAGTTCGAGAGTTATGCTGACCACAGACACACACACACAGAAATTTTTTATATCCCGTTTTTGAAATCAGTATGTTCTAAAACGTGGAGAAATGCAAACAAAATCGGGAAAAAATGTATGACCGAATGTTATACTTTTATTACTTAATGTATATATACATAAGGGTAATTGAAAATTTAAGCTTATTCCCGTTCATTTATATCTCTAAATAAAGGAATGGTTTGTTGTTTACTTAATTTTTATTTTTATGAAGAATTCACGACATTTAAAAAAATTCAACTATTCTTTTTCCCACGGTATAAGAATTACTTCCACTGTAAAAGGACAAAACAAAATTAAATTTTATCAACAACAAAAAAATCTCCAATTAAGAAAATTAAATTTTATATATAATGAATCTCTTTTTGTTCTTGCAGTGTTTTCTTAGTTTTCAATATTTTTAGTTTGTTAAGTATCTTTTCACTATCCGTCATCACAAGTACGATCACAAAAATAACTAAGGGTGTGGCACATTGCACAACTTTCAATTACACTATATTTCTGATGTGGATTTGTGTCATTTACCGTTTTTATGTTTCCATCATTCGTTTAGAAAATATGTTGGCGATATTTTTTGGGATAATTGTAATACGGGTCTTTAAAAAAAAAAAAAACTTTGATAAAATAGAAATTTTGACTATATACTTTTCGATAATTATTATGTTATCCTTTCTTATAAGTGAAGCTGAGAAGAGGAGAAAAAACTATCGTTCATAAGCTATGTTCAAGCAAAGAGAACTCTGTGTTAAAGGCATTCGTTTTTCCACTTTTTACGCCATTGAAGCATTTTTAAGGGAATTTCGCAGGTGGGTATGTTTAGAACACCTTAAGAAGCATTAGCACAGTGATTTTTATCAAAATCATTAGAGCCGTTTTTTAGAAATCATTGAAAAACATGATTTTTTTCAATAGCAGCTACCTTATGCGCATGCGCGATTTTGACGAAAACCTTAATGGTAGATCCTTGGACCATCACTTACCTACTCACCAAATTTGAACTTCGTCGGTCAATATGTTCGGGAGTTATGCTGACCACGTACACAAAGACACACAGACAGTCATTTTTTTCTAGATCACTTTTTTGAGATCAGGATGTTCCAAAACATGGACAAATGCAATAAAAATCAAGACATTTTGTTTGACAGAATCCTATACTTTTATTACCCTATGTATTACATATGGGTAATTGAAAGTAAAAATTAACAGTATCTTTTAATAGTTTGATTCTTAGGCAATTTTATGCAACATCTCTCGCTGCAACTAACCTTAAAGCTCACAGTTACCATGATGAATCATTATTACTGCATCTATAACGGTGATACAAATTGACATACTGTAAAAGTTTCAAACAAATGGTTCTAGAAATTGAAATAAATACGTATATTTAGTTAAAAAAAAATTGTCAATTAAAATGGGTTGAAATGTTCTCCGTTCCTACCATATACTCATAATTAGTGCATAAATTTTTGAAACATATAAACTCACATTCTCTTATGTTTAGTTTATTAAATATGGCTCCTTCCTTCCAAACAACTAAATTAGGTAATTAAAACATTTCGGGAAATTCGGCACTCGTTAAAATTAATCTTAATGACGTTCCGAAAATAGTATCGCTTTTTAGTTTATCTAAGTGAATCAGAGAATAATCACTACAGCAAACTGGAAGAATTTGTAATATTACATTCAAAAGAGCGAATGATGAATTCCGGTAAAATTTCGTACTGGAAATATTTAATATCGATGGGCAAACGCATTAACTTTGTAAGTGTTCATCGTTGAATAATACTTTTTCTGTATAGGATTTTTGTAATAAATTACAAACCACATTCTCAGGTTCAACAGTACGATTCTCTAATATGAAACTTATTATCTGCAGATCACTTGATTTTACAAGGAGTGTGCAGTCACTTATTGATTTTGCTAAAAAAATGATAGATTTTCTAAGTTTTTAAGAAACTAAATCTCCAAAACCATAGATTTTTCGGCTTGATTTGTATCTCAGTGTAGTACATAATATGAAGCAAAAGTACATATGAGCAGCTTATAAAAAAAAAAATGCATTTTTATAATTTTGTCAGATACTAGGTTTATAAATTGAACATGAGCGTACAAGTAAAGATTAAGATTTAATTTCTTCGCAAGCTCTCAAATGAAATTTACCACCTATTCCGTTGAATGATATTTAACTCCAAGAAATATTTTTAAAAAAATCCATTATTTTCCATTGTAAGTTCCACCTGCCTTTAAAAAAAATTTAAAGGTGTTACCTCATAAAATAGATCTTTTTAAAAAGTTAAAAAGGTCTGACATGCATCGAGTTTCTTTTAAATACAATTCGTGAAAATTTCCCTGATTTAAAGGCCAAGTGACTGTAAAAATGTAATGTACCTCGCCCGTTTACTTCCAAGCTTTACTTTATATAATGCACACCTTAAATACAAATAATTCCCATTACTTATCAAAGATACATCACCTAAATACGTCACTGCTATTCAACCCATTTACAATTCACTGTTTTAAAACTAAAGTAGAAACACGCTTTCGCACACAAGCACCCACCAATTTATTCCCGTTAGGCTATTCACAACCATCGCTATTTCACCCTGGAATAAAACATTCATCGCGAGAGTATAAAGCAGGATTCTCTCCAAATCAGAAACGACTTCCCATGTCACATCGCATAAAGCATCCTCCCCATCCTAGAAGATGCGGGGGAGTTGGGAGGTATTAGCGATCTCTTCATTCTGGGCTAATGCTCCAAACTTCATCTTGAAGGCCTGGTCCTCTAATTAGGAGAAGTGCGGCCACATTATGAGGAAGATCTTGTGCCCCCTAGGTGAGGGTAAATGTCGCCAAGCAGAAGCGAACCACTATTGGGAAGTAAGTGGGGAAGAAGAAAAGAGGATTCTTTGTTCGTCTTATTTATGTTATTTCTTTAATTTGTTATTAGTTAGGATAAGAATTTTGAAGTTTTTCTTAATTTATACGAATTCAATTATGGAAACATAAGTTAAAATATGATTTATTTATTTATTTATTTATTTATTTATTTATTTATTTATTTATTTATTTATTTATTTATTTATTTATTTATTTATTTATTTATTTATTTATTTATTTATTTATTTATTTATTTATTTATTTATTTATTTATTTATTTATTTATTTATTTATTTATTTATTTATTTATTTATTTATTTATTTATTTATTTATTTATTTATTTATTATTATTTTTTTAAGGTACTCTTCCATACACGGATACTACTTGGCGTAGTTGCCTCCAAGTCTAAATCGTTACATGTTTAAATTATGCATATCGCCTAATATATGCATAATCGCCAAGCCTGAATATTTACTGTTTGGTATCGTTATTATACAGGACTTGAGGGTTATTAATTTAAATGAGATATTGCAGAAATTTGGTGATTTTTATCTGATTCCCGTCTCTCGAAAAAGTAAACCTTTTTGCCAGGAATTTAAAAACATTGCGTCTCGAAATTGATTGTAGTTTCCTTCTTTTTCCAACTGGATACTAAATGAAAAAAAGCAAGATGAAAAAAGCAAGTGAGATTGAAAATATAGATTGTATTGAGATCAGAAAAAATAATGGAACTAAATTGTGAAAAAGCTTGGAAAGAAAAATTTACAAAAACGTTGCATTTACAGATCAAAAGCGTTAAAAATCGGTTCACTAATAATTCGTCTAAATATAAAAGTACTACAATCGTATACAAAAGAATAAAAGTACTATAGACAAATCCTATCATCCAGAAACATCCAGTTAAAATATGTAACCAAACAGCAATGTAATGCAATTAAAAAATGGTTTTCTCGCCAAAGTTAGAACTCAACAGAAAATATGTAATCGGTACTTTTTAAATAAATACGAATATAATTTTTTGAAATTGAATACTTTTTTTTTTATATAAAATTCGTTACGTACCCCCATTACCCATAAATCCATTTAAACTTGAATCTTTTAAACATCCCTTTTTAAATATATCTTTAGAATTGCTAAAAAAATCCGAAATCAAGAGTCGAGGAAGATTATTATTAATATTTTATTCTACTTTAGTTTATAAAAAAAAAAAATTTCTTCGAAGCTTCAATAAAGCGCGAATGTACTCATTTTCAAAGGAGAAAATTTTTAATACCTCTTTTAAAAACTTTTAACAATTGGTTCGTTTCTACTTGAAAAGTTGCAAATTAAATTTGTTAATAATCGAGTAAAAGGTCTCTTGTGCCTCAAAACCTTTAGTTTAAGGTAGTAGTCTGGTAACTTGGGTTCAAAAAATCGAAATTTTTTTTTTTTGCTTAATTTGAAAGTACAATGTCTTGAGAATATACTGTGAAAATTTCAAACAGAAATTCGAAATATTTCGGGAGTTATAACGAGTTTCCTAGAGCGCCTCGGAGTCCAACCTTTAAGGTCGACCGGCAGCTGCAACCGCTTGGACCCTTCTATTGTTTGCGCTTTTAGTATATTTAAGTTAAAATTCACAGTACTCTGTTAGTATTTGATCGTACGTTGACACGTAAGCATCTAAGATGGATAGGAAAGGAAAAAAACGTGGTACGAAAAGTCCTGGAGATCCAGGCATTAAACGCGTTTTTCTCAAAACATTGTTTTTCTGGTCGGCCCGGGTCCTCACTTTTTTTCTACTGAACCGATTGCTTTCAAATTTTAACAGGCTGTTCTACACACTTATAGTTCTCGTCGGTACTAACGAGAATTTTTTTCACCCCTAACTTTTTATTTTACAACCCTTTCTTTGCTAAAATAAAAGGACTTTTTTTTTTTCAAAGTCCGCCATTTTGTTATTTACCCTTGAAATTTAACTTCAGTAGTTCCGACCAGAATGACATGTCTATAGATTAAGAATAATCAAGAATATTTGATTTCAGATAACATCAAGAGCCAAAATTACCCGGGCCACCCACGTGCATTTTTTTTTTTTTGAGGTTCCAACTTCGAGTGACAATAATAATAGTAATAAACTATTCCATTTTTTCAAATAATTTTTTTTTTTATATTTTCAATATGTAAATAAAAACACTCTAAATATTCAAGATAATTCATTTTCCTATAAAAAACCACCCTCTAAAGAAGTCATAAAAATAGGCATAAGTTACCAGACTACTACCTTAAGATAATTCGACTGGGGGATATTGGATGGCGAAGATAGGTTATGATTTGTTCGCTAATGAAAGAATATGCAGTTATTTTTGAAATGCATTGACGCAACAAACTTATGAGAATAGATGTTGAAATATTTGTATTCCAATTATATGAGTGCGTATTTGTATGTACGCTGCAAGAAATACGTACTAGTATACGTGTAAAACAAACACATTTTCTGTTGTGTTTTTTTGCTTTTAGGATGGCAAATCTTTGGAGAACTAATCAACACACTTGCCGTCATCCAATCGGTCTGAAACTTGGTAGATAGACTCCTCCGTTGATGACAATGAATTTTATCAAGTTTGTCTGTGAGTGCGCGTGTGAGTGCATTTTGTCTATTGCAAAACCTTTTTTCCCTCGATTTTTTTTTTTTTTTTTTTTTTTTTAATAGTTTGCATTAAATTGAATTTTTGACTAAAAAGTAAAAGCTCTCAATCTCTACATATATATAAAATCCAAAGTATGTTTGAATGTACGGCTATAACTCAAGATCTACTAAACAAATTCAAATAAAAATTGAGTCTATTAGTTAATTTCTTTTCTGCAGATGGTTTAAAGTATTCTTTTAATACATTTTAAAGGTACAAAAACTGTCATTTTACTCTAAAAAGAGCTTTTTTCATATTGCAGTCTATGTTTTACATCTAGATAAACAGTTTTTTCTTAAACGAAATATTGTTGTCAGGCCAGAGAGGCTTTATAGTTTTAGTCTTATCGGGTTTAAAAATTAAGTAGAGGAAAGTTGAAAAATTCATAGAAAAAAAGAACTATAATATGGGTTTTAAATTATTTATATGAAAAGAAAATAAATGCATAACTATTAATAAATATTTCAGTAGTAAATCAAATTATAATTTTTTAAAAATCATTAAAAAACAATTCTGCCGGTGCAAATGCCTTTTAGGCTTGTTACATATAAATAGACTAATAAGGATTTGGGTCTAAAAACATAAAAAGATTGAAGGTAAGACTGAAAAAGTTTCAATATAGCTATTTGTATAATAGCTACGAAGATCTTTTTTATGATGCATTTTACATCGCATATTTATAAACAATCTTTTGACTTAAAAATGTGAAAGAAACAAATCGTTTGCCTTATATATATGTACTAGCTGAATACCCGTGCTGCGCTACGAAATTTGACCATGTGTATTTTAGCAATCAAAAGACATTCATTTCACTTCAGACTCTTGCTTCCATTTCGATCCCGACAATTTCAATTATCAGTATAGGAACTTTCCTTTGTTGATATTTTTTCCAAAATTAATAATTGAAAATATATTGGAAATGAGACATTTCCTTCATTTAGAACCCTTTGGATATTTTTAATAATTTTAACTAATAACTAATTTTTAATAACTAATTTCTTCTATATTTGCCCTTCTTAACATTTGCACCAAATATCAGAATCGTGATAACATTGGAAGTGGGTCATTTTGAATATCCCTCGTTTGAAACAATTAACCCCTTTTTCACCCCTTAATGAGGGTTAATCTTGATCGGAATAGCTTACATTTTTCATGTTTGGCTTTTTTGTCATTTGCACCAATTTTCAATGTTGTGACAATGTGGGAAGTGGGGCATTCGAATATCCCTCGTTTGGAACGTTTAACCCCTTTTCTACCACTTAAAGTGGGTTAATCGAGATTGAAATAGTTTAATCTTACTACGTTTGTTGACATTTTAACCAGTTTTCAAAATTGTGACCAAATGGGAAGTGGGACATTTGAATATTCTTCATTTGGGACGTTTAACCCCTTTTCCACCTCTTAAAGAGGGTTAATCGGGATAGGAATAGCTTACTTTTTCTATGTTTACCATTGTTAATATTTGTACCAATTTTCAGAGTTGTGGACATGTGGGAAGAGGGAGAATTAGTGATGAGTGAGGGAATGAGTGAGTGAGTGAATAAGTGAGTGAGGGCTTGCCTTATATATAGAGAGATTAACTAATGAGATCACAACAAAAATTCAAATATAGATAATATGAGCAACATTATTTTGAGTGAGTTTTTGCTGGCTACCAAACCTTGCGACCAATCACAATAATACCTTTAAAAACAAATTCTAAAATATTGTCAAATTACATAAGCCAATCATAAAAGCGAATTTAATATTTTATATCTGGGAATACAGACCTTTTTCTAGTGACCTCTCCAGGTATAAAATCCATTAGCTGCGAGAGTCCAGTACGTTTTATTCACTATTTTAAGTTTAAGGTTACGATATTTCGCTTTCGATAAAAGCCTTTGAAAATCGAATTCTTACGCGTAATTAGATTCAATTTCAATGAGAATTTTTTAAGAAGACATGCTCGGAAAAAGAAGCACCATGCTAAATAGACTGAAAGGCGACTGGAAGTTTAAGTATCTGATCGAACATCAATCTAAATTTTTATAGAGAGTAGAGAAATGTTAGTGATTCATGAATCCACTGGTCTGCCGGGCCAAAAATGGTCGAAACTATTCAAAAATTGAATTTGAATAAGTTGAACTAAATCCGATTGCCAAATGTGTCATAACTTGGTAAACAAGAGGTGTGGAACATCGCATAACTTTCAATTACACTATAATAGTGACGTGGATTTGTGTCATTTGCCGTTTTAATATTTTCAACATTCATTTTGCAAAAGTAATAATTCTTGTATGGGTCTAAAAAAAAAAAAAAAAAAAAAAAAAAAAAAAAAAAACTCACCTCTGCCAAAATGATGGTTTTGGCGATATACTTTTCGATAATTCTTATATAATCCTTTCTTATAACTGAAAGTGGAGAGAAAAGAAAAACCGATCGTTGATGAGGTATGTTCCAGGAAAGAGAACTATGTGTTAAAGGCATTTGTTTTTAACTTTTTACGCCATTAAAGCATTTTTAAGGGAATTTCGGAGGTGGAGACGCTTAGAACACCTTAAGAGGAATTGCTCGGTGATTTTGAACAAAATCGTTAGAGCCATTTCTTATCAATTATTGAAAAACATGATTTTTTCAAGGGCAGGTCATAATGCGCATGCGCGATTTTGACGAAAACCTTAATGGTAGGTCCCTGTGCCATTACACACCCGCACACTAAATTTGAACATCATAAGTCAATTTTATCGGGAGTTATGCTGACCACGGACACACACACGGATAGAAATTTTTTCTAGATCACTTATTTGAAATCAGGATGCTCCAAAACGTGGAGAAATGCAAAAAATTTTGGACCGAATAATACTTTCATTACCCTATGTATACATATGGGTAATTGCAAGTAAAAATTAACATCCTTTTTTTATTAAGTCAAATTAAAGAATTATCCTTTATTATTAATTAAATTTTCTTTTAATTAAATTAAAATTAAAAAGTGATAACCCACCAGTCTTTAATTTTCAATTAAGAAGGTTGCAGACGTTTAGCTTTTCGTTACGTCAAGATCTTTCACCTTTTTAAAATCATCCAAGATGGCAATAAATATTACGTCATCAGTGACATAATATTTATCGCCAACTCTGCTCACTTTTAAAAGCTGGAAGTATATTCCGCCAGAGAATAATTATCTTCTGCACTCTTCCCCAATGAAAATTAAAAGAGCAACGGGTTACCTGATAAAAAAGAATGCTCATTATCTGGCAAATTATAACATTTTTTTCAATCGAATTCAGTTCAACTCAAACAACTTCGATTTTGAAATAGTTTCGGCCATTTTTGCCCCAGCAGACCAGCGGATTCAAACAAGTCTCTTCAATCTATAAAAACTTCAGATAGATGTTTGTGACGGTACCTGAATTTTCAGTCGCCTCTCGGACTAAAAGGTTTGCTCTTCGTGTGCCGTTTGGTTATTCTTTTCACGCAGTTAGAGCTATTTAAATGTTGAATTCCGTAAAATGTACAGGATCAGTAGTCAGTACACCGGCAGTTTTGGTAAAACTATGTACTGGTAATTTCAGAAAGGAATCCCCAACTTTGAAATGATATAATTGCGTAACTGTGAGAGACAAAAAGAAGAGACAAGAAGCCTGTTGGATAGACAGTTATGGAATTTTAAATACACCGGTTTAAAAAACTAGTTGCAATATTGAAATGTAGACAAATCATTGTTAAATCTGAATATAGCAATATTGTGAACATAGCATTGTTAAATCTGAACATAGGAGGATTTATATGATAAACTCATTTAAATTTATCGTATTCCTCATTAAACTAGGGGAGTGGAACATCGCACAACTTTCAATTTCAGGCCAGTATGGCGATATTATTTATTGCGATGATTCGTGTATGGGTGTTTAAAAAAAAAATCGCCAAAATTGTGATTTTGGTGATGTACTTTTCGATAATCCTTATATTATCCTTTATTATAAGTAAAACTGAGGGGAGAAGAAAAAACGATCACTGATAAGGTATGCTCAAGGAAAGAGAACTCTGTGTTGAAGGCATTCGTTTCAAATTTTTATGCTATTAAAGCATTTTTACGGGAATTTCATTAGCACAGCGATTTTTATCAAAATCATTGTAGCCGTTTTGTAGCAATCATTGAAAAACATGATTTTTTCAATGGTAGCTATCTTAAGCGCATGCGCGATTTTGACGAAAAACTAACTGATAGGTTCCATGGCCACCAGCAACCCGTATACCAAATTTGAAAATCTTATGTCAATTTGTTCGGGAGTTATGCTGACCGCAGACACGCATACAGACAGACATTTTTCTATATCACTTTTTTGAAATCAGAGTGTTCCAAAACGAGGAGAAATGCAAAAAACAAATCGATTTTTTTTTTTTTTTTTTTTTTTTTTTTAACACCGAATACTATACTTTCATTACCCTATATATAATACATATGGGTAATTGAAATTAAAAATGCCCTATAAAAATACATTTAAATTTTTAAACTATGCATCAATATTTCAAAACTTTCAGTATATTTTACCCAACACTAGGTGAGATTGGCCCTGATCCGTAGAAACGTTTAGTCAACAATTGTCTACATCAGGATTGACCAGTGTCCAGTGATATTGGCCCGCATATATGTGCTACTGAGATTCGGCCAGGAATGAAATTTTTAATATACCGGCTAGAAAAATTGATTTATGGGCGTAAATTTTATGACGCCTGCTTATGGCTATCCTAATGCAGCCATCATTGTTATATGTACGGATTTATCATTAATCAAAACTGGTGAATATAGGGTACTGAAAAAATATATAGTGAATATAGGGTACTTCCAAAGCTCTAACCCCACAGCCATCAGGTAGTCACTTGCAATCTGGAATGGAATGTAAAAGCAAAAGCCCCTTTACATACTGTACGTGTCAATGCAAAAGGGTTTTTGCTGGGTAACAAGTTATATTGTAAAACACGATGTAAAGAGGAAAAAATAAAAAGTGTTGTTGTTTGTTTAATATTTATTATTTTTTTTATTTTTTGTATGTGAGGTTTTTTGTGTTTGTAATGATAATAAAATTTTCATAAAATATTCAACTTAAAAGGTGTACACTTCGAGGTATGAAGATAATTTAGTGTTGAAAAACATTAAATTGTCTCGGAACCTGATGAATACTTCGAGATAAACAAATATTCGACTTATGAGACTTCGAGTTATCGCGAGGTGACTGTATTTAAAATTCCATACCTGTCTATCCAACATTCCTCTTTCTGTCTCTCACTATATTGCAGACATGTCATTTCAAAGTTAGGTTGTCCCTTCTGTAAGACCCTATATTAACCAATGATTATCTTTTAGAGTGATTTTGGCGTGAAATTGGCTGTGAAAGTTTTCCATAGTGCTACCTTGTTAGAAAGGCTTTAGAAAGAGACATATAATACGTAAATTTCCTTCCTCGCCAATACACAGGTCAACCTCTCGTCAATGAGAACCAGTTGCTATTAAGATCAGTAAAACAAAGTCTTTAGTCATAAGTTTAATTATTTATTTTTTTGTAAACAATTTGTAAATACACATGAGACTAGATTGCCAAATAAGACAATATTTTCTGTTATTTGACTCTTACTTTTTACCTTTTTAATTTATTCTTTTTTATCTTTATGTTCTCATGGAGACTCTTTGGATGAAACAGAAATACAGCTCATTAACAATGCAAATTAAATAAACCAATAATTTGTTTGAAGATGTAAATTCTTTATATTCACTTTGTTTGTTTGTCGATGGGAGCTGAATCTGTGGTGGCCTAATTAACCTCCTTGCCAATCGAGCTGAAACTTAGCAGATAGATTCGATATCGATGACAATGCATTCTATTCAATTTTGGGGCTGTTACTGTCACTAAAAGGTCGCTTTTATGGAATATTAATAAACCAACTTGCCGTCATACAATTGCACTTAAATAGCCATTAACCAATCAATGCCGAAACTCTTTCCTGTTCCCAAAATTTTTTAAAAAATAAAAAATAAATTACTTCAATCAGAATAATTAATGATAATTGTATTTTAGAGCAAAAATTCGCGTTCATATTTTGCTGATAGAAGTGATTTTGATATTGGCTCTGTGTTAATGAATATAAAAGTTGACAATGCATATAAAGAATTTAAAAACTTTGTTTTTATGGGTTATATTACTAGGGAATTAAACTATTATAATATCTAATACAGACTACATAAAGGACATGACGACACAAGAAAATACAATTTCCTGTTAATTTATATATATATATATATATATATATATATATATATATATATAATAAAAAAATAAAAATGTATAACTCTCTCCCATAGCACATATCAAATATAACAAAACAGCATTGGTGGATAAAAACAAAAGAATTATATGGCCGTGCTGAGAACACAAACTTTATTTCAAATTGAGAAATTGAGAGATGGTGCTTTAAAGTTTAACCCCTTTATGTTGTTTAAGCTAACTTATAAACTAGCTTATTAACTTTTTTCAGTATTTCCCATGAGATACGACCATTAAACTTCGCTGTTATGTCGAACAAATTACAGAGAACCGCCTGGTAATAATAACTCAGTTTGGCTAAACAATATAAGCCATGAAAACAAAGTTTTTAACATGAATCCTTTATGTGCATTGCCAATTTTTATATTCATTAACATATTACCGATTCTGTTGTCAGCGTGTGCTTGGTGCTTGCATCTATTTTCAAATCTTAAAAATATCTCTATTATCTCTATATATCTCTAAATTTATGGCAAACTACGTTTCAAAATTTATTTATAATAAATTATTGTGAATCTATGCATTCAAGATCAAATGTCCTTTATTTATTCTGATTAAAACAATTTAGGTAACAAGAAGTTTCAATAATGATCACTCACAGTGCTACTACGCAAAGCAATATTGAATTGACTGGTCCACGCTCTATAGTAAATTTATGCATTCCCGTTCATTATCTTTTATTTATGCTGATTAAAATAATTTTGGCAACAAGAAAGAGTATCAACAACGATTGGTTAAATGAGATTGATTAGTATTCCAAAAAGATTATAGAAACGTATGTAAAGGCGACCTTTTAGCTCCTTTTGATAGCTCCCAAAACTTGAAAGAGTGCATTGTCATTAACATCTATCTATGTCAATCTATCTGCCAAGTTTCAACCCGATCAGATGGCAGCAAGTGGGTTAATTAGGCTTTAATCATATTTGCCCAGCAGCAACAAACACACAAACTAGAAGTTTATTTAAAGGATTTATTAATTACGGTAAGTATACGCCCTTTACTGATTAGATTCGATATTTTTAAAGCAACTTGACATAACTTTTGATATATCATGAAGTATACCTAAAGTTTCCCACAGATGATGTGCACTAACTAAAATCCCCCCAACCCTTGAGGGCCTTACCTCTAGTTAAGGAACATCAATACTAAATCCTTTACATTCTGGCGAAGCCTCAGAACATTTTAGCATTCCAAGATGCTCCCGGTACATATAGTTAATGAACACCCACAACAGTTAACCCGTTTGTTGATCTGGTAGACCTGACATCCCGTATCAACAAATCCTTCCTCCTAGACTTGGAGCCTTGGCCTACTTGCCGAGTCACAATCGATGCGGACGAATATAAGTGAGGGCACGAGAGAACGTGACATCGATGCAGATGCGACCTCCATCGTAATCGATAGAGGTCCTCAATCCAGAGAAGCGTCTAGTGGCGTTAACCCTTCGTCCGGGTATATATTGGAATGTCTACTAATGGTGAAGGGCTGAATGGGATCAAGGATAACAGAGACACAGGAATTGTCTCGTAAATTTACTCCAGATGGAGGAATGTGTCACATAATACGGCGTTTTGCAAGTGATAACAACAAAATCGAATCTCTGGATCTCCGTAACTTATTGCGATGTCAAATGCGCCAACTCAGAAGTGGTTTTCTTCTTAAGTAGTCTTCCTACAACTCAATTCGACTGAAAACCGGGTAGACTTACCATTGTTTTAAAACAGATTTCTGAAAAATTTATAATCATCGTTAACATTCTACCCAATGCAGGAAGCTTTGGTTAATACTAATTAAATTGGTTAGTTTCCGAACAGCATTTACTTCCTTATATTTAGGATTCTAAAGTTATGAAAGTTAATCACATATCACTATAAGCAAGTTGGTAACATGCTATTTTTCTTATTAATATAAACAGACGCTTTAACCCTAAATAACTAAACTTAAATCAGTGTTACTCCCTAACTAATCATTCGACTCATGGACTACGAAATAAAAACAAGTATACGGGGTGTCTATAAAATGTTGGATACATTTTGATGTTGAATAATTCAATAGGTAATGAAGATAAATTTAAATTCATAACACTAATGGTTAGATAGACTCAAAAAGATTTATGGCCCTTGTCAATGGACTTCCACATGCGCACGGAGAATATCAAGATGGTATTCAATTTCGCGCCAGATACGGGGAAGCATGTTATACATCCACAGAGGCTATTGTGGCTGTAATCCTGGCCTTTAAAAGTCATCAACATTCGACACTTTCTTTCTGTAAACTATGTCTTTTACGAATCCCCAAAGGAAAAAGTCCAGTGACTTTATATCAGGTGATCCGGGTGGCCAAGAGAGAAAAACATACAATTAATAACGCACGCAGACGATATTTACAAAAGAAATGAGAAAAACATAAAATTAATAACAGGAGCAGACGATATTTACAAAAGAAATGATGTTCAAAAGGGAAAAGGATATTTTCTATGGAAAAGTTCACTATATGAGTTATTCTATGCCATAAATGCCATAAGTTTGTTTATATCTTCATTATTTTAAAAATTATTCAACATCAAAAATTTTCCAACATTTTCTAGACACCTTATGTATTTATATTTTATTTATTTATTTCAAACAAATGAATGTATCTTAAGAGAGAACTATTATACTATTTTAATTAATAAAGATAATTGTCCAAAAATTTACGTTACAGTGAGTGAGAATAAGTTAGTGTTATGGGAACATCTGTAATCAGCTAAACTGGAAGTCTATTGCATAATAGACGAATGTTTAATTACCTAGGGTAAATTGAAACTACACTTTTCAAATCCCAATTCTGAATACAAAAAGGCATAAGCTTTTGCTTTGTTTACTTATATTTTACAAGTTCCCTCTGTCTTGTAACATCCCCTCCTGATGACTGTATGGTTGGCGTTTGGACCTTGCATGCCAAAGGTGCCGGATTCGAATCCAAGGCTAGACATGGATAATCGTTGTGGTTCGGTATCTACTTTAAACTGTAGGTCCCGGTCTGATTAGCCTCCATTGTGCAGAAAAATAGGTCGTTGATAGTATAAACCAACCGTCTTGTAACATAAATATCGAGGAGGGAAGAAAAATGATTTGAGATTCCCTTCTCTGTTCCCTCACCTTGGGAATAGAATCGTGGTCAATGTGATAGGAATGGCGTATCGGTTTTGTGGAAGAGTAGTGCTTACTGCTTGCATTTGAGGGTTGGTGGCACGCGAGGTGCTTGACGAATGGGACATGGTCTATGAATAAGGGATGTAGCTTGGAGCGATTTAATAAGGAAGGCAATGGCTTGTATTATATTGGGCATGGTACAGATGAATTGTAAACTGATATTACCTAGGAAGATTTTAGTAATGATGCTTAAAATAATATTATAATTATACAATATTATTTTAAGCATAATAATATTATAATTATACAATATTACTTTAAGTATAATAATATTATAATTATACAATATTATTTTAAGTAAAATAATATTATAATCATACAATATTATTTTAAGTATAATAATATTATAATCATACAATATTATTTTAAGTATAATAATATTATAATAATATTATAATTATACAATATTATTTTAAGTATAATAATATTATAATCATACAATATCATTTTAAGTATAATAATATTATAATCATACAATATTATTTTAAGTATAATAATATTATAATTATACAATATTATTTTAAGTATAATTACAATATTATTTTAAGTATAATTACAATATTATTTTAAGTATAATTACAATATTATTTTAAGTATAATTGCAATATTATTTTAAGTGTAATTACAATATTATTTTAAGTATAATTACAATATTATTTTAAGTATAAATACAATATTATTTTAATTATAATAATATTATTATACAATATTATTTTAAGTATAATAATATTATAATTATACAATATTATTTTAAGTATAATAATATTATAATTATACAATATTACTTTAAGTATAATAATATTATAATTATACAATATTATTTTAAGTAAAATAATATTATAATCATACAATATTATTTTAAGTATAATAATATTATAATCATACAATATTATTTTAAGTATAATAATATTATAATAATATTATAATTATACAATATTATTTTAAGTATAATAATATTATAATCATACAATATCATTTTAAGTATAATAATATTATAATCATACAATATTATTTTAAGTATAATAATATTATAATTATACAATATTATTTTAAGTATAATTACAATATTATTTTAAGTATAATTACAATACTATTTTAAGTATAATTACAATATTATTTTAAGTATAATTGCAATATTATTTTAAGTGTAATTACAATATTATTTTAAGTATAATTACAATATTATTTTAAGTATAAATACAATATTATTTTAATTATAATAATATTATTATACAATATTATTTTAAGTATAATAATATTATAATTATACAATATTATTTTAAGTATAATAATATTATAATTATACAATATTATTTTAAGTATAATAATATTATAATCATACAATATCATTTTAAGTATAATAATATTATAATCATACAATATTATTTTAAGTATAATAATATTATAATTATACAATATTATTTTAAGTATAATTACAATATTATTTTAAGTATAATTACAATATTATTTTAAGTATAATTACAATATTATTTTAAGTATAATTGCAATATTATTTTAAGTGTAATTACAATATTATTTTAAGTATAATTACAATATTATTTTAAGTATAAATACAATATTATTTTAATTATAATAATATTATTATACAATATTATTTTAAGTATAATAATATTATAATTATACGATATTATTTTAAGTATAATAATATTATAATTATACAATATTATTTTAAGTATAATAATATTATAATCATACAATATCATTTTAAGTATAATAATATTATAATCATACAATATTATTTTAAGTATAATAATATTATAATTATACAATATTATTTTAAGTATAATTACAATATTATTTTAAGTATAATTACAATATTATTTTAAGTATAATTACAATATTATTTTAAGTATAATTGCAATATTATTTTAAGTGTAATTACAATATTATTTTAAGTATAATTACAATATTATTTTAAGTATAAATACAATATTATTTTAATTATAATAATATTATTATACAATATTATTTTAAGTATAATAATATTATAATTATACAATATTATTTTAAGTATAATAATATTATAATTATACAATATTATTTTAAGTTTAATAACATTATAATTATACAATATTATTTTAAGTATAATAATAGTATTATTATACAATATTATTTTAAATATCAGTACTAAAATCTTCCTAAGTAATGTCATTTTACAATAAATTCATTTTACAATAATAAAAAGTTATTTAATAAAGAGGTTTAAGATGCTATTTGATTATATTTAAAATAAAATTTTATATAATACTTGTCGTAATATTTAAAAAAGCATTCAAAAACGGTATTTAATCGTTTAGGTCTGAATGAGCATATACATTTAGGTTTTTGCAGGATATATTGTCCAAATCGTATTTAACAGTTGGACAATATATCTCATCAGTAATCAAATTACTACAAAATTATACATTTATTACAATAATCTTGACGATTGGGACAAATAGCACAAGTCGACTATACTGTTGACAATTGGGATATATTTGTAGTTACCGAACTTCTGTGGAAGAACTTCTGTGTTCTTCCAGTTCGAAAGTTCGGAAGGGAGGTTTTCAGGTTGGTTGGTTTGTACGCTCAATGACCTATTTTTATGCACAGTAGCAGCTAATAATCCCGGCTTAACGTGGATTTCGAACCACAACGAACATCCATGCCCAATCCGAGATTCGAACTCGGCACCTTTGACATGCGAAGCCTGAACGCTAACCTTACAAACATCACGTGGGCTGGAGTTTTTCAGGAAACAGGAAAAGGGAAAAACTTTAAACACATAGTATACTTCTTTTGATATGGCAACATTAAATTAAATGATTTTTATATAATTAAATTTGAATTATGCAAAAATCGAGTCAAAAGTTCATAATAAATTTTAATAATGTATACCGATATTTAATTTTTTTAAATTATGTCTGAAAATTTATAATATTTCTTAATACTTTATAATAATGTTTAATAATTTTAGGAACATTTAATAACTTAAATAATTTTTATTAACTTTAGGAACATTTAATAATTTATAATAAAATGCTTAACAATTACTGATAATATTTATAAATATTGAATCATTTACTAAGCATTACATTGTAATTAAATAATTTAATAACTTACTGAATAATTAAATAATTTAATAACCTACTGAATAATTAAATAATTTATTGAATAATTCAATATTTTTTAAATAATGCAATAATTTACTAAATTGTTTTAATAATTTGTAAAGCTTAATAATTTTAATCATTTTTAATAGAGGCGTTAAGATTAAATTTATATGCTACGTTTAAAAAATTAAATTCAGTCCTATAAAAATAGCCTTAAACTATACAATTCATGTAAAAATTACAATTATAGAATATTTTTACTAAAAATAAAATGTTACTAAAATTGTATTCAAATAAATGATAAAAGAAAACACATTTTAAAACAAGTTACGTTATCTTTCTTTTCCAATTTGTATTAAGAAAAACACAACAAATATTATAGCATGTGATATACAAATGCCTAAAATAAGAAAAGATTTCAAAGCTAGATTTTACTGAAATCTGTGATTTTCAATAATGGGGGGGGGGGGGAGGATATATATCAAAACGATGCACATTTTCCTTTTAAAATAGAGTAATTCAAAAAGTAAACAAAATTACACCGAAATAGCAGGCTATACAAAACTTTAATTTGAAAAAAAAATTAATGTATTGCATTTGCTACTATGAAAAGTTAACCAGTGAAAGAACTATTTTAAAACATTGTAATACAATTGTATTGTTAAAGATGACACAATAGTTGAGGCATAAAATGTGTATTAATTACACTTCCAATATTTATATTTATATCACTTTTAATAGCAATAATTGAAGAAAGAAATATTTAAAAAAAAAAATTATAACTTGTGTTTTACCAAAATAATGAAATTTTTTCCATCTTCAAATAATAATTAGTCGTTAAATAATGCCATAAAAATGAACATGTAGTTAAAAGAATAGTCACATGAGAACATACAATACAACCACACCTCGAACTGCAATTACAATTTTTGCAGTTCATTCAATTTCCGAAGAAAAGAAATAACGTACCAGACAGAAAAATATTTAAATAATCAAATTAAGTACAATACAAACATCAAAAGCTATTTGTTTAAAAATCCAGAAAAATTAAAAATAACATTTAGAAATTCATTCTTTTCTAACGTTTTTCATATTTCCATAGCAAACAAGCACGTTTCCAAATTAAACTTTGTATTACCTTACTTTAAAAATAGGCTGAATAAATAGATTATGCTTACGTTAATAGTTTAAAAACAAGAAAAAGTCTCTTCGAGGCATTCAAGTAAAGAGGAACAACCTTGGAAAAAGTGGGTATTACTTGCTTGTATAATCTGAATACTTTGCAATTATGTAAATGATTTTTTTAAAGAATCTTATTATTTCTACTACGTTTTCTTTAGTGACGATACCTATTTCTTCCTTCATACAAATATATCAAATATATATATATATATATATATATATATATATATATATATATATATATATATATATATATATATATATATATATATATATATATATATATATATATATATATATATATATATATATATATATATATATATATATATATATATATATATATATATATATATATATATATATATATATATATATATATATATATATATATATATATATATATATATATATATATATATATATATATATATAATATATATATATATATATTGTTATTTACCGTTTTCATATTTTCACTCATGTACATAAAAATGGCCAGTTTTTTCGATATTTTTGGCAATAATTTTTACATGAGCAAAAAAACCACGCCAGGAGGGCGAAATTGGAGATGTTATTCGATATGCAATACATTGTCCTTTCTTATGCATGAAGCAGAAAAAATCAATCGTTGATGGGCGATGCTCAAGGGCAGATAGCTCTATGTGAAACGGCACTCGTTTTTTAACTTTTTATGTTTTATCGCATTTACACGGGAATTTCGAAACGGGGACGAGTAAAATACCTTAAGATGCCGCACAGAGATTTTAGTCAAAATTATTCTAGCCTTTTTTTAGCAACTGCTCAAAAACATGATTTTTCATGATTTCAACCTTATGCGCATGCGTGGTTTTGATGAAAACTTTAATGGTAGGACCCATGCCCACTAACCCGCACACAAAATTTAAACATCGTAGATCAATTCGTTTCGAAGCTATGCTGACCACGTACACTCACATATTTTTTCTAGACCGTTTTTTTGAAATCAGGAAATCATCAAAACGCGGCAAAATGCTTAAAAAAATGCTTTTTTTTTTCTTTTTTTTATCGAATGTTATATTTTCATTACCCTACGTAAATATATGGGTAATTGCCGAACTTTCGAACCAAGTACAAAACACATCTCGACAGTTTTTTGACATTACTTGACCTTGTTTAAAAGTAAAGATTTCTTTTTTATTCAAGGTACAATTCCATTAAGACTTCCCAATTTTCTAAAATTTCTCCTCCCCCAATGGATAAGTTGTTTTCTTTTTATTCGGAGCAACTGTTTCATTAAACAGTTTATCCAATATATCTTACTTCATCACCCCCACCATAACCCATTTCTTTCCTTCAGAATCCTTTCGAAAGATTCACTCGTCTCAACAACAACAGCAACAACAACAAAATGTAAAATAAACAAAAAACATTTCCCCAAACCCCCGGAATTTAAACTAGTCACGTCCCTCCGTAGAAGTTGTTCGACGACAAAACTTTTTCATCGGTTATTTTTTTTCCCCATCCCCAAATTTTGTCCCTTTTCTTTACCCACTCTTAACGGGAATTTATTCCCTTGACGAAAGCATGTGGATGTTTTCCTGTGACTAAAAAAACGAACTCTTTTTAAGTACACGCACAATGAGTAGAAAGAAAAGTAAAAGTATTTACCAAAATAGAGCACTGATGTTAAGGGCTTTATCTCCGTGTTTTTCAATCCGATAGATTCGATATTTCATAAACAAAGCTATTTGTTCTTACTTGGTTCTTTTTTTAGCATTGGAAAAACTGTTTTCCCTTTGCTATATGCTATATTTATAATATGTCATCATTTGATAAGTATTCGGAAAAAATAACTTTTGGGAGGTTTTTTAAAATCTTTCAGAAATAGTTATATTTTTCCTATCGTTATATCGTAAACCAAAAATATACTAGTTTCTAGATACAGTTGATCCTCAAATTAGTTACGAACTTAAGTAAATCAAATTACCAAATAGTTTATGAAACCGATTATTTCTAATTTAAATAAATAATTCTCTTCTCAACTCTTCCAGTTGTTTTTTGTTTTGTTTTTTCTGCTGTACGTATAAATTGTTTTTGTACTTTTTGTCTGAATAAACTTCTTATTTAATGTTATGCATTACAATTCTATAACAATACCAAAATTTATGCATAGTTTAAGCGTTATTAAATCGTGAAAAGTTTTTAGGCTTAGTGAAAGGTATCCATGGACAGGGTAACAAAATTGAGCTTAGAACAGAGCAACTGTTGAATTTTAATTTGAAAAGGATTTTATTAATAGCAAAATTAAATAAAACTAGTTGTAGTGTGACAATTAATTGACACTACAATACCTCTTCTCTCTCTTTACTAGCATTGTAGTACATATTTCCATAACTTCTCAAAGAATTAACACAAGATCGAATGTAAAAATTGTACAAATAATTGTCGGTTGTTTTGGCTCTATGTAAAATGGATTGATTGATTGATTGATTGATTGATTGATTGATTGATTGATTGATTGATTGATTGATTGATTGATTGATTAATTAATTGATTGATTGATTGATTGATTGATTGATTGATTGATTGATTGATTGATTGATTGATTGATTGATTGATTGATTGATTGATTGATTGATTGATTGATTGATTGATTGATTGATTGATTGATTGATTGATTGATTGATTGATTGATTGATTGATTGATTGATTGATTGATTGATTGATTGATTGAAATCGTAACCTATAAAGGTTAATCAATTTCATTAGGTAATAAAAATACGTCAATTTGGTGTTTTATACTTATAATAAACGACAAGTTCAAAGTTTGGCTAAAAAAATCTTTAGAAAAATGCATAAATTTGAATTATATGCAGACCTATTAAATTTTACCGATCCCTTCATTCTGATAAGCGACACATGTTTGTAGTATTCGTAGTTCCGTTTGGAAATGTTGACCATAACGTAGTGAAAAGATTACATGGTAAGTAGGTAATATTAAAGGTTAAGCTGTCTGAAGAAAATCTAAACAAACTGCTTAAATGTAGGATATAAGCTATTCTATATTAATTCGCACAATTAAGAATATTCTGAATTTAGAACAATTAATCGGTGCAAATATTGCAATAGACAAGTGAAGACTGAATGTTTAGGTAGTCCCTCAAACATCATTCTGTTTTTTGTTGTTATTGTTTTTGATAAAAGAATGAAGGGAATGCTAGGAAATTATGAAAATACACAATACAGGTCTGCCAGAACAAAAATGCCAGAAACTCTTCAGGGGCCATAGTACCCAAAAAATTATTTTCAGAAATTGAACAGCTAAAATTTAAACTATAGTAATTTTACATTGTGTTGATGGTAAATATATCTAATTTAACCTACAAAAATATTTTGAATAAATAACTTTTGATTAATTCAATTTATTTAAATTTTTTCAAACACTTTTCGAAATGCTACTCCTTCAACAATTTTAAGTATTTGTCCATGAAATTTTTACAATATATTCGTATTATAATTGTTAACAATGGTTAGTACGGATTTAAAAATGAAAGCTACGGAAAAGGTTTTGTATGTTTTTACACTAAAACCAGCAGAAAAACAACAGTTTGTTTTTTTTCCAAGTTTTCAACTTTTTAATTAAAAAAAAAAAAAAAAAAAAAAAAACCTTGGCACATCTTATTCCATACTAACTTTTGTTTATCAGATGTATATAAATACACTATAAAAATTTCCCAATCCAAATTAATTTTTTTTTTAAAAATGCCTTAGGGATTTAAACAACACTCAAACTGAAAAATAACAAACTGAGAAAAACAGTGTTAAAGATTTCTTTTTCAGCTGTGATAGTGTGAGAGGGTTTAAAAAATACAATACAACTTTTTATCCATCAAAAGTACAAGTATAAATTTTTGCACAGCTATTCAGAAAGATATTCTCCACATTATGGGATAAAAATTTAAATTTTCGTCATTTTTTGGGTACCATGTCCCCTTAAAAAAGAAACCTTGAATGCATTGAACTATATACTCCAGAGACCAGGCGTTCACTTCAATGGACACACTTATAATTTTTTGCACAATAAATTTTATTTTAAGGTCAATTATTTTTATGTTATTTGATCCCCAAAAAAAGGGAAAACACAAAAAAAAATGTGAATTAAAATCTCCTTGCAAGCTCAAGTCTCTAGAGGATATCTATGACTTAATATGTATCGACAACTTGGCTCACTTTTAAAAATTGCAAATATTTGGCGCTAGAGATTTTAAATCATCTACTCCCTTCTTCGTCGAAAAATTAAGGCTCGGTGAGTAGCCATTTAAACAAGAATGCTCATTATTTGGCGAGTTATGACATACTTGGCAATCGGATTTAGTTTAACTCCTTTTATGTCGATTTGTGAACAATTTACCATCTACCCTCTGCAGAACAGTAAATTCATAATCTACCACCATTTCTTTACATTCTATTAAAGGAAGAAAAAGAAGAAAAAAAAAGGGGGAAAAAAGGGGAAAAAAAACAGGATGATGTTTGATATCATAGCTAAACTTGCCGTCGCATTAAGGCTACAATCGAAGTTGAAACTTTTCACTACTCCGTATTCGTTAGATGAATAGTAATTCAACTAGCAATATATCACTTGTAGAGCTACAAATTTTATTTTCATCCATTTCATTCACATATAATTATAAAGAGTCCATTGACTAATTCCATAAATGCATCCTTGAGTATGTTCTGCACTCGTTAAACTCCAAAAACATAAGGAATGTAAAATGTACTAATGTGTAAGATAAATAAATTCCTTAAATAATGATTTCTCAAATTCCATGAATTATTTATTTGTATGGTTATTTCCAATTAAAAAATTTTAATACCATACAAACATTTCAAACAGTTACGCAACTAAAGATATTCTATGCTTGAGCAATTAATTGAGGCAAATATCAGTCACAAACAATTTTAATACGAGCAATTCTCTGGAAGACGCATGGGACATTTTCGCTCTTGTTTCTTCTCAAAAGAGTATAGAATTGCAAAATTATGATGAACCTATTTATTATGTTTTTGTTTTATATAAAATTAGTTTGTGAAAAAGTTACATAGAAAAATAATTCATTTAACAAGATGAAATACGCATTTATTATCACCGACACACGTGTCCCGTGCGTCGGTGTTATACGATGCATTTCTACTTATAAGATGCATTCTGTTATTAGACGCATTCCTTTATATCATTTCTACGGGAATTTTGGTAGTGGAGATATTTATAACATATTAAAAAGCATAGCAATTTTGATAAAAATCATTTAAGCCGTTTTTTGGCAATTGTTGAAAAACATAAATTTTTCAATGGCAGCTACTTATGCTATTTTGACCAAACCCTTTACGAGAGGTATGGCCATTACTAACCTGTATACCAAATTTGAACATCGTAAGTCAATCAATTCGGGAGCTATATTGACCATAGACCGACATTTTTTCTACCAATTTTTTTAACTCGGAATGTTCCAAAAAAAAAAAAAAAATTGGACAGAATCCAATACTTTCATTATTTTATGTTAAGATATGGGTAATTGAAAGTAAAAAGTGCAATTTTTAATGTCAATGTTAAAACTAATCAGCAGTAACTAAAAATAGCCACATGAATTCTTTTCGATCTATATATAAGCTGTTTCAATCTTAATGTTTAAAGTTATCGCATACTAAGTTTCAATCTTAAAAACTTTCTTGCACAAGATCAGCATATTTCCAAACTTCTCTTCTCGACAAAACGTTTCCTTCCGGTATATTAAATTGTGTTTTCGGGCAGGGACAATCGGCGTATCGTTTGCTAGTCCCCTCATAATCACACGATGGCGTGACAAGAAACGTTTACTGTCCAACAAGTAGGGGGAACAGGAGGGGGAGGGGGCTGTGTCCTTCTTTCAGTTTTTCGGAGGGTTACGTCATTTGTCGCCCGAATGAAGCAGCATCCGAGAAAGAGATGGTTATTTCAAACCATTTTGTGTTTGGTCACGGAAAGTTGATCGTTTGGGTGGTTTTCCCTTACTGAAGGTTTTGGGTTAAGTACTTTTTTGTGGCTTTTTTTTTTTTAAAGGTTATTTGTTTTACTATCATCAGAAAGATAAAAAATCTCAATAAAGTAGTAAATATCAGAAGTAATGATATCAACACATGACAATGTTAATAAAATAAGGAAATAATATACTTATAGTTATTTTCAAATACTCAATTTAACCTGTGGCATAACTTCGTCATCATCTTTTCTCTATATATAAAAGTGTGTGTGTGTGTGAAATGGGAAAGAAAGAGAAAATATTTATTATGATGTTGTTTATGCAATTACTACAGGAGAAAATATGAGTGTATAAAAGTCGAAATCGCATTATTATATTTAAAATATTGTTACGAATTTCTGTATATTCGTAAATATTTTGCAGTATTAATTATGTAAAAAGCAAAATTTATGTACATTTCGCATAAGGCAGTACAATAGTTTGTCTTTACTTCGATTTCCTGCAATGTGTCTCTTAATGCTTAAAAACGAGTTTTACAGAAATAATGCTAGGAAGTGAGTTTTACAAAGAGGAAGCCATTTAACATTCTGGTTAGTGGCAATCTCGCCAAGTTGGCGAGATAGAGCCAATTTGGCGATGGTGTTTGCGACTAATTTTGGTCGCCAAATTTAGCGAGAAATCGGCAAATGTCGCCAAACTTGGCCATTTTCGGTCCCCATGTATATGTATAGAGCTTTTCGACTACGATCTGGAAAATCCTCCAAATTTCTATCTCTAGAAGAATCGCAAAGTATTGACTTTTCTATATAAGGCCGGCCATGAGTGGAGTTATCTAGTTAGTTGACTGAAGTTACTGAGTTAACTGTCTCTCAATGAGCATTCAGAGTAGTTCTAAAAGCGAACTGCATTGCATTGTCTTTTGTGGCGATTTTAGAAGTTGTGTATCGAGTTTTTAACTGCTGTTGTGCTCTATTGTTGTGTAAAGAGCTGTATTGAGTCTATTAGAACGAGAAGTTCTGGAGTTGTAAAAGAATCTGCGAAGAGTTATATCGGAATAAATGTCTGCCAGTTTTGATCTACTTTGGCTTCAAGTCTTTCGAACCTATCCACCCAACAATATACTAGCTGCGTGACACTGCACCGCGCCGCTAGGGACCCGTTGTAAGACATGGAAGTTTACATTTTAGAAAAAGTGGAACAGATGTTTGGCGATTTTTTTCACTTGGCAATCAAAAAAATTTCCAAAATTAAAAACATGGTAACTAAAATAAAATTTAAATGAAAACATTATTAATAATAAATTTAATTTAAAATATAAATAATAATAAGCTAAATAACAATTAAATATAACTTAAAAAACAAACTCGTTTCCGGAAACCGCATTTATCCGGGACAAAACACGTCAAAAGTCATCTGTATATAATTGTAAAAATTGACATATTTATTTTATTTTATTTGTTAGCAGCCATAAATTCAATCGGGAAATTTTGAAGCATTTCCATCACTCGATTGTTAACTGGTTTGTGCTAGAAATTTCGGCCGCTGGACTATAAAAGAGGCGAAAAATTGAATCGCCAGATGAGTCGAGTGTTTGATGCTGTTCCGAAAGCATCGGATCTTTTGTTTACTTTCACTGTGCCTGAATTATCAATGTGTTCGAAGTTGTGAGTACCGAAAATTGCATTGAAGATTGATAACAATTATTTGTTGTTCAGAAAAATTTTGTGGCCTGAGAAGAAAGAATAAATTATGGTTTTTATTTAGTAAAACTGCTTCGTCATTTCCTATGAGAAAAATTCATAGCAATATATTATCACGAGAAGAAGAAGATAAAAGTTCGAATTAATTGCACATAAAAGTTGATAATGAATATGAAAAATTTATAATAAAAACTTTATTTTAGTGAGTTTAGCTTTTTTTTTTTTTTTTTTTTTTTTTTTTTTTAATATATAGATCAGACGAACAAACAACCAAGTGACTCATTTTTCAGGCTTACCTCAGTCTATGTACTTCGATCCGTAAAGTTTATTTATTTTGGTTATTCAGATGAAGCAAACCCTCGAGAGAAAATAGTCAATTTGCATTGAATTAAATTGAAAAATATAAATATAAATAAAATTTAAAAATTTGACTTGCATCCTTTGATTTCTTTGTTTAACTATTAGTCTACCTTTAAACGCCAGCAATATTGCTAAATAAACAATTTTTAGAACGAGCAAGCCAAATATTTATTTAATATTACACATTCTTTTTGGGTCAACAGTAAACAATTTCGGCAAAGGTAAATATATTCTCCTGAGGATATATAAAATCCATTATAAAAAAAAAATTATTTTACCGCTTTTTAAGATATTTTTCTATTTCTTAAGATGTGAATAAAATAAGCCAAACAATTCATAATAAATGTAAGATATACGATATTTTTAATCACTGTTTAAGCCATATTTTTGTTTAAAATTATTTTAGATTCATTATCTTTAGGTAATGGAAAATTTAATACTTTTATATTGTAGTTATTGTATATATGTTAGGGTGCGCCGTATATGCCACTAAAAAACTAATGTTTAAACTTTTAATGGAACGCCTTTTCAAATGATTTCTTTTGGTGAGAAAACACACGGGTAAAAATTTTGGGTAATTTAAATAAAATTTAGAGGTTGTTACCGGCAATTGAAATTACCACTATCATTTTTCCATTTTAAAGTATACAGATGTGAGAAAAAGAAAAATCTCCATTGACAGCTTTTTTATTCATTATAATCATTAATAAACTTATTACAAACATATGTAGTGTGTACAATGTACTCAGTGTACATATATTTTATTATGAATTGCGAATAATGAAACAAAACTAAGAGTTCGTTATTTATTTATTTATTTATTTATTTATTTATTTATTTATTTATTTATTTATTTATTTATTTATTTATTTATTTATTTATTTATTTATTTATTTATTTATTTATTTATTTATTTATTTATTTATTTATTTATTTATTTATTTATTTATTTATTTATTTATTTATTTATTTTTTCAAAGATTACGAACCCTGATGTACCTGTACACCCTAACTACTTAACATCTTCAAATTTGGCCAATCACAATACAATTTTTCTATTTGTGCAACCCCATGTTATTTTAATTTCATTAGTATTAAGGTTTTAGCCCACACCTCAATGACATGTATAGCTGTTGAATGACAAGCATTTTTTAAGTTTTGCCTCAAAATCTGCTTCAAATGAGGAAAATAGAAACATTGTTTCTCTTTTGGTTGGAAGTTGTCTATGATTCAGTGAGGAGGATATACTTATGAGCTATATCATGGTTTGTTTTCTTGTAGTAGGTTTTATCATTAAAGACAATGAAGTGTTGCCATGATGAAATTGATGATCTAGAAAACTTGTAGATAATTTAAATTAATCTCATAAACAGTAAGAAAAAATAAAATACATTAGTATGACACCAGTTTCAATGAACAACAGCTGATTAAATTTATTAGTAAGCAAAGAAAAATCACATGCAATTGCATCAGAAGAAAGTGAACAAAAACAATGAAATGGTTGTGTTTACACTCAAGAAACAGTTAAATGGTTACGATTAATGCAGTTTTATAGAGTGTGATGTAGCTTTTTTAATTAGAAAATCTAGGTTGGAAATTATAAATAAAGAGAAAAAAAAATTGAAGTAATGATTGCTATAGCCCATCAATTAAAGAAATATCTTCAAATTATCAATTTTAGTACTTTTTCAAATTTTACTTCTTCAGTTAAAATTTATATGAATTACTTGGACTTAAACCCATATAAGCTACTTGAATCATGATATATAAATGATCTAATAATTACTGGCTCAACAATTAAATATTCTTATAAATACATGAAACACATTAATTGTAATGCTTACGTAATGCTAAATTTGTCAGATTTGGCAGAGCTGGTAGCAACCTCTAAATATCATTTGATTTCAATAAAAACTAGAGGAGGGGAACATCGCACAACTTTCAATTACACTATAATACAGACGTGAATTTGTGTCATCTGAATTATATATATATTTTCATCATTCATTTAGTAAAAATGGACAGTTCGGCGAAATTTTATGTGATAATTCTGGTATGGAACTAAAAAAAAAAAACCTAATCAAAATGATGATTTTGGCGATATACTTATCAATAATTCTTACATTCCCCTTTCTTGTAAGTGAAACTGGGCAGAGATGTAAAAGCTATCGTTGATGAGGTTATGCTCAAGGAAAGAGAACTCTGAGTTAAGGGCATTCATTTTTCAACTTTTTACGCCATTGAAATATTTTTATGGGAATTTCGGAGGTGGGGATGTTTAGAACACCTTAAGAAGCATTACCGCAGCGATTTTGATCAAAATCGTTAGAGCCATTTTTTAGCAATTACTGAAAAATATGATTTTTTTTCAATGGCAGCTACCCTATGCGCATGCGTGATTTTGACTAAAACCTTAATGGTAGCTCCTTGGGACATCACTAACCCTCACACCAAATTTGAATATCATAGGTCAGTTTGTTCGGGAGTTATGACGACCACGTACACACATACACACAGACAGACATTTTTTCTAGATCACTTTTTTGAAATCAAAATGTTCCAAAACGTAGAGAAGTGCAAAAAAAAAAAAAAAAATCTTTTTTTTGACCGAATGTTATACTTTCATTACTCTATGTATTTATATGGGTAGTTGAAAGTAAAAAATTGTGAATTTTTTCCTCATCAAATGGAACATAATGAGAGGGTGTCCCGTAAAAAAGTCAACATCTTCGAATTTAAAACGCACCCTAATACTTGCATTGCGTTAAATATACGAAAAGATTGAAATATAATACTCGTAACATCAATAATAATTACCAGTGCTTCGCTGCGAAATTTTACCATTTGCCATTGTGCATTTTAGTAATCAATGAATGCATGTGCATTTTAGAAACTGTAATAACTTGGTTTACAATGTAATAGGGAATTGGGATACCCCACATTTGGACAAAACGTGGGATACTGGGATATTCCTCGTATGGAACGTTTCGGTACCTTTTCGACCCTTTAAAATGAGTTCATCGAGAACAATATTTCAATGTTTTCCTTTGCTGATATTTGTACCATATTTTATTTTGACTACGTTGAAAGTGGAACATTGGAAATTCTTCGTGGTGCAGAACGTTTCGACCCCTTAAAATTAGTTAACCGAAATTGGAATGGCTTATTTATCTATGCTTGCGCTTAGTTTAAACTTTCAGATAGGAAAATTATATTGGAAGTGGGAAATTTGAATATCCCTTAATCGAAACGTATAGACCCATTTCGCCCCTTTAAAATTCATTAATTGGAATAGCCTACCTTATTGACACTTGTATCAAATTGCAGAATTCTTACTTCATTGGAACTGGGACATTGGTGTATTCCACGTTTATAAAATTTCGACCCTTTAAAAATAGTTAATCTACAACGGAATAATTTACTTTTTCTATGTTAGTCCTTCTCGACATATATACCAAATATTAGAATTGTTGTACATTAGAAGTGGAACATTTGGATATCTCTAGTCTGGAACATTTGACACCTTTTCGACCCAAAAGGCAGTTAATTAAGCTCAGAATAGTTTACTTTTTCTATGCTTTTGTTGTTGACATTTGTACCAATTTTCAGAATTGTGACTATATAAGAAGTGGGAGAATTAGTGATAAGTGAGTAAGTCCGTTCGGATTTTGCCTTTTATATATAGAAATAAGTCCCTGAAACCTTCAGCTCCTGTGTCTCAACTACAACTAACTCCTCGAAAATATTTCCCTGCACAATTCCAAGCCATTGTTAAACCACAAACTGTGAGTCAAAAGATGGAGAAATTAATTATCTAACATAACTTTCATAATTCATCGAGCTTCATACTTACATCTCAACTCTCCAAGAATTTACAAACTTCCATTAAAATAGGCAAATCTTCAACAACCTCTTTGACCAAACTGTTATCCAAGGCTATTAAAATACGCGTGATTAATTATGATGAAGTCTAGAGTTTATTTTGCAAGGTAACTCGCATTAAGTACCTTAGACCCGTGTGCCATAAATCCCCACAGCTCATTCCGTATGGAATTCCATGGCAAACTCTGCCCACTTTTAGAATACTATAACAATATACTCTAACGAGACTTAGGAAATTCAGACAGAGTAGGTTACTTTATTGCACTAAAGTAGCTATGAGGTCCAATTACTTTGAAATAAATAAAAAAAATTGAAAAATACACAACAATAAAAAAAAAATCGTTATTTATTATTTTTTGACAGCTATTTTCATACAGAAATACAGAAACAAGCTTAATGCTTTATTGAAAAACCCATCTGATTGAGTCTCTGCATGGACTACAGAAGGGTCATACTATACCAAAATACCATTCTAAACACCTGATATACGAAAATTAGTCCGCCATTTTAAAAAAGTTTATCCAAATTTTCTTGCGATAACTAACTAGCATTTACTTTTCTTTATTTTAAAAAATACCATAAAACTCTACTTCTAAAAAAGACGACATACTGTATGTGTTTATCCATGGCACCACAAATATCTGCTCAATTTCTTTTTCTGTTTTTTTTTTTTCAATTTGCAACTAAAGTTCACCTGTTAGCTTTGGCGGGGAAAGCGACTCATTTCCTTGAAGCTAATGTGACGTCAAAAGATCTGAAATAAACTTGGCTTGAAACGCAGCAGCGGAAACCAGTTTTGCAAGTTTCTAGCAAATCGTGCCAACCAGCACACGATATTGCAATTGTCTACCAAATCAACGCCAACTATTTGGCATAAACCTCACAATAACCCTAGAAACTGAAAGATTTCTTGACGTCATAGATTTTGTTGAGTGTTTTGATCTGACTAGTTTTGGCTCGGTTATGGAGCATTTTCTTTTCTTAATATTCAAAAAACTAATTTTTTTTAAATAACTTTAGTTTAAATATTTGGAATCAGAAAGAAATTCTTCATAAAAAGAAACTAATTTCACTCGTTTTTAAAATATGCGAGAATTGTCCATGCACCGATATGGATCTTAAGATAATAAAATATTGCATTAAGGTTAGAAAAATTGTCGAGTTTTTTCAAATCTTCACGGTTTGTATAAGTACTAGGTCCCAAAAGTGGTTCTTAGGAAAAAGTCTGCATGCGTTGGGATGACACGTTACGAAGTTTACATTTGGTAAACAAGTTAGTCTTACTCAAAAATGCAAAAAAAAAGTTTTCGTCAAAATCGCATACACGCAGAAAATACTTGTAATTGAAAAAATAAGGTTTTATTCAGCTGTGTGTGTGTGTTGCCGAAAAATATCTGCAACGATTTTAATTAATTTCTTGAGCTGGTGATAGTCCTGAGTATAGAAATTCATTGCCATATATTAAAGTTTAGTTTTTTTTACGATATTCTTTCAGTTGTGTTATTTACTACACAACGAAAATTCCATCTTTATATATATATATATATATATATATATATATATATATATATATATATATATATATATATATATATATATATATATATATATATATATATATATATATATATATATATATATATATATATCTGCATGCAAAATACATTTCCTGTACCATTATTTATATCAAATTCAAATGCTTTTACAATAAAATTCCTTAAGAATTTCTGAGTTTATAATAGAGCTAGTCGGAATCCTAATATTCACTAGAGTACATAACTGTTCATGCCAGTGAAATCTTTAAAAGCACTATTTTGATCATGAATTGCTTCTGATACATTATTTTCCACTACGCACATAAAGTGTAGGTACAACCAATCAATACAACCGGTTCTTTTTAAGCACTTTCTTGATCTTCTCTATATATACAATGCAAATCCTCTATTTACGATTCTCCGCAGCGAACGCTTACCCCTACGTATTTGTGCAATCCCTTGACCCAACGAATTCCCACACAATTTAAGATTTAATACAAACAAAATATTTCAATATGAAGTATCTTTTTCGTAACAACTCTATGACTATATCGCACCTTTCGAAGTAATTTTCTTTTTTAAGCAGATCATTCTTAGAGTTTTAATAAAGAATATCTCAAAAACTAAAAGTTTTGAAAATATAAATATATTTATTTTATATATATACTGTTGCGCGGATGGGTTCGAAAGGCTTGAAGCCAAAGCAGATCAAGGCTTGCAGAAATTTATTCCGATATAACTCTTCGCAGATTCTTTTACAACTCCAGAACTTTCCGTTCTAATAGATACAACACAGCTCTTTACACAACAATGGAACACAAACAGCAGTTAAAAACCAGATACACAACTGCTAAATTCGTCGCAAAAGACAATGCAATACAGTTCACTTTCGCAATACAGCTCTCTGAATGCTCGTTGAGAGACAACTAACTCAACTCACTCTCTTGGCCGGCCTTATACAGGAAAGCTTCCTTCGCGAATCTTCTAGAGATAGAAATTTAGAGAATTTTTCAGATCGCAGTCGAAAAGCCCTATACAGGTACATGGGAACCGAAAATGTCGCCAAGTTTGGCGACATTTGGCGATTTCTCTCCAAATTTAGCGACCAAAATTAGTCTTCAAAACCGTCGCCAACTTGGCGATATTGCCATTAACCATAATGTTAAATGGCCTTCTCCTCGTAAAATTCTTTTTCCAACATTATCTCTGTAAAACTCGTTTTCAAGCATTAAGAGACACATTGCAAGAAAGCGAAGTAAAGACAAACTATTGCACTGCCATATGGGAAATGTACATTAATTTTTCTTTTAACATAATTAATACTACGAAATATTTACAAATATACAGAAATTCTTAACATTATTTAATGAGATCATGGAAAGCCCATCATAAGTGAAATGCAGACGTGTAAAAATAATTGGTCGATCCTTTTCAGAGGCAACCATTTACGCATTTTCTTAAGACGAACCCACGACCGTCTTTTGTACAGATGAGGCAAAGAGTGAAAGTCAGAGAAAAGACAATTATTGGCTCATAAACAAAGATTGAAGTCATGACGGGATTTTTATTATTAAAAAGAGAAAAGTGAAAAATTCCTCCTTATGTTAGGATCTAATTTCAATAATATTCTCGAACTAACAGATTGTTGAATATTACTAAAGGTGGAAGAATTAAGGAGGTCTCGATTATGTGGGAAAGGTTTGAGTGGTCTAAAAAAAGTGGTCTGAGAAAGAAGTGACCATCGGTAGAAAATATTGGTTGGAGCATTACGAAATCATTACATTTATGTAATTAATTTAATGAGTTTTTTAAGTAATAAAAGTGGGGGAAATGTTTTACCATGGAAACGGAAGGATCTCTTGACGTCACAGCTATAAAAGTAGCGTTTTGATAAGAAAGCGATCGGACCAGGTTTTCGGGCATTTTCTTTTCTTAATATTTAAATAAATATTTTTTTAAAGAATGTTTGTTTGAATATTTGGAATCAGAAAGTAATTCTTCATAAATATAAACTAATTTCACTCGTTTTTAAAAAATGCGGGAGTTGTCCATTTTGTTGAAACATACATTGTTCCAAAGATTTTTTCAAGAAAATGTAAAATCTTTTAACTCACTTTCTGAGTACGGAAAGCTAAACCGAAATTACTTTCCAAAGTTAAATGCGTATGTAAAAGTCAGTATGAAAAAGGTTTTACTTACATCAACCTTCATTGTACTGGCCATTGAGGCCCACTGGCCAACCAAAACTTTAACTCTACGATCACAATTCTACAGAATGTACGGTCACAGCACGCCTTCTGTTATTTCGTTATTATTCAAAAATTATTATTACGACCGCTTTTAAACATTTGTCGAAATTCAAATGTAACAAATTCTACCACTTGACTTTCCTAATGACTGTTTCAAGAGCATGCACATTTCGAAAATATTTGAAATAGAAAAATTAAGTGGCTTTTCCGAAATAAAGCGGAGAAAATATAAGTACGGGAAAATAAGACATTGCTCCTGGCAACATTTGTATCCGTCTCTCAAACCTTTAAACAAAATTTCATCTAGTGTCCTTCATATTTCTCGAACAAAAGAGGGAATCACCTTTTTTCCCATGAATACAAATGAGAAATGCAACTTAAAATTCGGACCAAGATGATAAAAAGATGATAAATTACTTTTTTTTTTCCAACTTTTACGATGTAATACTTCCACGCTGATTACAATGTAAAGGTTGAGTGGGTATTTTTTACTTTTCCTGCCCTTTTTACCAATTTAAAAAACATTCGTTCTGTATTATTTGTGTCTGCATCGAGAAGGCTTCCGGAAAATGTCTCTAGTATGTTTAAATTTAATGAAGATAATTCTTTCACTTTTCTTGTCTTCTTTTGCATAAAATATAAGTCCACTGTAACAACTAAGAAATAAAAATTAATAATTGGAGATTCTTAAATAACTCAGTTCAATATGATTGCCAATTGAAAGAAGATCGAAGACATCACATCGCTACTTCAGAGTTAAATAGACACTAAACTTATTTAGAAATGTAACTCGAATTTTACCTGTTTAACTAGTACAGTAGAGTCCTGATTATCCGAGTTAATGTGAACCAAGACCAACTCGGATAACCGAAAAACTCGGTTAAAGCGAAAATTAAAAATAAAATAAATCGTATCGGTTTAAATGTATGTTTTGACAAGTACAAATGTTGTACTATAGATAAACCACATGCAATTAATAATATATAGTAATGCTTAAAGAGTTCTCTTACTTAAGACCTTGATCGACGCGATAGGAGGAGCAGTGTCATACAATGAAAAGGAATGTAAACATTTTGTTTTCTTGAGTGTTTGAGAGATCAAGTACCAATTTTTTTCGGTACTAGTTTTGACAAAGGAAAATATCAGTGGTAAAAGAAATATTATCTGGCTCGGTTAAAGCGGAAACTCGGATAACCGGGGCTCGGATAATCGGGATTTTACTGTACATAATTATAAACACTCACTTATCTCGCATTTGATACTAGTTTATTTTTTTCTTTTCCTGTTCAAAATTTCAGTTTCAAAAACTAATCTTGAATTGCTAATATAACTTTACAATATAGTCCATGTTCTAAACATATAACTGTGTTTTACTTTTTCATCTATCAGACACAAAAAGTATTGTATTGGAAAAAAAAAAATAAGGTTTGTTTGTTTTTACGTTTATTGGCTTAAAGGCGCACTCTACCCTAAAAAATTGTTCATTTTCTATAATTATAGTTTGAAATCTTCTAAATACGCATGCAAAATTGTAAAACTGTATTTAAGTTTTTTAATGAATTTTTTGTGACATTTTATGTTAGATGTTAGGATGATCTTCTTAAGAAATGAAAACTTTAAATCGATTTTTCTCATTGTTCATTTTTTGTTGATAACAGGTTTTTTGAAACGTAGGGCTTTTTTTTTTTTTTTTTTTTTTGAGAAATCTTAAATTTTTAGAGCATGTTGTGAAATATGTCTATTTTATAAATTTGCATTAATTAATTTGCATTATTAAATTTGCACTTCATTATTTTTAACACTAAAATAAAACTATTGTAGATTTATAGAATTTTTTTTTTTTCTTTTTTTTTTTTTTTTTATTACGAATAAACATTTATATTATAATTAATTACTATGAGTATTCCAAACTTTAATGCTAATTATTATATGATATAGTTTAAAGAATTTTTAAGAACAAATTGTGGGGACAAATTTTAGTACTTAAAAAAGCCTTAACATTTAAAAAATGTGTAAAAAAAAATTTAATTTCTAACTGTTTTAAAAAATATATATATATATATATATATATATATATATATATATATATATATATATATATATATATATATATATATATATATATATATATATATATATATATATATATATATATATATATATATATATATATATATATATATATATATATATATATATATATATATATATATATATATATATATATATATATATATATATATATATATATATATATATATATATATATATATATATATATATATATATATATATATATATATATATCGCTATTTTATATAAATAATAAGGGAAATTCATTTTTAAAATCCTTTACATTAACTTTGATTTTGTGTGTAGTTATGTTTGTCGATGGGGTCAAATCTGTGGAGGCTTAATTAACCCCCTTACAGTCATCCAATCGGGAATCCAATAACCTTAAACTTGGCAGATAGATTCGATGTCAATTACAATGCATTCTCTCAAATACAAAACTGCTACTGTCACTAAAAAGTCGCTTTTACAGAATACTTGCCGTCTTACCAACTTGCCGTCATCCAAGCGCACTAAAATAGTTTTTAACCGACCATTGGAGAAATTCTTTCCTGATGCCAAAATTTTTTAATCAATAAATAAATAACAAAATTGTTTTATTCAGAAAAAAAAAAAAAGATATTTGCATGTGAGTGCATAGTTTCACTTTCATTTTTAATAAATAAATTTTGGAACGTAGTTTGGCGCACATTTTGCTGATAGAAATGTTTTTGATATTTAAAATTAGATCCAAGCACCAAACATGCGCTGTTCACAGAATCGGCGCTGCTTTGATGAATATAAAAATTGTCAAAGTATATAAAGGATTTATATACAAATTTAGTTTTTATGAGTTACATTATTTTATTTAAAAATACAATGATACAAAAAAAAAAATGGATGGTAGAGGATCCTCTTAACATGAGCACTATTTCTAAAAATGCAAAATCGCGAAGATATTTCTCAGTCTATCCATCACGCTGGAAATTCTACCATCCATAAGTCTGAAAATGCTTAATATATTTTAATGGAACTAAAAAGGTGTATGCTATTAGGGTATTATTAGTATGCTATTGGATCCTAACAAATTTTCAAATATGTACAAAGGTCTGGAAGCTTAGATTTTATTTCCTTTGAATATGGTGATAATGAATGGTTGCTATGGGAATAGTTGGAAAAAACAATTTACGAGAATTGATATAAAACGCTAAATTTATTTTACTCTTAATTTTATTTTCTGTTGCCAAAAACTTTGCTATATCAAATGAGTTTATTTAATTAATCTTCCGTTTTGATATTGTGATAAACACTTATTTAAAGGTTGCATTTAACTATATCATGTGTAAAGTCAACATTCTTGGCAAAAACTGGAAATGGACAACAAAGAAATTTTTTTACAGATTTATTAGTATTTTTTAGGAAATATTAAACTTGGGTACACTTTAAATTCGTTTTCGTTTAAAGTTTTAACTGATTTTGCTGTTTTCCGTGGGAGTTTTAATTGTATCTCGATAATACATACATTTTTGAAAAGTTAAAAGTATTTTATAAAAACATATTTCAGTCCTGAACGTTTGAGTTCGGTTTGTTCGGCGTTTAGGCGTTTATATCTCTATCATCTCACAAATGCACTTGAATTTTAAAAAAATGCTAGCTGTTCTAGCTAAAGTATTGTAATTTTTGGAAGTTTTCCTTTTTGCTTCGCATTATGGAGATTTGCAATACGTTTTCAGTCGAACTCATGGCACGAAGACAGTGTTACGAATTTCTGTATATTCGTAAATATTTCGTAGTATTAATTGTGTAAAAAGGAAAATTTATGTACACTTCGCATAAGGCAGTGCAAGAGTTTGTCTTTACTACGCTTTCCTGCAATGCGTCTCTTAATGCTTCAAAATGAGTTTAACAGAGATAATGCTGGAAAGCGAGATTTACAAGGAGAAGGCTATTTAATATTATGGTTAATGGAAATCTCGCCAAGTTGGCGACGGTTTTGGCGACTAATTTTGGTCGCCAAATTTAGTGAGAAATTTCCAAATGTCGCCAAATTTGGAGACCATTTGGCGACTCTTTCGGTCCCCATGTACCTTTTAGACTGCAATCTGAAAATTCTCCAAATTTCTATCTCTAAAAGATTCGCGAAGGATTAACTTTCCTATAAAGGCCAAGAATTGAGTTAGTTGTCTCTCAGAGATCATTCAGAGTAGTTCCGAAAGTAAACTGTATTGAATTGTCTTTTGTGTCGATTTTAGCAGTTGTGTATCTAGTTTTTAACTGCTGTTCGTGCTCTCTTGTTGTGTAAAAAGCTGTATTGAGTTCATTAGAATGGAAAGTTCTGGAGTTGTAAAAGAATCTGCGAAGTGTTATATCGGAATAACCCTTAATATATGCAATACCAAACACACAATTTACATATTCCATCAGTAATTAAAAACACTTTAAAATAAAAATGCTTTCTAAATTCTAAGTAGTCCCCATTGAAGCACTTTCTTTATTATTTTAATTAAATTTTACCGATCCCTATAATCTGACCGATTATAATTAATAAAATAGTACTTAAGTGCTTACATCTTCAAAATACTTTCAAAACCTTGTTCTTATTATTTGTTAGGAAATATTTTAAACGCAATCAAAATTTCATTTCTTAACAAAATATCATTTCAGAATCTTGAAATGTAACTGAAAGCAAAAGCGATTTAAACAACATTGTTTTATTAATCTCTTCACTTAGATTACTATAGAGTCTCTTTTAATATATAAAAATGTTCCAATAGCAATTTTTAAACATTTTTTTTTTACGTCTTATTTAATACAAAGGAATTTATTGCGCAATGTTATTCTTCATACTCAATGTTATTATTTTATTAAGGTGATTCTTCAAGAGAAAATAACTCTAATTAAATATAAAAACTCCAATCATAACATAATATTAATAACCATTTTTTGATGTCTTCCAATTAATGAAAGAATAGTACTTAAAAAAGAGAAAAACAATTATTTTAAGAAGGATACCAACTTTGCTATCATTTCGATTAATTAAAATAATTCTAAAGAAAACATTTTTTGCAACTCCTCTTTGCAAAGATACACATTTTAAACATAAAATGAAGTCTCATTTGAATATCAAACAATATAGCTCCTAAATACTAATACAATTATTAGAAGTTTCTTTAAACATAAAAGTACATTAATTTCCAGTAACAAGCGAGAGATGGAATCGATGGAAAAATAGTTCGCTTTTGTTCTGCCGTCAATGTATTCAATAAAAGACATCCATTAAAGAATTTTTGAATTAATCATCTAATATTTGAGTCGCATACTTTAATTAATTCAAACTTAGTTTGAGATGAAACCTTTTAAAAGAAATTTTTTTTTTCTTTCATAAAATTAGTCATAAAATTAACTACTAAAATTTGTTTCAGATAACTAATGAATAATATTTTTTACTTTGAATTACCCAAATGTATACATAGGGTAATGAAAGTATAGGATTCAGTAAAAAAAATCAATTTTCTTTTCTTGCATATCTCCAGGTTTTGGAACATCCTGATTTCAAAAAAGTTATCTAGAAAAAAAAATCTCTCTCTCTCTCTCTCTCTCTCTCTCTCTCTCTCTCTCTCTCTCTCTCTCTCTCTCTCTCTATGTGGTCAGCATAACTTCCGAACAAATTGACCTACGATGATCAAATTCGGTTTGCAAATTGGTGATGGCACAGGGACATACCATTAAGGTTTTCGTCAAAATCGCGCATGCGCATAAGATAGATGGCAATGAAAAAATCGTGTTTTTCAGTAATTGCTACAAAAACGGCTTCAACGATTGTAATCAAAATTGCTATGGTAATGCCTCTCGATGTGTTCTAAACGTCCGCACCTCCAAAATTTCCTTAAAAATGCTTTAATGGTGTAGAAAAATAAACTGAGTTCTCTTTCCTTGAGCATACCTCATCAGCGATCGTTTTTTCTTCTCTCTCCAGTTTCAGTTATAGGAAAGGATTATACATACAAGAATTATCGCAAAAAATATCGCTAAACTGGCCACTTTTGCAAAATGAATGATGGAAATATAAAAACGGTAAATAACACAAATACAAGTCCAGTATTATAGTGTAATTGAAAGTTGTGCGATGTTCCACACCCCTACTTTTTTTTTTTTTTTTTTTTTTTGTAAATAACCCTGATTTGTGAGTACTTGACAAACTTAAAATCTTGAAAAACGATCATTTAAAGTTATTTATAAAATTAAATTAGAAATTTCAAAATATTACTTCTAAGATTCATTAAGTATTAAAATAAATGTTAAAGAATTATAAGAGTTCTGTAATTCATTATCAGTAATCGAAAGTCTTTACTGGTTCCAAAGACTTAACAATGGTTCTAATACAAGGCGACGACATTTGAATACTCCGAAACTTCTTTCAGGCAAAAGCGATCACTTTTGCTTCATGGTTCAAGTTTTAAAGTAACGTGGTAGATTTTCTGATATATTCTGGGCTGCTATTTGCATAAAAGAAAGGGGTGACAATTGCTTTCCTAAAACTGTTCTATGACGAGAACTTATTTTGAGGTTAGTTGAAAATTCTAATTTTACTTTTGAAGTTGAGTGTTTAATTGCTAATTTTTTTATTATGATTATTATTATTAAATGTGTAATGTGATTGACAAGCTATGTTTGACAAAAAAACCACAGGCTGTGTATAAAATGCATATTTCCTTGAATGAAAATAAGTCTTAATTATTTCTTCACGATTTGGTACAGAGGACATAACATAAATAAGAGAAGTGAATCGACGAAATTCAGACAAAAATAGGCTTTTAGTAAAGTAGGCTTTTCTCATAAATAACTTTTCAAATAAATATCTTAATCAAAATAGTATTTTAAAACTAAACAAAAAATATCTAATTTTATAATTATAAGTCTCATTGGAATGAACATTTTAACTAGCTTCATTGCCAATTCTGTGGCAGAAATTACTACAAGAGTTAAGCTCAACACTGACTAACTGACTCACTCCGTAAAGATGAGTCTTTTTATTTATCTCTGTTCACATGATATGGAAATTAGAATGTTATTGTTACGAATTTTCTTCTCGGAGATAGGTTTCGGTTTCAACATTTTTTTTTTTTTTTTTTTTTCTTTTTTTTTTCCCCGCATTTATAATGAAAGTAGCAACAGTGAAGAAAGGAATTGTCTTAAGAAAAACAAGGGATGTGGAACATCGCACAACTTTCAATTACACTATAATACTGACGATATTTTTTACCTCAATTCTTGTATAGGTCTTTTAAAATATATATATATATATATATATATATATATATATATATATATATATATATATATATATATATATATATATATATATATAAATCACTGTGGTAATACCTCCTAAGGTGTTTTAAACATCCTCACTTCCGAAATTCCCGTAAAAATGCTTTAGTGGAGTAAAAAGTTGAAAAACGAATGCCTTTAACACTGAGTTCTCTTTCCATGAGCATACTTCATCAATGATAATTTTTTCTCCTTTCCTCAGTTTCACTTATAAGAAAGGATAATATAAGAATTATAAAAAAGTATATCGCCAAAACTATCTATTTGGCAAAGTTTTTTTTTATATATATATATATATATATATATATATATATATATATATATATATATATATATATATATATATATATATATATATATATTCTTATATTATCCTTTCTTATAAGTGAAACTGAGGAAAGGAGAAAAAATTATCATTGATGAAGTATGCTCATGAAAAGAGAACTCAGTGTTAAAGGCATTCGTTTTTCAACTTTTTACTCCACTAAAGCATTTTTACGGGAATTTCGGAAGTGAGGATGTTTAAAACACCTTAGGAGGTATTACCACAGTGATTTTGAACAAAATCGTTCTATACGTTTTTTTAGCAATTACAGAAAAAACATGATTTTATCAATGGCAGCTACCTTATGCGCATGCATGATTTTGACGAAAACTTTAATGGTAGGTCTCTGTGCCATGACCAACCCGCACACCAAATTTGAACATCGTGGGTCAATTTGTTCGGGAGTTGTGCTGACCACAGACACACACACACAGACAGACATTTTTTGTAGTTAACTTTTTTGAAATCAGGATGTTCCAAAACGTGGAGAAATGCAAAAAAAAAAAAATCGATTTTTTTTTTTTTTTTTTTTTTTTTTTTTTTTTTTTTACCGAATGCTCTACTTTCATTCCCTATGTATACATATAGGTAATTGAATGGAAAATAGTAAAATTTCGAGAAATTACTGTAAAACTTACGCTCAAGTGCACAAAATTACTTTTAGAAAATATCAATTACAAATTTTTTTTTTTTCACTCTTATAATGATAGTGGCGACAGTGGAGGATGGAAATGTCTTGAGGGCAGCGTTGCCAGACGTAGTATTAACAACATGGATAATTGCATCACTTGACTGTTTCAGAATTTTTAACTGTTTCGGGATCACAATAATTTTTCTGTAAACAATGCTGGTAATTTTGTCGGATAAATTTTTAGCTCTTACAGAACTACACCTGATCATTTTAGTAAATACACATATCGTTGCTGAAAGTCAACGTTCATTGGTTGATTCGAATGTTATCTTTAATAATGATTCGACCAGAGATATATTGGTGGTAAAGCGGCAAGTTATCAAAAATAGTCTGAAATCCCGATGATTTACGTCAAGATAAGTTTAAAACAAGAAATCGATTTTACATTAGAAATTTAAATGCCCCCCCCCCCCCCTCCCACAAAAAAAAATTATTTTTTTCCCTTCTTGACTTACTTAATCGTAAATTTTAGTAATTTTAATAAATATATAGCTCAATACTGAAAATCAACGCTCATTAGCTGATTCAAATGCTATCTTTAATCTTTATTGGGCCACAACTGCCTTAGTAAAGCAGCAGATTCGTATAAATTGTCGAAAATCCCGAGGATTTATGGCAAGAGAAGTTTAAAAAAAGAAGTCCATTTTACATTCGCAATTTGAATACCCCCTCCCCTCAAAAAAAGTTATTTTTCCCTCCTTGACTTTAATTATCGTAAATTTTAATAAATACACAGCTCATCGCTGGAACTCAACACTCATTGACTAATTCTTTTAATAACGATGGATCAAAACTGCCTTAATAGTAAAACAGCAGGTTCTCAAAAATTGTCAAAAATCCCGATGATTTACGACAAGAGGAGTTTTAAAAAAAAAGTCGATGTTACATTCGCAATTCAAATGCAACCCCCCAAAAATCTTTTTTTGCTCTTTGACACTAAAAATCGTAAATTCTCACTACACAATCTAATTTATCCATCCATTGTTAACACCTCGATACTTTTTTTTAACATCTTTTCCTATCTAAAAGTGCCCCCTCTAAATTATTTCATCGGGAGGTTGTACTTTACGAAGCAATCAAATCTTAAGGAACAGATTGAGTGTGATATAAATTAACAACGTTCGTTTGAAAAGCAGAGAGAGGGGGGGGGGGTTAAAATCCATCACTCTAAAAAAAAAAATCGTCATTCAATCTCGCCAGTGTTAACCAACAAGTGCGGCGTCAAATGAGTTAATTAACGCCCAACTGAATGCGCCAAAAGAAGCGACTTCAAAACTAAAAAGGAAATGAATGAATAGTTTGCTCGGGTTCACTCTATAAATTAATTTATTTTTATGCTTTGTTCCTCATGAGGTAATAAGTTGACGCGAGTCGTAATAAGGCAAATTAAAGTGTTCTTTTGTTTGAGGAGTTTTCGCGAGTGGGCTGCTTTCGAGCAGAGATAGAGTGTTGTAGTTGTGAATTGTGCGGGCATGTTTCAAAGAAGTGTCAACTCTCTTTTGAAACATTTTTTTTTTTTTTTTTCTATTTGCTAACTGTACAGAGTAAAAGGGGATTTTATCGAAATGACTTACCTGTAATATGTAAAAATGCTAATAATGGTTTGAAATGAATTGTGAATGAGTTAGAAGGAGCGTTCGTAATCTCATCCACTGACTAAAGGCGTCAGTTGCTCCCTCGCTTTTTACAATTTTGATAATTTTAACTAAGATATTATAAAACTTTTAATCAATCCATCCTCCCTCACTTTAGAAACTTTTAGACAACCAATCCCAGTCGTTGGTAATTTAATTGAATATTGTTTTTGTTTCCCTGGAAATTATCTTTCGATAACAATTTGGTTTCCTATCACGTACCGTCAAAATTTGTATTTTTTTCCAACATGATATCATTAGCCAATAGAGCGCAGTTTCTTTATTACTTTCAATTACCCATATGTATATATAGGGTAATGATAGTATAGCATTCGGTCAAAAATAAATTTCGATTTTTTTTATTTTTTTTTTTTTTTTTTTTTTTTTTTTTTAGTTAAACTGACCACGTAAACACAGACAGAAATTTTTTCTTGATCAATTTTTACTTTCAATTATCCATATATAACACATAGGGTAATGAAAGTATAGAATTCAGTAAAAAAATTTATTTTTTTGCTTTTCTCCTCGTTTTGGAACATCCTGATCTCAAAAAAGTGATCTAAAAAAAATGGCTGTCTGTGTGTGTCGGTGTGTACGTGTTCAGCATAACTCCCTAACAAATTGACCAACGATGTTCAAATTTGGTGAGCAGGTTGGTGATGGCCCAAGGACCTACCATTAAGGTTTTCGTCAAAATCGCGCATACGCATATGATAGAACCATTGTGTTTTTCAATGATTTCTAAAAAACGGCGATAATGATTTCGATAAAATCGATGTGTTAATGCATCTTAATGTGTTCTAAACATCCCCTCCTCCGAAATTTCCGTAAAAATGCTTCAATGACGTAAAAAGTGGAAAAACGAATGCTTTTAGCAGAGTTCTCTTTGCTTGAACATAGCTTATGAACGATCTTTTATTCTCCTCTTCTCAGTTTCACTTATAAGAAAGGATAATATAAGAATTATCGAAAAGTATATCACCCAAAATTTCCATTTTAGCTTTTTTTTTTTTTTTTTTTTTTTTTTTTTTTTTTTTTTTAAAGTCTTATATTACAATTATCGGAAAAAATATCGCCAAACTGACCATTTTTTCTAAGCGAATGATGGAAAAATAAAAACGGTTAATGACACAAATCCACATCAGTAATATAGTGCAATTTAAAGTTGTACGATGTTACACACCCCTAGTTGAAATCAAGATGTTCCAAAACGTGGAGAAATACAAAAAACAAAAAAACATAGAAATTTGTTTTGACTAAATACTATACTTTCATTATCATTACCCTATGTATACATATGAGTAAATTAAAGTAGAAAATAATTTTGGGTTAAACAAAAAGCATTTTTGAAAATGGTGGACAATAATTTTAACAGCCTTGATTCGTCTTGGAAATAATCCTGCAGACGAACTTTTAAATATACTTTTTATTTATTTATTTATTTATTTATTTATTTATTTATTTATTTATTTATTTATTTATTTATTTATTTATTTATTTATTTATTTATTTATTTATTTATTTATTTATTTATTTATTTATTTATTTATTTATTTAAAAGGAAAAACTAAGCATTAGATGAGATCTTTTTCCCTCTATGGTGGCGCCATCTCCATTATTCAAAGAAAACTAATACTTACTGTGTGATTTGAAAAAGAAGCTTCATAATTTCCTCAGAGAACACATTTTCTTTAAAGAATAAAACTCACAGATTATTTTTTATATACGGCAAAACATTTATGTGAATGCGTGAACAGGAATGTGTAATTTCTTGAATACCAAAGCAACTATAGAATATTGCATATATGATATGAAAAAGTACTTTCAATAATATTTTTAAAAAACAAAATATTATATTTTATAAAAAAAAAATCATCCGTTGCTGAACTTAGTAAATTATTAAAATTAATAAAGTAATATTTTCACATTAAAGAATAAATTACAAAAAAAAATCTGTAGAATCTATTTAGTTGAATCCTTTCGAGAGTATATTTTATTAAGGAGAATTTAGAGAAAAAAAATTAAACATAAAAAAAAAAAAATTTAAATTAAAGATGAAAATTTGTGCACAAGAGATATATGGACTACCTTTAGAAAATCAAATATAGTTGCTCTGCCTATTCCCACGTTAATCAACTTTTTACATCGAAGTCATGAAGCGCAAAAATATCAAGAAAAAAAATCAACTCAATTACTTAATGTACAGTATAGTCTTAAGTTTGTAATCCTGTATTTGTAATAATGCTGCCCTGTTTTTACCAGAATATACGCTACACTAATTAATAAATGCAAAGCATGATTCCGATAAAATATTGCTTTAAAATATTGAATAGTTATTTTGCTTCTTTCCAGAACTTTCTTCGCTATCAAAAAGATGCAAAATAACTATTCAGTGCAAGTGTCAAAGTAGTCCTACGCATTTTTATTTTCTCATTTATCATATCGTTAAGGGTCAACAACAAAAAGGAGAGTTTTAAGAGAATGCGAAAAACCAAATTGTTTTAAAAGGTAGTCCTTGTACGGATCATTCCCTATACTCGCTATGTTACAATCTTCTAGCCCAGTGCATTTAGAATCTACTTTGTAAAACCACCTTGAAATTTGACGGATAGATACGAAAATGATCACTTGATGAAATAACATAAATTAAAATTTTGAAAGTGGATTGTTACGAATTTCTGTATATTTGTAAATATTTCGTAGTATTAACTATGTAAAAAGAAAAATGTATGTACATTTCGCATAAGGCAGTGCAAGAGTATATCTTTACTTCGCTTTCCTGCAATGCGTCTCTTAATGTTTGAAAACGAGTTTTACAGGGATAATGCTGGAAACGAGTTTTTACAAGGGGAAAGCCATATAACATTAAGGTTAATGAAAATCTCGCCAAGTTGGCGACCTTTTGTCGACATTTTCGGTCCCCGTGTACCTGTATAGGACTTTTCGACTGCGATCTAGAAAATTCTCCAAATTTCTGTCTCTAGAAGATTCGCGAAGGAAGCTTCCCTTTATAAGACCAGGAGAGTGGGTGAGTGAGTTAAGTTAGTTAGTTGTCTCAGCGAGTATTCAGAGTAGTTCCGAAAGTGAACTGTATTGCATTGTCTTTTGCGTTGATTTTAGCAGTTGTGTATCTAGTTTTTTAACTGCTGTTTGTGCTCCATTGTTGTGTAAAGAGCTGTATTGAGTCTATTAGAACGGAAAGTTCTGGAGTTGTAAAAGAATCTGCGAAGAGTTACATCGGAATAAATCGGGTGAGTGAGTTAAGTTAGTTAGTTGTCTCAGCGAGTATTCAGAGTAGTTCCGAAAGTTAACTGTATTGCATTGTCTTTTGCGTTGATTTTAGCAGTTGTGTATCTAGTTTTTTAACTGCTGTTTGTGCTCCATTGTTGTGTAAAGAGCTGTATTGAGCCTATTAGAACGGAAAGTTCTGGAGTTGTAAAAGAATCTGCGAAGAGTTATATCGGAATAAATTTCTGCAAGTTTTAATCTGCTTTGGCTTCAGATCTTTCGAACCCATCCACGCAACAATATTTTAGTTTAGAAATGGAATCGTTACGTCAATGCATATTCAGTGGCTCCACCTGGTTTCGCCATTTGCTATTATAATTTTCATTTATAATGTATAGACTTTAAATGAAAACAATTTATGTCATTTCATTAAGTGATCAGTTTTGTACCTACTCACCAAATTACAAAGTTTTACACATAGTAGTTTCTAAATGCACTCGGCTAGAAGATTGTAACACAGAGAGTATAGGGAATTATACTTACAAGAACTTACTCTTAAACATAGTGAAGCCAATAGGCACCAACTTTTAACTTTCATCTCGGAGTGAATTTCTAAGAGGAGGGGAGGGGGATTGGTCTAAGATTTGTGAATACCACATTTTCATCATCTATCAGCAGCCGACCAAACGATATAGTGGTTAGCGTGCCAGCCTTTAGACCGCGAGGTTGCGGGTTCGAGTCCTGTATAAGACATGGGTGTTTGTAAATGTATGTTGGCTTGTTAAATGACGAATGTTTCGGCGCATTATAGCTCTTGTGTTGCTGACGGCACCAGATAATCTAAAAACAACCAACCAACCATGATCTATCAGCCACTGAATAAATTTAACTCACCTCCGTACCACGCAATATTTTTATTTTTTTCAATCTGTTTGAACTATGTAGCAATGTTGTTTGTATAAAATTAGTTCAGAAACATTGTATGGGAAAGTAGAATCACTAACCAATTCCATTCATCCTTATAAAATAATTTATTTCAATATCATGCATTATTTTACAATTTTTATTATATTGCACTAAAATGGAGAAAACAAATTTTGATAATCCTGGATAATAATTAATGGAAAAGGGCCTGTACCAATAATCTTATTCCAATATCGTACCATATTTTTAAATATATATTTTTATTAAATTTCCCAAAAGAGTTGCTACACTTACTCTATTCTCATTCGGGGAAGAGTAGTTAGTATCAGTATACTTTACAAATAATTGGTGATTACTTTCTATTTGTATGTGATTTTTTTTTTCTTTAGAACATTTCAAAAGGACCTTTTTACGCAAGATTTTATATTGGAAAAAACACATTTTTACAGATTTTTGTGGCAGGGAAAATACCTTTGCCCCCCTCTGTTGGTAGAACGAGGGGGGCTAACGACCTCTTTGCCCTAGCATGAGGTAGCTGCCATGGAAAAAATTAAGTTTTCCTGCGATTGTCAAAAAACAGCTCAAAAGATTTTCACCAAAATCCCTGTTGTAATACCTTTAAAGGTGTTATACGCATCCCCACACCGGTAATTCCTGTAGAAATTCGATACAGGTGTAAAAAAAAAAAATTAAAAACGTATATCTTAAACACAGAGTTCTTTTCTTTTGAACATCTCCCATCAAAAACTGTTCCTACTCTGTTTCACTTATCCGAAAGCGTAAAGTATGAGCAAAGTACATTCGTATTTTTTTATTTATATTAAAATAATTATAGTTAAACTGTCCATTTTTTTAAATTAGGGAAAACTAAAACAAATAACACGAATCCACGGCAAATTTAAATGCAGTAACCTGTAGAATAGTATAATTAAAAGTTTGTTACTTAATACCTTACTCCACGCCCATTAAAACATAAATCTATAAATACCTGGTATTCCAGGAATTAAATACTCCCCTGGAATTCTATGTTCATAAACCCAATTAAACGGGAACGCGCAATTCGGCACGATTAGAATTCAACTATGTGCCAAACTACGCCAACACTACTACGACCGCCAAACGAGAGAGAAAAAAAATCGAACGGTATTTAATTCATTCGCCATCATGTCCACACTCCATCGACCGCGGTTCATTAGTAGTCCACGCAGTTGTAATCGTACACCTGTTACAGAGATTAAGATGGAGCTTAGCCGGAAGGAATTAAATGCATTAAGAGCTGAATATTTCGACTGAATGGCGATTAGACCGTAGCGAAAGCTCTCAGCAGACCTGTTCTGTGTATGTCTGTGTTGTTTTAATTGTATTTATGCAACATTGTTTTGTTATGTTGCAGTTATATTGTAACCCGGTGTTCTCCATGACCCAATGATAAATGGTATATTTGAGAGGGATTAGACTCTCTAGCAGTGTTTTCGGAATCATTCGCAATGGAAATTAATTTTCTTGACTGAAAAAAATTTATGGACTACAACGTTGTTTTCTTCGCGAACTGGCGGCGTTTTTACACTAGCTGGCGAAGTTTCCCGAAAAAACAAGTGCAAACGATTTTACAGTCAGAACACACAGAACGGTCGCGAAATCTCCCAACCAGCCCGCGTGCTGCCAACCCTTTCCCCTAGCCTATATTATCGTTGCCGACAAACAAACCTAATAAAAATGAAAATGAAAAGAAACAACATTCAGAACTATTTACAGGAAAATTGCGTAACAGTATACAATGCTAAGGTGGATGGACAGACATAATATTCATAAAGTTATAAATAATAATCATAAATGTTATTAACAAAAGTGAGCCAATTATCTTTTATTTCTTTGGATTTTAAAATACAATAAAATTATCTGACAATGTTCATTAAATTATCATTTACCGCTAAATATATAAATATCTTAAATATACCTCATGTTTAATACCTAAAATATATAAATAAAAACATGTATTTATTTTTCCTTTAAAAGAGCCAATCCTTATACAAAACATATTCAGAACTAATATTACTTTTGTACATAAGTACAGATACAACCTGTATTTTCTTAATTAACTCGATGTGAAAGAAGACAATCTGTATTCTAAAGATATATTTATTCAAAGTAATAATTTTTTTTTTGAGCGAAATATCTTCAACTCCCTTCTTCTCATAGGGACATGACATGTGCAATACCCAAAACTATTTAAAATTATTTTTTAGACTTTTCATTAGTTGAAAAATAAATTAGTTTCATATCATTTGAAAAGCTGAAATATCAAACAAAAACAGTGAAATTTCATCTCCTCGTTCACTTTCATTTCCTCCCAGTATTTCAATGATTTCAATTACAATTTTTTGCTTTACATTAAAGAGAATTCAATCACTGGAAAATTATTTCCCTGATTCCTACATTTCAGACGATAATCGTCACAATACACAATCAGCGAACAATCTCAATGATTTATGTCGCTGGCATTTTATCTAACTTCGAAAATCAAATATCTTTTTCATTCACTTCCTTCAATTAAAATAAATTTAAAAAACAAACCTGCGTCCTACATTTCCGAAGTGAGTTGTAACTTGTCATTAGGTATTTGAATATACAAGTTGTTCGCTATTACGAGATAGTATGTGAAATCCACATTTCTAGCATACACCATTTCAAATCAAAACTATCCGGATGTATAATATCACCTAAAATAATTAAAATTCCATCAGAAAGGTGTGAAATGATCTACTCCTATTCAAAAGCATTCGTGACCTATATTTTGGTCCGAATTTTGTTTTTGTTTTTAAAAAAGAGCATTCGAAAAATATACCTCGTGAAACGGGGTTAAAAGCCGTTTATAAGAACATCCGGTCACTGTGTCGACTTATGTCACGGCTCTTCAGTTTTCTTTCTTTTCTCTGCTTCTTTTTCTTTCCTTTTTTTTTCCTCCGCTTCTTCGGTTACGTTACGTTGTTGAGTAATCTAAGTTGGTCTGACCTTGCCTTTCTCCAAATGCGTTTGGCTCCTTTCTCATGATTGGTAACTTTGTTTCGAGGGTTACATCGGTGAAAGTTGTTCGTTTTCTGTTGTCGATTTTCGCACGTGAGCCCACACGTAAACGGAACTAACTTTACAGAGCGGTTCACTTGAATACCCCGGAAAAGAAAGTACCACATAATTGCTGATTTATTCTACGTGGAATGTAACAGTATGGTACAACGTTTCCCAAACTATTGATAGCCATCCAATATTTCTTGGATCGTGAAAAGTTATCCAGTACTTATTTAACTTGTATAAACTAAAATAGGAACAGAAATTGCAAATCCCGTAAAAGGCATTGATGAATCAGTGAAGTACTGTACATAGCGGTATTGCGGTTGACAGCTGAAAGCCAAATTCAATAAATACCGTTATTTTCGACTGCGAAAAAATCTTTCCTTAAAGTTTTTTTCACCATATATCAAAATAAGTTGCGTTCGTGTCGATGTAACACTTTTTACGACACTTCATTTATTCAGGTGTTAATTGTTACGTATTTTGAGGAAATGTGATAATGAATCATTTTTCTTTCTATAATGGATCAATTTATAATCATCTGACGGCAGTAACCCATGGGTAAGAGAGAAGGCTGATTTACACATTACCAATCGACGATACAGATGAAGTCTCCAGAAATAAAATGCCATTGACTAGCAGCGTGTAAACGCTCTATGACAATCACTAGAGAAGCTAGTTTGTCACTGGAATGGCAGACAGCTCCAATAGATTAAACATTTTCTATTTGCTAAACGTCAACTTCCATCACAATTCTCTCATGTGAACAACAACTGGCGACACAATGCTCGTTCAATGACTGGATTGTTCCAGTTACTGTCATTGTGTAAACAGAAATCTGGCATTCCAATCAGTACGTAACAGTAACCTTCCAATCAACTTACCAGGTGGCATTCGAGCCACTGGCAACGTGAAAATCAACCTTAAGTAGTTTCATAAATTGGATACTACAGTTAAATATGCGTCTTCAGAATAAAATATTTGAATAACTTCAAAATAAAATTAAAAATTTTGAGAAATTATTCGGTAATCTGAAGTGAATAACACAGGTCAGAGAAAAAAAATTATCTTAAATATAATTACATAATTTTATAATTTTTTTAATGCTAATTGATGAAAAAATAGTTAAAATATTCTATCACGTACAATTTAATTTCAAAACACATGTACAATACGTACTACTTTTATTTTTAACAACATAATATTATTTATATGATCTTATTAAAAATAATGTTGCACAAATTGTCTGTATATAGTGTAAATAGTGACGTATTATTTTAAAATTCTATTGTAATTTATTTTTATCTTATTTTATTTATTAACAGCGATTGTACAGGTTAGAAAAAAGTAGCAATACCTAAAGCAATCGAGAAATTTCGAGATGTTTCTTTTCCGACGAATTGGCTGGAAATTTTGCGAATGTCCTCTCGCGCCAAGGATAAATAAGACTGGAGATCGGGAAAGTTTTCGGATTGACTTCGGACTTCGATGAAAGCTGTTCGCTTTGTTTACCTATTGTAGTGAGCTTGGATAATCGCTGTATTCGAAGTTGTTGTTGTTGAAGGTTGTGTTGAAGCTTAAGAGTGATTACACTGTCGCCTTTGAATAAATTCTGTGAGTTTTCTGAAGTGAATAAATAGTAGTTTTCATCTTAAAAACTGTGCCATCATTGCCTCAGTGGAAAAATTCATAACAATAAGTAGGGAGGGACTTTATAAAAAAAATATTACTAACAAATTATTTTCTGTTGATACAACATTGAGGTTTTTAGAATAACATCTTGATGCATTTTTATACACTTAAAATATATAAATATTATGATAATTATTTTTTAAATATTTTATCAAGAAAATTAAAAGAGCAAGACAAATGACCCATCCCTCCCTCATGTACGAGTGGGATGGGACATGTGTATGAAAATTAAAATATATGCATAACTTTCAAAAATATTATGAAAAAAGAACAGAAACAGTTTTCTCATTTGTACCTAAGGTTTATTGTGTATTTTTAAACCTTTATTTTATCATAAAATAAATTGCCTGATTTCTAACTCAGTTAAAAAAGTTATTCCCTGTGATATTCCCAGCCAATTGCATTGTACTCATAGTTATTTTGCTGGAGATATCATGGGGGATCGAACATGTCCCATCCCTCCCAACACACAACAATTCAATAAAATAACATATTATTAAAAACATGCTGGGTTTAGGCTTAAACTAACTGCTAATTCATAGAAGTTATATTACTAGATACAAAACATTAAAAACAATTATGTTAGCAATAATGAAAGATATTGAAAACTTATATTGAAAATATAGAAAGGTACTTACATTTAGTGTTGCAAAATACCTTTTTTGTTACGTAACTTTTTAAAAATCTGCAACTAAAATGATTCCGAGATAGAAATATGAAGCTGTGGTTACTTCACCTGGCGGAAGAATTAGAAATTTAAAAAAATGTTTTACTTCGAAGTTATTGCGGGTGTCCCATCCCACCCTACTCTCCCTTAGATTTAAAGTAATATTTTTCTCTGTATAAATTCTATAAAAGGAAGAATAAACTATTATTTAATTAGGTTTTTTCACTAAACTAGCAAACTGACAACAGTGTAGAAAAAGAAAACAAATTAAAATATGACAACTAGTCATTTTGGGGCAAGTTTGTGTCCTCCTCTACCACCTACCATAATTCTCGTTTCACTGTTCTGCGATTTTTCAAACTCCTATACTAAACTTCAACTTAACTAGACATCACTTAGACGGTAGATCGTCACAGTGCTCATAGGTATTTAATCCATTTTGGCGGAGTGAAGACATAATTCTCGCCAAACCTTATAGCCTTTTGTTCTCTACAGGGCTGAGGTTTGGCGAACATTATGCTTTCACGCAGCCAAAATGGATTAAATACCTATGAGCACTGTGACGATCTACCGTCTAAGTGATGTCTAGTTAAGTTGAAGTTTAGTATAGCTGTTGTTTTGATCAGTTCTGTGCACGTGTTTAAAATTCCGAGCTTTGAGAAAAATAATGGTTTTTTCTTTTAGTTTGTGTTGCTGTTAGAGTTACATGGCTGCAGTTTGAGGTAATTTGAGAGAGATATTTATGTCGCTTGGTGCCGTAATACCTATGGGCTTTGAGATCGTGTAGAGTTATACATTATATGTACATACAAACCGTAATAAACTACAGAGATGTATTTGACAGACAACATATCCATTTATTTATACTAAGTCCATTACTTTTAACATGAATCATGCTAGTCAAGTAAACAATTATTTCTTAAGTAAAATCCTCTAAACCTTACACTGGGTAGGTTGAAATCAAAAACTAAATAGATAAAAATCACGAATATCAGGTCAACGGGAATTTAGGGAAGTACTCAAAGTTTTGCACTCGGGGGTATGAGGGGGTGCAGTTTATAGGGCTTGGTTGCAAACAACATCAAGTGGGAACATCTCCGATTCCATACGGTGGGCACCAAGGTACAACGCCAGTCACTCCTTGAGTCAGTTGTCCAGAAGCACAGGAATCCCCGAGTCAAGCAGTCAGCTCAATCTCACTCTTTTCTCTCGTCCCCTCTGATGACCTTCTTGCATCCCACCACACATAGTCAGTCCCCCTGACTAATGCAATCTAATTATCTGTGAGTCCAGAGACGTGTATGTCTAAGATTAGCTAAGTTCCATAGCAAACCCGCATTGGTTTAAGTGGAGCAGGGGGGGAAATCGCCCCTTTAGTTTGCAAATTTGTGTGAACAACACAAATTAAGAAAGAGGACGTGTATGTTTTGCCTAATGTAAAACCGATTATAACTTATCAAATAAATGTGTCATAACATATTATGAAACTTGGTCGACAGAGAAAATACAAAAAATTCGTGCATCCTTTGCGAATGGAACAGCTATAATAGAAAGAAGCATTAATTAATTGAAGGCGAAATAGACTGATGGGCAACTACAAATTTAGGAACTCTATGGAACAGCGTTCTGAATTTTTTATAGAATGTAGAGAAAAGTTAGTAGATCATGAATGCACTGGTGTGACGAGGGAAAATTGGCCGAAACTTATCAAAAATCGACTCTGAATGCGTTGAACTAAATCCGATTGCCAAATATGTCCTAACTTGCCAAAAAGGCAATACCCTTTTTCACCTAATAACCTACCGCAATTTATACAATGAAGAAGAGTGCAAACTATTTCTGATCTCTGACTCGGAAAGCTTGCATCTTTTAAAAGTTAAGCCAAATATTACTTAGATAATATTTACTACCAACTCAGCTTACTTTTAAAAGATAGGAATGTATTTCGCTCGCGAAGTGAAATCGTCTGCTCAAAAAAATGCTCATTATTTGTAAAGTTATGGTTGGTTGTTTGGTTTTTTTCAGATTATCTGGCGCCGTCAGCAACACGAGGGCTATAATGCGCCGAAACATTCGTCATTAGACAAGCCAACATACATTTACAAACACCCATGCCTATCACGGGACTCGAACCCGCAACCTCGAGGTCTAGAAGCTAGCACGCTAACCACTATACCGTTTGGTCGGCCGTAAAGTTATGACATATTGGCAATTGGATTTAGTTCAAGTAAATCAAGGTCGGTTTTTGAACAGTTTTGGCCATTTTTGCCTCGCCAGACCAGTACGTTCCTAATTTACTTTCTTTTCTCTACATTCTATAAAAATTGCAGGATGATGTTCGATGGACCATCTACATTTGCAATAACCATTTTGACTAAAAAGAAATCATTGAAACCTGAAGTCAAAATATAAGTTTGATTAACCATAAAACGTTTTGCTTACCGCTTCAAATAAAATTGATAAAAAATGAAATTTGGAACTCAAATGGAAACAAACAAAAAAATCACGGAAATCTTTCAAACTAATGTTAATCAGCTTTATTAAGAACCAAGATTACTCATATTATAAATCTATTCTGGAATTAAAAGTATTTTATCATCTGCTGCAGCTATTTTACTTTGTTAATGAAAGGCGTTATATCATCAATATTCAAATCGTTAAATAAAAATAACCATGTCTTATTGAAAATCTATGGCCCATTTTAATATTTAGCGATACATTTAAGACAGTATTAGTTTTGTCCTTTCTAATGGCTCAAAATGACAAATTATTTGCAAACATATCTATCTACAACAATTCGTTAAAGCTTTTCAAATATTAGGACAGTTCAACAAAAGTAGTCCAGTGGAGATTTTTGATCGCATTTTCTTCAACCTCGCGATTCTAATATAGAAAAAAAAATCAATCTTCTCACTGGAATCGGGTATTGTCAGATTATCTACCAGCAAAAAAAAAAATTGGAGTTTTCTTTGCCTAAATCAATAAACAATATAACTTCTTATGATTACCGGTATATTTTCTTTGACAGGGTCTTTTCCTTAGAGTTTCAAGTAAAAATTCCTAACTTTGCTTGGAAAACGCTAAATCTGAAATGTACGTAATCTTTACAGCGACTGGAATAAACTTTAACAACAATAAGATTGACGAAAACTTTTCATTCCATTCCCAATTCATTAGAAAAATAAACATGAGAAGTACGACGGCCCTTACCAGTTCAAATGAAATTTGCTTCTAAACTAACTCCTTTGAAAGTATGAAGTATTCAGTTCAATAATATCTGCATTTTGGTCCCCTGAATGATATTAAAAAGTCGCCTTTCAACATTCTCCCTTTATTACACCCTTTGTAATGAGGAGGTTATATTACGAAATCAAGTTTATGTAATGAATAATTTTTAACTAAAAATGATCTATAGACTTAAAGTAGAAAAGTAATGAGCATTTTGCATTGCTCGGAATTTTGATTGCGTTCAAATTCATTACAGGAATAGGCTCAGAACCCAAAGGCATTTTACTGCAATCAATCTCTAGACATATGTATTAATGTCTGAAGTTTCAAAATTCGTATATTACGTTTCAAAATTAACATTAAGCAATCGAACAACTGCATTCAAAGAACATACTTTTTTATTTCACTAATTGGTTTTGATACAAAATGAAAAGATTGCACTTACTCGCCATTATGGATTAAATCAAGGAATGTTGGAGATTACAAAATGTTACTGCTACTTTTTACTTTCAACTACCCTTATGTACACGTAAAAAAAAAATCTTGCATTTCTCCACGTTTTGGAACATCCTGATCTCAAAAAAGTGATCTAAAAAAAATGTCTGTGTGTGTGCACGTAGTTAACATAACTCCCGAACAAATTGATCTACTATGTTGAAATTTGATGTGTGGGTTGGTGATGGCACAAGGACCTACCATTAAGGTTTTAGTCAAAATCGCGCATGCGCATAAGGTAGCTGTCCTTGAAAAAAAAATCATGTATTTCAATGATTGCTAAAAAACGGCTTTAACGATTTTGAACAAAATCGCTGTGGTTATGCCTCTCTTAAGGTGTTCTAAACATCCCCACTTCCGAAATTCCCGTAAAAAGGCTTTAATGGTGTATAAAATTGAAAAACGAATGCTTTCAACAAAGAGTTCTCTTTTCTTGAACATAGTTCATCAAATATAATTTTTCCCCCTCTTCTCGGTTTCACTTATAAGAAAGGATAATCGAAGAATTACTGAGTTTTAATCGTTGCTTAAGGAATTGAAATGAAGTAGATGATTCATGAACTTTCAGAAGGTCATCTCCTGCTTACACCAAGATCCGGCACTTCTACCTTTTCTTAACTTCTCTTAGACTCCAGTACTGTTCAGAATTATAAATGAATATGATACATTTTTACATAAATCACACGGCCACGTCTACTAGCAAACTATTTTGACTGAAGTCATAATTAAAAAATTGTACGATTATTTTTATTTGCCTCCTTTCAGATGTTTCTCTTCATTCCATAAACGTTGTCAGATTCACTTTCCAGATTCAATAATGGACTGAAAATGTTTTACAAAAAACTTTTTCTGTTCCAATACTCAAAAACTATGTTAGTTGTTAAGTAAGTTACCTTAAAATATATGCAAAGAGAAAATGATGCAAACAGTTTAAATGAAGAAGCACTTTCGTTTTGATGAACAATTCAAGCAGTGGATGCATAAAGAAACATTAGTTTATTCACAGACAATTTACTTTGCCCGATTATTCATGTTATTTTCCTCAGATCTTATCCAATCTAGTGTTAGCAGCTAATAAATCAAACCATGTCACTTTCTATCTATTCAAATGAGGTACTGATAAACATTGTATTCAAAACACCAAAAAGAATTTATAGCTTATAATACCATTAAAGATTTCCATAAAATCAAAATAATATCTGGTCTAATGTTGGATCATAATTCATTTCTCATGACTCATACTTGTTTACTACATCAAAAACTTATAATCTCCTCACGAGTAACAGTTCCAATTCAACGATTGGGCTAAAACTATTTGGGAAATAGATGTAGACTTTAGTTCAATCCACGTGGTTTATAATTGTAACTCATTCACAGTTCTGTAGGATAGTTAAGCTGTTTAACACTCATTTTATGCTTTCTTATGTCATCCAAATTAGGTTCAATGACAGGTAAACAAGAATCTTTTATCTTAATGAAAGGCGTATTAGTTACTGATGAGCCATTCGAGTTTTTTCAGCATGCCAGAAGAGATCTTTTATCGTATTTAAGTAATAAAGATAGTATTATATAAAAGTTTATTTTAAAAAAGAATATGTTAATGGCTTTAGTACATTGCAAAAATTAGGCCTCTTTCACACGGTGCGGATGCGAGTTCAGGCCCGGAAAAAGTTTTACCAATGTACTTTGAATGGAGCATGTGTGGGAAGCACTTTTCGGGCCCACCTTCGTGCGGAGTCATAGAAGTCAGTATATCTCCGTAATTTGCATCGATAACTTCATTTTGAATTAACTAATTAAATTTTTATTTATTTAAAGTGTATAATGCGAGTTTAAAAAAAAAAACTACTGGGATCTAATTCATCTATGCCATAATTGAATTTGAACTTAATTTTGAATCTTGACGTTTTAATAATAAGTCAATAATTTTAGATACTTACAAAACAAAATTATATAAAAAAAAGTACTTCAATCAAGTTTTCAATTCTAGTCGGTTCTTTGTTATCAAATCATTGTGTATCGTTTGTCGTTAAATTTAAAATGAATTACAAATTGAATTATAATTGGTGCAGAATTATATCCTTTAGTTAATTTTTAATTAATCAATCCTCAAATGAATAATTGTTATGCAGATACGTTAGTTTTCTAACACTTGTTAAGTGTGAAAAAATTTTAATCTAATTATACGACGTAACGGCTAGCCTTTTCTATAGTTATATGTAATCGTTAATGTTATTTGAAGGCTTATTCAAGTGCGTTTCAGTTTTTCTAACAGTGTGTCAAATGTGTTAAGTAACATGTAACTAAGGGTGTGGAACATCGCACAACTTTCAATTACACTAAATTACTGGTGTGGATTTGTGTCATTTATTGTTTTAATATTTTCATCATTCGTTTAGGAAACATGGCCACTTTGGCGATACTTTTTGTTATAATTCTTATGTGGGTCCTTGAAAAAAAAAATTGCTTTTGGCGATATGCTTATCGATAATTCTTATATTATCCTTTCTTGTAGGTGAAACTGAGGAGAGGAGAAAAAAAATATCGTTGATGAGGTATGCTCAAGGAAAGAGAGCTCTGTGTTAAAGGCATTAGTTTTTCAACTTTTTAAGATATTAAAGCATTTTTACGGGAATTTCAGTATTTTGGATGTTTAGAACATCTTATGATGCATTACCACAGCGATTTTGAACAAAATCGTTAGAGCTGTTTTCTGGCAATTACTGAAAAACATGATTTTTTCAATGTCAGCTACCTTACTGCATGAGCGATTTTGACGAAAACCTTAACGGTAGGTCCCATGGCTACCACCAACTCGCACACCAAATTTGAATATCATTTTTCGTATCAAAAATTTTTTTTTTACCAAATGCTATGCTTTCATTACCCTATGTATACATATGGGTAATTGAAAGTAAAAAGGAATTGAACAACTTGACACTGTCCTAAGCTTGCCCTTAAAAACACGGTAAGAAGGTATATATTAATTAATTGTTAATTAATAAAATGCGTTTGCATATACACCCCTATACTTCTGTTTCCTACTTAGATAAAAGAATTATAGGAACCGTAACTTTCTTTTTTCCATACCTTAAAATTATATTCTTATAATTAAACAATAAATCTCAAAAAAATAACTAAATACTTTTAAACAACACCATCCACGTACAGCGTTCATTGAGTGAAAATAATAATCAAACTCTTCAAAAATGCGGGCGAAACGTCCGCAGATTTGGGCTCGTGTGAAAGGCTATGCGTTTGCAGGCCTGCGTCCTCACCGTTATTTATTGACTTTAGAAAAAGTTGTATGGATTAGCCTCTATATCTTGTAAGTTTTCTTTATCTGTTTATTAAACAGCTTGCGTCTACCTATCGTAATCAAAAAGTTGAGTATCCTAAATACTTGAATTAACAAACTGAAGAAAAGGTATAACAGTTGAAAGGACTTGACGACTCTCTTTAAACGCGGTGTACAGAAGAATAAAGGCTCTCCCCCTTTCACTGAGGCAATATTTACCTGTATAATGCATGATCATTAAAAAATATCAGGAGGTACGGGTAATATACGAAAGTAGGCTATCAGATAACAGTAGACAATCGTGTATTTTGGCTATAATTGAAAATTTTAAAAAGGATTTTTGAGGCCATATCAAAAGTTAATTGAGACAAAATTAATAAATCTTTGTGCACACAGACAATTCCCGCATTCCCCCCAATGCCTTGAAAAGTTGAAAAGGCCATAAACAAAAAAAATTCTGCTCGATTGGCTTTTTAAATCTGTAATCAAACTTTTCCTGTTAGACGTTGGCGAGAAAACGATTCATTCGGCTTGAATTGAATGCGACATCAAAGGCTTCTCAAACATCTTGACTTGAAATGCTACAGCGAAAACCAGTTTTGCAAGTTTCTCGCAAATCGCGCCAACCTGTACGTGATATGGTAATGGTCTGCCAGCTGCAACTATTTCAACCCCAACTATTTGGCAGAAACCTCACGATAACCATAGAAACAGTAGGATAACTTGATATCACAGATTTTGTTGTGTGTTTTGATCGGACTGGTTTTGCGGCATTTTCTTTTTTTAATATTTAAATAACTAATTTTTTTAGAGAACTTCTGTTTAAATATTTGGAATCAGAGAGAAATTCTTCATAAATATAAACTAATTTTCCCCGTTTTTACAAAATGCGGGAACTGTCCATTGTATAATTTGTGGCAGTGTATTATGTCTAAGAGTAATATGGTAATGGATGTTTTATTGGTAATGAGAGCCTAGTCATTTTAAATTTATATGATATGTACTAGGAAGCTCCGCCCCCTTCTCGCTGACGTTCTTCAACCCCCGGGATTGCTCTGCAATTCCCTTGAGCTCGCTTCACTTGCGCCAAAATGAGGTATTTAAAATAAGCCCTAGCAAAAAGCTATTTCAGCTGCGTAATCAATAAAATCCTTGAAAAGTGATATTGTTCCATGAAACTAAAAACGTTGGATTATTTATGGTTTACTATAATACTTGTAACGTCATAATCCTACGTTGAGACGAGATTAACAGGGACAGTGAGGCAACCTAGTAGAAGGTCTCTTGAAAACAATAATAAAAATAAACTATCTCATGGCTCCCGATAACCTAAGCGGTAGAGTATCGAGATCGTAACCAGAGGATTGGGGGTTCGGGCCTCCAAATATCGGTGTGTACCTAATGAGGGCAGGTGCACATTAAATCTGTCGTGGCCTCAATGTCCTCTCGTTGATGTGGTGGGGTCGGAGAGAGGGGTAACACTAGAAGATTTCGATCTCGTATTCTTCTAGATGCTCAAAATTACGAGACGTATTTGGCTGTGTTAAGCACTTTATAAGTGGCAGAAATAGACAGTCGGTAGTTCCAAAAAACAAAACAAAACTATCTCATACAAATATTAAAGAAAGATCAGTTACTTCAACAAACAATTAAAATTGTCGGACTGGTTTCGCAAGATGCGCAAAAATAATTAAAGTTGCACGTCGAATATAAGCAATCATATGTTTACATAATCTTTTTTGTGATACTTAAAAAATAATACAGAAAAAGTCCAATTATCCGGCATTCAATTAATCTGAATTTTTTTAAAACAAGTTTAGTGGGAAAATTGGCACTCTTTCGTCATTTTTTTTTTTTTTTTTTTTTTTTCCTAATCTAATTTCATTTGAGATTTCAAAGTTGAGTAGTGTTGCCATTCTTTATTTTGATGGTTTTTAATTTATAATGGTGAAATAGCTTTTGCACTGATTAGAAATCAATATATTATTATAAAAAATAATTTTAAAAAAATAACGTTTTATCACGAATGCTGAAATCCTTATTCAATCTACATCTAATTTTCAGCATAGAAATCTTAATATTCTTAATCAAAATTCTGTGCTCAGTTTTTATCGGCATATATATCCGAAAAACGTTCACAAAAATATATTATGATTATTGCCGAATATAAACAAATCTGGCTTTGTTTCAATTGTATACGAAACAGAGTTTTGTAATCTAAATTCGGTTCAGATTTACTCTACGGTAGATAATTTTTCCGGAAAGTCTGGTTTATCCGGAATTCTAATCCAAAAGAAATGTATACATTGTAAATATTAAGTCAATACGCTTTAACTGAGCAATAATTTGTATCAATAATAAGGGAAAGAAAATTTTGTGAATCCAAGTTGTTGGCTGTTGCCAGATGTATTAGTCAAATTTTTAAAGATATATCGTGTTTAGCTGGATTGTTGAATTTGAAAAATCGTGCATAAAGTATATTTAGAAGATTTGTGAATGGATGTTTAAAGTCGTTGCCATTCTGTCCACAGAAATGCAGCCGAATTTAGGCGACACGCAAGAGAATTCTATATATAGATAGTTCAGTATAAATAAGAAAAAGTTACAATGAAATTAAAGACAAAAATATCTACTACTTTAATGTTTAACTTGTTTTTGAAAGGTTATGGAACACGGAATATGCGAATACCAATTTGCAATTGACCAATTTTGTACCGCATTTCCCATAATTTTCTAACAATTCCTACGAATTAAACAGAGTACACTTCAGACATTCTACAAAAACAGAAACTAAGATAAATCAGATAAAAAATTGAAAAGATACAAGAACATGACACCTCATACCTTAAACAAACTGTGTTTAAAGAATCCACCCAGAAAACAAATTTACAATTCGAACAAAACTTAAAGTGCATTTTCCGTCTCACTTGGTTAGGCCACGAGTAACGGTAATCGTACATCGCGGAATTTATCATTACTGTGCTTCATTATCCATGCACTGCGAAAAAAACATTAACGGTTTAATCTTGCAGAAAAAAAAAACTATTAGTTTATTTAGATTCATACTAAAAAATGCAAATGTATCAGTGTTCATGTAGCGCATAATCCATAAAATCCGTGAAACGAAAAGAAAACGGAAGTTACAATTTCTCTAGGTTAAGATATCTAGTTAGCATAATTGTCTCTTTTTAAAAGTTTTTTACACTTCATATATTTTTCGTATTTTAATTAACTATTTCTCGTATTATTAATACTTATAGGCTTTTCTGTGGGTCATATTTAGAATTTTGTGGATTACGTACAATGTACATTATAAAATGAATGAATGAAGTTGAGCACTCCCCCCCCCCCCTCCCCTGCCAAAAAAAAAATGAAATGGCGTTTTTTTTTAACACATGTTGTAGTAAGAATAATAGCTTTCCTTGATAAATATATCTTACTTCACCAGTATCACAAATACACTAACCAATATTGCTCAACACTGGCCAATCCCGATGTAGAACGTTGTAGACTAACGCGTTGTTATTTAACTTGGCCAATCCCGATGTGGACCGTTGTAGACTAACGCGTTGTTACGGATCTTGGCCAATCCCGTTGTGGACTGTTGTAGACTAACGCGTTGTCACTGATCTTGGTTAATCCCGATGTGGACCGTTGTAAACTTACGCGTTTTTACGGATCTTGGCCAATCCCGATTTGGACGGTTGTAGACTAACGTGTTGTTACGGATCTTGGCCAATCCCGATGTGGACTGTTGTAGACTAACGCGTTGTTACGGATCTTGGCCAATCCCGATGTGGACCGTTGTAGACTAACGCGTTGTTACGGATCTTGGCCAATCCCGATGTGGACGGTTGTAGACTAACGCGTTGTTACGGATCTTGGCCAATCCCGATGTGGACGGTTGTAGACTAACGCGTTTTTACGGATCTTGGCCAATCTCGATGTGGACCGTTGTAGACTAACGCGTTTTTACGGATCTTGGCCAATCCCGATTTGGACGGTTGTAGACTAACGCGTTGTTACGGAACTTGGCCAATCCCGATGTGGCCGTTGTAGACTAAGACGTTGTTACGGATCTTGGCTAATATCGATGTAGACTGTTGTAGACTAACGCGTTGTTACGGATCTTGGCCAATCCCGATGTGGACGGTTGTAGACTAGAGCGTTGTTACGGATCTTGGCCAATCCCTATGTGGACCGTTGTAGACTAACGTGTTTTTAAGGATATTGGCTAATCCCGATGTGGACTGTTGTAGACTAAAGCGTTGTTACGGATCTCGGCCAATCCCGATGTGGCCGTTGTAGACTAAGACGTTGTTACGGATCTTGGCTAATATCGATGTAGACTGTTGTAGACTAACGCGTTGTTACGGATCTTGGCCAATCCCGATGTGGACGTTTGTAGACTAGAGCGTTGTTACGGAACTTGGCCAATCCCGATGTAGACTGTTGTAGACTAACGCGTTGTTACGGATTGTGTCCAATTCCTGTGGCCGTTGTAGACTAAGACGTTGTTACGGATCTTGGCTAATATCGATGTAGACTGTTGTAGACTAACGCGTTGTTACGGATCTTGGCCAATCCCGATGTAGACTGTTGTAGACTAACGCGTTGTTACGGATTGTGACAAATCCCTATGTGGACCGTTGTAGACTAACGCGTTGTTACGGATCTCGGCCAATCTCGCCCTGTGATAGATTAAATGTTCTGAAAGTTTTGAAATGTTGATGCAGAGTTTTAAAATTCAAATATATTTTTATAAAAAAGGACGGAAGGGTAAATATATGTTTTGGGGTGATTTTGATATATTTTTTTTTTTAATTATGTACTTTGGAACGATGCTCGAGTTGATATCGAAATTGATCGAGTTGATGTCGAACGATGTCGAAATTGGACAATCTTCTCAGAACACCTGTTTCCAACATTGCTCAATTACCGCTTACTACCTGGATATTTACCGAGTTACATTATACTACTGCATTCCAAGTAACGAAACCAAGTTTCATGTTTTTACCAAAACATTCGAATAGTAATTGGTACATTAAAATACAAAGTCACTTACCCATTTTTCAATTCACAATTACTAGTATTAAATTCTCATTATTGCAGTTTTATTGAAAGTGAATATAACGCAAACTAAAGTAAAGAAAATTTTATTTAATAACTAAGTATTAAATAAAATTTTCGTAATGGTCTCTGAAAAAAAAAAAGAACCATTGTCACTTATTCCGTCTGAAAGTGAAAATTAGATATTAGGGTTTATGATGATTAATGTAATACTAAGGCATGTTCTGAATTGTGTTAGTAATTTTAATGATACCTGTTTATTCGTAGAATTTTTTTGCCCTGCTATTCTTAAACAAATCATTTTTCATTCAATAAGTTTATTTTATTTTCCAAGTTACGCAAAGACGAACTAACATCAATAAATACAAAACTGGTATCTACGTAATATACCTGCTGGACTTAATTATCTTTTGATATGTGGGCAGAAAAACAGACACCATTAAGATTGCGACATTTTTAAATAAGAGCAAAAGGGGAAATAATCAATCGATGCCATTGTATTTGATGAATTTCAGCATTTTACTCTTCATAACAAATTTATAATTTAAAATCCAGATAAAATTATAAAAAACTTAGAATAGACATATGTTTTATCTGTTAATTTAAGGTTTTTTTCAACAACAACAAAATGTACTATATTTTACGACCAGCATGAAATACCACTTTATACAGTCTCTGTTTTCTTTTAAAAATTGTATTTTAAAAGAAAAGTCGATTCCAGTGTGTGTATTTCATTTCTGTATATGGTTATAAGAAGGAACCTGAGTTAATTTTACGTCATATTCTGCCCAAAATATTTATACACATTTGATTAGCTTTACTGATTGAACTGTAATAGAATTTGACAAGGAAGCTATATTACATAAAAACACAAAGTGAATTGTTTAGTAACAAAGTCAAAAATATTTACTAAAAATTCAGAAACCACCATTCATTTAAAAACTAGGAGTGAGAAACATCGCACAACTTTCAATTACACTATAATACTGATGTCAATTTTTGTCATTTTTTTACGCCATTAAAGCATTTTACTGGAACGTCAGATAAGGGGATGTTTAGAACACCATAAGAAGCATTACCACACCGATTTCTATCAAAATCTGATACAGCCGTTTTTTAGCAATCATTGAAAAACATGGTTTTCTCAATGGCAGCTACTTTATGCGCATGCGCGATCTTGACATAAACCTTAATGGTAGGTCCTTGGGCCATCACCAACCTGCTCACCAATTTTGAACATCTTAGGTCAATTTGTTCGGGAGTTATGCTGACCACTTACACACATACACACAGACAGCTTACAAATGCTATACTTTCATTACCCTATGTATACATATAGGTAATTGAGTGTAAAAATATATATACTATTCAAGGTAAAAAAAAATGACAGCCATAAAAAGATTTCAAAATCCATAACAAGTATTAAATGTCTAACAAAAAGGGAACTAAACTGGATAACTGACCGTAGTAGAGATTAAAATAGAACAGCACACGAAATACATCTTTCCCAACCTTATGGTATCATGTAATCAAAATATGCATTTGTTTGAGTAATACTATTACACTCGCATTCCAGTGTTATGAATGTGATAAAGATGATGATGATGTCAAATTGCTTCTTTCAACGAAAAGAGTTGGAGTCTTTGTGCATGTCCAAAAGCAATTATCGCGCAATTAAAAAAGCAAAACTCGTATACATAAGTTAGTCGTAACCCTTACGCAATCCCGTTAGCATTGAACTTGCCATTACCTATAACCCCGAGGTATCCCAAAAGTGAAAGTCCTGACCCACATTCTGTCCCAACTACAACAACGCCAGACGGAACAATTGACGGACCGATAAACGAAACATTTAGCCGAGAGGAGAAAGTTCTTTCCGTCGCTGTCAGTTCGGAGTATGAAAGAATTTTTATTACTTTCGATTGAAGAAGAGTGTTCCTGTTATTATTAAACTATCAGTTACAGTCATCTTATAAAAAGTTCCTGTTACTTTCTATCGCTGTCTGTTAGATGTGTAAAAGTTATTATTTTCCCGCGCTATCGATACGAAGTGCAAAAGTTCTAATTACTTACTGTCGCTGTCAGTTCAAAGTTCTTACTAGTATCTATCGCAGGGTGTGTTCCTATCATTCTAATTCTTTCTTTGATGTCAGCTAAGAAAGAGCTACTGTGACTTTCCGTTAGTGTCAGTTCGGAGTGTAACTGTCCTTTTGTTTAGTGTCACAGAGTGTTCCTGTTACCCTTGTGCTGTCTTGTAAAGCCATTTCACAGAAAGCTCCTGTGACTTTCCGTTAGTGTCAGTTCGGAGTGTAACTGTCCTTTTGTTTAGTGTCACAGAGTGTTCCTATTACCCTTGTGCTGTCTTGTAAAGCCATTTCACAGAAAGCTCCTGTGACTTTCCGTTAGTGTCAATTCGGAGTGTAACTGTCTTTTTATTTAGTGTTACAGAGTGTTCCTTTGTACTGTCGTTTAAAGCCATCTCAAAGGAAGTTCTTTTGACTTTCCTTCGCTGTCAGTTCAGAGGGTTGAAATCCCTTGTTACTTTCTGTCATTAACAACGCTCCTGTTACCGTTACCCTTGAACAGACAGCTCTTAGAAAGTTCTTTTTAATTTTTAACAGCAGTCATGTATGTATTTGTGGCTATGCTTGGCAGCGCCTCAGATATGTTGATCGCCAAAACTCCGAACTGGAATCGAGTACTGACGGAACAAAATTGGAGATTCTACGTGTGGTTCTTTTGTGTGCTTTTTGTGGTGCTACCTTGCCTCAAAGCTGCTCTGGACAGGAGGCGCAAGACCCAACTGTTGTGGAAGCTGCCCGGGTGCAATGTGAATTATTTCTTGCTGTATTTGGCCATCGCCAAGTCAGTAGTGCTGAATAATCAGATAAAGTCGAATATACGTAAGTACTAAGAGAGACATGTATTTGCTATACTTATTATTTTAGGAGACCCCCTTAAATACCATACTTACTCTGTTCTTCTCCCTTGCTCTTAAAGTACCTTTTTCAATGGATACTAATATTGTTTTTGCCTAAGTATTGCACTCCATTTTAATTATAGTATAACTCTGTACTGTTTTATAGTTACACCATTTTTTACGCTTCATTTTTGGATAGACACGTATTCTTATCACAGATACCCAACGGCTTTATAAATAAAGTACTTTTCAAATCAAGCTGTTTGATAAAAGTGACGATCTGTTCTATTCCTGATGTTCTTTAACTTAGTTTTTCAAACAAATGGCAAAATTTTCAATTGTAAATTAACATTTTTGGTAATTTTCAAGTTAAATAACTATGTGTATGAACTAACATATCTTTGTTTACCAAACTGGGGAGCAAGGATTAATTTTTAGCAGGTCACAAGATTCATTATGTTTCATCAACATGAATAATTTACGATTTTCTCTTTTCAATTGTGCTATCATTTAATGTATACTATTACAACTTCCCAAAAAATATTGAACTATTCCTAATGCTCTTTAACTTCGTTTTTCAAGCAAATAACAATATTTTCAATTGTAAATAAACTTTTCGTCAGAAGCTGAGGTCTTTAACTTGATATATATCATTTAGCAATTTTGATTTCGTATAAAGAGAGCAAATTGATCTCACAAAAAATACACCGTCCTGAAAAAGTAGCTGGCTCTTAAATGTTTCTGAATTCGAAATAGTAATTTTGCTCTTCAGTTCATTAAAATGTTATCATTGTTTATGTTCTCATGGACAAATATCATCAATTAACAATTTTTTATTTTCGATTACCTATATGTATACATATGAAAGTATAGTATTCAGTCAAAAAAATTAGATTTTTTTTTTTTTTTTTTTTTTTTTTTTTTTTTTTGCATTTCTCCACATTTTGAAACATCCCAATTTTAAAAAAGTTATCTTAAAAAAAAAGTCTGTCTGTGTGTGTGTGTCTGTGGTCAGCATAACTCCCGAACAAATTGACCTACGATGTATGAATTTGGTGTTCGGGTTGGTGATGGCACAGTTTAAGTTTTCGTCAAAATCGCGCATGAGCATAAAATAGCTGCCATTGAAAAAAAGTATGTTTTTCAGTAATTGCTAAAAAACGGCTCAAACTATTTTGTTCAAAATCGCTGTGGTAATGCCTCTTAATGTATTCTAAATGTCCTTACCTCCAAAAATTCCCGTATTTAACATCAGTAGTTTTAGCCTTCTAATTGGACTTTTGAAAAGCAAAATGTTAAAATTTTAGATATTTTTTGGTTAATTTTCTTAATTATTGTTTAACTTTTTTTACAAAACGACTTCTAATAGGGCTACAGCTCTGAAATTTGCTACATAAGTAGTTTTAGCCTTTTAATTTACCTTTTGAAAAATAGAAAGTTACAATTTTGATTAGTTTTTTTAATTAATTAATAAATATTTTACAAAACGATTTCTAACAGGACTATGGATCTGAAATTTTCAACGTAAGTAGTTCAGCCTTCTAGTCCTTCTAGTTCTTCAGCCTTCTAGTCCAGCCTTCTAATTGGACTTTTGAAAAATGGATTTTAAAATTTTGATTATTTTTGTTAGTTAATTTTTTAATTATTTAACTAATATTTTACAATACGATTTTTAATTGGACTACAGTTCTTAAATGTTCAACGTAAGTAGTTTTGGCCTTCCAATTGAACGTTTGACAAAAATAAAGTTAAAATTTTAATTTGTTTTTAATTAATTTTTTAATTAATATTTTCACAAAAAGTGACTTTTAATAGACCTAGAGCTCTGAATATTTCCAAATAAGTAGTTTTGGCCTTCTAATTTTACTTTTCGCAAACACGTGTTAAAATATTCTCAAAGGGTTGTTTTATTAGTGTATTTAAGTGGTGTTTTTTTTTTTTTTTTTTTTTTTTTTTTACAGTGGAGGGGTTCCTAATATTAAGGGTTTGCGCAGCTATTAGCTTTTAGTGAGCTTACGCGGCAATGAACCAAAAGCTGACACCTATAAACCAATGACGAATCGCTGCGACGCTGGGCCACGCAGCTAGCTAAAAAGTTGCACATGTTAAAATTTCGTAGCGAAGGACGGGTATTCAGCTAGTATAAGTATAAAAGAAAGCGAGATCATAATACAAACACAATATTTATTGATACATTTCTTTATATCTTCACTTTCTACTAATAACTTTTTGAATAACTTAAATGTTTTTTAAGTTTGCGCACAAAAGTTGTATACTCTTAGCTTTGGAAGGTTAAGTGACTAATGAGATCCTTAATTATTTAGAAAGTTTTGATGTTGAAATTAGATTATAATATAACTATGATTACTAGATTAAAATAAGGTAAATTATTTTAAAATGTGTGAAATTTTTATCAAGTGCAGAAAAAACTTTTTGAACCGAATAGGAAATTAAATCATAAAAGGATGACTAAACGGTATAGTGGTTAACGTGCTAGCTTCTAGACCACGAGGTTGCGCGTTCGAGTCCCGTGTAAGGCATGGGTGTTTGTAAATGTATGTTGGCTTGTCAAATGACGAATGTTTTGGCGCATTATAGCCCTCGTGTTGCTGACGGCGCTAGATAATCTGAAAACAACTAAAAGCATTCAGCATTAAACTTTAAGTATTTGTGATATATATATGTATATATATATATATATATATATATATATATATATATATATATATATATATATATATATATATATATATATATATATATATATATAAATGTCAGGGGGAAAAATATATATATATATATTTTTTTTTTTTTTGTTGCTTTAAACAAGTATGTATCAAAACTTCATTTTCCTACTTAAATTTAGGTTGAGATTTCATTAAATATCATTATCTGCAAATGAAATCCTTCCGAGCAAAAATAAACGGTACTTTTCCTTTAAGGAGGCCGTTGATACTTCCAAGTACGGTACGGATTCTGAGACAAGAATTGCTTGCATAAAACAGCGCCAATTTATGGCAACCACAGGCAATTCACTTGTTATTAAAAAATGGCAGCTGCTGCCATTTATTGGCCAAAATCACCTTAGCTCAAAGTCCGTACCATACTAGGAAGTTTTACCTTAAAATATATATTGCGCACAATATATATATTGCGCTCAATATATACCATAATATATATATATTGCCAACTGTCCCCTTTAACGTCAAAGTACCTACAAAACTGCACTCCAATAAGAAATTTGTATTGTATAGAAAACACAAATAAATATTTTGGCTACTTTTTAACTTAATCCCATTTTTATTAAGCATTTCCCTTATGCTCACAACAAAAATTAAAGAGGGTAAATTTTTTTATCATTGAAATGATGTTGTTTTAGATACCAAAAAATTAGTAACATTATTTGTAAATATCAGAAAATATACTATCATATATAATGGTATGGTGCTACATATATTATGTTAATATTTTTACTAACGCAATATAACGAAATATGGACGTTGCATTCACTTAATTGTCTTTCTTATATCAACGTTTCTTATGCAAGTAAAATAAATTAAATCTATAAGTGTGTTTAAATGTTGTTTAATTAAAAAAAAATTAGTTAAATTTTTAAAATGATAAATTTATTAAAATGTTTTACAGTTATAAATGTTTCTTAATTTCAGTATCCAAATTTTATAATACTCATAACTATAAATTTTTACTAACGTCATTTCTATTATATTTGATAGTATTATATCATTCAATTATAAATTTCATGCAATAAAATCGAATAATTAAATATTTGTTTAATAGCAATTAGTTTAATTCAAAACTTTTTAATAGTGTTTTGTTAATAGTCTGAAACTAATTCAATTATATCCAAGTAGAGTAATATTTCGCGTTTGCTTATGCAATTTTAAACATAGGTTACAAATTATTATATTACTTTGTTAATATAGATAAGCGAAACAATATATTCACTAATACTCACTGTAGTTATTTTTAGATATTTAAAAACCAATTAATTTAAACTTTTTTTTAAACATACAAGAAAATCAACTTTTTAATTCAAATATTCTTGCTAAAAATATTTTATTTCAATTAAACACTTATAAATTAAATAAAACGCTTAACCCCAAAAAACTTGTTTAAATTTGTTTTCCACCATATAGTTGGTAAAGAATCACACTTCGGATCAAAATTTCAATAACTTCCGGTTGAAAGTTCTAGATGAATTGTTTTGTATTTACTAGTGTTATCAAAGACTTCATATTTAAACTTATGACATGTCGTTTATCAGTTTGTAATTTTTGCTATTTGAGCTAGACTTCCGATTGCGATTTCTACCACTTCCAGTCGTTCGGTCGAAATTTGGCATAGGAACTAGAGGTCGGAAATATCGATCAAAATAAATATCGATACTATATCGTTGCACAGAAAAAATATCGATAAAATATCGATATATCGATACATGATTTTTTTTAATTTGATTTTCAGTTTTACCACAAACAAAGTTCTACTTTTCATGACTTCATGTCAAAATTGTTTTATTAAATAAATTATAAAATTGTTTTAATGAATAAATTATATTATCAATCAGAATAAATAAAATACATTTGGATGTCAATGCATAAATTCACATTTATTTTTAAAGAAAATATTTTGAAAAGTACCCGCAAATTTTTTTACCGCAAATTGTCTGATAGAGATGTTTTTAATATTTAAAATTATATGCAAATTCCAGGCACACTTTGGCAACAGAAAGGCGCTATGTTAATGGCTAATAATAAATGATCTTTCCATTACATATTGGTTAGGGTGCCATTTTAACTGTCTCTCAACCACATCCAATTTTTAGTTTTGAAGTTTTTGAAAAGGGAATAAATAATATCGAAAAAACACATGCAACTACAAAACGATCATCAAAAAACTAAAAATGTTTGAAAATATCGATATATCGATGACTTGTATCGATATTTTTATCCTCGATATTCTAAAAAAAATATCGATACAAATATCGTTGTATCGATATATCACCGACCTCCAATAGAAACTAATCACGAAAAGACATTCCAGGTAACACAGTGGTATTGGCCAATGTCAGAAACAGGGGTTCTGAGAAGATTGTCCAATTCATCACGAAACTTGAGCATCGTTCCAAAATACACTATTTTTTAAAAAATTTAACAAGTAAAAACCATCACAAAACATATTTTTTACCCCTCCGTCGTATCTTTGAAAAATTCATTTTAGTTTTAAACCTCTCCGTCAAAGTTTCACAATTTGCAGTGTATTTTATCCAACCTAGGCGAGATCGGCCAAGATCCGTAGCAACGGTCAGTCTATAACGGTCCACATCAGGATTGACCAGTACCGAGCCGTTAGTGGCCAGCGTTGTTGTGCTACTGTGGATATCTCATGTGTTCATAGTTTTATAGATCTTGATGAGAATGTTGATCTCATGTGTCTATAGTTTTATAGATCTTGATGAGAATGTTGATCTCATGTGTCTATAGTTTTATAGATCTTGATGAGAAGGTTGATCTCGTGTCTATAGTTTTATAGATCTTGATGAGAATGTTGATCTCATGTGTCCATAGTTTTATAGATCTTGATGAGAATGTTGATATCATGTGTCTATAGTTTTATAGATCTTGATGAGAATGTTGATCTCATGTGTCTATAGTTTTATAGATCTTGATGAGAATGTTGATCTCATATGTCCATAGTTTTATAGATCTTGATAAGAATGTTGATCTCATGTGTCCATAGTTTTATAGATCTTGATAAGAATGTTGATCTCATGTGTCTATAGTTTTATAGATCTTGATGAGAATGTTGATCTCATGTGTCCATAGTTTTATAGATCTTGATGAGAATGTTGATCTCATGTGTCTATAGTTTTATAGATCTTGATGAGAATGTTGATCTCATATGTCCATAGTTTTATAGATCTTGATGAGAATGTTGATCTCATGTGTCCATAGTTTTATAGATCTTGATGAGAATGTTGATCTCATGTGTCCATAGTTTTTTAGATCTTGATGATAATGTTGATCTCAAGTGTAAAAGGGGGACATGTCCTTCTCTATATTGTAATGTAGAAGCCAAAATTTAATGTTTTTTAAAACTCAAACATTTCTACGACTAAAGGTCAGAAATAATGCTAGTATGTTATATTTTTACTTCAATACTACAGTGTAGTGAGAAATCATTGATTTTGTCTGTCCGTCTGATATCAGCGTTCCAGAAAAAACTACAAAGACTACAGATTCGCGACTATATTTGAAACGAGAGATCTCGTCAGGGCAAATTCTATTTTTGACTACATGATAGTACTGGAAATACTGTTAGATTGGAAGTGCAGCTAACTGGAGGCTTATTTGTATCTCTTAAAGCATGTACCACAAATACTACAGGCGTGTTATGCGTTAGTTCAAAGGTCTTAGCAAGAATACTACTATCCGAAAATTCAACAAACTTTCAACCAGAACTTTAGATTTAAATCATAAGTGTATTTTCGTTATACGTCAATATAAGATTCGTATCCTAAAAACTAATTGTGTGAACTGGATTATTCAAATTCATCAACTTAATGATATTTTTGTTACTATGTATCACAAAATTGGGAACCATTTTTACCAAACCATCCAAGTCTTGCATATATCATTTACTAACGAACACAATTTCACATACAACAAAACAACATACTATTACAAGTATTTGCAAAATCCCCAATCACATTTGTTGGGTTTCACTATTAATGTTGTATTTCGTTCACCATTTCTGTAGTACTCTTGTAATAATACCAACCTGATGGCTGCTGAGTTAACGCTCTGGTTTTGCATGACGAAAGTGCCCTGTTCGAATCTTGAGCTAGGCATTAAAGTTCATTGTGCTTCGGAATCCATGTTAAGCTGTAAGTCTCACCTTGATTAGCCGTTGTTATGCAAAAATTAGGATGTAGAGCATGCAAACCAACCATCTCTTGTAATCATTCATATAATTTGTTTTATAAATTTTCAACACAAAGTTGCATGTTTAAGGAGTGTGTAGAGAAGCGGCTCTTCCTCAAGTGGCAGTCACAATCCAATATATTTCAAATTAATTTCTTAATTGTTTTCTTTGCAGTGTCCTTCCAAGTGCTTTGTGGCAGCACAATGCTTTTCTACAGGGAGAAGCTGTGGCGAATGTGGATTGGACTCAAACCAATCGTCATCTGCTTTAAGCCGGAAACAGTCGAAGTAAGTCACGCTGCAAGGATTCTTTAGACTTGATCGTTTGAAGGTTGAATGTAGACAGGATTACCACCCGATTTTTTTTTCTTGATTCTTCATGAATTTTAGAAACTTAGCTTTTGCCTTTCTTAATAGCGCAACAATGGTGAACAATACCGCTCGATCTTGGTCAATGGACAATTCCCACTTTTTTTTTTTTTTTTTTTTTTTTATTTATTTAATTCTAAATGTCTCGAAAACGCCATAAACAGGAAAATTTCTGCTCAATGCGCTTTTTCTTTTTTTTTAAATTTGCAATCAAAGTTCCACTGTTATGCGTTGGAGAGAAAACGATTCGTTTGGCTCGAATTGAATGTGATGTCAAGGCTTCCCAAACATCTTGGCTTGAAATAGGCAGGGGAAACCAGTTTTGAAAGTTTCTCGCAAATCGCAAAACCTGCATGGGATATAGCAATGATCTACCAACGCCAACTATTTATTAGAAACCTCACGATAACCATAGAACTGGAAGGAAGCTTTGACGTCACAGATTTTGCTGAGTGTTTTGATCAGACTGATTTTGGGGGTATTTTCTTTTCTTTATATATAAATAACTAATTTTTTTAAAGAACTTTTGTTTGAATATTTGGAATCAGAAAGACATTCTTCAGAAATATAAACTAATTTCACTCGTTTTTAAAAAATGACAGAACTATCCACACCGATGTGGACTGTTATAAACCGTCCGTTGTTACGGATCTTGGCGAATCTCGTCCAAAACTTGATAAATATATTGGAAGTTTTGAAATCTTGTAAATAGAAATGTTTTATTTATAGGAAAGGAGGGAGGGCTAACAAATATGGTTCATGATATTTTTTTTTTTTTTTTTTTTTTAATAAAAATTGTTTATTTTGAAACGATGGTCAAGTTTTGGCAAGAATCGGACAATCTTTCATTATCCCTGTTTCCAACATCGGCTAATTCTGTTGTGCTACCTGGGTTGCAAACAAAGGGACAAATTGCTCGAATCCAAGAATAATTCACCCTCTTTAATCACTTCTTTGATAGATTGTATAGTTTTTCTATTCATAATCGAAATTTGGTGCAAAACAAAAAGTATTATCTCATAGAATGCTTTTTAGGGTAGTGAACTTTTTTTATGCATGAATATGTAAATATTTAATTTTGTGCACATTAATTCTCATCTGAAGTAGACTTTTTTCAAAATGTTTTCCTTTTGGATATGAAATTTATATCTTAAATGAGAAAACTGTTACGCTTTTGGTTAATGATTGTCACCAATAGCCAAATGCATATAATTTTTTGATTTTGGTGATCATTTATGTTTTTAAGGATCTATCAAGAGTCCTGAGGAAAAATAACTTTAGTCTTTTCTCTTTATGAAATTGTTCAATTACTTTGTTGTTCATGAGTCATCAAAAAAAATCGTAGTCACTTGATCGTGTTGGGAATCTTTGCTATTTGTCCGCATTTGATGTGTTTGAAACTGTACTATCAAGTACCTATCAAAACGAGTTCACATAAATTTAACCACACGAAAAGTGTTTACCATGTCCTTTTTAAAGCATGATAAATTTTCATTTTCGTTTTTCTTGAAATTGATTTTCATGGTCTAAAATTAATATTCATCTGCACTCCTCATTTTGTCTCTACCTTTCCATCTACTTCCAGAGTTTATCCAAAATTATTCAACCAGTTCCTAAAACACAATCGAATGATTTGGTACATTATTTAAAACACCAAATTTGCCGAAAACATAGTACAAAATACCAAATTTTCGGAATAAATAGTGTTGTGTGGATGGGTTCGAAAGATTTGAAGCCAAAGCAGATTAAAACTTGCATAAATTTATTCCGATATAACTCTTCGCAGATTCTTTTACAACTTCAGAACTTCTCGTTCTAATAGACTCAATACAGCTCTTTACACAACAATGGAACTCAAACAGCAATTAAAACAAGATACACAACTGCTAAAATCGAGGCAAAAGACAATGAAATACAGTTCACTTTCGGAACTACTCTGAATGCTCGCTGAGAGGCAACTAACTAGATCACCCGCTCTCTTGGCCTTATATAGTAAAGTTAATCCTTCGCGAATCTTCTAGAGATAGAAATTTGGGGAATTTTCCAGATCGCAGTCAAAAAGCCCTATGCAGGTAAATAAGGACCGAAAGTGGCGCCAAAAGGTCGCCAAGTTTGTCAACATTTGGCTATTTCTCGCCAAGGGACCGAGATTACCATTAACCATAATATTAAATGGCCTTCTCCTTGTAAAACTCGTTTTCCAGCATTAAGAGATAATTTGCAGGAAAGCGAAGTAAAAACAAACTCTTGCACTGCCTTATGCGAAATGTACATAAATTTTACTTTTTACATAATTAATACTACGAAATATTTACAAATATACAGAAATTCCTAACAAAAGCATAAAATGCCGAAATTTCAGACTACATAATACATAAAGTATACATGCGTAAGTTTGCAGAATTAGATGAATTATACCACATAAAATTCAGAATACAAAAATGATAAAGTTTACAGAATCATAACGGAAGTTATATGCAAATTTGGTGCAGAATTTGATAAAGAATCACACTAGAATAACACAATACATAATACAAAATTTACAGAGTTGATAAAATTGACAGAATATGTATACTCAAACTGATAGGCGTCTAAAATTTAATAGTTATGATTTTTTTTTTAAATAAAGTAGTAGTGAGGTTAAAATCAATCAAATACATATAACTAAATTATTTCATTTATGTTTTCATTTATACAAGAATGTGATTTTAGCAAACTCCAACAGCAACAACTTATGTTGCTGTTTACAACGTTACTATTATCAACCTATCTATGTTCTTGAAATATCAAAAGTGAAAAAAAAATTATAATAAATCTTTAAAAGAAATTTTAATTTTTGTAGGATACAATGTAACAATTTAATGTATAAACCCAACATTCGGTCATTCGATTTCAAAATTACAAATATTTCCCTTTCAAAATATTTTGCACGACTGAAAAAGAAACTAAATTAGTAAAATATTTAATTATCCTTCCAGATCAATAATCAGTGAACAAGTCAAACCTTCCATCCCTCAAATTTAGGAAAACGACATTTAAAACTAGAATTATAACTGAATTTTTATTGGATTTTCTTTCCTCTTGAATGCGTTTCACGTCGTTTTATCGATTTTGTGACTAATCGACTATCAATAATGATGAGTTTTGTGTAAAAATTGGTAACAAACTCGATGACGTTCTGACTTTTCCGATACTTCACAAGGAAAAATTAATATTTTGTTACCGATATGGTTTAAGTGAGTCATCTAAAGACATTTTAACGACCATTGCTTTCGTCAACTTTCGAATAAATCAATGAAGATTATTATGGGCTCAAGCATTATTGATGATATCTCATTGAAATAGGATCCAATTTGGATTTATTTCACTTTTGAAACACTTTAAGGAATATGCTTGTAAAGGTTGTTTTAGAAAGGAATTCTTAACTTTGAAATGACATGACGGTGAAACAGTGGAAGATAGAAAGAAAACACAAGTTGTGTGTTGGGAAGACAAGCATGGAATTTTAAATATGCCGATTTGAACAGTTGGTTAACGAGAGTAAATTTGATATCAGCTGGTTACGTTTTACTGATGAGACCCATTTTAATTTTTGACGGGTTTGTCAATAAACAAAACTGGTGGATATGGGGTACCGAAAATGGGACCATGTCTGCAAAAGTGATAATTTGGGCTGCACTTTCTAGTAAAGGGATGATATGGCTCTTTTTACTTTCAATTACCCAAGTGTATTACGCCGACCAAACGGTATAGTGGTTAGCGTGCTAGCTTCTGGACCGCGAGGTTGCGGGTTCGAGTCCCGTGTTGGCATGGGTGTTTGTAAATGTATGTTGGCTTGTCTAATGATGAATGTTTCGGCGCATAATAGCCCTCGTGTTGCTGACGGCGCCAGATAATCTGAATACAACCAACCCAAGTGTATTACATAGGGTAGTGAAGCTATAGTATTCGGTAAAAATATCTTTTTTTTTTTTTTTTTTTTTTTTTTTTTGCATTTTTCCATGTTTTAGAACTATGCCTTTTTCAAAAAAGTGATCTAGAAAAAATTTATGTCTGTGTGTCTGTGGTCAGCATAACTCACGAACAAATTGACCGACGATGTTCAAATGTAGTGTTGAAAGAGTTGGTGATGGCACAGGGACATGCCATTAAAATTTTCGTCAAAATCGCACATACGCATAAGGTAGCTGCGATTGAAAAAATCATGTTTTTCAGTAATTACTAAAAAACGGCTCTAACGATTTTGATAAAAATTGCTGTGGTTATGCCTCTTAAGGTGTTCTAAACATCCCCATGGACAAAATTCCTGTAAAAATGCTTGAATGGCGTAAAAAGTTTAAAAATGAATACCTTTAACGCAGAGCTCTATTTCCTTGAGCATACCTCGTCAACGATCATTTTTTTCTCCTCTCCTCAGTTTCACTTTATAAGAAAGAATACTATATAATATAAAAATTATTGAAATGTAAATCGCCAGAATCATCTATTTAAAAAAGGTCAAGTTTTTTTTTTTTTTTTTTTTTCCCGTACAAGAATTATGGTAAAAAATATCGCCAAACTGGCCATTTTTCCTAAATGAATGATGAAAATATAAAAAAGGTAAATGACACAAATTGACATCAATATTCCAGTGTAATTGGAAATAAATTGTACGATGTTCCACACCCCTAGTTCATGTGGAAAACAATACCACTAAATTCCGATTTTAAAACAATTTATTATAGCATTTCAATATTGTAACTTATTTTACAAATCGGTTTATTTTAAATTCCGTACCTTTTAATCCGACATAAAACTGGTCTCTTCTCGTTGTTTCTCACTGTTTCACATCTATGTCGTTCCAAAATTATAAAGTCCTCTCTGAAAGACCATGTACCCTCGCAATAGTAAAAGCTCGAAATGAAAGAAAATGAATTTTGTTGACTTACAAATGATGGATGGGAGTTCCACAATAGCTTCTAAAAGTGGTTAGAGAGAGAGGTGAGTTTTCATCAATTTAAAATTTGAGTTTTAATTCATATTGTTACGAATTTCTGTATATTTGTAAATATTTCGTAATATTAATTATGTAAAAAGGAAAATTTATGTAAATTTCGCATCAGGCAGTGCTAAAGTTTGTCTTTACTACGTTTTCCTGCAATGCGTCTCTTAATGCTTGAAAATGAGTTTTACAGAGATAATGCTGGAAAACGAGTTTTACAAGGAGAAAGTCATTTAACATTATGGTTAATGGCAATCTCGCCAAGTCGGCGACTAATTTTGGTCGCCAAATTTGGCGAGAAATCACCAAATGTCGCCAAACTTGGGGACCATTTGGAGACACTTTCGGTCCCCATGTACCTGTATAGGGCTTTTCAACTGCGATCTGGAAAATTCTCCAAATTTCTATCTCTAGAAGATTCGCGAAGGAAGCTTTACTATATAAGGCCAATAGACAGTTGAGTTAGTTACTTGGTTGTCTCTCAGAGAGCATTCAGAGTAGTTCCGAAAGTGAACTGCATTGCATTGTCTTTTGTGTCGATTTTAGCAGTTGTGTATCTAGTTTTTAACCACTGTTTGTGCTCCATTGTTGTGTAAAGAGCTGTATTGAGTCTACTAGAACGGAAAGTTCTGGAGTTGTAAAAGAATCTGTTACGTCGGTTCAAATAATTTGAAGAGTTATATCGGAATAAATTTCTTCAAGTTTGAATCTGCTTTGGCTTCAAGTCTTTCGAACCCATCCACGCAACAATGTATTTGCTATTTTAAGCAAATAATTTCCTCTATCAACTAAAATGGATTAAAACCGTTCCTCTTTTTAATTCTGATTTTGCACAACAAAATGAGTTGTCCAACTTTCAGGAAAAACTGAGAGAGAGAGACTGATTACTTCTACAAATTTGTACAACGCATATCTATGGTGTTAAACATATTTTATGCTCTGAAACTTTGTATCATTATTAAAAGATTCTTCGCTGTATAACGTTTTATTTTCAAAAGTAATGCGTCCAAATAATTTGAAATATTTTTCCACTTTGTTAAAAAAAATTGTATACTAAATAATTTATAATTTCACAATGAAATTTATTATTCTTTTAAACATTTTTAACTAAGCAAACATGAACTTCTTCTAGAAAGATGTTCAAAAAAGTTGCATTTAAGATTGTTGTACATAATTTTAGACTACCTTGCATAATTTAAAAACTCCCAATACTACAAATAGCATATCGAAAAATGGCTCCAAAAGAATTTTCAGCACCTCCTCAAATTATTTTGTTAAAAAAAAAATTCTCTAATGGATCCACGTACCTCCCAAATCACATTGAAATCTATTATGTTCAAGAAAATGAACAATTCTCAATCCTATGCATATTTCTTACAGTGGATCATTAAAACTACAGAAGTAAAAAAGTATAGAATTCTTCTATTATTGACTTTATTCCGAAACATGTTCTCCATGAACAAAATAAGAAAGAAACTTGATATTAACGTTCATACACGAGTAATATATTGAACTAGATAAATAGTATATTTTACAACATTTACTTCTCATACTAAAGTAGTAATAACTAAATCAACGAAATTTGGCTTTTGTAATTATTCCCAACAACATTCCACGCTGAAAGTAAACTGTCATTGGTTGGTTGTTTTCAGATTATCTGGCGCCGTCAACAACACGAGGGCTATAATGCGCCGAAACATCCGTCATTAGACAAGCCAACATACATTTACAAACACCCATGCCTAACACGGGACTCGAACCCGCAACCTCGCGGTCTAGAAGCTAGCACGCTAACCACTATACCGTTTGGTCGGCTAATCTGTTATTAATTATATATCTGTACAAAAGTTACATTCTTCCATACTACTTCTATATCGTGAGTATTTACACGTTTCAGATACATAGCAAATAGCGTGTGAGTAACTCTACTATACCATAAAATAGCAAGTAGTTCAAAGCTTCCATTAATAAAATTGAACTCTCAAAACTTTTAATAGTTCGCTGATCTGAGTACATCAGCAAAAAAAAATCCTACTTAAAAATACTATTTCTAAAAATTTAATAATCGTAACTTAACTCTTGCTGTGTATTTCCCCACAGGCTATACTTAACAGCAACACAGTTCTCAAGAAGACTTTCATGTACGAGTTTCTGAATTACTGGTTTAAAGAAGGCCTCATCACAAGGTAGGTCCCCTTTACTCGTTGGAAATCCCAAAATGGATTTACTTGCGTTCAGTTTCTTGGTAAATAAACGGTACTTACTTATTAACGCCAACGCACCTACAGATTTGGCGGTTTTTAAGTGCCGCCAATAAAGAGCTATCTTGTTGTTCGCACGAAGTTATCTTTTGGTTTTATTTTAGAATTTTTCGCAAAAATTTTAGGTGTAGAATGAAGGCACTTAAAAACAGCCAAATTTGCAGCTGCGGTGGCGTTAATACGTAAGTACCAAATAAACTTCCAAACGTATTTTGATTTTGGTCCACCATAGGCTTCCAAATAAGGAGTTATAAAAGAGGAGACGGACCAATATTTTTTTTTACCTTTGTTTCTATTTCATAGAGGCTTAAAAATTACCTAATTTTGAATTATACTATCTGATTATGAGTTTCTGATTACCTGTTTAGACTGTGCTTGTTATCTCTTGTAAATATAATTATTTTTAAGAAAGGCGAGAGTCAACGACCTCATTTTTTGAAGTCGTCAAAAAATTCTACAGAAACTAATAACAAATTAGTCCAACTTTTGGTACAATCACAGCTGGCATTTTCATAAGAAACTTAATGAGAAATGGGATGTCTTGGTTAGAATAGAAAGCCATTCACACAAAGAGAGTTAAAGGTGGTCCTGGAGCAAATTTTGATAGTTATTACGAGGCTTGCAAAAGACTTTGCAGATTATTCCAATACCAAATTTATTCATTGGATGTATGCCCAGTATCTGCGTAGGAGAGTTCAGAATATGATCACCTATGTCCACAAACCAGCTTTGTACTATGCATGCAGCATGGACACGAGCATGCAAAAACAGATACCATCTCTTTCCAAATCGTTTCCACAGTGTGGACAAAATAAAAAATGTGAAAGAACTGGGAAGAAATTAGCTATTTTAAATCTTTCTCCACCTGGTAGAAATCTATGTTTGACATCACTGATCAAATTCACCATATTCTAGAGATGTTTTTAAACTCATACCTTATTGGGATAAAAACAATACATGGCGGATACAAATTACTTTGATTGATGGATTTTCAATGGAACTTATGCATATCGCAACATAAAAACTCAAAATAAAAGATTAAATTTACATACATTATAACATGGTTAATATAAATTAGTTGGTCAAAAAGAATTAACTGTTCATCATGCATAGTTTTATATCTTCTCCATTGCCCAACTAGTTTGTTGCATGGAGATACAATCTTAGTTTTAAGTTTTCTAATTCAGTGAAATTAATTAAATTCTTCTTTTGAAAAGAAGTCATCATTTAAGTACCAAAATATGAAAAAAGGTTTGGGCATGAAATTTAAAATGCTAATTTTGATGAATATTAGGGGCTCTATTTTCTGAATGTCTTCCATTCCATTTAACAAATCATTTCGTTACCACGTTCAGAAAGCTCTAGATCTTGACCAGTTACCAATATTTTTCATCATTTCTTTCCGTTGTCCAGTTCCGGGTCCAAATGGCGTGTGAGAAGGAAGTTGTTGACCCCTGCATTTCACTTCCGAATCCTGGGTGATTTCCAGCCAGTCATCGACGAACAGTCGCAAGTGTTCACGAGTGTCCTTGAAGAGAAAATCGGGGAAGTGATCGACATCGTACAACCGGTCACTCTCTGCACGCTGGACATACTATGCGGTCAGTGTACCTTTATTTTCACTATATGTGCAATGAGGTATTTTAGTTCATTCTGAATTATAGACTGGACTGTCTTTTGATATGTATTTCACTTGTTAATAATTGATATCTTCTGGTATCGTATTTCAGAAACGGCAATGGGTATCAAAATTGAAGCGCAACGTAAAGACTCCAAATATGTTGAGGCTCTTAAAGTGTAAGTATATTCTCAAATATTAATAGAAAAAAATAAATTAAAAACAAGTATTTTTAAAAGAATACTATACTGTTGAGTAAATAATTATTTTGTGTATTGGTTAGTATTTTCAGTTTCTTACTTCGAATTGTGGAAGAATAAACTTAAACTGCTTATTTTAAAAACTTGTTAAAGATTATAAAGCTGAACTGTTCGAACCGTTTAAAATCACAGGAATGGTACTTCGCAAACAGGACCGTTTTCAAACAACGCTTTAGTATAGATTTTTAAAGAATCACAGCTTTCTTTTAAGTTCGGATACATTGATGAAATTTCAGTATTTATATACAGAATATAAAAACTGAGGATGTAGAATTCATTTAAGTTTATTCTAGAAAGTTAATATCTGAGTAGAGTATCTGAGGTAGAATATCTGAGAATTAACTCTGTTCTTGTTACAAATTCTATGAATTGCAATTTAATCAAAAAAAATTAAAAATATAGGATAAATAAAAGACAAATAGAATTGTTTTTTTTTCTTTGTTTTTTTCTTTCTAATTTTGAATTGTATTTCAGGCAATCTTAAATTATGCATTAAATTACACTTCCAAATACCAACAACAAATTTATTCAGCATGAACAAAAATTTACAGGCTATACATAACATTTCAAGGTATGAAAGATTTGACTTATGGTTGATAGACTTTTCGATCCGATCTTCCAGGCATATCTGGCAATGATAAGCCAGGTTGACTATTAGGAGGAAGTCCTAGTAAGGATTATTCCCTATGCTTTCTATGTTACAATCTTCTAGCCCAGTGCATTTAGAAACTGCTTTGTATAAAACTTTTGGTGAGTAGGTACAAAAATGATCACTTAATGAAACTACAAAAATTAAAAACTCTAAAATGGTACCTAATATATTTTATTTTATACTTGAAATCCTTACGTCAATGCATCTGCAGTGGCTCAACCTGAGTTTGTCATTTTCTATTTTAATTTTCATTTATAATAGATAGACATTAAATGAAAACAATTTATGTCATTCCATTAAGTGATCTTTTTCGTACCTACTCACCAAATTTGAAGGTTTTATACAAAGCAGTTTCTAAATACACTGGGCTAGAAGATTGTAACATAGCGAGTATAGGGAATGATCCTCACTATACTAAACTTCAACTTAACTTGACATCACAAGACGGTAGATCGTCACAGTGCTCACAGGCAATTTATTCATTTTGGCGGCGTGAAATATGAATGCTCGCCAAACCATATAGCCTTTTATTCGACAAACGGGATAGACAGGAATACTGTATCCCTCCATTCCCTTTTCATTCTGATACCGTCCCAAAAGAAAAAATCACTCTAGAAAACTCAGCCCATCAACCCTGTAGAGAACAAAAGGTCATAAGGTTTGGCGAGAATTATGTCTTCACTCCTCTAAAATTTATTAATTGCCTATGAGCACGGTGAAGATCTATCGTCTAGTGATGTCAAGTTAAGTTGGAGTTTAGTATAGGACTTTATCTTAAACAACATTTTGAGTTACCGCAAATACCAACGCAAAAATGGTCACGTGCTCTTGGATTTTGAGGATATGTTAAATATGACCAGTCTGGATTGCCTCTAAGAGATTAATACATTTACACTAAACTTCAACTTAACTAGACATCACTTAGACGATAGATCGTCACAGTGCTCATAGGTATTTAATCCATTTTGGCAGCGTGAAAGCATAATGTTCGCCAAACCACAACCCTGTAGAGAACAAAAGACTATAAGGTTTGGCGAGAATTATGTCTTCACACCGCCAAAATGGATTAAATACCTATGAGCACTGTGACGATCTACCGTCTAAGTGATGTCTAGTTAAGTTGAAGTTTAGTATAGAAGTAATACTTGGTAGATATTGTAGCCAAAAAATGAAGCGTTAGGTATTTGAAGTAAGGATAAGCTAGTGATTCTTCTTTAACATATTATTGACTCTTCATTTGTGTGTCTTTTCAGCGCTTCTGAACAATTCTCCGACCGCGTTATGAAACCATGGGTGTGGTCTGATATGACTTACTACCTTACACAGGGTGGAAGGGACTACAAGAAGAACGTATCAACCATGCTGCACTTCACATCTGCGGTAAGATATCTTCCAGTTATTGAGGCAGGACTTTAGTTCTTATATCTAACTATTACTTCCTGATAGTACATGCTTAGTTATTGAATTACAGCTGAAGAAAACTTAGCAATCACTATTGTTATGAATTTTTCCGCTGAGGCAATGATGGCACAGTTTTAAAATAAAAACTACTATATATTCACTCTTCACCAGGCACAAAATTTATTCACAGACAGCAGTTTAATCACCCGCAAGCTTCAACACAAGCTTCAGTAAGAACAACTTCGAATACAGCGATTCTACAAGTTCACTCTAGTAGGTAAACAAAGCGATCAGCTCACATCGAAGTCCGAAATCATTCTGAAAACTTTCCCAACCTCCGGTCATTATATAACAGGCTCGTGAGAAAATTCGCGAAATTTCCAGCCAATTCGTCGGAAAAGAAACATCTCGAAATTTCTCGTTTGCTTTAGGTGTTGCCACCTTTTTCTAAACTGTATAATCGCTCTTAATAAATAAAATAAGATAAAAAATAAATTACAATAGAATTTTAAAATAATACGTCACTATTTACACTATATACAGACAATTTGTGCAACACTATAGATGCGCTTGCCAGACGTCCCGGTTTGAACGGGACAGTTCCAGTTTTCAGACAAAATCCTGGTGTCCCGGCTATTAAATAATGATTGATTGTTTGTGTTTTACTGGCACAAGGTTGTCCCGGTTGAACATTTCAGAAATCTGGCAAGCCTAACTATAGAGATATATATTAGCAACTACTCCTCGTCCCAAACAAGTTCGAATGTGTTTGTAACCATTGGCAATGTATTACGTAACATAAATGGTTATCGGAGAAGAGGTATTCAATTATCTTAATCTGCTTGCAGAGAAGGAACTGCTTATAGGCTATACAGAAGTTGCACTTGGTGATCAGTAGACTTGTAGCTACACTAGAAAGAAAAGGGGTGGGGAGAGGTCAGGATCGAACTTTCTCGTTATGCACAACACGTCAACTAATGCAACACTCTCAAAAATTTGTTCAGTTAACTATCCTTTAACCACGGAAATTGAGGCGCTAGTCCCAACTTGGTTTAACGCTGATTAAAGTTTGAAGCCGGCAAGCAGACTCCTGAAGAAATTGTAATTTAGTCCTCAAAACTTGCAGATATCGTGAGTTCCAATGGATCCAAGAGTGATCCCCAGTAGCACAAAAACACTAGCCAATATTGCTCTACATTGGACAATTACGATGTGAAACGTTGTAAACCGGTGCTATTTCACATCTTGGTGCTATTTCACATAATTGGTCAATGTTGGAAAAAAATATATTTGAATTTTTTAAATATTGATGCAAAATTTAAATATTTTATTTGTAAGAAAAGACGGAGGTAGTAAAGAGTAAAAAAAGGAGAAGGTTGTGTTTCGTGATGTTTTTGACATGTTTATTTAAAAAAAAAATCGCGTACTAGATTCGACCAGGATTAGCTAATCTTTCAGAACTCTTATTTCCAACATTGGCCAATACTGATGTGCAACCTGGGGTACTGAATAGCCTTATATCGACATACATTACAGATATAACAGCGTCATGAAATTGAAAAATGTTCACATAATACTACAGCCCTTCCAAATTCCTTTCCTGTGTACTTTAAAAATTAAAAAACTTATTTCACTAAGTATATAAATTGTATGTAGTTCCTTTGTTGTAGGTGATTCGGGAGCGTAAACGTGAGATGCTCGAAAGAGGCAAGGATTGGAAAGAAGATACTGAAGAGGATGGAGGGATAAAGAAGAGGAAGGCTTTTCTGGATCTGCTCCTCGACCTCCACATCAGAGATAATGTCCTCACTGAGAGAGACATCAGGGAAGAAGTGGACACATTTATGTTCGCCGTGAGTAACACAAAACATTTACCAGTAAATGCATAAAGGTGGCATGGTTCACTAGGTAACATTGTATCAGTCCATTTGCAAAACTAGTTAAATTCATTTAAAAGTTGTCGGGGGAAAAAAGAAGATATGATCAGGATATGCAAGATATGATCGTAATTTTTGTACGATTAAATTAAAAAAAAAATTACTTTAAAAAATACTTAGTGAATTCTCTGACCACATATAAAAAATCACTTTTTCTTTTTTTCTATGATTGCCATCCAAGTTTTAGAAATAAAATGAGTTTTTCTTTAATATTTTTATTTAAAACTAAAGCTAAACAAATTTTAAATAAATCATTTATAAAGCAAACGATTAATTTATTTTTTCAGTCTAATATACATTCTACTTGACATGCGCTCGTTGAAGTGTCTGAATGGGTAAAATTAAATGGGGATACGTGATTTGCCAATTGAATTTCAAAATCCAAATTTATTTTAAGGTCTTATTGTGATTGGTCACAAGCACTAAAACATAAGCACATGTTGTTTTTAGAATATAAAACGTTTTCTTTTAATCCAACTTTTGTTGATAAAATATTTATTAGTGGTTTTTGGTCATTAATTACATGCTTTCAAAGAAGCAAATAAATTTTCAGTAAGAATCCTATTTGAGCTACGGTAAATAAAATATGCTGGGAATTTTGATATATTGATGCACAGTTTTAAAATTGAAATATTTTATTGATAAGAAAGGACGAAGAGATAAAAAATGTTTTGCGATATTTTGACACGTTTATTTTTTTTTTCAATATTTTTTTTTATTATTATTTTTTTTTTATTTTTTCATTTTTTATTTATTTATTTATTTATTTATTTATTTATTTATTTATTTATTTATTTATTTATTTATCTATTTATTATTTATTTATCTATTTATTATTTATTTATTTATTTATTCATTTATTCATTCATTTATTCATTCATTTATTTATTTATTTATTTATTTATTTATTTATTTATTCATTCATTCATTTATTCATTTATTTATTCATTTATTCATTCATTCATTTATTTATTCATTTATTTATTCATTTATTTATTCATTCATTTATTCATTCATTTATTCATTCATTTATTTATTCATTTATTTATTCATTCATTTATTCATTCATTCATTTATTTATTTTAAATCGTGTATTTTGAAATGATGCTTGAGTTTCTGCCAGGATTGTCTCAATCTTCCAGAACCCCTATTTGAGACATTGGCCAACACTGCTGTACTACCTGAGTAATGGTTTTTATATCAATGTCTTTACTAAAAATATTACTGACGATACAGAAATTATCAATATCTTATGCTATTATGTACCTCAAAAAAGGCTATTGGAACAACCCACACTCTTTTTCGTCATACGCTCAAGCATGTTTCTGTACTCAGGGTCACGACACAACGGCAATGGGCATCAGTTGGGCCCTGTACAACATCGGACTGAGGCCGGATATCCAAGCGTCTATCCAAGAAGAACTAGACCGGATATTCGGGGAGGATACGGACAGGGCAGTAACTGCGGAGGACGTAAGGGAGATGAAGTACCTGGAATGCGTACTCAAGGTAAGATAGTCCTTCTAATTGTTTTGACAGTGACGATCAGTCTTTTTTTACTCAAAAGGTAATCTCGTCCGAAAATTGCTTTGAAACATTTGGCGCTGTTGTCACATAAAGCAGCATAAATGTAGAAAATTTTAATACAGGCTCAATGACGATACAAAGCTTCACGTTTTGGAAAAAAAAAATATTCTTTCCAACTTTATTTTCCTATAACAGGAGAGAATGAATCACGAAATAAATTTAAAAATGAAAAACCCATAACCATTTTGAAATTAACCTAGAAAAGCAAAATTTTTAATATAAATCCTTTATATACATTGCTGACTTTTATGTGCAATTGCAACTTATGTTACCGATTTAGAGCTCTTCATTTATAAATTTTTTATGTACCTGCTATTATTTGATAGAATGCATTTTCAGCGACAACGAATCTATCTATTCAGTTTTAGCTCGAATAGATGACGGCAACTGGATTAATGAGTCTCACGAAACGGTAGTAGAACGTGTATAAAAACGGCCTTTTAGGGACAGTGACAGCCCACAAAACTTGATAGAATGCATTATCATCGACATCAAATAAATCTGCCAAGTTTCAGTTAGGTTGTACGGCAGCAAGGGTGTTAGCCATCCGAAAAAAAAATACTAGTGTGGAAAATTACTTTTTTAGTGACAACCCCCAAAACTTGATAGAATGCATTGTCATCGACATCTAATATAACTACCAAGTTTCGGCTCGATCGAATGTCAGAAAGTGGGTTAATTAACCCACAATAGGTAGGCAACCATACCGCCACACACAGAAATTCGAAGTTAATATAAAGTATTTAAAAAAAGGTTACATAAAAGAATTTCCATAAAAGATATCTGATTTATAATTCAATAGGAAGAATACATATATAGTATCTCCATGAGAAGTTCATATCTTCTCTGCTCATATGCTATTGGAATAGAACTTGCTTATAAGGTTAGAAGGTTTCTTACCAAATTCGTTGCTTAACCTGGTAATACTTTTTATTTGTAAAAAAAATCCAAATTAGGCAGATTTTCCATGTCATACCTCGTTAATCTTAACATTTAAAAATTTCAATCATCAAATGTAAATGCTTATTGTATTGTTGCACAAATTGTCTGTATATAGTGTAAATAGTGACGTATTATTTTAAAATTCTATTGTAATTTATTTTTATCTTATTTTATTCTTTTAACAGCGATTATACAGGTTAGAAAAAGGTGGCAACACCTAAAGCAATCGAGAAATTTCGAGATGTTTCTTTTCCGACGAATTGGCTGGAAATTTCGCGAATGTTCTCTCGCGCCAAGTATATAAAGACCGGAGATCGGGAAAGTTTTCAGATTGACTTCAGGACTTCAATGAGAGCTGATTGCTTTGTTTACTGGAGAGAGCTTGTATAATCGCTGTATTCGAAGTTGTTCTTACTGAAGCTTGTGTTGAAGCTTGAGATTGATTAGACTGTTGTCTTTGAATAAATTTTGTGCCTGTGAAGAGTGAATAAATAGTAATTTTCATCTTAAAAACTGTGCCATCATTGCCTCAGTGGAAAAATTCATAACAGTATAAACTTGATGTACCTTAGTAGCTAAAGCTGCATTTTAGTAACAGTTACGATTGGAATCCATCTTATTTAAATTTGAATAGTAAAAAAGAACCAAACTTTATTTTCTCTTAAAATGCTGTTGATCAGAATCTAATAGATGTTATAACTACAACCCCATAAAAATATTAATGTTTGTTCTTTAATTAAAACATTCATTATTCACTTGTATCATTTTATTTTGTCTTCACAGGAAAGTCAACGTCTTTACCCATCTTTACCAGTTATTGGAAGAGAATTAGAAGAAGACGTCGTTGTAGGTAAGTGCAAAAAAGTGATAAAAAAAAATTTACCAATTAGTTAGTTGACAATTGAAAAATAGCGGGATTAAAATGATCACTGCACAAAAAGTTGCAATCATAAATTTAAAATTCTTCTATAAAGTTGGCTCCTTTAGAAAGAGAGCTAATTTAAAACCGCAAAATTTAACAGTTTGCTTCACTTCAGTTCAAATCAATCCTTTTTAGCAAACTTTGTATTGTTATCATTCAAGTTTTGCAACAGATCAAATGATTAAAAAGTACTCTTTAAACTACTCTAAAAAACACATTTTCAAAAACATTTATTCAGTCAAAGGAATCGTTAACTTTATAACTTATGTTCTAAATTTCCAAAAAAGAAAAGAATTTTATAAAACAACAAAATGATTTTTAATTAAAAAATTTGTTTTTATAAAAAATAAAACCATTAGCATGAAACGGAAGGGAAATAGAAGTAGGCATCATTAGTGTTATTTCACGCATAAAGGAATGTGACACATGACATATTTAAACAAGTAATTTAAAAACGATAAATATTTCAGAAGGTGGTATTAAAACATAGAAGGCATTTTATATAACTTTTTTTATAATAAATGTAAGAAAATGGTTAAAAATTTCATGCATAGGTGATTCTGCATATTTAGATTTGTAAATATAATTACACACTTTTTGATATAATGATACATTCTTTTATTTTAAAGTAATGTTAGAATCGGCGCCATCTCTTTGGAATTTTTCCTAATTTTTCAAAAAAATAATAATAATAATTTAAGTATTTTATTACAAATCACCCACTCATGCGTCAATTTGCTGTTTTCTATTAACTTTTTAACTTCGTCGTGGAATTTTTTTTTTTTTTTTCCTAATTTTTCACTGTTTGTGTATTCACAATTACAAATTTCAATACTTTCGAGCCGACCAAACGGTATAGTGGTTAGCGTGCTAACTTCTAGACCGCGAATTCGAGTCCCGTATTAGACATGGGTGTTCGTAAATGTATGTTGGCTTGTCTAATGACGAATGTTTCGGCGCATTATAGCCCTCGTGTTGCTGACGGAGCCAGATGATATGAAAACAACAAACCAATATTTTCAACTTCTGATAGGTTCTTGAATTTGTAAGTTTTTTTCGGCAAATACTACGAAACTATTTGATAGCATTTTTTCTTTATGAACTTAGGTTAAAAAATATCTCTTTAAAAAAGAAGTTCAACAATATATTAACTAACAAGATTTTTCCCAGCCTAATTTTTAAGAGAAATGTAATTAGCTCTATTAAAATATAAATTCAAGAAATATTTTTGCACAAATCCACTAAGAGCAGCAGAGTCTGTTTGGAAAATCTCTAGAGCTAAAAAGTAAAGGTAAATGTGATCCATGAGTGATCTATGAGTGCTAAAGAAATTTTCAGGATTATGAATTAAAAAGTATTGTATTATATTTATTTTAACAAATCCTAACAAAATAGCCAACAAATTCCAGACACTAATCTCTACTGTAACTTCTAAGCCAATTGAATTGCTGAAATGCTGACCCCCCTCAAATGATGTGTATTAGTATGCCCTTGGTTACTGACCGACACAACCTAGTTTGTAGACACATGCTAATTATTGTTAATGTTGATCTGATTGGGAATTGTAAAGCCTTCTCTGGCTTTAATGCAATAACCAAACCTGCACTATCCGGAAGATCAGTACCCCGGGATAGGCATATATGTTCGTTGTGGTTCAGAATCCACGTCAAGCTGTAGGTCCCGTTCTGATTAGCCATCAATGTGCATTTAAACTAGGGGTAAGGAACATCGCACAACTTTCAATTACACTATATTACTGATGTGGATTTGTGTCATTTATCGTTTTTATATTTTCATCATTTGCTTAGAAAAAATGGCCAGTCTGGCAATAATTCTTATTTGGGTCTAACAAAGGAGAAGAAAAAAAACACTTTGCCAAAATGGAAATTTTGGCGATATCCTTTTTGATAATTTTTATATTATCCTTTCTTATAAGTGAAACTGAGCAGAGATGGAAAAACGATCGTTGTTGAGGTATGCTCAAGGAAAGAGAACTCTGTGTTAAAGGCAATCGTTTTTCCACTTTTATGCCATTGAAGCATTTTTACGGAAATTTCGGAAACGGTGATGTTTAGAACACCTTAAGAGGCAGTACCACAGTGATTTTTGTGAAAATCGTTTGAGCCGTGTTTTAGCAATCATTGAAAAACATGATTTTTTCAATGGCAGCTACCTTATGTGCATGCGCGATTTTGATGAAAACCTTAATGGTAGGTCCTTGGGCCATCACCAACCTGCTCACCAAATTTGAACATCGTAGGTCAATTTGTTCAGGATTTATGCTGATCACGTACACACAGACATTTTTTCTAGATCACTTTTTTAAGATCAGGATGTTCCAAAACGTGGGGAAATGCAAAAAAATCGGAAAAAAAAATTTTGACCGAATCCTATACTTTGAGTATATACCACATGTAATAACCCTATGTATTACATGTGGGTAATTGAAAGTAAAAATAGATTTTTGAACCTACAAAACCCACCGGAAGATTAATGCTTCCATGTGTCAAAAAGGCATCTGTACCTCCACTTTTACTAAAAATTTGTGAAGTGTCCTTCATAATACAAAAACTCAAATTTTCAAGAACATTTATAGGTTCGTATCGAGTATTGCATCCATTTTCACCCTTTGCGTCTAACTTTGGAACTAAATTTATATTATTCCTCGCAAAAGTCTGCTAAGTTCAAGCGTTTCTAAAGAAAAAACTTGAAAATTAACAATTTTTACAGTCCTCTCACATGTGAAAGAAATATATGTCATCGTCAAGTGCAACTTCGTTGTTTAGCTATTATATTAAACTTCGTAAAATGTGACCTTCCTCTTTAATTCTCTATTCTCTCACTAGATGGCTACACCATTCCAGCTGGAACCACTTGTATGCTGGCTACCTTCATGTTGCACAGAAATCCGGAAATCTTTCCCAATCCTGAAGTGTTTGATCCTGATCGCTTCTTGCCGGAAAATTGCTCCGGTCGACATCCCTTTGCCTACGTACCTTTCTCGGCTGGTCCCAGAAATTGCATTGGTAAGAATGTTGATGCATTTGTCATATCCAGAGAATATAGAGGGGAAGGGGGAAAATTACGCAATTTTTCTTACCACTTTAACCCATTAACGACAGTTGGTAAGACCATTTGCCAAACGATATTTTAGGTTTTTTTACTTTGCTAAGAAATTGCTATTGTGATTTCACTTAGTATCTTTTAAAAATCAAAAATAATTTTCCGAAAAATCTGAAAAATTCAAAATATACTTTAAATGTTGTTTCTAATCTCCCTTTTGTCTGACGAAGTCAGACAATATCAGTGAAGCCATTGACATTAATGAAGTCTGACACTAGTTGTGGACAGTTATAAATGTCCTCCCAGTCCAGTCCAAGGCAGTCCAAAATGTGCTGAGGTGATGCCTGTTCTTTTTGGCATTTAGGGCAAAGAGGAAAATTTTTGCTTCCCCCGGAATATGTTAGGCCTTTAAGGTGACCACTAGCAAGTCGGGACAGACGGGTATTGGTGTGCCTATCACAAGGAAGAGATAGGGAGTGTCCTGGCTTTTTGGCTTTATACCATTCGTGAGATGGAGGTATATGCCATTTCGCTTTATTTTGAGCTATTTTCTTTGAGTATAACTCTTGATATGTGAGTTCTTGAGTAGAGAGGACAGGGTGTTCTAGTCCCTCCTTAGCAAGAGTGTCAGCCAATTCATTTCCGTGGATGTCTACATGTGACGGGATCCACTGAAAGTGCACTTTGTGCAGTCGGGATATGCTCTTGACTTTGCGTATTATGGATAGACTGGTTTTGTCTCCCACGAGGGCCCAGTTTTTAAGGTGTTGAATGGAACTTCGGCTATCGGATAGAATCCATAAGTCTCCGTAGTTGACCTCGCCAAAGATATTCTCTAAACCCAGGTCAATTGCTATTAATTCGCTTCGAAAGACAGAGCAGAAATCTGGATTACGTTGTTCAATAGAATGTTTCTCTACGGGCGTTTCTATATAAATTCCACTGCCTGCCTGTATATCTATTTTGCTGCCATCTGTATAGATTTTGATGTCAATTGAAGGAATTTGATTAATAATTTCCAATGCCAATTGCCTAAGAAATTCCGGACAACATTCATTCTTATTAAGTGTGGTGGGAAGGCAATCAATAAAATCAACATTGGAGAGTCCATCGTAAGTGTTCAAATTAGTATTAAGACAGTGGGCTCTACATTATCTGCCATTAACTTCTGTGATTTAACTTGGCTGAAAGGACTGTGTTTCTTAAGTCTTTGATTGATTGTCCAGTTATTTAAGTAATAGGCCGTTTTATTTTCTTGGTTTAAGCTGGAAAGTTTATTGATGATCTAATGTTTAATGATCTAATTAAACAAGGTACAGGATTCAAAGTTATTGTTTTTAACTATTTCGAAATCATCGTTAATGCGTTAAAACTAGTACTGAATTATATTGTCGATTAAAAAAAAAGATTTCGATATGCAATACTACAGTAGAACATCGATTATCCGAAACGATTGGGGACTGGGAGTGTTCGGACAACTGATTTTTCGGATAACCGATCATTTACAAATGAAAAAATATACCAATTGCATTGGGGTAATTTGAAACAAATAAGGAATGATATTAATACAAAACTGGATATTACATTATTACATTGGATTATTACACACATTTTACAAATAAACATGTATAAAATAATACTACAAAGTAGGTCTAAACTTTATTAAAAAAAAATTTAAAAAAATTGAATTTACCGATTGAAACCGTTTCGGTTTATCAGTATTCGGATAATCCATGCTCTACAGCATTTTCACTTTTCAGTATAAAAGATGAATAAATCGTTTTCTCATTGAAAGGTTAACACAAAAAATCGTCGTTTAAAACTCAATAGTCTGCGAGGCAACTGCAATTTTTGGACCCCATCGTACATCATTCTGAATTTTTTATAGAAATTGGAGAAAAGTTAGTAGATTACGAATCCACTGGTCTGCTGTGGCAAAAATGGACGAAACTGATCAAAAATCGACTTGGAATGAATTGAACTAAAATCCGATTGCCAAATATGTCATAACTTGCCAAAAAGAGAAACAACCCACTGCATTTTGATTTTCAATGAGAAAAAGCGCAAACAATTTCTGATTTCTGACTCGAAAAACTTGTATCTTTTAAAAGTAAGCCAAATTGGCGACATCAGTTACGTCATCAGTGACGTAATGTTTATTGCCACTTTGGCTCATTTGTGAAAGATGCAAGTAAGCCATAGCCACACATTCGAATCGTCTGAAACCTTCTTAATTGAAAATTAGAGTGGGGGTTACTAAGTAAAAGAAAATGCTCATTATTTGGCAAGTTATGGCGCATTTGGCAATTGGATTTAGTTTAACTTATTAAAAGTCGATTTTTGACAAGGTTCGGCCATTTTTGCCTCGGCAGACGAGTGGATTCGTAATCTACTCACTTTTCTCCAATTTTTATAAAAAATTCAGAATGATGTTCAATGGGGTCCAAAAATTACAGTCGCCTCTCAGTCTACAATGTTTAAATCTCAAATACTTTGCTTTGAGAACCTAACCTCGTGACAAGCGTGCTAACAAGTGTTTAAAATTAAATACAAATAGATCAACACATGAAACCGACTACATTACATACTAATAGAACTCAACACGTTACATAGCAACAGAATCATTGCAACCTGGTCGATGACTACAGAGTAAAATGTATGTTTTTCAGGCCAACGCTTCGCTATGCTGGAACAGAAGACAGTGGTGGCCAACGTGCTGAGGAAGTTCAATATTGAGTCCGTGGATGCGAGGGATAAGCTGCAACTCACAGCAGAGATGGTGCTGAGGAATGACGGACCACTCAGGATGCGGATGCACGCCAGGACATGAGAAGACGCTTTTGCCTTTACGCCTTTTCAAGGGCAATCAAACATTATAGATACTTTGTGCTGGACTTGCTTAGGGCAATACGAGACGAGTAATCAAGGATGTGAAGTAATATGACGGAGCAAACTATTTAATGTGTAAAGTATTTTTTATAAAAAAAAATATCGGGTATGAAATGGATTCGCAATAGAGTTCGACTTCTGAGAATGTATGTGCACTAGTAAACAATGAAACTAGCATTTCTTCACTTGGTCTGAAAATAAATTAGTCCTATGCAGATACTTTAGGATGTGCTTATAGACTGAGAGGCGACTGCAATTTTTGGACCCCATCGTACATCATTCCGAATTTTTTATATAAAATAGAGAAAAGTGAGTAGATTACGAATCCACTGGTCTGCCGTGGCAAAAATGGCCGAAACTGGTCAAAAATCGATTTGGAATGAGTTGAACTAAATCCAATTGCCAAATGCGCCATAACTTGCCAAATAATGAGTATTTTTTTATTTTTTTTTTAATTTGGTAACCCTCACTCTTTAATTTTCAATTAAGAAGGTTGCAGACGATTCAGATATCTGGCGACGGTCTACTTGCATCTATTAAAAGTGAGCCAAGTTGGCAAAAAATATTACGTCACTTATGAAGCAACTGATGTCGCCAATTTGGCTTACTTTTAAAAGATAAGTTTTTCGAGTCCAAGATCAAATCATTTGCGCTTTTTCTCATTGAAAATCAAAATGAAGTGGGTTGCCAGACTAATAAGTTAGTTCTCTTTTTGGCAAGTTATGACATATTTGGCAATCGGATTTTAGTTCAACTCATTCCAAGTCGATTATTGATCAGTTTCGGCCATTTTTGCCACGGCAGACCAGTGGATTCCTAATCTACTCACTTTTCTCCAATTTCTATAAAAAATTCAGAATGATGTTCGATGGGGTCCAAAAATTGCAGTCGCCTTTCTGACTATTACGTTAAGCAACATGAAGTGTTCAATCAAGAAACTGTGCTAATACAAATTAGCGATGGGCTCCGAGAAATCTCATAATCTGCTTGTGACTGACCACGAAAAATTTCTTTTTGAACTCCAACAGAGTATATGAACAAGCACTCGGTCACCAATGTGTTAATAGGGAAGGAGCTTGTTACAAATCGATTGATGCTTGAATCATTGTTTTAACTGTTGAGTGAAAATGTTGCTCTCTTCAAGCATTATACACCGCAAGAAACGACAAAAAAGTTGTCTACCTCTATCGCCATTTGAATTAAAAAATTTCTCTCGGTTCGACTCCTGTGCTTACTTCATGATGTACTTAAGTTGCTCAACATGGAAAGAATTAAAGAACCGTAATAACAGGATGGAAGCCTGCAACTCGGCCAACTTGGCGTGTGAAATGCTTTTTAACAGTCGAATGAAAAATTGATTCTCTTAATCATCAGTCCCACTCAATATACGGCTGCATACGAGAATAGTGTGAAAAAAGTGGTCATCGATCATTATATGGATATTTATATATATTATATCACAAAGTATTCACATGAATTCTGGTGCAAAAAGTTCAAATAGACGTACTTATTCTGAACAATTTAGAGATTCCAGGAAGAAACTGTACCAATAAGAAGACAAATTCAGACAATTTACGAAAGATGTGAAGCACTGATCTCTACAACTTCTGGATCGCTCATTAGCGATTTCTGCTCTGCAAGCAGATGCCATTTGAATACTCCCCCCCATAATGCTTTGAAATAGGTTGCCCATAGTTACAAACAAATTTGAACTAGTTTTGGGGGGAAGTTGTTAGTAAAGATCTCTATGGTGATTATTAAGCCTTCTTCAACTTCAAGTAACCAAGCATGCGCTATCCAGAAGTTGTAGTAGAGATCAGTGATGTGAAGTGTTTGGAGATTGAAGTTTGATCATCTCTAGAAATCTGTTCCATGGTGACTTAACACAAAACGTGCCTAAAAAACAGTGCAAAGCAATGAACCGTCTTTTAGTAGGGAAAAATAGTGGAAAGTAATGTCCTGCGTTTTAGAAGAAAGAAAAAACCTTTGAAGAATGTCATTGCATGTCTCTCTAAACGCCTATTGGATTAGTCAAATTCCCTGCTTTAGCCAATGTTTTTGCCTCTTCCTCTATGAGCCATTTTTGCCACATTGACTTATTTGATTTCTCATTCCATTTCGAAGCGATGCTTTTGAAAAGGAACAAGAGTTCCGAGTCAAATAACTGGTCGTTGATCGTCTTTTCTATGGAGGATGAGTTTAAATGCAAAATTACCATGAAATTAACAAAAACGGAGATATTGAAGTCAACATGGCGGTACAAAGCAGTGAACCGTTCGTCTTTTATTGACTGACTGAATGCTATGCAAATATGGATTTCATTTGAAAACTAATCTACACTATATATTTCATATCATTGTTAAATAATATTTAATAAAAAAATTTAAGTAAAAAAAATCTCATTTTCTGAAAATGTCGCCTACAACTCATACTTTAGCACACATTATACATTTGCAAATTCTGCAGGAAAGATGAATTCATTGAAACCACTTCATTTAACTGCGAAGAATATAAATACTTAGTCTTTGTGATATGTGTACAATCACCGTTGTACTTAAACATTTAGCTCTTCTAAAGACAAGAAATGGGAAAAATACCCTAAGTACCAAAAAAAATCGAAAATCTTTTTTACAGAAAAATATCCTGAAGACCAAGCTAAATAAAGTGGAGAAAGCCCAAAGTGTGAACTCCAGTAGCAATAGTTCAAATTTAATCCGATACTTAGTCATAGCCTTAAATATCAATGCGAGTGTTTTTCATTTTTTGGCTCTCCTGAAAAATTCTCTTTTTTGGACTTGGGTCGTTTTTCGTTTCTAGTCCTTAATTGACTATACCATCTGATTAAACAAAAGAGTGTAGGCGATTCCATTCTTAAATAGAATTGAACTGAATGAATAGCTGGTTTAAGCGTTCAATGACTTATTTTTGTGCCTAATGACATAATGAGACATGTTCCTGCAGTTTAACGTGGATTCTGAACCAAAAAGAACATCCATACTTAACCCAGGATTCTGTTAAGCTCTTTACCACAGTATTAGAGTTCAATTTCAACAGTCAAATTAATAGCTAAAATTAATGAAAGAGCAAAAATATTTACTTTAGGGCATTTATTGAAAAGGTTTTCATAAACGTATTTTTGCATTTATTTTCAACTTTTTAATTTTTAGCATTGGTACTAAATCAAATTTTAAAGTTCAAATTAAATATTACTATTTAGACAACTTAATTTCGGGGGAAAATGGGAATTGTAATAAAATCGCTTATGAGGCATTGAGCGCCAGAACGGACCATCCCACAATTTAATTTTTGCCATTTCTACCCCGTTTTTTTTTCTCCCAAAATCATTCATACCAGAACGGACCAAATGTTTATCTAATAGCAAACGAAGTAGGTCATTACATAAATCGTTCGGTCTGTTCTGCCTCTCAACATTTCACATAAAAAAATATTTCAAAAGTAAATCTTCAAAAATTAACATCAGACTACTCAATAAACTTTATTCTAATTTTGAAACTAAATATTTTTACAGATTGTCAGAGTTAAGCACAAATAGCTGTTTAATTACTTCCCACCAATCGTTATGTTCAATGTATCGTAGCAATTAAAAGACTAATGAACCACTAAAGAGCGGACTATAGAACTTTCTAGAGTCTTTTATAAGAACCATCTTCATACAATTTGGTATACATATTACTTAAACCATGGGGAAATTTTACATGAAAAAAATCAAATTAAAGTACTTTTACTTAGTCCTCTTTAGTTTGCGCATTTTGTAGTAACAAAATGCACACACTAAGTAATGTAACAGTTTTGTGGTTTGTGCAAGGATTTATATTAAAAATTGTTTTTGAAAACTTTATACGTGTATTACATGTGACCATGTGAAAATTACCTAAAAATAAATATTACAAAAAAAGTTTTTTTTTTAATGTTTATTTTTAGGTAATTTTCACATGGTCACATGTAATACACGTACAAAGTTTATTAAGATTTGTTGGTTTCTACGGCTTTAACTCTAGACCTCTTTACAGTATCAGTTTAAATATGTCCATTTTGCTTCAACTTTTATGCACTGGCATTTGAGTTCATGCGATAGAAGCAAGAATATTTATAATTTAGGATGATTATTTAGAAAACGTACGGTTTTTCAGATATCCCGCCTTTTGTTAAAGATTTTAAATAGGAATTAAAATATTTCAATTGTTCTTATATAAAGAACTACTCTTGATGCACCCCCCTTTTAAGTCCCCCTACAACCAACTGACGATTCTGATATCATGCTATCTGAAGAATGTCAAAGTTTTAAATAACAAGGTTCAGAACTTAAAATGGTCAGTCTTTATATAAAACAACCCTTGCATGATACATTCGGACTTGATAACAGTTTTAAATAGGGCGTAACAATTTCTGCCCATAAAATCATGCAAAGGTATAACACATAAATACAAGTAAACAATTGTAAAAAGCAACAGCTCGATTAAAAACCTACTAACCTCTTCCACAGTTAAAAATGATTTGTGCTTTTAGTCCAACTCAAACGAGCATTTTAAAAATAAAGTATAAATAGTATAAATAATATATAAACAGCGTAAAAAAGCATCAACAAACAGAAAATTCAGCATATCTGCGCGTCACTGTAAAAGCATCAACTACATGGTAAAATAAATCCAACTCCATGTGAACTATCAACAATAGTTTTTCAGCAGACTTGCTAGGAAGTTGAAATTTGGTTGAAAGTAGATACGGATTCTTCCGAAATCAAAGAATCCATCTTAACAACCAAATGCTTCAACATTTAGCTCGGCAAGAAACTCTGTCCCGACAGTGTTCCTCACCTACCAATCTAGCATGAGCCCCATTCGACATTAGTCAATCTCAATTGTACGCAAAGATCCTTCAATCGTATCCATGGTTGCAGATGCTTCTGTAAGGAGGCGCTGGCAGCACAAACAATTGAGTTATGCCATAACATTGTTCATAGACACGGAAGTTAATTGCGCCCAGATCTGTACTGATGATTTCGGAGTCCAGCCTTGTCCTCGGCCATTTGACGTAAGTGATTTCTTTGCTGCTGCGACTGCCGCATCGGATGCTGAGGTTGTAAGTGCCAAAAGGGTCGACTCGAACGGGGTAGGGAAGATATGCGATCATCTCGCGCCAGATATCCCTGCCAACTGAGGACCCTTTTGTCCATGTCAGTGAATTGAGGTTGAACTGGAGGAAGATCTTGTTGTCTGCTTTTGAGAGGGCCAGAGAAGAGGGACCTAGGAAAACGGCGTGTATTGAATACACATGCATACAAATACAAAAGTGAGTATTAATTGTAGGAGCAAGGCATGAAAGACCACTCAAAGCTGACGTAAAAATCTTTAAGAGTGCACACAAAATTTTTAAAAATTAACAGAACTGAAGGCTGTACATGAGTACTTTTAAAAGAATCTCAATTCTACACTTATTTTTTTTTTTTTTTTTTTTTAAGTATATATCACAGAACTAATCGAAGAATTATTTTACCTTATGTTACTTTTTGGTCACCAGATTTTTTTTCAACACCGGAACAACATAATTTAGCAACGTTTCGTCGGTTGGTTGGTTGATTGTTTTTCAGATTATCTGGCACCGTCAGCAACACGAGGGCTATAATGCGCCGAAACATTCGTCATTAGACAAGCCAACATACATTTACAAACACCCATGCCAACCCGGGACCGAACCCGCAACCTCGCGGTCTAGAAGCTAGCACGCTAACCACTATACCGTTTGGTCGGCCAACGTTTCGTCGGTATTCCAGATAACTCAGTTCCGAATTGTCTGGCTAAACACAATCACGATCCTCCAGCTTTTAGAATTAAAAAGGATAAAAAGGGTTCAAATATTTTTCTCTTCATTTTTCTCTCAAATATTTTCTCTACTGTTCAAAAGACCACTGTATTGCGACTGCCAAGGCGCGTTTCACCCAGGAACGTGTTTGATAATATGGATAATTTGGGAGTTCTTGTGGGCATGTGCTGCAATACTTGGCATTTCTATGATTAGTTCAAACAATATTAATTCATACAAATATAACAATTTGTTAATACCAAAACCAACGTCATGTGAATAATCAAAAACAACGTGACAAAATATTCGAGAATCTGCAGATCTTTCAGTCCCAGTTTATAAGAAATATGTGGTAGCCCGAGGCAACTAGATTTTTAAAAGATCAACTTAAACAAAAATTTCAGTTGCCCTTTTGCCAACCAGAAATTTAATTTGTATTCCATGAACACATGACTGTTTTGATTATTAGGATAAAACTAATCGAATTTCCAGCATTTATTTGCATGTTGACCAATTTAAATTATCAAGGTGAGAATACATTATTAGACAAATACTGGAGAGAACCAAATAATACAACATTGATGTTTATCACCTTTTCATTGATTTTAAAGCTGAATATGACAGCGTGAACAAAGAAAAACTACTCTAAGCAATGGTGGAATTTAACATACCAAAGAAATTGATGTCTCACAAGGATGACTCGTAAGACGGTGAAATGCAGAGTTAAAATTATGTCGCATCTCTCGGAATCTTTCTATATCGAGAAAGGTTTACGACAAGGAGACTCACTGTCATGCTTATAGCTTTACATGGCCCTGGAAAAAGCAGTGAGATATTTTGAATTAAACATAAGCGGAACTATCCTACAAAGAACAATCCAAATGCTAGCTTTTGTCGATGAAATTGATATCATTGGATACTAAACCGGCGGTTATCAAAGCTTTTGTATCACTTGAAAATGCAGCAAGGAAAATGGGTTTAACAATTAACTTGAAGACAACTAAGATCGCTTCAGGGGTTCCCCTTAAGGAAAACAAAAATCACAAGATTCGATCCCTGCCTAGCCCACAATCCCATTACCCAAATAATCTAAGTGCTCACCAGGGAACATGCAATTGTTAATCTTGAACAACCCAATAATCCTGAATCCCACCAGGAATGTATGATTGCTGACGCTGAACTTGAGACAGTCAAGTTGCTGTTGTGGCCATCCTTCCTCCCTGCAGTGGTAAACTCCAAGTTCCACCACGAACTTGACAAAGCTCATGTGGTACTGTATAGAAGGAGGGACGTGAAACTGTTTGCGAGGGGAGAGTTCCGGGTTCAAGTACTTCTCGACAAGGTTTCTTGGAACGAAGGTCCGGTGGGCCTCAAGGATTAGCTTCCAGTGAATGTACTTGAAAAATGGCTCCATGGTTGCGAGAACGTTAGCTCGAGACAGAGGCATGCATCTTGAAGAAAAAGATTTTATGAAATAATGTAAAGAAAAAGTAGAAAGAAAATAGCGTCTAATATATTTTATTTTATAAATGAAAATTAAAAAAGCATATTGCTATTGCAAGTGGATGCATATGCATTGACGTAAGGAATTGAAATATAAATTATATTTCATGCCATTTCCGAGTTTTTTTATGTCATTTCTTTAACCTTTAACTGCTGTAAGCGGTCTGACAGACCACGAGTCATTTTTTGTGGAATGCTCCCTAATATTTTTTCTTAATATTAATTTTTCCGATACTATGCATCTTAAACTTTAAACTGATGTTCACCAATTTGTTTGGTGCAGTATGGACTACGTTACTCTTCCACAAAATACCTCAAACCACCCAACCACAGGAGTTAAAGGTTAAGCAATCATTTTCGTACCAAATCGCTAAGTCGTAAGGTATTATACCAAGTAGATTCTAAAGATAAGATTTGGCTAGAAGATTATAACCTGGATTGCGAGTATAGGAAATGATCTTTACAAGGACTTCCTCTTAAGGCACCTAAAATTAAACTGATGGTACTCAGAGACCTGTAACTCCAGTTCTACTGAACGGATCCGAATGAAACTTAACACTAGAGAGGCTGAAACTTAGTATATACCTATATTGCCTACAATCAAAATGACTGCATTGTGAAAGAATAACTAATATGTAAAGAAATATGTATAACATATATACAGTGGATAAAAAAAAGTCTCCGTACGGAAGCCAAAGTTACAAATAAATGAGCATAATTCATAATCTTTTGCTTCATATCTTCAGTAACTACTGAAATATGTTTAATCTGATTCTTTAAAATAAGTTTATAATAAATGTATGTTTTTGCAAAACGCAAAAAGTATTTAAATTGAAATATTTTGGAGATGCTGCTAAGTGCCATGCAAAAAAAAGTTTCCATGCCCTATATGAAAATTAATTCTGACGTCTTCCACAGACTTGCAGTAAATTTTCGAAAGCTGAAGTGTGCGCAAGTGTCATGAAGACATGATAGCAGCAATTGTTTAATTTTAGCTTTTAGCTTATTGTCTTAAAATGGAGTTCCTAAAACTATTCGTGAGTTGGTGATTCAGTTATAAAATGTTGGATTATCTATGAAAAAATTGGCGAAATATTTATTGAATTGAAGTCTAGTACAATATATTATTGGAAGACACCGATGTGCTTCAAATTTTTGAGGATAGAGATCGATCAGGAAAATTTTCGAAACAAAAACGCTTGCATAAAAGAAATATCCTGCAATAAGGTTCAAGATAATCTGCGAAAAGTGCAAATAAAGTCTTACATGGCTAAAAAATTGAAGAAAAAAACATTGAAATGACATCTCAAACGGTAAGAAATGTTATTAAAATGGCGTTTCTGAATGGACTTGCAGCCCGTGAGAAGCCTTATACAAGTACCTACAACAGAAAAAGCGCATCAACTTTACAAAGTCCATTTTAGTGATGAATCAAAATTAAATATCCAAGGGTCATATAATCGAGTTATGGTCAGGAGGAAAAAAAATCAGGAAATGTTAACTTATAATTTATGTGGGACTATCAAACACGGTGGAGGAGAAGTTATGGTGTGGGAGTGTATGGAGCTGCTAGATCGATCAGGAAAATTTTCAGGTTATGTAGAAGGAAATAAGAATAGGTAAGTATCTTGAAATTCCAACGCAAAACGTCTTAACCAGTGCACATAAATTGTCCCTTGGGAATTGTCTTCAATGTTTTTAGCAATTCTTAAGCCATGTGCGACTTCAGGTGCACTTATTCACAGATTATATTGAACTTTACTATAGGATATTTCTTTTATGCAAGCGTTTTTGCTTTGAAAATTTTCCTGATCGATCTCTATCCTCAAAAATTTGAAGCACATCGGTGTCTCAACAATATATTGTACTAGACTTCAATTCGTTAAAAATTTCGCCAATTTTTTTCATAGATAATTCAACATTTCATGACTGAATCATCAACTCAAGAATAGGTTTAGGAACTCCATTTTTTAAGACAATCAGCAACAAGTTAAAATTAAACAATTGCTGCTATCATGTCTTCATGACATTTTATTACACTTCAGTATTGAAAATTTACTGCAAGTCTGTTGTGAAAAATACCAGAATTAACTTTCATATAGCGTACGGAAACTTTTTTTGCATGGCACTTAGCAACATCCCCTAAATGTTTCAATTTAAATACTTCCTACGTTTAGTAAAATCAGACATTTATTATAAACTTATTCTAAAGAATCAAATTGAACATATTTCAGTAGTTACTGAAGATATGAAGTAAAAGGTTAAAAGTTATGCTAATTTATTTGTAACTTTGGCTTTCATACGGAGACTTTTTTTACCCACTGTATATACTGGAAATGAAGGAGGGGGAGGTTGGTTGTTTCAAATTATCTGGCGCCGTCATCAATACGAGGGCTATAATGCGCCGAAACATTCGTCATTACACAAGCCAACATACATTTACAAACACCCATGCCTAACATGGGACTCGAACCCGCAACCTCGCGGTCCAGAAGCTAGCACGCTAACCACTATACCGTTTGGTCGGCTACAATTATTAATAAACCCATTTATATGTTGTACAAAAAGTCACAAAATTCTAAGAAATTGTCATTATATACATAATTGTTTTTCTAACTGAAATTAAAAAGCAGTCGAAATGATTTCCTTGGGCGATCTAGTGTTAAAATATATGTTAATTAGATCATGCGCTCGAGGTTTCCATCGAAAAAAAGTAGTTCAAAATTTTGCCACCAGATGGCACTGAAACGAAGTAAAAAAAGATAACAGTTTAAAAATCAAAGAATAACAGAATATTTTATTTACTAATACACCTGTATGCTCTATGTGCATACCTTGTCTGTCACCAATATGCTGAAAGCGTATAACTGCGTTATCAACTGCCGCACACAACGTATCAGTTGGAATAAGGGAGACATGACGGACGATGCTGGTTTTCAAGTCAGCTTAATTACACTCATGTCCATTAATTAAGGATAATTTAGTTTGTCCCTAATAACTTCTCAGTGGAGCAACATAAACACATGAAATTCACATCAGACATCTTTATGTTACATATCTATAAGTAAAACAACTCAGTCGCAAATTGAAATGAAAAGTGTACAGTAGGGGCATATGCAAAAGAATGGAGTAACATTAGTGTGCCGTTGTACAGATGTATTTACATTAAAAATCACGCAACTCATTGAGTTAACTTTTAGTGTGAGATATGATCTTCCCTGTCATCAATGTTTATTTGGCACTATATTCTCATATTTAATATGAGTTTCTTGATGAATTCTCGTGGCTAAATTGTTCATCCCACCTTTTGAACTATTGGCAAGTGATGGAAAGTTCTCAATACATTAAATCTTTACATAATGCAGATCGTAGAAGCATCCCATACATGTTTAATGAAATTTGGATTAGAGGAGTGATCTGGCTTACTTATAGTGGCGTTATTCATATGTTTTAATCGTTTATCCAAGGCAAAAGTGGAATAAAATTTGCCATAAGTATCAATAAACACGATTTAGAAACCGATATTTCACCATTAAAGACTGGTCTAGATCAAGTTAACATAATTATGTTAACTTGATCTAGACCTAGTCAAAAAGTCGAATTTAATTTTCTTTCGCGCTCTTTAAGAGCTTATTAAACCAATTCCACATATTGCACCCAAAGACCAAATCTTTTTAACATCAGATACTTTTTACTGAAAATAATTTTTTCAATCTCGTGAGTAATATTGGACATCAGAAGACCTGTAGAATGGTGAGAACATAATATTTCATGGTAAATGCCAATTCAAGATAATGATTTGGTGGGAAAAGAGTTTTGGTCTTTATGTTCAATATATTGAATTTGTTTAAAAAGCTCGACAAGAGCGCAAAAGATAATTAAATTCCACTTTTTCACTGTAATTACGTTAACTTGATCTGAACAAGTCTAATTGTGAAATATCAGTTTCTAAATCGTGTTTATTGATACTTACAGAATTTTTTATCCCACTTTTTCTTTGGATAAACGATTAAAATGTATGAATATCGCTCCTATAAGTAAGATAGATCACTCCTCTAATCCAAATTTCATCAAACATGAGTGGGGCGCTTCTACGATATGCATTGTGTAAAGATTTAATGTAATGACAACTTTCCATCACTTGCAAACAGTTCAAAAGGTGGGACGAGCAATTTAGCCACTAGAATTCACCAATAAACTCATGTTAAGTATGAGAATATAGTGCCAAGTAAACACTGATGCCAGTGGAGATCATATCACACACTAAAAGTCAACTCCATGAGTTGCGTGATTTTTAATACAAATGCATCAGTACAACTGCCCACTAATGGTACTCCATTCTTTTGCATATGCTCCCACTGTACATTTTGCATTTCAATTTGCGACTGAGTTGTTTTACTTATAGATGTTACTTTTAAATGTCTCTTTGATGTGAATTTCATATGTCTATGCTGCTCCACTGAGAAGTTATTAGGGAAAAACTGAATTATCCTAGATTTAAGGACATGAGTGTAGATACACGTCCTTGATACACGCGATCTTTGAGGTAAACCCATAGCCAGAAATCGCAAGGGTTGAGATCAGGTGATCTTGCTGACCAGGCATTTGAGAAAGTACGCGATGACACGTTCATCAGGGAAGTTAGCTTTAATCAGTCTTCACACGTTTTGTCGTATGAGCAGTTGCTCCATCTTGCATTAGGACTGTGGTGACTAAACAGTCTCTTTTCCTCAACGCCGCGAAAACTTGATCTCCAGGAGTTTGATATATCGGTCACTTGTGACTGTACACCTAACAAACCCGTTCACTGCGACTTCCTCGAAGAAGTATGTCCCTAAAATGAAATCCGCCGTGAATCCACACCATGCCGTGACGCATCGGGAATGTAGCGGTTGTTGTTGCATAGCATGAGGATTGGTGAAACTCCATATGTGGCAGTTCTGTGTGTTCACAGCACTATCCAAGTGAAAATGACCCTCATCGGTTCATAAGATGTGATGACCACCACTCCTCCACTTGCATTTTAGCTAGAAAACGCTCTGAAGAATCAAGACGTGCAAAGTAATTGTGAGGTTTTTATTGTTGCACGATATGCATCTTGTAAGAATACAACTTTAAAAAATTTCGTAAAATCATACGCACGGTTGCCCATGGAATGTTCAGTGCTCGTGCTATTGAGCGACCACTTACAGAACCATTCGAAGAACTTGCAGATGCTTCCTCTGTTGCAATTACAACTTCCTACATGATCGCCGGCTCAGTTGCATGACATCCTCTTCCCGGTGCAACATCCAGAGAACCGGTATCTTCAAATTTACGAATCATGCTTTTAACTGAATATACGGACATGTGTCTTCTTACATTTTTCATCAGTCAAGAAGCACGGATTGCTGACGAAGCATTGCTCTCGTTCTGATAAAAGAGTTTTACGATTAATGCACGTTCTTTCTTGTTCAAAGGCATGTTAACTTAACCCTTTTAGTGCCGAAAGACGATATATCGTTGTTCGCTACACTTGTGAAAAGTGCCAACGACCATATATCGTTGCGCAAGCATAGGCGCCTATTATGCATCAAAAGAGTTCTGTATTTAAAAAAAAACTTTATAAAACATTATAAATGGCTCAAATTCTTTGCATTGCAATTAAAAAAATGATTTATTAGAACTTTTTATGTTTTCTGCTGGTTAGAATCGAAGCACTATTTACGCCAGAGAGATAAGGTAGAATCTCGACACTGGATAATTTCTTGGAACCGTCCTTTCTCAATGCTGCATTTCGAATTTCTTGAATATCATTTTTAGTTTGGTTTTTATGAGCATTTTTCCAACCCCTAGTAAATTCGTCAAATTCTTGCGGTTATCTTCGCCCAGACAACCGTTTTCGAGCGGCACTAAAAGGGTTAAGATGAATGATTTTTCAAACAAAACCCATCACTTTAATAGCGAAATTACATGAGCTACTAATTAATTTGCATATGGTTTTACCAGTAGAGTGCCATCTATTGACAACATTTCAAACTTTTTTTCGATGGAACCTCAAACACATGATCTACTTAACATATATTTAAAGTTTCTTTTGGATCCATTCAGTAGAACCGGAGCTACAAGCCTCTGAGTACCGTCAGTTTAATTTTAACTCTTTGCACTCCAGTGGCGCCTCTCAGGAGCCACACGATTGGATGCCAAACCACGAGAGGACCATGAGATGTGATGCGGAAATTCGATGCAAGGCCAATGACTGTGTTTAGTTTCTATGAAGCAAATCCATAAACACCAGCCGAACCTAAAATGTCTCGAGTTGCTGATTCCTCCGCGCGTTAAAGGCCTGGAGTGCAAAGGGTTAACCACCCTGTACAATTCATTTTTCATTTCGAAGTATTTTTTCAACCATTAAGACCATAGCTAAAATGCCATGAAGTAGACGCTATACCACAAAGAATAGTTTAAGTGAATCCTTACCTCCTGGAGCATTCGCATACTGCCCACTCCCTCAGACACGAGAGCACGCTCCCTTCGTCCTCCACATTAAAGTGTATACTCGAGAGAATGCACTCCAGGCTCTTGGAACGGAGGTCGAAGAACCCTTCAGATGCAGACACTACGAAGCCTGCATCCAGAATGAACACCTGTAAAGAGGAGTTTCGAAAGGACAGATTAAGACTCTTATCTTGGACATTCGTTCATTATAGATAGAGTGGTCGATTGCAAGTTTAAATAAATCCTCGAACCTCATTCTTAATTTTTTGTATATAATGTAGAGGAATGTTGATAAATCACATAAATCCACTGGTCTGCTGCGGCAAAATAGCCGAAACTATTCTAAAATCAACTCTGAATGAGTTGCTTTAAATTCTATGGCTAAATATGACATAATTTTCCAAATAAAGTGCATATTTTTTTTCTTTTTTTTTCTGGAAATCCACTATTTTCCAATTAAAATGATTGCTGACCATTCGTCTTTCCTGGCTGGTTGGTTGTTTTCAGATTATCTGGCGCCGTCAGCAACACGAGGGCTATAATGCGCCGAAACATTCGTCATTAGACAAGCCAACATACATTTACAAACACCCATGCCTAACACGGGACTCGAACACGCAACCTCGCGTTCTAGAAGCTAGCACACTAACCACTATACCGTTTGGTCGGCCGTCTTTCCTGGCATTTAAATCTTTCATCTTTAAATATCAGCCAAGTTATCAATAAATAGTACATCAGTGGCGTAATATTTATCGCCAATTTGGCTCATATTTAAAAGATGGATGTATTTTTCACCAGAGAATAAATATTGTCTGCACATTTCCTCCTAGAAAATTAAAGAGCAATGGGTTACCAGAAAGAAAAGAATGCTCATTATTTGGCAAGGTACGCCATATTTGGCAATAGGATTTAGTTCAACTCATTCAAAGTTGATTTTTGAATAGTTTTGCCCATTTTTGTTCCAGCAGACCAGTGGATTCATGTGATTTACTAACATTTCTCTACATTGTATAAAAAAAATCAGAATGATGTTCGAGATGGGGTACTTATACTTGGAATTGCCTCCTAAACTATTACCCGTTAGGCATAATCCAAATAGGTTTTCCCCAAATTGATCTCATTTTTCTTGGTGAATTTAAAATTTGGATTTTTAATGGGTTGGCTGTTTTTCGTGTCTTCTGGCGAAACGTACTGCAATGAAACAGCGTTGGATCAAAGATCTGATAAAGTAGGGCGGGTGTCAAGGTGCGAAAGTCTTTCAAGGAAAATATACTTCGCATTTGGGGTTTAAATGACATAGCCCGGAAAAGTCCCGCCAGAGAAAGCTTTATTTTGCAAGATATTTTGCAATCGCTGCGGCGTCTCTTTTTTTAAACAGGCTGGTTATATGCATACCAATTTTCAATTAAATCATCCAACAAGTTCCTGCATAATTGAACTTACAATATTTCAGACAGGCGCGCATCGTAGTGACTCTACAAGTATTCCATTTTCAATTCTCGGAAATTAGTTATTAACACGTTCACACCCGCGCGTACCACCGGTGGCCCGCACTAGACTGTCTCATCGTACCACCGTTGGTACGCGCCGCCCGATGAGACAGTCTAGTGCGGGCCACGCGTCGGCGTGAACGTGTTAAACTTTAGATTACGATTTCATGTGTTCTTCAAATTACGAAATCCAGGTAATGTGTTCTAAAATTTGAGAGCCAGTTACTAATGATGCACTTAAGAGTACTTCTGCACAAGGTATTTAGCCTTAACACGTTAATTGCCAATCACGCGATATCGCGTGATTGACATTCGCTTCCGATCACGTACCTTGTTACTCTCCAGTAGTCTGTCCTTCTCAGACTGCACCCAATCGGAGTTGCCGTTCTTTGATGGAATTACCTGCAACTGTTTTGAAAATACAAGCTTCCAGCTAACCCTATGGAGCAAGACAAGATGCATCTAAAATTTAAGTCACGTGACTAATATTTTGTTACTTCATCTAATTTTAGCATGAACGGTAACTCCGATCATGGGCAGTCTCATCGGGACAGACTACTAGGATTAACCAAATATGTGATCAGCAGCGAAAGTCAATCACATGTTAAAACTAAATATGCGACACCAGTGCAAGAAGTGTGGGTAGACGCGGGGTGACGCGTCCCCCCACTTTTCAAGAAAATACCCATGCATCCCCCCTACTTCTAAAACCACTGAAATCCATCCCTCCACTTTTAAAAACACTCCATCCATCTAAAACTACTAAAGAAAAATAACATTAATCTTTAAATGTAATGACACTGAGAAAAAGTGATTTAAAGTTTTCAAATGTTAAAAAAAAAAAAAACTATAGTACATCTATATACATATACTATTATAAAAATGTATTATACTACTTTGTATAAAGATATAAGTACTTTTATTAAAAAATACTGTTACATTAAGTCAACAGATCAACTTTTAAATTTGGAGGAACTTTTTTTTAAGTTAAAATTGTTTATTCTTGTTTCAGATAAATACAAGCTATTTTTACAATTTTTTTTTTTTTTTTTTTTTTTTTTTTTAAATAAGAGCATTTTAGAGTTTTCTATTATTTTAATTTCATGAAAGTATGTACATTTAGAAACACTATTTAAATCTAAATAAAGAGTTATGTTTAAAATGGGGAATTATTACATCACTTAATCTTTAACTTCCATGTAAAAAAAAAAACTTAAGTCGCAGAATTGGTTGGTTGTATTCAGATTATCTGGCGCCGTCAGCAACACGAGGGCTATAATGCGCCGAAACATTTCGTCATTTAACAAACCAACATACATTTACAAACACCCATGCCTACACGGGACTCGAACCCGCAACCTCGCGGTCTAGAAGCCAGCACGCTAACCACTATACCGTTTGGTCGGCTTAAGTCGCAGAATATTCATTAAAATAACGATACATTTCGGACCCTTGTTCAATGTTACTGAAGTATAACTTATTTCCTTACTAGTTAATATTTTTACTATAAGATACAAAATTATAAAATTTATCGTTGGGAGGAGGATAGTACTTGTCACCAACTTTTGGGTATCCCCCCACTTTTTTTTACCAACTCCTACCACTGTGCGACACTATAAAAACCCTTCACCTGTGTCTGTTTCTTGAGTATCGTGAGTGAGTATACGCGAGCCAAGTCATGCAGTGTGCATGCATTGGAGATGACGAGCGTGGTGGAGAGGTACGATTCCGACAGGTGGACGAGTGTCTGCACTGCGTACTTGTGGGCAATCTTCAGCAGGCGAGTGGCCTCTTTCCAACCATTGAACTCCACGACGCCCATGTACAGGTACCTGTAATAGAGTTAATGTCTGAAAAAGTTGTGACCATTTTCACAAACACATTCTTATGGATGGTATCAAATTGATTCCTTTATATTAATGTACTATTTTTTTTTAATTACTCATCTAAATTTAAATAATTTTTTGGGGAAATAAAACTTTAAAAAAATTAACGCATTTACCGCTAGCAAAATTACTTTGGAACAAAATGTCCTATGATTTTATATTAAATAATGGATAACTAAATATTAGTCTATTATCTAATAGACTTAGTTTAGCATTATTGCAGGTGTTCCTATAGCACTAACGCCTTCTCATTGTCTGATCCTTTAAATTTCGCACATTTCTATTTATTAATTAAAATATTAAGCTTCTTTTAAGATACACTAATTTGTTTGGAAAAATAAAGGAAATATCCACAATATACCTGTTTTTAATTCGTAGTCTAAGAATCTAATAATTAGTTACAAAGTAAGACTGATTTAAATCTAGTTGTCTAGGGTTAAAAAGTGATATTCCCATAAAATACATTTTTTAAGGTTACCCACATCCAAGAGCTATTTGAATGAAAAAGAAAGCTAAAATGTAATCATGTTATCAAGTGTATCGAACATAAGTTCTTAATATGTTAATCTGTACGTGAAATTAGTCCAATTAAGACAAGTACACAAAGGACATAGTCCAAGACAACTTAAACCGACCTCAATTAAATACGCTACAGCAGTGTGCGATCCGGTATCACTACGCTCTGATCGGCTGCGCAATAATCTATTACAATGGACGCTTTGTCGCATGCCAGTTGTGATTCTCCAAGTAAGTACCTCAGTAACTAGCTCCGTAAAAGCAATATAATTCGTTAAAACTCTTATAGTATCAGTGGTTAGAAATATTTATTTATATTTAAACATAATAGCACTTATTTTCCTTTTGTTATCAACTTATATTTGATTTTAATATAAAACTATGTGTGCAGGTTATCAGTATTACAATAAAAGTTGGGAATTGTCCGGAACTATATCATTTAAGTGGAAGGATCCGTCCTACTTCTATTCAATGGGGTCTAATTAGAGGCCAGAAATATCGATGCTATATCGTTGCATAGAAAAAATATCGATATATATATATATTTCCATTTGATTTTCAATTTTGCCAGAAACGAAGTTTTTCGCTGCAAATTTCTACTTTTCATGAATTCATGCCAGAATTGCTTTAATAAATAAATTATAAAAATTGCTTTAATAAATAAATTATAAAAATTGCTTTAATAAATAAATTATAAAAATTGCTTTAATAAATAAATTATAAAAATGGTTTTAATAAATAAATTATAAAAATGGTTTTAATAAATAAATTATAAAAATTGTTTTAATAAGTAAATTAAATTATCAATCAGAATGATCTTTTCTTTCCATTATGTTTTCTTTTTGGTTTGGGTACCATTTTAACTGTTTCTCAGCCAAGTCCAAACTTTAGTTATGAAGTTTTTGAAAAAAAGAATAAAGAAAATCGAAAAAACGCACGGAAATACAAAACGATCATCAAAAAACTAAAAAAAAAATTGAAAATATCGATACACTGTCAAAAAATTCAGTTCAACGTTGAACCAAATTTTGGTGCAATTTCATGGCTGGCCCGCAGTTGCACCACTTTTTGGTGCAACTTCCATCAACGAAAAATACTGATGAGGAGGTTGCACGAAAATAGGGTGCAACCTCGGATCACCGCAACCGTAACTTCGATTGAAATCGACAACAACCGCATCAAGACCGAAAGCCAATGTCTAGCACAGAGTATTTAAATCATTAATCGAATATCAAGGTAAGTAAAATGCTTTATTTTACATATATGGTAAATGTTTTTTGCTTACTGTAAATTTTTTATCGATGCAGAAACTGATTTGTCCTGTGTTCAGTTAGGCTTAAGTGATGTTGACAAATTCGCAGCAATGCATTACCAGTGAAATTACCTTAAAATTTCTGATTTCGCGATGTTTTATCGCACTCTTGCTACAAAAGTGACACAACCCAAAATTATTTTTTTTTAAGTTAAAGTGTATACATAATCCTAGATTATATGGGCTGGAAGGACGCTTAAGTCTGTTTCAGCTTGAATTTAATATGAAAACAATCTTGTGCCATTCAACTAGCTTCAAGTACATGCAGTCTCGGATTTTTTACTCAAAATGATAAATTTTGACTTATATTGCACCCTTTCTACAAAAATGACATATGTATGAATAAAAAATTATTTTATTCATATAAAAAATTAGTTTATAAGCTTTAACTGTTGTATGCAGTTTCAGACCCGAGTCATTTTTCATGAAATGTTTCCACCCTTGAAAGTGAACAATGGTCCCTCCTCTTTTCAAATAAATAATAGTACTTAAATAATATTTCATTAATTTTCCGTCAACTTTTAATCACGCTTATGGAAGAATGGTTTGAGAGGCCGCTCATATGAATTATGTAACAGTTTATGCCACTGCAGTTGAAAGTTTAATCATACAAAATATTCAAAAGTTCAATTTAATCAATTTCTCGAACAATTCAATGCATTTTCATCTAAACATGTTTTCTGAAAAAGAATGTTTAAGGCCCCTTTCGTTCAAATTATATGTTTTCAATTAATGCTATTTTAAATGTATTTTTTTCACGCGTAGTTTATTGTCTTTTTATATATCATTTATTTCAATTCTACCTGTATCACTAATAGACTAAGAGACGACTGCATGTTGAGGTATATCATCGAACATCATTCTGTATTTTTTATAGAATGCGAAGAATGTAAATCCCCTCGTCTGCTGTGGCAAAAATGGCCAAAACTGTTCGAAAATTTACATTTAATGACTTGAACTAAATCCGACTGCCAAATATGTCGTAACTTGCTAGTATATTAACTCACTTTTTCTTCTGGTCAGCCAACGCACTTTGATTTTCAATGAAGGAGGCAAATGATTTCTGATTTCTGGGTCAGAAAACTAGCATATTTCAAAAGTGAGCTTAATTGGCAACATCAGTTACGTCATTAGGGACATAATATATATTGTGTACTTGATTCATTTTTAAAAGATACAAGTAAGCCGTCGCCTGATATCTGAACCGTCTGCAGCCTTTAATTGAAAATTAAAGAACTAAGGGTTATAAAATAAAAAAGGAATGCTCATTATTTGGCAATCGGATTTAGTTCAACTCATTCCACATCGATTTTTGACCAGTTTCGGCCATTTTTGCCACGGCAGACCAGTGGACTCATAATCTAACTTTTCTCCACATTCTGTAAAAAAAATTATAATGATGTCTGATGGAGTACCTTAACATGCAGCCCTCCTTCGGACTATAAGAGTTTAATTGAGAAATAAATTGCATAAATAATAAATCGTCTCGGATAGTTATCGATTAAATAACAAAAAAAATTATTCTGTGTAGAGCGACCAGTGATATTTCAATGAAATTGCAGTAAAGTAAACACAATTTTATACATAATAAAAATAATAATAAACTCGGGACTTAATCATGCTCTTTTGTATATTTCAGTTTCCCGATGATGATGCTCAGCTCAGCTCACAAATCCATAGGAGTGCGAGGTGGTGGAGATCTCTTCTGATCATCACGTTGCAAGGCATCCCAGATATACTAATATTCCTGTCTGGGGGTTTAGGTGGTCAACGAAGATGTCCAAAGTCAAAAGAGTGTCCCTGGAGCCAGTTTGTAGCTACTCGTGGCATGTGGAGTGTCCCATTGTCCTGCTAGAATTGCCCAAGTCCAGCCGAATGCGCCATGGACATGAATAAGTGCAGGTGATGGGAGAAGATGCTTACATACCTGTCAGAGTCGTCTCTAGACTAATCAGGTGTCACATATCGCTCCAACAGCATATGCCACATATCATCGCAGAGGCTCCACTAAGTTAAACAGTTCCCTGTAGACATGTAGGATCCTTGGATTCATAAGGTTGTCTCCAAACCCTGCTTGTCCATCTGCCCAATACAATTGTAAAGGAGACTCATCAGACCAGGCAACAGTTTCTTGTCAACAGTTCAATAGCGATATTGGTGGGCCCAGGCGAATCGTAAATCCTTGTGTCATGTAGTCAACAACGTCATGTGTGGGATTCCGCCTCACATCATTGATGGTTCTTTGAACTGTTTGCACATTGACACTTGTTGATGCCCCAGCATTGAAATTTGTGGCAATTTGTAGAAGTGGTGCACTTCCATCTTGTTTAAGGATTCTCCTTAGTTGATGGTCCCCGTCTTTCAAGGTATTTTCCTAACCGCATCGATTTCTGAGATTTGATGTTTTACCGGGTAATAGATACACGGTTTATTTACCACCTCGGAGATACTATGTCCATCTTTCAAGCGCTGACTATAATGCCACGTTCAAAGTCCATTAAATTTTGATAACCTATCATTGTAGCAGCAGGAATGGATCTAAGTCAAATGAGTACACCCAATTGAAGACTATGCTGCACCAGAACGTGGTTCGTATATGATCTGGATAAGTAACCTGATGCTCCGTTCAAGAAGACTAGAACTTATTACAAGTTTTATTCTAAAAAAACCTTAAATAATCTATACATAAATTAAATATAAAACATGTACTAAACAATGTTTCTACTAGGTCTTGCTCTTTAAGAAATCCTTACTTTTAGTTTTCATTTATAAAAACCTTTAATAATTCTTATTTTTCTCTAATAGTAATTTAAAATTCCAGCTTATTTATTACAGCTAACTAGATTTGACTCATTTTCGATATGTTTGTGGTATTAATGGTTTCAAATGTGTTGTTTATTTTTAAATAAGATAGTTTATGCTAATTATCATACAAAATCTTGTTCAGGTTTGATTTTTAATTCATGTATGCAAGTTAAGGTTAGTTCTTATGAAAAATATTAAAGGTGTTTAATAGCTTCTTATTGTATGAAAAGTGTGGGAACCCTGATTAAAAACAATGTTTTTGTGTGCTAAATAAAGTAGACTTTCAAAAGTTTCATTTCTACCCTGCTCGTAATAAACATAAACATGAGCTATCTCTTTCGGTATGTTTGTGGTATTATTGGTTGTCCCTCAGCTTTTAATTATTCTTTATTAAGAATTCCCCTATTTCAACATGAAAAACTTGCATTTAGTACAAATAACAGTAAAATGACTTCCTCTGAAGGCGACTTTAAATAATTTTTTTAAAAATATATTCTATTTTAAGCTACATGATACCATTGCATAATGAAAGGTTGCTGTAATATGATAAAAAATATAATCTGCAAAGTAATAAGTTGATTTAGTGCTCAGTTACAGACTTTTAATCAACTAAATGTTTTAAAAAGCCTCTTCAGTACTTTTCCGTTAAAGGAGGCCATTGGCAAAATCCAAGTGTGGTACGGATTCTGCGCCAAGATAATTTTTGCCAATAAATGGCAGCAGCTGCCATTTTTTAATAAGTTAACTGCCTATGGTTGCCATGATTTGGCTTGGTTTTACGTAAACAGTTCTTAACGCAGAATCCGTACTGTACTTGGATATTTTTTGCCAATAGCACCCTTTAAGGGAAAAGTACTTTCTCTTCTGTATTAAAAATGTATGTTTATAATATATTACTTTTTTACAAATATATTTAAACAGAATTTGTTAGTATAATTTAGATGCACATGTCCAACAGGGCAAAATATAATGGTATTCTGAAGCTGTGGTTTCCTTAACACAAGTTGCGGTGTAGAAAGTGGGATGCTAATTTTACCAACCGTATTGTTATTCATAAAATGTTTTGTAATTACATCTGTTCAGTTTGCTTTTTTGTAATGAGCAATTAATAAAATATTTTGATTTTGTATTTTCATTTATAATGTGAAGCTGCTATTTAAATTTGAATATATATATGAAATTGAGGGTGTCATGTGACTCATTTTTATTGCATTTGAGATCCGATTAAATAAGTAAACAATGTTTTCCTGTTCAAGTATTCTGTGTGAAATTACAGGGCTATAAAAATAGTTTGCTAAAATATGAGAATTGTTGATCTAATTATAATTTTAATTATTTAAAAGGGTTATTGTTGGTAACAATAAATAAAGGTATTCAGTTTTTAAATAAATAGTAATGCTTATTAGAAATAGAATTTTTTTTAATTATATTTTCTACTTAATATGGGGATATTTTATTTGTTGAAAAAAAAAAAATACTTTAATATTGGTTGTTTCCAAATGGATATATTTTTAATTAATGCATGATTATACTACTTCATTGCCCTAGCTGAAGAACCCATGCAGTTATATCCTCATTGAATGTTGAAATGATAACTATTTTTTATTTATAATACATTAAAATAATTTATATACAAAATATTATTTATAAAACTATATAATATATGAAAAAGTAATAATTTAAAACAAAAAAAAAATTATTTAATACAAACAATATTTAATTTAAAAATATATATTCTATCCACAGCTATAACAAGCAGGGAGGGGGGGGGGACGTATTATTCAACATTTAATGCACCTTTAAGTTGAGGACAGAAATCATAAATATTGATTCATCCTTAACTTCAAAATGCGGTACAAAAAATATAAAAGGGGGTTTAAACTATCACCATAAAATGGTATAACAAAAACGCAAATATTGGTTCAACGTTTCACCATAAAATGGAATAGCGAAAACACTAATTTTGGTGCAACCATGCACCATAAAATGGGGTAGCGAAAACGGGAATCTTGGTGCAACCATGCACCATAAAGTGGTGTAGCGAAAACGCGAATTTTGGTGCAACCTATCACCATAATATGGTGTCCGAGGTAGCACCATTATTTCGTGAAACTAAGCACCAAATGTTGGTGGCAGCTAAATGGGCACCAAATTTTGGTGCAGGGTGGAACCAAATTTTTAACAGTGTATATCGGTGACTTGTATCGATATTTTTATAAAATATCGATAAAAATATCGTCGTATCGATATATAACCGACCTCTAGGTCTAATGATAAGAATTCAATGGGGTCCTCTAGCATAGGATGCAACTTCCTAGTACTTTTCTCTTCCCACCTTAAATAAAGTGAAGTAAACCAACTGATCACTCTAATTGTAAATGTATTACAGCTGGGACAAACTATACTCTGAGATCATAGCTTATTTTTCAAGAAAATTTATCGCCTACCAAACGGTATAGTGGTTAGCGTGCTAGCTTCTGGACCGCGAGGTTGCGGGTTCGAGTCCCGTGTTGGCATGGGTGTTTGTAAATGTATGTTGGCTTGTCTAATGACGAATGTTTCGGCGCATTATAGCCCTCGTGTTGCTGACGGCGCCAGATAATCTGAATACAACCAACCAAGAAAATTTATCGACCAGTATTTCTATTATCAAAGGATTTGGTTGGTTGTTTTCAGATTATCTGTCGCCGTCAGCAACACGAGGGCTATAATGTGCCGAAACATTCGTCATTAGACAAACCAACATACATTTACAAACACCCATGCCAACACGGGACTCGAACCCGCAACCTCGCGGTCAAGAAGCTAGCACGCTAACCACTATACCGTTTGGTCGGCCTATTATCAAAGGAATAACATGCCATCGTTGCAAAGTTCATACAAGTTTTTCCACTTTTTTCGGTCGTTGTGGCGTGTACCGTTTGACTAGAGCTTGTTTGTTGCTGTAATACCCTTCACTGTTAAAAAATTCAGTTCAACGTTGAACCAAATTTTGGTGCAATTTCATGGCTGGTCGGCAGTTGCACCAAAAAGTGGTGCAACTTCCATCAACGAAAAATACTGATGGGGAGATTGCACGAAAATTTGGTGCAACCTCGGATCACCGCAACCGTAACCGATTGAAATCGACAACAACCGCATCAAGACCGAAAGCCAATGTCTAGCACAGAGTATTTAAATCATTAATCGAATATCAAGGTAAGTAAAATGCTTTATTTTACATATATGGTAAATGTTTTTTGGGAAGGAGTTCCGCATAAGGGCGATGGGGCAACCCTAGTAGTAGTTGGCGCAGCCACGATGCTACCGCTCGCCTAAAGGTTCGCCAAACGGGTTTCTCCCTTTCGCTTCATTCCCTAAAATACGGAGATAGGGGAAAAGGCGTTGAAAGAGCAATAGCTGTGTGTAGAGACCGATTGCTTGCAGTTCGATGTTGTAGGCGGTTCTACAGATTAACTAATTTGCCTTTTCCCTTGTTTTTTTTTAAAAATTGTTTGTATTTTGGAGTTGTGGCGGGCAAAACTCCGGAAGAATAGTTAACCCACTTGACTTAACAAGGCCGTCACTAAGAATTTCGATTGGGGAGGGAGGGGGGAGCGTTAGTATTACTTTTACCGATTAAAATCAAGGGAAGTCCGGTGGAAATATAGAAAATTGCAATTAAGGTGTTAATAAATTATTAATTTTGTATTTATTGACATAAAATAATTTTTAATTAACACATAACTGTTATTATTTAATTCATAATTAATAGTTATTTAATTATTAATGAATGAATAACTAATTGTGTGTGTGTTAATGGATTGTTTATTTAATTGTGAATTATTATTAATGTGTACTTAATTTTAATTACTTTTACATTACTGTCTAAAACTTTTTTAATATTTATTGGCATTTTTATATAATGTCATATTTTAAGTAAATTCCTGGCACATTTTAATTAAAGTTCCATCAAATGCATTTAATTTTTCAAGGGTTTTTTTGCGGGGGAGGGGGAGGCATTTATTACTTGCAGATAGAATGCATTACCACGATCGTAAATCAATTCAGTGACTTGACTAATACATGGGCTTCATTGCAATACAATTTTTTTTTTAATTTTCAGATTATAGTTTTGAAGAAAGTAATTAAATGTGTGAAATTGGATGTGGAAATCGCATTTCAACACGTTTTGAAATAAATTAAAAGTATTGACTTATTGATCAAATAGGTGACTCGAATTTAGAATTGTAAAAACGTTGATCAAACAAATTCTGGAAAAATTCTTGGTAAAATTCCGGTGGATTCTTTTTATTGCCGAAAATTAACTTCGCGAAGTACTGCGATAAAGACAAAGAATAAAGACATAGTCAGGGCCATTTAAGAAACATGCACTTTCACTCCTTTCCGTCTGGCTTACGAAAAATAAAGAACTGTGGAAGAAATGCCCCTCCCCCCCCCCCCTTCCCACACACACACTTATTAACTAACATCCAATTCCCACTTCGAAAAATCATGGATTAATTGTCGCCTTAACCATCCATGTCGTCGATTCAATCTCCACCTCCCTGCAAATAGTCTTGTCGGCGCTCGTGGACAGTATAATTGCATTTCAAAAGACAATTATTAAAAACGTTTTGTTAATTTTTAAATACTTTTTAGCACATTTTCGTTATGAAAAAAGAAAGGATGATTTTACTTTTTCTTGAAAAGTATATTGCAAAACTTAATTTTTTTTAACAATTTAAGGTTGGAAATTACTTTTTTAAAAATATTTACTTCCGAGTACATATTTTTTACCAAAACTGTTGTATTTAATGAAAGACAATAAATCCTTCTGTATTGTTATAAAATATGGGCTTAAAAGCATTAAGCTGTGGGTGCTTTTTTAGCAAAATGCTTAAGAACTTTCTGAAATGCTAAAATCAGATAGTGTGGTTTAGCAGCTCTTTTGCTAAAACATTTTGACACAAAATGTACAAAATTGTCATTTTTGTTATTCCAAAGTTAGTCATCGACCTAAAAGAACAAGTAATCTAAATGGTGATCAGTATTTTTCTGGTTGATAATGGTATAAAATAGCTTTTATATTTAAAGTTAATAATAATTTTATAGTAAAAAGGTGTTATAATTGTATTAAATTAAACATCCCGAGTGAGGAACTCATAATCATTTTAGCAAAATGCTAAAATGAAAATTGTGATTTCAGCTTTTTTGCTAAAGAAATTTTGTACCCCGGCTCTAGCATGGAAAAGTCACAAAATCATGTATGTACTAAAGCAATTACTTTTCTTTCACATTTTTGTATATATTTATCTATGACTAATTTATATTCTTTTATAAGAAAGATTCACTGAATCAGCATAGATTAATCTGGAAATGGAGAAGAGAAATTATCATAACAGTGATTCAAAATGGGTAGAGTTTGTTTTTAAACTTCAGCCACAGAGGGCCAGATTTGTTTGTTCTTTTAAGTCTTTTTTGTATAAAATGTAAAAGCCATGCAGAAGTTTTTAATTTGCATTCATTTGCAACATTTCAATAAACTAGAATGTCAAATTAGCTTTCTATTAATCTGGCAGTGGCGGCTCGTGGGTATTAAAAGTGAGGGGGCCCAAATTAACAATTGCATGCTATGGGGGGGGGGGGGGGAGAGGAACATGCAAATATCAAGACACATGAATTTCATGTAATTTTGTAAATGTTACTTAAATATATATGGGAAAACAAAACTACAAGATTATTAAACAGTTAAATTATCTAAGTATACTGATATCTGATAAAGTAAATATTTCAATAAAAGGAATTAATATTACAAAAACGACGCGACGTTTCGTTTGAGAATGGACGACGTCAGGAAGGGTAAAATGAATGCACTTGCACCTTTTGCTTTTGAAAATTAAATGAAGCGAAGAATTCCTAGGCAAAAAAGTAAAGTACAGGCTTCAAATTATTCAATTGAACGTAAAATTACGGCATATCTATTTATAAATTGTTCCGTAATAAATCCGATACTCATTCACGGTTAAAAATTCCTGGTTTGAAGCTTTAGCCGCTTTGCACCCTTTTGTATGCGATCTGCACCCCCTTGCCACTGTCACAAAAAATAAGTGAAAGTATGAAAACCGATGTCTCTCAATTTCTATTCTGTATTTAAGAAAAATAAAACAAAGAGTTAGGGAAGAGTTATAAAATAAATAAAGTCAAAACCTTGGTTAAAAATTCTGTAGAAATCACAGGGAAAAAATTTTCTTCAAATATTACATGAATCACAGAAAAAAAAAAAGAAAAAAATGCCGACAGCAACAATTTCACTTTTCGTAACTTTAGAGCATAGCTTTAGAGCAAATACATAAATAAATAATTTTATAATGTTTCAAAATAATTTAAATAAATCATTTTAAAGACATCGGTATTGCTCCTAATATTCAAGTCAATGATATTTCATGAATCAATTCATGCAAAATAATTTCGGCTTAACAGTAGAACTAATGAAAAATGCCATAACTTAGAATATGCAATATTTATACATTTGCAAACAAAGTCAAAGGTATTGTTATATTGACCAGTTCAACAGTTTTAATTTAAATTCATGAAAAAATTAATAATTACTTGAAAAATGCATTGCATATGCATCTCAAATTTGAGATGTCTACTTACATTGAAACCAACCTGCAAAATATCCGATGGGGCTCGATTCGAAGACGTTTCACATGTAAATTGAATATATTGCCTCTGGTCAATGAGTTTTGACATAGCGATAGTTAAAAATAGGTGTTTTACCATGATTCTTGATATTTTGAAAAGAAGTTGTTTTCAAAGAACAAATTTTATTTGACAATTTCAAATTGCTTGTATGATTTTCCTTTTTAAAGGGTGTAGGTTCATGACTCAGATTCTTTACTAAATGCTCATGAAATTTTTTTCTGGTAACAGTAACTAGGTTTGCTTTATCTACATTTTACATATTATTTGGGAGGGGGGGGGGGTATGAAAATTATGTAACTGTGACGTTTATCTTTTAACTTTAACACAGCATTATACGATGGCTTAGTTCTAGTGGAGCCACTTATTTAGAGAAGAACATTTTTTATTCTCTGTATAGAAATTCTTCCGTTGATGGCATCGGATTGTAAGTTACGTTAATAATTTAATAGCATTTTTCACATTCAAGCATTTTTCGGGAAAAAGGTAAATATTTAAATAAAAACAATTTGCAGAGAAAATCTTACTCTTACATTTTGAAAAACAAAGAGCGAAAATGAATGCAATGTATATTTATTGTAGCCACTTTTTTCACACCGTCATACTAGAGGACCAACGTGCAATCGCCGTCTCTACAAAAAATGGCCATTCCTTTACAGAGAAGTCCACCCAAGAGCAGAGCGATCAGGGATGTTTTAGAAATTTTGTATTTATGCTTTGGCAAAACAGGATGTCACGTGAAAGTCGCAACCTTATATCCCCTATTGGTTTCAAATTCAAGGTTGTCCGAAGAAGGGGTCATTTTGTTCCCAGGAAAACTAGCATCTTTAAGAGAAGGGTCGCTTTTTTGCAGTAATGATTGTGATTGATTAAAAAATTTTCGAGTTTGTTACAAGAGCTCCCTACTCCCTTCACAATAGTTAATGTCTAATGACAGAATAAATAAGTTTTAAGCTTTTTTTTTTTTTAAATATTAAAAAAATCCCACAACGAAACAATATTAACAAGGATACATGTAAGTGGGCCCAGGCCCCCCCTGTAATCTGGTCATATATTGTAATTTAACAGGTGTTTCTAGGTCGATTAGGAACACATGTTTTATTATGTGACGTACGAAAAAGAGAGAAACAAAGAATTATGTCTTCTCCAAAAAATACACGGTGCTCATTAGAACATAGACAATTTATTTATTTTTGTTATTTATAATTTTTTTATTATAGCAATTTATTTTTCTGACTTTTATGAAATTTACGTAATTTTATATTTAATGATAAATAAGTTTGATTATGGTTAGATAAATGAATAGGTTGTTCTCTAACTGTGATCCTGTGCTTGATTTGTTGGTGGTGATAAGAAAATCCAATTCAAATCTTAATTTTTTCTAATATAATTTTTTTCTCAAAAAGATTTAGTATATATAGCCTTGGTATAAAATGTGTACGGTAAATAATTTTTAAAACAAATAACTGAATTTTCGGAACTGTAGTGAAAAAATGGAACCAAGTTAATTCCGTGTGTATGACACAGTTTATAAGTGGATCATGCTGAAGAAAAGTTTGAGAAGCAATTGACTTAAATATTTGTCACTAAACCTATGCCGAATCGGAATGAAAGTATAGGATTCGATCCAGAAAAAAAAAAGAAAAAAAAACGATTTTTTTTTGCATTTCTCACATTTTGGAACATCCTGATCTCAAAAAAGTGATCCAGAAAAAAGGAAGGTCTGTGTGTACGGGGTCAGCATAACTCCCGAACAAATTGACCTACGAGGTTCAAATTTGGTGATGGCCCAAATGACTTACCATTAAGGTTTTCGTCTAAATCGCGCATGCGCATAAGGTAACTGCCATTGAAAAAATCATGTTTTTCAATAATAGCTAAAAAACGACTCTAACTATTTTGTTCAAAATCGCTGTGGTAATGCCTCTTAAGGTCTCCACCTCCGAAATTCCCGTAAAAATGCTTTAACGGCGTAAAAAGTTGAAAAACGAATGTCTTCGATACAGAGTCTTCTTTCCTTGAGCATACCCCATTATGGATCGTTTTTTCTTACCTAGTCAGTTTCACTTATGATAAAGAATAATGTAAAGATTATCGTGAGTACATACAAGAATAATCGCAAAAAAATGTCGCCAAACCGGCAATTTTTTCTGAATGAATGATACAAATATAATAACGGTAAATGACACAATTCCCCGCAAGTCTTATATTGTAATTGAAAGTTGTGCGATGCTCCACAACCCTAGTGTTCTTTTTTTTTTTTTTTTTTTTTTTTTTTATAAATCCATTTCAGTTGGAAAAGTAATCACCTTACAAAAATTAAAATTAGAGATTTCCCTCGAAAAACTTCGTTTCTGGCAAAATTAAAAATCAGATTTAAAGAAAAAAAATTATCGATATTTTTTTCTATGCAATGATATAGTATAGATATTTATTTTGATCAATATTTCCGACCTCTAATCGGAATGCATATTGGATTGTGCATACTTTACAAAAATTATTTAATAGAAATGAATGTGAATTTATGTATTCACATACAAATATCTTTTTTAATTATGACTAAAACAATTTTATTACTTATTTATTAGAACAATTTTGGCAACAGGAAAGAGTTTCTTTAACGATCGGCAATGCTATTCCAGTGCGATTAGATGACGGAAAGTTGTTTTTTTAGAATTCCGTTCAAGGGATCTTTCAGTTGATAGTGACAACCCCCAAAATTTTATAGAATGCATTGTCATCAAATCTACCTGCTAAGTTTTAGCCCAATTGGATGACGGTAAGGGGGTTAATTAAGGCATTAATTAACCAAGATTCGCCCTCCATCGACAAACCCACAAAATCGAAGTTAAAATGAAGAATTTAAAAATTAAAAGTCGTAAACTTGGATGCATTGGCATCAAGAGTCCCGATATGGTTAGTGGTGCAAAAAATTATAAATAAAGTAAAAAATACAAAATCAGTGAGTATACTTACAAAAAAGATCTTAATGCAATTGTTTTAACGCTTCACCTTTTATAATTCGTATTGTCCAAACAACCGCACTGGAACGGTGTTACTGTTTCATGTTGCAGAAATATTTTGAATTATTAGTGTTTTGTTTTAATTTTGGCAGATCTATATTTTTGGAAGCTGAACGCGGTTGCAACAAAAAAAAAAGTTTCAACAATTCAAAATTTAAGTTGACAACGGTGACCTTCACTTACCAGCCATGAAATCCTTTACAAGGGCAGAAGGCTCCATACATTTTAATATTCAAAATATATATGCCCAGGAAAAACAGTTTAATAGATGCTTCATTTCATCATGAATAATTTATTACTATGATGATCCTCACAATTCAGAATTACATTATTTATTATAAATACTTTTCAACTACGGAAAGAGAAAATAAAGGAAAATAAATTATGAGATTTTTTTTTTTTTTTTTTTTTTTTTAATTAGGAGATCAGGATTTTTTTTTCAATGGAAGTTTCTGAAATACACATGCAAAGAAAGAAAAAAAGGAAAAACAAATGTTCTTTCAAGAGCCCTCAAAAATTAAAAAAATTTCAAGAACCGTCAGGTTAAAAATAAGGAGTTTTCAAGAACTTTTCAAGGGCCCTTGGAGACATTAAGTAAAAATAAGGAGTTCTTAAGGATTTTCAAGAACTGTACGAACCCTGTTATCAACTTATTAAAGCTTCAGAGATGCCAGTTCCAAATGTACAGCCGATTGCGAGCTATGAGCATTATCTCCTTAATTCCTTATTATCAGAAGGAAAACATTGGGATGAAATTGTTTTTCCAATAATGGGAGTTACTCAAGAAACGCATTAAAAATATGACACAGTTGAAATTGGTTCAAAATATCTCAAATTATGGTCCTACCAACTTTCATTCCTATTCTTCGAAAGGATACATTAAATTAGGCAAATACACTCTTACTTATAAATATAGATTTGGTGACATTACATTATTAAGCCCAACATTCAAATATTTTTTTCAAACTTTTACTTTGAATGTGTTTTCTTTAAGTTCTTTTTCTTAAAAAGTGAAGAAAAATTCCTTTTGCGTGTGCGCAATTTATTTTAATTCAGAAAATTATTATTAATCTGCAAGTAATTCTTTTTCCAATTTGATGACAAATGCTTTTTATTATTATTTTAAAATAATATTCTTTTCTCTTGCTAATATGCATGAGGACTTTTTCATTCGATTTTATATTTCCTTTGTTTGTTCATTTAACGACGTTTTATTTCATTGGGATCTTTTTGTGCCTTGTAGCTTAGTAAGGCCATCATAGCATGCATATGTGTATAGTAAAGAGTTCAAAGATTCATAGTTCAGACCAATTTAACACACAAACTTCAAGATAAGATAGTTTTGCCACACAAAAAGAATTAATTTTAAGAAAATCTTGCGACAAGAAAAGAGTGTGACAAAATTGTTTGCATTACTACAGGACAAGGACAAGGTGGAGGTCTTTTACAGAACATTATCTTCCAACTTCCTCAATAAATGTAGTGTCCCTCCCCTCGATCCTGCTCCCCATATTTCCGGTCAACACTCCACCCCCAGGAATGTGGTTTGAAGGGGACTTTTTTTTTCTTATCTTTACGCTATATTTTTAGAGGGCCAGTGACTTGACAACAGTTTATTCTAAGGAACGAAACAGTTTAATTGTGTGCTTTCAGCAGCAATGGCGACTGGTAATCTTTTATAATGTTTTTTTTTTTCATAATAAAATAATCTAATTACACAACTGCGTACGATTGACTCTTGAAACGTCACAATGAAAAGGTGTGTAACATTTTAAATTAAATATGAAATATATAGCAGGATACGAGATTAACGTATTAAAAATCAATTTATTGTTATATTCAAAGATAAATTATCAGTAGATATGGTATTTAGTTATTAAGCTGAAAGTTTGTTATTTAAGCCACAGCTGAATTAACAAATCTAATTCTACGAACTAGAGGGCCACCTAATGGCTGTGAGGTTAGTACTCTGATATCGCATGCCAAAGGTACCGTGTTCGAATCCTGGATTATTAATGGATGAACGTTGTGGATCGGAAACTAGGTCACATCAGGATTAGCCGTTATTGTGCAAAAAATAGTTCATTGAGCGTACAAATTAACCAACTGTGACACTAGAGATTTATTAATAGAAATGAAGCGTAATTTTTAGCATTTTAACACATCCATTTTAGTGGAGATACAAGTCCACAACATGGATATTTTGAGTTCTTTTTAAGAAAAATAATTGCATTTACAAATACTTAAAAAAATAGTTTTAAATTTGTAATAGCTTTTTTGAAATATAAAGCATATACTTGACATCTTGATGAGTAAATCTTTAACATTAATTAATTGTGGAATATAACTCTTTAAACTTGGGAATCAAGTATTGGGAAAAGCTTATAAGTAAGAAAATGCGTCAAGAATAAACTTTTTGGTCAATTTTTAATGAATCACACATAGGGACCTCTAATCCTAAGCAATCCAATTGGACTTCAAAAAATCAAAGTCTAGATTAATGAAGGTGATTTGATTCACAATACCTGAATGTAGTATGCATTTAGTTAATTTCACAGACACTTACTCTGGCTCTATAAAATACTTACCGACTGGTATTTTGACTGATTAAGGAGGTATGTTAAAAATTAGAAAGAAGAAGAAAAAAAAAGAAGGAAAAAAAAAAACGTAAATGCCTTTTTTCCTTCAACCAATAGCCCTTCTATTTTCTACCCGATAAAATGTTTTAGAGAGGATGACTCAATGTACTTATTCGTTAATTGTAAACCATTTAATATACATTTATGATATTTTTTAAACAAGTGTTTTGTCAATTGCCGGATAAGAAAAAATCTTTTACACTTTCGACGGATTATTACATTCTTAACACGAGAGAAACTTTTTCTGACAAGACAGGGGTTTAGTCACTTGGTGAATACTTCAATGGTTAACTATTACTAAATTCAAAACATAACCTATTTATATCACTGGTGACTTTATTAGACTATTTATTTTTAAGGAAGAGGGGAGATGGGGGGGGGGGGAGAGGATGGAATTTCGTAATGGGCAGTCGTAAATTTTGCTTAGAATAGGCCTTGTGTCTTCTGATCTATGAGTCCCGGGTTCGACTCTCCGTTAGCGCACACCGCTATATTGGTGACACGAATATTCGAACACATCAGTGGCACCATCTACTTACTGAACGACCTCCACACTACCACCTCAGCATCTCTGGTGACTCACTGCCACACAGCAAGCAACCTCTGGCGCTCTGTTCACTGCCACACGCAACGCACTAAACTCACACACAAGCAACTCAATCGTTCATCCCTTCGCAACTCACTGGGAAGGGGCTATATGGTGGTCTCGTGTACAAATGACAGATATAACACCTAGGCACTAATGATCACTTTTGCCTAGTGGTTAGCGTGCCTGTCTTCTGATCTAGAAGTCCCTCGTTCGACTCTCCATTACCGCACACCGTTACACTTTTTTAATAAATGAAGTACTATATAATATAAATTATAGAGTTCTACTTAACATTAATTGTAATCATTTGACAAAAAATGTATTAGAAATATTTTTTAACAGAATTGCACGCTACTTCCATTTCACTCAATTTCACATTTGTAATAAGTAAAAATAAACCTCGTTGAATAACCTTATAAAATGTATTTTTTATTTTTATCTTACCAAAAAATAAGCAAGTTTTATTAGAAATTGAAACTTCTCGTCAGACCGTACGTAAGGTATGTATTTGATAAAAGAGGGCTCATTTTTCGGATGTTAAAATTTAGATGTTTTGAAATTTTCTGTAAGACTTTCAATTCATATGACGTACAATACACACTTTATGTAAATGACGTTTAATGGGCATATCATGGTTTTTGAGGCGTTACCTGACGTACTAAAAATATGTCACCTACTGTTACACATCGGAGTTATCTATTAATTGGTGGAATAAAGTTATAACCCACTCCTCACTCATCTTTTTCCTGTTTGTTACCCAATCGCCACTATCGACTTGCCTGCCAGAGAATGAACTTTTTCAATAATAATCGAAAATATTATATTCAATAATTTAAGAAATATTATTTTACAGTTTGTTATAATGAGACAAACGTATTACAAAATGAGTAATCAAAAATTTAATTTTAAGACCTATTAACTTTAGAAAATGGAAAAGAATTGAACGATTAACTTTTTGCTGATCAGGATTTTTATACTTGAGGAATATAACATATGAGAGCTATACGATAATCAGTTAAAGCTCAATCCTTTTTTCCTCTTTTGGATCAAGAAGTAGATTACTTGATTAAACCATAAACTTTGAATTTCTTCAAAAGGTACCGGTTTTCAACTCATATTTTACATTCAGATCTTAATATTTAGAATGAGTGCACATATATTTTGAAAGGACAAACGCTTCAGGATTGTAAGCAATACAATCGAAAGGGGTGCAAAATTAATTCAAGGCTATAATGTAAGTATACCAAAATATAAAGATATTTTGCAAGTACTTATTGAATGTGGAATTTATTACCAGACACAGTGAAACCAACCCTCTCTAAACCTCTACAATAGGGCGTATCGAAAAAAACTTTTTGGGGAAATTCAAAATTTCAAGTTGATAAAAAGTTGTCACTATGGTCACATGTTTAGCCAAATTTTTTTTACTTCAATCGAAAAATATTTAGGTCTCCGGAATGGATCTGAAGTTTGATGTTTTTTTGACAAAAACAAAGATTTTTAATTTTTTTTTTAAACATAAATATAAAGCACATTTTTATTTTCAAGAATAAAAATGTCGAGTTTATAATACTAATCAACAGTAATAAAAAATTATATCTGCCATTTAATATTTAGGTCTCCCTGAATCTACATGAAAAACTTAACTTTTTTACAATTTTAATCAAGTAATGAAATTATACATTTAATCAGTTTCTTATTTTTATAAGCTTTTGTCATTGATATTGTCTTTAGAGGTATTCGAGAGACTGTTTGGGACAGACGAATCAAAACACACACACACACACAAAAAAAAAAAAAAGTATAACATATAATTTTTTCCAAATTCAAGAAAAATGATTAAAAAAATGTAGCTGTTGAACGGAAGTCATTTAGAGATTTGTTACTATTTTGTTCCATGCTAAAACCTTTTATCCATAAATTCCGACTGACCATCTCTCCCTTAAACTTTTAATTGGTACACTAACCAAAGGAGTTAATCTTAATGGCACACCCAAGGTCGCTTTTACACACGTTTCTAGTGCCGCGTAGAAGAAGGAATTAATCTACTTGCCATCATTCAAACGAACTAAAACTTGACAGATAGACTCTTTATCAGTGATAGTTTATCTTGGGTTCGTCACTAAAAGGACGCTTTTAGACACATTTTTACTACCGAATATCAAAACCAGATACTAAGCCATGTCAAAGCATGTGCAATTTGGCAAAATTTAGAGCCTGAAACCTTCACTTAAACACTCATAGCAAAAAAAAAAAACTTGCCAAAATCTTCATTGGATCATGTTTTATTTTGAGTTTGGTTTTATGCTGAATTCATTTGTTTAGATTAAGGTTACCTTCCAAATTGTTTCAACTGGTATATACTAAATGAAGTGTTCTTTTTGAACTAATTGAAAATTCTCTCAGAAAAATTTAGACTGCATTTTTTACTAAATAAAACAAAAGAAATAATAAAAAATACCTGTTATGTAGTATACGCACCTTTAAAGAATAGTTGAATATTAAATAAAAAAAAAAAAAAAAAAAAATAGAACGCATGTGGAAATGGAGTTATATTCTGCAATCAAAACTTTGTTTGGAACCCGAAATTCGTGTCTATTTTGACCTTCATCTTGTTATGATAAATAGAACCAGCTAGCTAAAGATGGTAAAAAAATTACTTGAGATCGATAATGGATTCCCGTACGAATTATTTTCTTTTATTACAATTTGTAAAGGACATAGTTCAGATGAGATAAAATTCGACGAATTCTTAAAAAGACGGATAACTTTAAAAGAAAAACGTGTTAATTTTGTGTATAAATAAATTTTGTAATTGATTAAGACATGATATTTTGCATTTATTTCTAACAATTTAATAACTACGCATTAATATATTTTTATTTAAAAATTAAGAAAAGTATCCGGATTTTGAGGAGGGATATACAACATGAATTTTAAAAACAATAACCTAACATTTTCCAAAGATTATATTATCCATCTATTACGATTGCAAAATAAGTTTCCAAATGCTTGCAATATTAATCAATATAAGAAAATTAATCGAAATAATTATTTTTATGCATTACAATTACATTAAGCACACATTGCATTACAATACAATTAAGCACATGGACAGTATGTTTTCCAAATGTTTTCAATTTTAGCAATAGAAATTTGCTTTTGGTTATCTGATAAAAAAAAAAAAAAAAAAGTTAGTATGTTTAGATGATTGTTACAAATTATAGACTCATAATCCAGGTAACTCCAGAAAAGGATACAAAAAATTCCTATTGTAGTTAAAAACACAAGTTTAAATTTTATTTAAATATTGTTTGAACTAAATATAAGAATAAAAACATTAACTACACTATCATGTCTTTGGATATATATAAAACTTTATATCACAGCAGTTAATTAGAAGGAGAAATAGCTATTTTTCAGAGAAAATACCCTGAGTGAGGAGAATACCCTTTAATATCTTAGGGCAAGAATAATTACAGTTGAAAATCATTTGAAGGTTTCTAGATAATTGTATATTTTAATTAAATGTTTGTAGTTACTTTGAACATAGAATTATATACAAAAATTAAATTTTATACTTAATCTTTGTTAGAAACTTTCAATTATTCATTTTAACTGAAACTTATGGTGTTTTTACTATTTTGTCTAATGAAAGTAAAAATGATGGAAAAAATGCTTTTCTTTGTATGCATATAGCTATTATGATAAAAGATTCCTTAGGCAAATTGTTTTCCTTGGGAAAAGTTAGTTCTGTGATTTAAAAAACAATTATAAAGTAAAAATAAAAGTACGAAAGAGTTCAATAAAAATATTGATAAGTATTGACATAAATTTATAATAGTTGTATTCAGTCATGAAATGAAAAAATATATATAACAAACGAATCTGGAATTTTTCACGAATCCCTCTATCAAGGAATATTAAAAGCATGAGCTCTACAAGTCAAATAAGTATTAATTAAAACCATCAATTTATTTCGTTATAAATTATGTTAATTTATTTCAAGTTATGTAAAATATATATATATTTTTTTTAAATGTACTCAAATATAAATAAAATTATTAGTCAAGTGCTACACTGTACTGTTTTGTTGATTTAGTAGATAAAAAGTTACTAAGCTATAAAAACACTTCCTGATTGCAATCGGCAAAATGATGTATTCCTCCCACCCCCCCTTTCCAATAGAATTTTTTGGTGACAGCCATAAGTGCAGTAAAGTCGGCTTATTATTATTCATTTACATATTCCATATAATAGTGTCGCGCCGATAAAATATGGAATGAAAACATATTTGCGGGAAAGGGCTTCGACCATGCTAAATGGAATGAATAAAAATTAAAAATGTTTCTGTTAAAAAATAAAAACCATCTGTTTCACGCAATGGAAGCATTCTCTTTTGCCTAAAAACTTAGTAGAATGCATTGTCAAAACGATTACCCCCTTCCCCCTTGTCGCAGTCTATCACAATGGGACATCCCCCTCCCCTCCGTCTTTGCGCGTGACGCCCAGTCTGAACCTGAAACACGTTCTAACCGGAAGTCCCAACAAATCCGCCTATCATCACACCGCTACGAGTTAATGCTTATCCTGTCCACATGCACTCCTTTTCTCCGAAGCTCCAATTATTCCCTCTCTCAACAATAGTATTCCCTACATTTCTACGCCAAGTTACACAACAGTACCATTTTGAACTATTTATCGCTCCCGCCCTTGGCGCGGCATTCCCCTAGCGGTGGATCGCCCTCATTCGGAACTCTATCCGTTTTTTGCTTACTGTAAATTATTTATCGATGCAGAAACTGATTTGCCCTGTGTTCAGTTAGGCTTAAGTGATGTTGACAAATTCGCAGCAATGCATTACCAGTGAAATTACATTACAATTTCTGATTTCGCGATGTTTTATCGCACTCTTGCTACAAAAGTGACACAACCCAAAATTCTTTTTTTTTTAAAGTTAAAGTGTATACATAATCATAGATTATATGGGCTGGAAGGACGCTTAAGTCTATTTCAGCTTGAATTTAATATGAAAACAATCTTGTGCCATTCAACTAGCTTCAAGTACATGCAGTCTCGGATTTTTTACTCAAAATGATAAATTTTGACTTATATTGCACCCTTTCTACAAAAATGACATATGTATGAATAAAAAATTATTTTATTCAATAATTATTAGCATTATCCTAAAGTTTATAAGCTTTAACTGTTGTATGCAGTTTCAGACCCGAGTCATTTTTCATGAAATGTTTCCACCCTTGAAAGTGAACAATGGTCCCTCCTCTTTTCAAATAAATAATAGTACTTAAATAATATTTTATTAATTTTCCGTCAACTTTTAATCACGCTTATGGAAGAATGGTTTGAGAGGCCACTCATATGAATTATGTAACAGTTTATGCCACTGCAGTTGAAAGTTTAATCATACAAAATATTCAAAAGTTCAATTTAATCAATTTCTCGAACAATCATCAATTTCATCTAAACATGTTTTCTGAAAAAGAATGTTTAAGGCCCCTTTCGTTCAAATTATACGTTTTCAATTAATGCTATTTTAAATGTATTTTTTTCACGCGTAGTTTATTGTCTTTTTATATATCCTTTATTTCAATTCTACCTGTATCACTAATAGACTAAGAGACGACTGCATGTTGAGGTACATCATCGAACATCATTCTGTATTTTTTATAGAATGCGAAGAATGTAAATCCCCTCGTCTGCTGTGGCAAAAATGGCCAAAACTGCTCGAAAATTTACATTTAATGACTTGAACTAAATCCGACTGCCAAATATGTCGTAACTTGCTAGTATATTAACTCACTTTTTCTTCTGGTCAGCCAACGCACTTTGAAGAAGGAGGCAAATGATTTCTGATTTCTGGGTCAGAAAACTAGCATATTTCAAAAGTGAGCTTAATTGGCAACATCAGTTACGTCATTAGGGACATAATATATATTGTGTACTTGATTCATTTTTAAAAGATACAAGTAAGCCGTCGCCTGATATCTGAACCATCTGCAGCCTTTAATTGAAAATTAAAGAACTAAGGGTTATAAAATAAAAAAAGAATGCTCATTATTTGGCAATCGGATTTAGTTCAACTCATTCCATATCGATTTTTGACCAGTTTCGGCCATTTTTGCCACGGCAGACTAGTGGACTCATAATCTAACTTTTCTCCACATTCTGTAAAAAAAATTATAATGATGTCCGATGGAGTACCTTAACATGCAGCCCTCCTTCGGACTATAAGAGTTTAATTGAGAAATAAATTGCATAAATAATAAATCGTCTCGGATAGTTATCGATTAAATAATAAAAAAAATTATTCTGTGTAGAGCGACCAGTGATATTTCAATGAAATTGCAGTAAAGTAAACACAATTTTATACATAATAAAAATAATAATAAACTCGGGACTTAATCATGCTCTTTTGTATATTTCAGTTTCCCGATGATGATGCTCAGCTCAGCTCACAAATCCATAGGAGTGCGAGGTGGTGGAGATCTCTTCTGATCATCACGTTGCAAGGCATCCCAGATATACTAATATTCCTGTCTGGGGGTTTAAGTGGTCAACGAAGATGTCCCAAGTCAAAAGAGTGTCCCTGGAGCCAGTTTGTAGCTACTCGTGGCATGTGGAGTGTCCCATTGTCCTGCTAGAATTGCCCAAGTCCAGCCGAATGCGCCATGGACATGAATAAGTGCAGGTGATGGGAGAAGATGCTTACATACCTGTCAGAGTCGTTTCTAGACTAATCAGGTGTCACATATCGCTCCAACTGCATATGCCACATACCATCGCAGAGGCTCCACTAAGTTAAACAGTTCCCTGTAGACATGTAGGATCCTTGGATTCATAAGGTTGTCTCCAAACCCTGCTTGTCCATCTGCCCAATACAATTGTAAAGGAGACTCATCAGACCAGGCAACAGTTTCTTGTCATCAACAGTTCAATAGCGATATTGGTGGGCCCAGGCGAATCGTAAATCCTTGTGTCATGTAGTCAACAACGTCATGTGTGGGATTCCGCCTCACATCATTGATGGTTCTTTGAACTGTTTGCACATTGACACTTGTTGATGCCCCAGCATTGAAATTTGTGGCAATTTGTAGAAGTGGTGCACTTCCATCTTGTTTAAGGATTCTCCTTAGTTGTTGATGGTCCCTGTCTTTCAAGGTATTTTCCTAACCGCATCGATTTCTCTGAGATTTGATGTTTTACCGGGTAATAGATACACGGTTTATTTACCACCTCGGAGATACTATGCCCATCTTTCAAGCGCTGACTATAATGCCACGTTCAAAGTCCATTAAATTTTGATAACCTATCATTGTAGCAGCAGGAATGGATCTAAGTCAAATGAGTACACAATTGAAGACTATGCTGCACCAGAACGTGGTTCGTATATGATCTGGATAAGTAACCTGATGCTCCGTTCAAGAAGACTAGAACTTATTACAAGTTTTATTCTAAAAAAACCTTAAATAATCTAGTACATGTTTTATATTTAATTTATGTATAAACAATGTTTCTACTAGGTCTTGCTCTTTAAGAAATCCTTACTTTTAGTTTTCATTTATAAAAACCTTTAATAATTCTTATTTTTCTCTAATAGTAATTTAAAATTCCAGCTTATTTATTACAGCTAACTAGATTTGACTCATTTTCGATATTTTGTGGTATTAATGGTTTCAAATGTGTTGTTTATTTTTAAATAAGATAGTTTATGCTAATTATCATACAAAATCTTGTTCAGGTTTGATTTTTAATTCATGTATGCAAGTTAAGGTTAGTTCTTATGAAAAATATTAAAGGTGTTTAGTAGCTTCTTATTGTATGAAAAGTGTGGGAACCCTGATTAAAAACAATGTTTTTGTGTGCTAAATAAAGTAGACTTTCAAAAGTTTCATTTCTACCCTGCTCGTAATAAACATAAACATGAACTATCTTTTTCGGTATGTTTGTGGTATTATTGGTTGTCCCTCAGCTTTTTTTAATTATTCTTTATTAAGAATTCCCCTATTTCAACATGAAAAACTTGCATTTAGTACAAATAACAGTAAAATGACTTCCTCTGAAGGTGACTTTAAATAATTTTTTTAAAAATATATTCTATTTTAAGCTACATGATACCATTGCATAATGAAAGGTTGCTGTAATATGATAAAAAATATAATCTGCAAACTAATAAGTTGATTTAGTGCTCAGTTACAGACTTTTAATCAACTAAATGTTTTAAAAAGCCGCTTCAGTACTTTTCCGTTAAAGGAGGCCATTGTGGCAAAATCCAAGTGTGGTACGGATTCTGCGCCAAGATAATTTTTGCCAATAAATGGCAGCAGCTGCCATTTTTTAATAAGTTAACTGCCTATGGTTGCCATGATTTGGCTTGGTTTTACGTAAACAGTTCTTAACGCAGAATCCGTACTGTACTTGGATATTTTTTGCCAATAGCACCCTTTAAGGGAAAAGTACTGTCTCTTCTGTATTAAAAATGTATGTTTATAATATATTACTTTTTTACAAATATATTTAAACAGAATTTGTTTGATAGTATAATTTAGATACACATGTCCAACAGGGCAAAATATAATGGTATTCTGAAGCTGTGGTTTCCTTAACACAAGTTGTGGTGTAGAAAGTGGGATGCTAATTTTACCAACCGTATTGTTATTCATAAAATGTTTTGTAATTACATCTGTTCAGTTTGCTTTTTTGTAATGAGCAATTAATAAAATATTTTGATTTTGTATTTTCATTTATAATGTGAAGCTGCTATTTAAATTTGAATATATATATATGAAATTGAGGGTGTCATGTGACTCATTTTTATTGCATTTGAGATCTGATTAAATAAGTAAACAATGTTTTCCTGTTCAAGTATTCTGTGTGAAATATACAGGGCTATAAAAATAGTTTGCTAAAATATGAGAATTGTTGATCTGATCATAATTTTAATTATTTAAAAGGGTTATTGTTGGTAACAATAAATAAAGGTATTCAGTTTTTAAATAAATAGTAATGCTTATTAGAAATATAATTTTTTTTAATTATATTTTCTACTTAATATGTGGATATTTTATTTGTTGAAAAAAAAATTACTTTAATATTGGTTGTTTCCAAATGGATATATTTTTAATTAATGCATGATTATACTACTTCATTGCCCTAGCTGAAGAACCCATGCAGTTATATCCTCATTGAATGTTGAAATGATAACTATTTTTTATTTATAATACATTAAAATAATTTATATACAAAATATTATTTATAAAACTATATAATATATGAAAAAGTAATAATTTAAAACAAAAAAAATTATTTAATACAAACAATATTTAATTTAAAAATATATATTCTATCCACAGCTATAACAAGCAGGGGGGGGAGGGGGGAAAACGCATTATTCAACATTTAATGCACCTTTGAGTTGAGGACAGAAATCATAAATATTGATTCATCCTTAACTTCAAAATGCGGCACAAAAAATATAAAAGGGGGTTTAAACTATCACCATAAAATGGAGTAGCGAAAACACTAATTTTGGTGCAACCATGCACCATAAAATGGGGTAGCGAAAACGGGAATCTTGGTGCAACCATGCACCATAAAATGGAGTAGCGAAAACACTAATTTTGGTGCAACCATGCACCATAAAATGGGGTAGCGAAAACGGGAATCTTGGTGCAACCATGCACCATAAAGTGGTGTAGCGAAAACGCGAATTTTGGTGCAACCTATCACCATAATATGGTGTCCGAGGTAGCACCATTATTTCGTGAAACTAAGCACCAAATGTTGGTGGCAGCTAAATGGGCACCAAATTTTGGTGCAGGGTGGAACCAAATTTTTAACAGTGTTGATTGTTTTTGTACAATTTGTAATTTAGTAAATTAACGCTGGATGTATTTGCTAGTTCGGATTCAGTTGATTAGACCTTACCAAAAGACTCCAAGTACTACCAAAATAACAACCAAAAGGCAAAGATCGAAAAGACTAATATTGTTCACAGGCACCAGATACCTTGAAGCAACAAAATAAAAGTAATAATTATTGACACTTATAAATTAAATTTATTAAAATAACCATTTGGTATCGCCTAGGATTTCAAACTTTGCACCATTACAAAACCCAATTAATCACCGAATTCCACAAGATCAAGTCTACATTTAATGATAAAATCCGTAAATACGGATTGAGAATGTGGTGAAGTGGCATTTGGATGATTGTTCTCACCCAAGACACTTCAACCACTTTGTGTTTATTAATCAATTTGTGAGGTTTTAATTTTGTGAAGTTTTGTCTAGGCACTTGTGGTTGATAACTCAGTTTTAAAAGTAGGGGGTCTGTTACACCCTACAGTTCTCAGCTTCGGTAAAACCAGATGTTTTGGGGGAAGGAATTGTGTTAGGGGATTTTTGTCGGTTCTAGGCTGGCTTAGAGGGAATGCAAGTCTGATATATTTCGATGCTGAATGTCAAGCGGGATGTGTTTATGTGACGTTGGTCAGTGAGGTGAATTTCGCAACGAAACCAATAGTCGCCTGGCCGGTCAAAAGGGTTCAGCCCTTATTGCTTGTGGGGCGTAGGTTATGGTCCAATGAAAGTCGCAGAACCTATAGAAAAGCTGACAGCTCACCAATGACATCCTGACCAAGTTTTTAAAAGCTGGTGCGACTCTAAAAAATAACGACACTTCACGACCCTCTGCTTTAGCTACCTGGTCTGCCAACAAGTGTGTGGGAGACGCAACGCTCTGGCTCTGACCGGCTAAATCTAAAGGTGGAGCCCTTGAGATGCATTCCATCATGAATGGGTAAGTCTTTCTGGCATTCATTCTCGCTTGCACAGTTAAATCCGAAAAAATAATTTAAGTGTTAATTTAAATAATTTAGAGGACAGCTGTTTTAGTAGAATAATTTGTTTTCGCGTAATGAGATATGGCAACGTTTACATTCTCAGTAAAGTTAAGTTTAGTGCGATCGTCATTGAAAATGTAAGAGTGTTTAATAAATGTCTAGTTTGATAAGTTGACTTAATTTGTATTTGAAAACAGAGTTTAGGTAGTTGTAAGTTTCGGTTTTGTATTGTTATAATATGACTATTTCATGAGTCTATCTCTCAACCACAAGCACCGTGCCGTATTTGTCATCCTATGTATAGTCTAAACCATTGTGTTCTCTTTCGTATTAATCTACAGTATTCAAGAAAATAAATGATGGAATTTAACCACAAACTGGACTCTTTCTTTGTAAGAGAATCGTTTTTGGATGCGGGTTGTTCATTTCCTTTACAGGTAGGTTGCTGTCAATGCTGTCTCGAGTTCAGGTAAATTGTTTTATTGTACTGATGTCGAGATCATGTTTCGGTTACTTAACTTCATGTGGTGTACCTTATTGATAACCCTTGTTTTCGAAGAACCTTGCCCTAGCATGTCCGTAAGACTTGGCGCTTTTTAAATAAAACACAACGCAACTGTTAGGAAACGATCAGGACCCAACTAGTTAATTTAATCTATGTATATTTTTGGGTTGAGGGAGCGGGCGACCAGGCGTTACGACAGAGAATTACAGATTTTCTGACGACTTCATGTCTGTAGCCAAGTCCTTACAATTATCACTAAGAAAGAAAATCAAAAAAAAAATTCATTTTATCTAGTCCTCTTATGATTATCAACTTCAATTGCTTACCACATAGTTTGGTACAACTTCCTGATTATATGAATATCATTGGCAAACGTCAATTTCGACTAACTTTGATTAACTTTAGAGGAGGGTCAATAATTACAACAAAATAATCAGTTACCTCAATTATTGACATAAAGTGTCAATAGCAGTTTTTCATAAAACTTTCATTTATCTGTTTACTTTAATTATTTTTTCATTTGTAACAGAATGAGGCTTTTACTTTTAAAACTAATCCAATTGTTGACAGGCTGTCAATAACAAGTTCGTGGAGTTGTCAATTGCAATGGAGGACACCCCAAGATATAGAGCTTCAATATCCAGTCATTGACACTCCTCGTTTATCCTTTTTTTAAATACAGGGTGGTCAAGAAGAAAGAAAAAAAAACGAGGTACGTACATATTTGTTTTCTTGGAATTTTTTTTTGTGTAAAACTTTTTAAATTGTTTTTCCAAGAAAACAATAAACATGTACTTTTTTTTCTGAAATAAAAAGGCACTCAATCGAAGGTAAATACCTAGATAGCTACCTACATATGTACCCATACACAAGGATAGATTTAAAGGTAGGTGCCTGAAGGTTGATAGATAAATTAATATATAAATCGGGGATCTTCACGCTCTCTCTAAGCAATATCAGCTGATAACAGTAGAATGCATGGTACACGTACAACCCAAATCCCATGACGAAGCCAATATTTTATTTCTACCAAGCCCCTCCAGGGACCTCATAGTCAAGAAACTCAACAAAAATTTTGTCAAGCGCAGTCGATTCAATTGAATTTATAAAATTACTTGAAAAGGATGATGTAAAAGAAAGCAGATAAGAAAAAAAAATAACAAAAATAACAGAGCGAGCATAAAAAAAAAGAAAATTAAATTTTAAAAATCAGCATAATAGGTAATGACATAGTCAAAGTACAATATCAAAGCTAAGAAATCAAAGAAATTTTCTGAAAGCTGAAGGGAAGAAGACGAAGAGTGGGGAGCCACGAAATCAGTCCGATGAGACCAGCGAGATGGAGAGATGGTTCTGATCGACGCGACTCTTCAGGTGGAATGGTGATGTAACATTACTCAACTTTGCCTATCGATGGTATTTGCAATGTGACCGTAGAAAGTTACAGGATATGGTTGATGACAACCCCAATCAAATTCACTTCGACAAGAAATAATTCAATCTGTAGAAGAACTAATGAGAAAATCATCTCCATCCCTGATCGTGTTCACGGATGAACATCAACAGAAGTGCAGGGGAAAAGGGCACGGGTAAAGGATGTCAACAGAATATTGAAGGTCCCAAACAAAAAGAAATCGAAGTCTAAATTTCAGAAGAAATCGACACAGATCGAGCAATAATATAATTAAGATGACTTTATCACAGCTATAATAGTTACCAAAAGAAATAATTAATAGTTTAAAAAACTAAAAAACACGCTTTAATAGTAATTTAATAATAATCCTTAAATATCGATCGAAATGTATCAAAGTATACCTACCAATTTAAAAATTGCCTAGAGTAAATAGTTTTCTTTCTCAGTCCATTCTGTAATATCTATAGGTACGAGTAATAAGTTTTAAAATTTTCAGAAGCTATTGTGTGATAGAGTTTTGTAATAATAGGTTCCTAAATAAAAAAAATAAAAATTTCAAAATAAATTCATTTTGATGGGTAAATATTGTGTCAGTAACTGGTTCCTTTACCTGTTCAAAACTGGTTCACTTATGTCAATAATTTGTAAGTTTCTCTGTGGATATTTAGTTTTTACCAGTCAACAATTGGTGAAAAAACTTCAATTTAAAAAAATAGAAAATTTTAGTAATTTTATAAAGGTCTTTAGTATTTTTAACTGAATATTTTTTGATAGGTCAAAGAAAAATTTGCACCGCGTTTTAAATCTCGGATAGAAGAAACCATTAGACAAAATCCAAACCAAGTAACTACCCATCACAACCTCCAGCATATGTAATCATTTTTAATAATTGGATTATTAAGCGCCAAAGCAAGGAATAGAGCCAGTCTCCGCTTGCCAGACTCGATGGGTAAGACTTCTGGTTCTTTGACGAAATACTTCTAAGATAAGGAGGGGTCAGATAAATGGACCAAACATTTCCAGCCATTCTGGACAATAAATTAAATAATAATTTTCAAAAAAATATATATTTATCAAAAATTAATCTGTTGAGCATTTAAATCATGTTTGCAAAAGTTTTAAATCTTTGCTTTCAAGCCCTTTACCCAATAGCCCTTTCAAGAATCAGCCTTCAAGTTCACAGTTTGTTTAACTTGTTCAACCGATGTTTGATTTTTACCGGAGCTTTTTAAAAATATAAAACTCAATTTTCTCTTCAAACGTTGTAAATTAGCTTATTTTACAGTAATACCATATAGAAATGTTAATGTTTTAAAACTTTATTTTCAGTCTCACTCTCATTCTACTCAAGTCCTTGAAAATAGAAACCCAAAGAACCTTTACCTGAGGAAGTGCTTGACAGCTTGTGGGTCGCTGTCCTTGATAGTTAGGACTCTGCTTCTTCCTTCCAGCATGTCCGAATCCAGCATGGTCCTCAGTACTTCGCTCATAGTGCCCAGCACTAGCTGGTGGCCAGGGAAATGCCACCGGCCACCGTCCCATTCCACCCGAATAGACACGTCGCTGTCCCGCTCGTTAAAGAACAGTTTCTGGCCGGCAGATAGACCACCCTGAGTCATGTTGCGGAGGTCGCACATAGTCATGATTTGTCAAAGCAAGACTCTACAAGCAAATCAGGCGAATTATTTTTACCGTACTTTAATGTAAAAACAATACCACACATATACAATACTAAATAGTATGCAGATGCACGATTAAAATAAAACATTTCAAAGCAAAGATTATATCAAGAATTTACTTTCGGTCCTTCTAACCAAATATAAAAACTAGTATTAATTGGCATTCAAGAGAAAATTCAATTTAAATCGCTTACCTCAAAGTGATCAGGTCCAATTGACCCTTTTTTTTACTTTTAAGGACTCTTAAAATTAGCAGAATTAGAAACAAATTATTGTCCTATGTATATGATCAATAAAAATTTAACGTGTTAGCGAAAATCAGTTTGCTACCGAATTTATATTGTATTTTTTATTTTAATTATAATTGAGCAACAACATGTTTTTAGTAAACACGGGTGGATTGATTTGATTTGCATAAAAATATTCTTGCAAGTATTGCTTATTCTCACTCCATATTTAACTATCTATCCATTGAAAAGTATTTCCAATCATAAACTTGCGAAAATATAATTTCAACTGCATTTGATATTTCTGAACTTCAGAGCTACATAATAAATATACTGTACAGGAACACAGTTACAGAAAAATCTGGTCTACTGAGTTTTTAGAGTATCAAGAAGTAGGAAACACTTTCCTGTAAGACTTTCAAGCGGGTTGGTTGGTTGGAATTTAACGGAGCAAGCTGAACAGCGCATTTGATTCTCGAAATGGATTGTTGTTTTCAGATTATCTGGCGCCGTCAGAAACACGAGGGCTATAATGCACCAAAACATTCGTCATTAGACAAGACAACATACATATACAAACATCCATGCATAACACGGAACTCGAACCCGCAACCTCGCGGTCTAGAAGCTAGCACGCTAACCACTATACCGTTTGGTCGGCCTCGAAATGGATGGAAGCCAGAAAATAACCCCAGGTAGTTACACAATGTAACGAAACTCGCCATTGTCGTCAAGTCTGCTTATTTTGTTCAAAGACCAAAAAACTTGGGGAAGATATAATATGGTTGGTTGGTTGATTGATTTAAGTTTGACGGCGCAAGAGGATGTAATATGGTAATCGGTAGAAACACAAATTTTTACTTATATTTTCCCCTATCCGAATGCAAAGATCCAGCAATTTACTATACCAATGCAGATCAAATTATTCAAAAATAATTTATTCATTTCAGAATTGAAACTACGAGAACAATTTTATATTCAACTTTAATAAGAAGAGTAAAAATGTGTGAGCAAGATTTTTAACTGTTCCTTCTCTTAAAATTTCCAAGTTCAACTTGGTAACTTGTTTTGTCAACTTCAACATTCAATTAAATTAGTTATTATTAAAGATAAAGTAACTCGTAGATAAATGGTATAGTATTAACAAGCCGAAATTTTATTTTATCTTATATAAAGTCGTGTGAAGCTCTGCACAAAATATCATTCAGTCTTATTAAGCATAATATTTCAAAGATTCACCATTATATATTCATTAAAATAAAGGTCTCTACAGGGTAAGATGCTATAAAAAAAATAGAGGTGGAAAATTCTCATTGGTGTACATACCTTCAAAGAAATTGTTGATGATAAAACTGGCGTTAACTTGAAATGCTATAAGAAAATTCAAATGTGCGATTGTAGTTTTAGTTTTGTGTAGAGTGATATTTTGTGGAATCTTTTCACTTTATTTCAACACGAATGCATCCTCCATTAAAACTCTATAGTTTGATTCGAAGTTAATATGATTCTTATTCTTTAAAAAAGGCCACTTTAACACCTTAGAAAATGTCGGCTTTTAGGAGATTTTTGCAAGGAGGATATTAAGCATTTGCGCTCGACTGTACCTCTCAGGCGCCACATGATTGGATGCCGCAACACGAGAAGATCACTAGGTTTGATGGGAAAATTCGATGCAAGGCCGATTACTGTGTTTAGTTTCTATGAAACAAATCCGTAACCACGAACTGAACCAAAAATGTCTCGAGTTGCTGGTCGCTCCGCACGAAAAGTACTCGAGTGCAAAGGGTTAACTATTGCAAAGTCGGAAACGCAAAACATGAACATTCTGCAGACACAACATTTTTTCCGAAGTCGTGACTTCAAGCTTTCTAAGGTATTTTTCAAGCATTATGTTCTGAAACTGTACCACTAAAATAGTTCTCTTGTGGTAGTAAGGTCAACTTCAGGTAAACAAAAATGCTCTTCAAAGACCACCATAAAGCAACAACCACAGATCTCTAGTTACAACATCTGGATAAGTGGTTTCTGCTCTGCAAGAAGATTAACCCTTTGGGTACATTTGACGTGTGAGACTCGTCATCTACTTACTAGGGCGAAGTTACGGTGGACGAGTCTGACTCGTCATCCGTCCATCCAAATCCATTCAATGGGCATAAAAACCCTCAAATAATTCAGTACTCAAATGGTTAAGCCAATTGAATACTGTCTCCTCATTGGAGCTACGTAATAAATTGCCCATGGTTACAAACACATTCTAACTAGTTTAGGGGGAAGTTGCTAAATTAGATCGCTGTGGTGGTTGTTAAGCCTTCATCGGCTTCAAGTCAATACTAAGCTATCCAGAAGTTGCAGTTAGAGATCAATGACAACAACAGATAAAAAGTGACTTACACTTTGAAGGGACAATTACACGGGACGAGTTTACTAACTACTAGAAGGCTAATTTAATCTCCGGCGAATCAACGAGTGCGCTAGTTGACGATGACTATTTCCCACACGATCACTAGCTGGTGTGTAGAAGCCACGTGTTTTTGTTCTTTGGCTGCAAATTTGACTGTTTCTTAGTTGTGTGATGCGAAACTTGCACAAGTGAGGAAAATGAATATTTTTGGTATTTTCTAGTGTTAGCCAACGAATATATTTAAGCAGTGCAATTATTTTTTATCTTTATGCTTTCAATTAATAAACAATCGAGTTTGAAATTAGCCGAAACCAAAGCAATAGGTACTTGACTAAAAACGCATAAAAAAAAAAAAAAACGTGACGTGGTTACGCATAGATAAATTCGAGAATCGGAAGGAAAACCTCAGTCATTCCTCGTCTAAAACAGGTTTTAGACTGGTTCATTATCTGCGCGTTGACGTCTCACGCAAAAGTGGCTTTTTCCGGCCAAATCGCCAAAGTGAAAAGCTAAATATTTTTTTTAACTATCTATCCGAGCTCAAATTTTTGAAAGAATGGTATTGTTTTTCATGATTTTTTTTCTCTACTTTTATTTAAAAATAAAACCAAAAAAAGTGAAAGTTCCTCACTGTGTTGGTTTTGTGAAAATGAAATGGAACGCGAAAAATATATTGCGGTGTTTCTTCAAATATTCCACCAATACCCTTTGTTGTAGAACATCATGGATAAAGACTCTAGCAACAAATCGCGTTCCTATCCACGATTTCACCCACACTTTTCTTCGACGAATTTTCTTTTTCTCATTTTCTCAGCGTATTAACTCGTTTTTAATAACTTTTAGACTCCGGCTAGAACTAATTCCTCCGACATTTCCGCCACCACCGATTTGCCACTTGCCGCTTTTGCACTAGCAACTCTGATGACACACTACTAATTTACTAGCTAGTTCGCTCAAACACTGGCGAGTAGCGAGTAAAGTAACCTGGCTTTTAACTTTATCCCCAGCTTTTTACTAGCAGCTAGTCCTGCTAGTGATTGAATGACACGGAACTAGTTTACTATCAACTAGTAAATTAACCCGTTAGTAGCTAGTAAACTCGCCCCGTGTAATTGACCCTTAGTCGACGTTCGAGTAAAAGTCACCCATCATTCGATGCAACTGACTAGCTGTAAACGTTCTGTAACGACTGGCTGTAAACGTTCAGGCAAATACTGGTGAACTCATTTTGTCAGTACCTGGCAGCTCGAGTAGATGAAGCATTTTCTACTTGCTGGAACACCAGTGGGCATTCCAACTAATGCCAACATGTAAATCCCTCTTGAATATTCAGCAAGCAATGGCTGATTTATATGTTGCCAATTACTGGAATGCCATATGGTAAGTTTATTGGAAGGTTACTGTCACGCGTTGATTAGAATGCCAGCTTTCAATTTAGACAGCGTTACCATCTGTAATAATCCAGTTATTGAGCGACTAATACGCTGCCAGTTGGTGGTCATATATGAGATAACACGATTGATGGGAGTTGAAGCGATAGCAAATACGAAACTTATGATTTACTGGTGCTGCCAGCTACAGGCACGCGAGTGACAATGTGGCTTCTCCAATGAATGAAATGAAATAATGTTAGTCACTGGCATCTAGTGACTGGCAACCCCAACAGATATGTGATCAGGTAGCGAGTATATCAGTCCCAAATTAAATATTTTAACAAAGCAATACTTGTAACTGCAAACATGAACAATAGCCCTTTCATTTCCAGATACTGTTTGTGTCTTCTACTGGTCACAGTGTTCCCCAGTTAAATATTTCCAAAAGGTATTTTCAACCCCTCTCTAAATTTTAAGAAGTATTTTTAAAATCCAAAGGGTATTTTTAAAATAAAAAATTTTAAAACTAAAGCAAATTAAGTTTTTTGACAAAACTAATAACAACAGCAATAACAATGATGCACGATCACGATTTCGCGTATCAGAGCTGAAATATGCTTTTTAAATGCTTGGTTATAAACTTTAACTAACTCTTAACACTATGCCGTTCGGTGACACCACGCTGGTGTCCCGTGAAACTATCGGACAAATGCCGGCGACACCTCGAAAACGATCGATCAAAGACGGTGAAGTAAATAAATATATGCGAAATTATCTGTACTTCTGAACCAGTCCTAACGGCGCTAAAAAATTTTAAAAAAAATAATAATAATAATTTCGATTAAACGTGCGGACGACAGAGTATTAATCTACGTTTTCCATGAATTCACGAAATGAGGTTACCTTTTTTCTCTATTTTGTGCAAGAAGGCATGGTAAAAAGCCGGCGAAATACACTTAACCCATTAACCGCCAAAACTCGAAATCCTTAAAAAACATGGTCAGTATTTATAACATTTGTGATTTTAGGGTCATATATAACATATTTAAAGAAAAAGTTGGAATATTTTATATATCTTTAAAGAAAATGACTGTTGCGTTGGCGCAACGTCAGCGTAAAACAGAGTTAAAGTCGGCGGTTTTCAAGAATTTCATATTCCATTAATGTTGAATATTCAACGACTGTAATTAACCGTTGGCGATATTTTAAAGCTTCTTTTCAAAAATTTAAACATTTCGTACTATGTAAGTACATACATTTATTTAATATGACTTATTTTATATGAAAATATTGACTACATTCTTGATGTAAAGCCACTTCACAACCATTACAGCGATACATAATTTGACTGTGACAATGTTTACTGCGAAGTCTTTTATTGTCCATCATGTGATGCAAGGGTACAAGTTTTATAACCGAATCATACAGGTTTTCCTTTTAGGAACATTTTTGCAGAATGTTTTCCTCTATAAGGAATCATTTGTTCGTCTATACTTAGGTCGTGTGCAAATATTTGAAACTATTAAAATTTCTTATTCAACAAATTTCACTCTTGTACTCTCACTTTCTACAATTTGTCATTTTTGTCAATATTGATGTTATCTGCCATATGTAAATTTTGTTTTATATTCCTGTACTGAATACGTGACATTGACTCCTTAACAAACGAGACAGATACATATTTATCTAATGACCAATACATTACTTCTTGTGGCAATGTATGGTATCCAGTAAGAAGAAGCAAACCAATAAACTTTTTTAGGTAACTCTCAGAAGCAAAAAAAAGTCAGTCCGATTATTTTGCTGAGAATATATATTAGTTTGATTAATGAGCAATGCATAAATTTCAGAGTCAAAAAACTTAAAGAAAATTTAATAACAACTTAAATTTTCTAATTCTCTTTTCAGTTTTTCAACTTGGTGATGTTTCTTCATATTTTGGTATCGATGCATGAATAGGACCTATTTTCTTCCATTTCAAAGCTCAATATTTTTTCTTTGTCTTTGTATTATCTATATTATTTTGGTCCGTATCTTCCCTATTTGAATGTAATTCAACCTCACCAGAAATGTAATTTGGTAAAACGTTCGAGTCACTTATTACTGTATTGTCCCCTTCCTTGTTAGTAACTTTGCCAAATTCTAGTGAAATAATAACAATGTCCGTTTCATTGTCATCTGAATCAATGGTGTAAAAAGTATCCAGAGCTTCACTAAGCGTAAGAAAGTGCTTTCGAGATATTTCAAATCAAAATGAAGCAGTTGTAATAACACGCGGTGAGAAAAAAGTTCAGAAAATTTTGACTCTCTTTTCTGCTGACGTTGCGCAAGCTCAACACTAGTATTTCCAACATCGTAGCTCGAAGATGAATTCATCAAAACATTTTTTATTTGCGTGTGACCTTCAAGTGAACTATGGAGATATGAAATGTTATGTCTAATAAAAATTATTTCCCTTTCTTTTATTTTTCGGAATCGATTTAGCAATGTCAGTCTAACTTAACGAATTTCGGAAAAGTTTAAGTTATTACTACGAGAAAACAATAAGGTTTAGAATAATTTTTATTGTTCGAAATTAAAGTGTGTAACCTTATCAATGAACATAAACCTCCAAATATTAGTTTAAAATTGATTAAATATTTTTTTTAGTTGTGTTTTCTAAGCGTTGCGTGAACGCAACGCCAGCGGTTAATGGGTTAATTAAGGAGCGTATGAAATAACAATTGGAAATTGTGGAACGCCCCTACAATCCACTTACAAATGACTCACATAGTATCAGCTGCCTGACAATGACTTCAGTTAGTCACTGGTCTGTGCGAGGCACGTTTGAACATGAATGCGCATGCGTAACTGGCGATTTCGAAAGGGTGATCTATATATGGCATTCCGTTGGAAAATAAACGAAAACTTTGCATCTTTTTCAGAAAAGGACGCTATTTTCAAAGAAAAAGGGCAGGGAGATCCTTCGAAAAATGGCTAGGATAATCTCTGATTTTAAAAAATGGAGGATTATTTTTAAAAAATTAACCATGATGTCCCGATGCATGAATTCGCGCATGAGGTTAAATCTAAGTGGTGAAATTGATTTTCAATGCATGTTCACGCAGATTTCACGCCTTTTGTCGAACTCTGACTGGTCATAAATAGGTTTTACTAAAACTCTAATTCCAATTGTATTAATATAACTACCGGATTTGCATAACACAGTACCTTTTTGATTTGTGACAAGTTCCACATTGCATGATTGTTTATCTTAAAAGTTCAGTGGCCGTTAAAATTCAAGCAATGTAGAACAATAAAATCCTACTCAGGCTAGCAGTTGACGAATATCAACAAATGCATATTTTTCATATCCTATACTTGAGCTTAGATGATCAAATCCGAGATAAAACAAAACCTGCGGATTATCCCACCGAAAACTTGAACCGGAATTATTTTCGATTTAAAACGTAGAGATAGTACTTAAAGTTAATGTACACTAGGTACACTTTCTAAATACACTGTTAAGTTTTATATTATACTAGCTGAATACCCTTGCTTCGCTGCGAAATTTTACCCTGTGCATTTTTAGCAATCAAAAGACATTTATATATACCTCATTTCAGATGTTTGATCCAGTTTCAATCCCGATAAATTAATTTATCAAAATAGGCATACCTTACTTTATCTATGATGGCCGTTGTTAACATTTGCTCTAAAATTTATAATTTTGAAGTGAGATATTCGAATATCTCTCGCTTAGAACATTTAACTCCCATTTGACCCTTTTTAATTAGTTAATCGAGATTACAATAGTCTATTGTGTTTATGTTTGCTCTTAGTTCTAAGTTTCAAAGTTGTAACTGTATCGGAAGTGAGTTATTAAGATATTCCTCGTATAGGTTTCAATGTTACATCAACTTTTCAGGCCTTAAAACTTCATTAATCGATATTGGAATAACTTATTTTTCTATATTTGCCCTTCTTAACATTTGCACCAAATATCCGAATTGTTACAACATTGGAAGTGGGTCATTCGGATACCCCTCGTTTGGAATATTAAACCTCTTCTCCACCCTTTAAAGTTGTTAATCGAGATCAAAATAGCTTAACTTTTCTATGTATGTCGATATTTGTGCCAATTTTCAGAATTGTGATCAAATGGGAAGTGAGGCATTCGAATATCCCTCGTTTGGAAAGTTTAACCCCTTTTCCACCCCTTAAAGTGGGTTAATCGAGATCGGAATATCTTACTTTTCTGTGTTTACCATTGTTGATATTAGTACCAATTTTCAAAATTGTGACAATATGGGAAGTGAGGCATTCGAATATCCCTCGTTTGGAAAGTTTAACCCCTTTTCCACCCCTTAAAGTGGGTTAATCGAGATCGGAATAGCTTACTTTTCTGTGTTTACCATTGTTGATATTTGTACCAATTTTCAAAATTGTGAAATATGGGAAGTGGGACATTCGAATATCCCTCTTTGGAACGTTTAACCCCTTTTCCACCCCTTAAAGTGGGTTAATTGAGATCGAAATAGCTTAATTTTTCCTTTTGTCTTTGTTGATATTTGTACCGATTTTCAGAGTTGTGACCATATGGGAAGTGGGAGAATTAGAGATGAATGAGGGTTTTGCCTTATATATATAGAGATGTAATATCAGCTATAAAATGTACCGCCAGAGTGCAGCACCTAATGGAGATACATGTTCTTTTCTTAAGTGTAACCTTAAGCAAAAAGAGGGAGTAAAACGAGAATTTGAGATGAGAAGACGAGTATTGTGTGGTGGTCTGTTCTTTTGTTTATAAAATGCATCTAAAAGCATGATATTAGATGCCAAGTTTTACTAAATTGATTGAGAAGTAGAACATACCTAGTAAAGTGCACTGTATTATTTTTCAACTATAAACCTGTCAACAACAAGAACGTACAGATTGAATTGGATTCCGAATCTTAACTCGTATATATTTTCTTCGTACAGGATCTATTCTGAACCTTTGTGATGATAACCTGCACTAAATGTACTTGAAGATGAAAAAACAGCATAAGTCAATTTCAATTTGAATCCCGCTTTCAAACACTCCTGTGCTGTTCAACCAGCTTTTAAAAGTAAATGCATTCTGTGATAGAAAGCAGTTGTATTTTTAAATCCTTTATGTTAACTTCGATTTTGTGTGACGATGGCGGGCAAATCTACGGAGGCTTAATTAACTCCCTTGCCGCCATCCAATCAGGCTGAAATTTGGCAGATAGATTCGATTTCGATGACAATGCATTCTATCAAATTTTTGGGGCTGTAACTATCACTAAAATGTCGCTTTTTCGGAATGCTAATAAATCAACTTGCCGTGATCCAATCACGCTAAAATAGGGTTTAACCGACCATTGAAGAAACTCTTGCCTGTTGCCAAAGTTTTTTTAATAAATAATAAAATTACTTTAATCAGAATAAATAAATGATACTTGTATGTGAGTGCACAAATTCACGTTTCTTTTTAATAAATAAATTTTGAAACGTAGTTTGCGGCACATTTTTCTGATATAAATTTTTTTAATATTTAAAATTGGATGCAAACACCAAAAACACGCTGTTTGCAGAATCGGCGCTGTGTTAACGAATATAAAAATTGACAATGCATATAAAGGATTTATATTAAAAACTTTATTTTTATGGGTTAATTTATATAAAATTCATACTTATGATGAGGTTAAAATGATAAGTATGGTTTTTCTCTTCTCTTTTCAGGAACATGTCATATTTGAACAGTCTTTAATACTTAAGCTGATCAGCTTCGTGACTAATTTTATGCGCGATAGTTTGTCAGTGATCATTTAACAAAAAAAGAACTTCAAATAAGATCAGTAGTGATAGAAACAGACACTTTACTTGTTTTTAAATACAGTTCTCAAAACATAATTAAAGTTTAAAAAATTGTACGGAAAAAAATTAAGGGAAAGTCTTAAATGTGAATGATGTCATTTTGCATAACTAATTCGGAAAGGTTTATGCTTAACAATTAACTGATTATTTCTAGTACATTTTAATTATTTCCTATTTATCATACCATAAATGGAGGTTTTTTTTTTTGTTTTTTTTTTTGTTTGTTTTTTAAATAACTCTTACTATTCTTTTCAATTTATATTTTATAATTATATGCTCTATAATTTCCATTTAAATACACAACAATTTTTAAAAATATGAAATTATATACTCTATAATTTCCATTTAAATACACAACAATTTTTAAAAATATGATATTATCAGTAAGGAATGTCACAATTTTTTAAGGTATATTCTTAAAAAAATACAAGAGTCCATAAAGCTTTACTGCTTTCTTGAAAATTTTACCATTTCATTTAACAAAAACACCATTTTAGAATGTTGTTTTTTTTTGCAAAGTTTGAATTTTTTTTTTTTTTTTTTTTTTTTCATTGTTTTTGTTGAACAATGAAATATGAAAGTATAATATTTCATTACACAGCAGATTGGAAAAATGTAAAATTTAGTAATAACGCTAATTTTTATGTTCCATTTGCTATAATTGAAGCTTCTCAAAATATTTCTGGTTTTAGTAGTAAATACAACAACATTATTTTGATCAGTTTATTCAGATTGCATTAGTATTAAAGCAAATAATGATAAATGAATTGTACTGATAATGATGAGTCGAATGATAATGAAGTACCAAAGGTAATCGCTGCAGATCAAAGAACGAATTTCACTTCCTCCTTGATAGGTGAATATTTTTAAAGGATTGGGTCTCTTTCAACATTCTCAACTCCTCATCACCTCTCCTCGAATGACCTTTCAAAACTATCTAACGTAATTTTGACAGATATGATTCATCAAGCGTTAAGAGAGCATTTCAAGGATTGGGAAAAATACGTCTTTTATACTTCCTTTGAGTTTATCGTCAGATTCCCAATGCTGCCACCAGCGTGAGTCCTTTTCCCTTGTTCTAATTTAGGCAGTGCTAGAAGTATGAGTAGACGTAGGGTGACGCGTTCCCTCACTTTTCAAGAAAATACCCACTACGAAAACGTCTGAATTTCATCCCCTCCACTTTTAAAAACACTCAATCAGTCTGAAAACTATTAAAGAAACACAAAAATAAGCTTTAAATGTAGTGGCACTGAGAAAAAGTGATTTAAAGTTTTCAAATGTAAAAAAAAAAATTAAAGAAGCACAAAAATAAGCTTTAAATGTAGTGGCACTGAGAAAAAGTGATTTAAAGTTTTCAAATGTAAAAAAAAAAAAACTATTTATGGTATATATTTTCATATCAACACACCATACTATTGTAAAAATGTATTATACTACTTTGTATAGCGATATAAGTATTTTTATTAACAAATACTGTTATACTTGGTCAACTTTTAAATTTGAAGAAATTTTCTTTTAAGTTAAGTTACTATTCTTGTTTCATATTGTTACGAATTTTTGTATATTTGTAAATATTTTGTAGTATTAATTATGTAAAAAGGGAAATTTATGTACATTTCGCATAAGGCAGTGCAAGAGTTTTTTTCCTGCAATGTGTTTCTTAATGCTTGATAACGAGTTTTACAGAGATAACGCTGGGAAGCGAGTTTTACAAGGAGCAGGGCATTTAACGTTATGGTAATGGCAATCTCGCCAATTTGGCGAGATCTTGCCAAGTTGGCGACGGTTTTGGCGACTAATTTTTGTCGCTCAATTTGGCAGAATTCGACCATTTGGCGACATTTTCGGTCCCCATGTACATGTATAGGACTTTTCGACTACGATCTGGAAAGTTCTCCGAATTTCTATCTCTAGAAGATTCACGAAGGTTTGACTTCCCTATATAAAGCCGGCTGTGAGTGGAGTTAGTGGTTTTAGTTGACTGAGTTGAGTCAGTTAGTTGACTGGAATTACTGAGTTAGCTGTCTCTCAGTGAGCATTCAGAGTAGTTCTAAAGCGAACTGTATTGCATTGTCTTTTGCTGCTATTTGTAGCAATTGTGTGTAAAGTTTTTAACTGCTGTTTTGTGCTCTATTGTTGTGTGAAGAGCTGTATTGAGTATACTAGAACGAGAAGTTCTGGAGTTATATCAGAATAAATTTCTGCAAGTTTTGATCTGCTTTGGCTTCAAGTCTTTCGAACCCAACCACGCAACAATATAAAGACAAGCCATTAAAAAACACAGTTTAGAGTTCTGTATTAATTTAATTTCATAAAAATATGCACATTTAGAAGCACTATTTAAATTTAAATTTAAATTTAAATAAACAGTATTGTATATATTGTGGAATTGTTACATCACTTTATCTCTTACTTCCAAGTAAAAAAAAACTAAGTTGCAGAATATTCATTAAAATAACAATAAATTTTGGACCCTTGTTCAATGTTAGAATTGGGGAATATAAATCGTTTTCTTATTAGTTAATAGTTTTATTATAAGATACGAAATTATGAAATTTATCTTTTTTTTTGGGGGGGGGGGGGATTTTTTATGAAAAAATACCTGACGAAAATAGCGAGACCTGGGCAAATAGGAAATCAAAATAGGAAATTGGAACATAAAGAACTTAAGGAAGTATATAAGAGTTGTCCTAATACTGGACATTGAAAATAAATTGTACGTAAAACGATAGTATGCAACTCATTGGAAAAATTATTCAGAACAGAATGCAACTTTAACTATCTTTCTAGTTTTATTTATAATGAAGTGTCTTTACAATACTTTGTCTTAGTCGTTGAAGCTGAAAGGTATAAATTTATACTATGCTTTATATTTTTTGATAATTATCATTTCATATATTTTACTTGTATTTTGAAGGGTTAGATTGTTTATTCTGGTAATTTAATGATATTTAGTACGCATTATTGTAATTTCATGGTTGAGGTATGACTGATTTTTTACTTTCAATAACCCATATGTATACATAGGGTAAAGAAAGTATAGTATTCTGTAAAAAAAAAAAATCGTTTTTTTTTTTTTTTTTTTTTTTTTTTCTTTTTTTTTAGCTTACGTTTTGGAACATCCTGAATTTAAAAAAAAAGTGATCTAGAAAAAATGTCTGTCTGTGGTCAGCATAACTAGCGAATAAATTGACTTACGATGACCATTAAAGTTTCGTCAAAATTGCGCATACGCATAAGGTAGCTGCCATTGAAAAAATCATGTTTTTCAGTAATTGCTAAAAACGGCTCTTGCGATTTTGTTCAAAATCGCTGTGGTAATGCCTCATTAGGTATTCTAAACGTCCCCACCTCCGAAATTCCCGTAAAAATGTTTTAATGGCGTAAACAGTTGAAAAGCAAATGCATTTAACACAGAGTTCTCTTTCCTTGAGCATACCTCATCAACGATCGTTTTTCCTTCTCTCCCCAGTTTCAGTTATAAGAAAAAATTATATAAGAATTATCGAAAAGTATATCACAAAAATCATCATTTTGGAAAATGTTTTTTTTTTTTTTTTTTTTTTTTAACCCATACAAGAATTATCGCAAAAAAACTGGCCACTTTGAAAATGAATGATGAAAATAGAAAAAAAAGTAAATACCACAAATCTACGTCGGTATTATAATGTAATTGAAAGTTGTGAGATGTTCCACACACCTAGTTAGTGTGGAAGTCTGTTTTAGTTTTACAATCTTTTGAAGACAAAATCAAATCTTTTGAAGGAGAAGTGTCAAAAATATAGTAAGGCTCCTTGGTTTAGTTCTACTATGACCTTCCTCCCATATCATTAAGTACAAGATGTTTATAATTAAAGTTCAACTTAAAACAGCTGAAAAAACTAAGGATGTTGAACATCGTACAACTTCCGATTACACCATTATACTGTCTTGGATTGGTGTTATTTACCGTCTATATATTTTCATCATTCATTTAGAAAAGTTGGCCAGTTTTTCGATAATTTTGGCAATAATTCTTATATTAAACTATAAAAAAAAAAAAATTTAAAAAATTAAAAAAAAAAAAAAAAAGATGGCGAATTTGGCGTTGATTTCTTTCGATAATTCTTACATTATGCTTTCTTGTATTTAAAACAGAGGAGAGGAGAAAATGGGCGTTGATGAGCGATGCTCAAAGGAAGAGAACTCTGTGTTGAAGACATTCTTTTTTCAACTTTTTACGCCTTTATAGCATTTTAACGGGGATTTCGTAGGTGGGGGGTGCTTAAGGAGGTCCAGTACCGAAATTTCTTCAAAAATCCCAATTTTTTTTTTTCTGATTTTAAAAAATAGTTCATACATTCCTGAAGAGAATGATGTTTTTATCTTATTCCTCCGGTTATTAGAACGGCACAAAATTACCTGTGATTTAAGCATCACTATTGGGCGTAACACCTTGAAGCGTCTGCTTCAAGGTGAACTGCTTCACTTTCGAAAAGTGCGTTTTTCGAGCACTAGTGTTTTTCACAGATGTTGCATATTCAAATCGATATATCTCCAGAACCATTAACAATTGGCTATTCAAATTTTTGGAGCATTTAATTTATATAGTTTTAAATATTTTGTCTTCACAGAATTTTATTTTTTTAATTCTGTTTTAAAATATAACTTTTAGCGTAAAAGATAACATAAAAAAAAGCAAAAATTTCAATATTTTAACTTTGAGAATTTTTTTAATTTTTTTTTAATTCACCTATCAAAATTCTGTGAAGACAAAATTTTCTTTATATAATTATATATTACAGAAAGCTTTCACTTTGAAAAAAAAATTATTTTTTTTTAACTTATATCAAAATACACAAACATCAATTATTATGGGTTTTTCTTGGTTTTTAAATTTTTTTTAAATAACTAAACACAATATTTAAAAAAAACATTTTCTCAAAGATATATAAATAGTATCTCATACATAAAATAAATTTTTGACATAAAAATGTACATAAATAAAGTTTTTTTTTATTTTCGGTACCGGACCCCCTTAAAACTAGTTAAGAGACATTATCACAGCGATTTTGATCAAAATCATTAGAGCCATTTTTTAGCAATTACTGAAAAACGTGATTTTTTCAATGACAGCTACCTTATGCTGATGCGCAATTTTAACAATAACCTTAATGGTAGGTCCCATAGCCACCACTAACTCGTTCACCAAATTTTGACATCAGGTGTTATTTCATTCGAGAATTATGTTGACTTCATACACAGATAGACTTTTTCTAGACCACAATTTTGAAGTCAGGATGTTTCAAAACGTGATACTGTAACGTGATACTATTGCTTTTTAAAATCCATGATTTGGCATAAGAAAAATGCCATGCTTTTGAAATCATACTTTCAGAAAGTTAAACTTTAATTACAATCACCCCGGTGTTACTATAATGAAATTTCAACTTACAAACAGCTTTAAAAAAATCATCGGAATGATCTACAATTTGTCTTGAATATACACAAAGAATGGAGAAAGTGGTATGACATAAAAAAAAAAATTCTTGTGGCTTACCGCTTTCGAGTATATACAAGCAAAATTTCAGATAATTTTGACCAGTGTTTTCTTATCACCTTTTGAAAGTTGAACCTTAATTATAAACACCCTGTATTTTATACAAATACTCAAAATCTCTCCAAAAAAAATCTCTCTTAACAACTGGGGAATATCCACATGCCTTCACCAAAGATAACATTATCAATCGCTATCAACAAAACTACGATATAAAAATAATCGTAAATCAAATTGCGTAAGTTTAAGAAGAAACACTCATTCTTCCGTTCTCAACTACTGGCTATTAGCCACCAAATTCCTATTTTATTAAAATTCACAAAGTTTTGGCACTCTTTGCGATGAATATTTAGTGCGCAATGTTGGACGTGTGTGAGTGTTTGATTATTGTAGAAGTCTTATGATGTAGAAGTTATGTTATGATGTATTAGTTTTCTTGACATCAAATTTTATTTCCAAGTTCTCAAAATGGGGGCTCTTGTGAGTGATGGATATCAAGTGTATAATGTTGCGTTCACAATTGTTTTGGTCGCTGTACTGATCTACTTGATGAAAGTGCATTGTGGGAGGCGCCACCTGGTGAAGCATGCAAATAAACTGCCTTCTGTGAAGTTGAAGTTCTATCATGTGCTCGGACATCTTCACCTGGTAATGTACCACAGAATTTTGAGAAGAAAGCTTATTACATCACGTCATGTTTGTAAGTGTACCCTTTTGCTTTACTACAGTATCATAGGATGTGTTGTTATTATTATTGTGTCTTGTAACCGGTTTAAACGATTTAAGTTCTATTTATACCGCAGTTAGTCAATCGTAAGCAGAAACAAATATAACTAGGTGTGTGAAACATCACGCAACTTTCAATTACATTTAACACTGAACACGGAATTTAATTGTTTGACACATGTATTGGTGTAATTTACCGTTATTGTTTTCATATTTTCACTAGCTGAATACCCGTGCTGCGGGGTGAAATTTTACCATGTGCATTTTAGCAATCAAAAGATATTCATGTATTCTATACTTCAGACATTTGCTCCCATTTCTATTCCGACAAATTGATTTATCAAAATAGAAACTTTCCTTTGTTGAAATTTTTTCCAAAATTTATATTTGAGAATATATTGGAGATGAGACATTTGAATATCCCTCGTTCAGAACGTTTAACCCGCTTTGGAACCTTTTCAATTAGTTAATAGAGATTGCAATAGTTTGCTTTGTTTATGTTTGCTCTTGGCTCTAAATTTCAAAGTTGTAACTGTATTGGAAGTGAGATATTAAGATAATCCTCATATAACTTCAATGTTACATTAACTTTTCATCTCTTAAAAATGCATTAATCGATATTGGAACAATTAATTTTTTCTATTTTTGCCCTTCTTGAAATTTGCACCGAATATCAGAATCGTGACAACATTGGAAGTGGGTCCTTCGGATATCACTCGTTTGGAACGTTTAACCCCTTTTCGACCCTTTAAAGTTGGTTAATCGAGATCGGAATAACTTACTTCTTCTATGTTTACAATTGTTGCTATTTGTACTAATTTTTAAAATTGTGACCATGTGAAGTGGGACATTCGAATATCCCTTGTTTGGAACGTTTAACCCCTTATCGACCCTTTAAAGTTGTATAATCGAGATCGGAATAACTTACTTCTTCTACGTTTACAATTGTTGCTATTTGTACTAATTTTTAAAATTGTGACCATATGAAGTGGGACATTCGAATATCCCTTGTTTGGAACGTTTAACCCTTTTTCCACCCTTTAAAGTTGGTTAATCGAGATCGGAATAGCTTACTTCTTCTATGTTTACAATTGTTGACATTTGTACCAATTTTCAGAGTTGCGACCATATGGGAAGTGCGACACTCGAATATCCCTCATTTGGAACGATTGCAGATAGGTGATGGCACAAATACCTACTATTAAGGTTTTCGCCAAAATCGTACATGCGCATAAGGTAGCTGCCATTGAAAAAATCATGTTTTTCAGTAACTGCTAAAAAACGGCTCTAACGATTTTTTTTTTTTTTTTTTTTTTTTTTTTTAAATCGCTGCGTTAATACCTCGTAAGGTGTTCTAAACATCAACATCTCCTAAATTCACGTAAGAATGCCATAATGGAGTAAAAAGTTGAAAAACGATTGACTTTAACTCTGAGTTCTCTTTCCTTGAGCATACCTCTTCAACGATCGTTTTTTCTTCTCTCCTCAGTTTCACTTACAACAAAGGATAATTTAAGAATTATCAAAAAGTATATCGCCAAAATCATCCTTTTGGCAAGGTTTTTTTTTTTTTTTTAAAAGCTTCCGTACAAAAATTATTACAAAAAATATCTTCTAAGTGGCGATTTTTGCTAAATGAATGTGAAAATATAAAAATGGTAAATGACACAAATCATCGTCAGTATTATAGTGTAATTAAAAGCTTTGCGATGTTCCACCCCCCTAGTTTCAGATGTCATTTTTCTTTAATCCCTTTAGGTGAATAAAATTTTATAATAAACTGTATAATTTCAATTTCTTTAAGATGATTTCCAAGCGCTCCAAGGATACAATTACTTATTTTCAAAAGAAAGTATCTCCAACATTTGGCAACTGCATCTACCTCTTATTTCAGTTTATAAAGCAGATTCGGTTGAAGTAAGAATTTTTATTCGTTTACTAGATTTTGTCTATGTTCACAAATTTACCAAAAAAACTTTCTCAAGTTTAAAAGAATAACTAGTGTCTCACAATTTTGGTGTTAAGCGGGGATAATGAAAACTTCTTTTCACAACGTTAATTCAAACAGGCGTCATTCATTAGTGACCTCGTTGTTATTCCTAATTTATCACTTCACACAACCAAATGAAAATTAGGAAAGTACACGTTCTATGTACGGCACCACTTCGGTAAGAAAGTCTCTTCTTAATAGACCGTGAGGCGACTACATGTTTAGATTCCCTCATTAAACATCGTTCCGAATTTTGTACAGAAAGCTTATAAATGCTGGAATGAATACACTGGTCTGGGCCGGTGCAAAAATGGTCGAAACTGTACAAATAACGATTTTGAAGGAGTTGAACTAAATGCGATTATCAAATACGTCATAACCTGCCAAAAAATTAACATCTTTTTTTTCTTGTCTAGAAACTCACCATTCATTAATTTTCAATTAAGAAAGTTGCAGATAATTGTCTTTCCGGAAGCCAAAATATTTAATTTTTTAAAAGCGAGAAAAGTTGGCAATAAATAATACGTCATCAGTGACGTAATATTTATCGCCAAATTGGCCCACTTTTAACAGATGGAAGCTTCTTCCGTCAGCAAATAAATATCATCTGCACACTTCCAAACTGAAAATTAAAGAGCGGTTAGTTACCAGATAAAAATAAAAAAAAAATGCTCATTGTTTGGTAAGTTATGAAATATTTGGATATCGGATTTAGTTCAACTCATTCATAGACGATTGTACAATTTCGGCCATTTTTGCCCCTGCTGACCAGAGTATTCATAATCTACTAGCATTTCTTTACATTCTATAAAAAAAATTCAGAATGATGTTAGATGGCGAACCTAAAATGGGGTAACGACGTATTGTCTGAGATGTGCGCTAACGGGGAGTTGAACTCGGGACTCCTAGTTCAGTAAACAGGCACACTAACCACTAGATAAAAGAGAACTCTGGTGTCTAAGAGTTGCATCTGTTATTTGTACACGAGACATCGTGGCAAGCAAAGACGTATCCAAAGTAGGGAGTAAGGGTCATTTGTATATTTTCTCCAAACAAAGTTAAAAAAAAAAGTATTAGTGATATAAGTACTTTATTGTACATATTTCCTTCGTAACATCTATGAATTATCTAATTACATTTTTATACGTATAGAACCAAAAATAGCAACTGAAGTTATTTTGCAATCAATTGAGCATAAACTATAAATGGTACAGGTCATGTAACACTTTGAAGAATATCTCGATAAAATTAGTATCGTTGTATAAAATTCAATCAAAATTGAAAAGGCAAGTACTTCAAAATTTTACCTGGAAATTCCTGCCATAGCAAGTGTATGGAAAGTTCACTGCAAAGTTAGCTGTAAGTAAAAAAATTAAAAAAAATAATTAAAAAAAAAGTTAGATTAAAGCTATTATATTCCGTGGCAAGTTTTCTCGTTAAGTTCGTCAACTTGGTGACCTTTTCGTTACTTAAAAAAAATTCCAAATTGGCTTCTAAGTTGTGATATGCTGTCAGTCCTTATAAAGGAAGATTCCAGTCATTAAATGTAGCCAAATTTTACATGATTTATATCTGGTACTGATGCGCCTCTATAAAACATGCGTAAAAGATAAAAGCGATCTTTTAGAGACAGTGACAAAATCCAACTTGTATTATTAATACTTCAAATTAAAATTCAATAAAAGCTTCTTTTTCAATATAATTTTTAACACTCTTAAACAAAAACCATATTGTCTTCTATTAAAATCCTAGATTTGTTCTTGACTGAGTCGATATTAATTTTGAAAATAATACAAAAATAATTTTATTTCCAGAAAACAATCTATTCCACAATGAATTTCTAAAATTAGTAAACTAATATTTGGTCATGTTCCAGCACTACTCATAATTAACAGTAATTTTACTTGTCCTTCAGATGATCTTGAATCACAGTACAGAGCTGAAGAAGGCATGGTTTTACGAACTTCTTGACCCTTGGCTGGGAACAGGGCTCTTAACCAGGTATAAACCCCATTCTTTAACCAATAACACTACATACATACTTTTTGTTGATTTGGATATCCAAAAGATCAGTAAAAACAAGTATCATTTTTGCTTGGAAATGTCCTATGTGCAATCTCTGCATGGCATAGGAATTAAATCACTATCACTGATAGTGAGGATTTTATTTTCTTGAAAATTGCTTCTTTATTCTTCTATTGGCTCGATGGCACTTTGTGGTCCAAAGTCTTCTTCATAATCTTCCGTTCTGATCTTTTCCTTGCCAAAATGTTCCGATTGGTGATTCTTTAATTCTTCATTAAATTATTATAAATATTTTGTGACATATATTCATTATGACAAAGTTCTAACTTAGGCGAGATGGTGACTGCATAAATAGGTGCTTAAAAATTTCATGCTTCACCAATATTACTTGCATGTATATGACAAAATAATAAGAACATCTATGAAAGGATGTAAAATTTTTATTAGTAGGGAGTTGAAGTACCATTGACCCGAATTAAGGCTTGTATCCGCCGAGGAATAGACAATGAAAGGCCGTGCGAAACTTTTTAAGGAATTCGAAATCATTCCTCCTGCAAAACAGTCTCTTGTTCAGGCAGTGTGGGTGGAAAAGGAAAAAGATAACTGACTTTGTTCTCTAAAACCCCCCACAAAGGCTCAATGATATTGAGATCAGGTAATTGTTTGTGAGTGATTGTTGATTGACCACGTGAGATGTTCCATTTCATCATTATGCTCATCTAACCATATGTGAACACAGAGCGCCGTGTGTACAAGGTCGTTGTCATCTTGGAATAGAGGACGTTCTCCAGGAAACAGAGCATGATTCATAGTGTGTAAATGATCTGCGAAAATACTGTGATAATGTTCGCCTGTGGCCGTCCAACTCAGGACTTCGGGTGGCCCCAAGCTGCACCAAGATATCGCTCTTCACACCATCACAGAGCCCTCTCCATACTTCACGGTAGGAACCAGATACTCAACATGAAATGCCTCTGCCGGTGTTAGCCAGACGAACACACGTCCGATGGTCTGAAATAATGAAAATGATGATTCATCACACTAGGTTACCTGTTCCCATTGCTGTTGTGTCCAGTTTTGGTAATCTCGGCACCACTTTCGTCGCTTCATAGCATTCTGCAACGACACTAACGGTTTTGGGGTGACTACTTTGCCATGAATGTTCGCAGGCAGATCCCGATGAATAGTTTGATGGATACGGGTTCTGGAGATGGTCTGTTCCTCTTGGAGGTTATCTGCAACTAGTCTAATATTTTGGCTACTATACTCTTCAACACTCGCCTATTCCGGTCGGTCAACTTCGACTTTCACTCACTGTTCTGCTTTTGCATGGGACACCTTTCAGCAGTTTTGTGTAGGCTGTCATAACCCTTGACACAGTGGACCTTGAAACACCCATAAGGTTGGCTGTTCTAAACACGGACGCTCCACTGAGGCGAACTTCAATAATCATGCCTTTTTGTGCGTCAAACAGGTAGACCACAATGGCGTTTTGCTGGGAACAAAATTTTCTCATATAACTCTCACACCAGCAAATGCTCGACTAATGCCTTCCCTTTCGCTGCCACTATACTAGCGGACAAGATAAAGTGAGCTCACTGAGTACTCGGTAGGAACCGGTTTCCCTATGGCTGTAAAGCATTGAGTGACCTCAAATCAGGTTGTCTTCTAGTATAGTTGGCAGACTGTTACGACTCGTGGAAAAGCTGTATTCAACGGTCGAAGTATGACACATTTCGAAATGGGTGTTCCTATTATTTTGTCCTATACTTGAACGCTATATTTTTATATATTCATTAAAATCTCATTATGTCTTATAATGTTTTATCTATTCTATAACTATTGCTGTTTTTGGTGGTTTAATTGTTGATTCTGATAATCAAATGTCTTTGACAGTAAGCTAAGTAAATAAAAACAAATCATCTATCGTTATTGTTATCACTCTCATCAGTGACCCACTTAACACATCAGTTTTTGGAAAGAAAACAGAAAATCAGGGAGAAAAATGGGAGACATAGCAAAATTAATATTACTCTCCTATTTATTACACATTGATATTACTGTCTTATTTTCTACACATTGATATTACCGTCTCAATCATTAATATTACTGAGACATAATTGTTTGTTAACCTTTTTTATTAACCAGTACTGTTTTTGCTTTTTACTTGTACTCTTACTGCTGTTGTAAACTAGTACTATTATTATTACAACTATAGTTTTCTCTACTATGTCTGTTGATGTTGCTAATATAACGGTTCTTGTCATCACTACTCTTCCTCTTTCTAAATCAATGATAATTATGTTGTTTTTCTTTCTATTGCAACTTATTTAATTATTCCTATGATTATTAAAATTATGTTTTATTTGTTTGTTTTTTTAAATAAATTTATATTCCTTCCTTAATATTTACTTACTTCTATTCAGTGATTTATTTCCATTTTCTTTTGCATCACTTATTCAAATCCAATTGCCATCTTATACTACATTTACAATCTTGGAAATACGATACTTAAAATGATTAACCATTACTTAGTCTTTTATTTTGTGTTTCGTACTTAAAGCCACGATGACAAGTGGAAGAGCAGGAGGAAGATGCTGACTCCAGCATTTCACTTCAACATCCTACAAGACTTCCTGCCAGTCATCAACAAGCAGTCCAAGATCCTGGTGGATATCTTCGCCAACCACACCAAAGACGAGTTTGTTGACATCGTTCCACTCGTCACTCGTTGCAGCTTAGACATCATAAGCGGTAAGTGGCTACTTCCATATCTACAATCGTGTTCTTTGTTCTATTTTGTGTTGTCTGGCTATAGCTATTTGGCGACCAAATGGGAAAATATCTATCGTGGTTTAAACATATCTAAGTTCTTATGATACATGGTGGTAGGCGGCAATCTACCAGTAACAACGCATAGTGACAGGCACTCATAGTACCTAAAAGTGTAGCGGTGCAAATAGTGGCACAGCCATGGGAGCCACTTAGCAAAAGCTGGACAATGCCATCACTATGTGTAGATAAACAATTCGTTGTTTTGTTACAGAATCCATACTGGGAAAAGAATTTCACTCTCAAACTCAGCCGACAAATCCATACATCAAGGCTATTACAGAGTAAATATACCATTCATTTTGGAAACTAAAGTGTCTGTGTCCTGAGAAATTAGTTCTCTTACAACTCTCATGATTTTGCAATATTTTATGGATCAAAAATAAGATTAACTCTAAAATATCTGACAGAATTGTAAAGGGTGATAGAAGGCATCGAAATGTTTGGAATGTTTTTGTTATAAAATGTACGTGGGGAAATAGCGCGTATACTAGCCCGTAAGGATGATATGAACAAGTGGTAAGTGAAAAAGTGAAAAGAAACAAAATTTTTAATTATTAAACATTTTACAGCTGCTCTAATGGGCTACCACCACCAATAATACAAAATTCCTAGCAGAGATACATTGATTGGCGTGTTAGCAAACACGCCAGGAATCTCACGCACATATCCAACAGAAAATGACAGTCTGGCCATTAGATCTTCATCAGACTTAATGGGACTTTCGTAGACCATGCATTTAATGTGTTCCTTGAAGAAGATTGTTAAATTAATAGTAAGTGTGATGTCACGATGCGAACTCTATTTCATTACTAATTGAATTATATAACTTTTCTAGGTGTGGCATCACGAAAATCTGTTTGTGTTTCAGTTTCAGTTCGTGTTTGTTTTTTTGTGTGAAATAAAGTAGAGCCGTTAAGTTTACGTCTGAGTTAGCTCTATTATTTATCTAAATATTTCAGAACTAGGTGAGCCTTGGGTTCTAGTTGAAAAGATAAATTAATCCGGGTCAATATAGACTTGTTTCTGCAGTGTAGAAAGTTTGTAGCTATTTTATAGAAGAGCAATTCTTCACATCTGGCGTCCGCGACAGGACTGGTAAGCGTCATTATGTTTAAATCTGTTAAAGGCTTTAAAAAGGAAGACTTAATTTACTTGTGCCAAGAGATTAACGAGGACTTACCGTTGAAAGTTACCATATCTACACTGAAAGATGTTATTCTAAACAGTAAATGCTATACAGAAGATCCGGACTTTGTTTCAGCCGTGTTAGCCACAACTGTTTCTGAAAGGCAGGAAAAGGAAGAAGAGGCTAAAATTCAAAAACTTCAAGAAGAGAAAGAAAGAAAACTTGAAGAAGAGAGAAAGCGTCAAGACGAAGAGAAAAATCGCCAAGACGAAGAGAGAAAGCGCCAAGACGAGGAGAGAAAGCTCCAAGTCGAAGAGAGAGAACGGCAAAGACAACATGAGTTGGAATTAGCGAGATTAAATTCCCTGAAAGCTTTAGATGCTCAAGAAAATGATCAATCTACAGAATCAGGTAGTGTAAAAAAGAAATTTCACTTACCTAAGTTAGAATTACGTCCTTTTTCTGGAGATTTAAAGGACTGGTTACCATTTTGGAGCCAGTTCGAACATGTTCATAATGATATAGATATAGCACCAGAAAATAAATTTCAGTATTTAGTGCAAGCAACCGTTAGCGGATCGCGCGCTCGGGAGGTAGTGGAAAGTTTTCCGCCAACCGGCGCCAACTACGCCAAAGCTGTAGAATCTTTAAAATCGCGTTTTGGTCGAACTGATTTACTAGTGGAATTCTATGTCCGCGAGCTTTTAAAATTGGTTTTGGAAAACGCTTCGCAAAGTTCTACTGTTAATATATGTGCTCTGTATGACCATTTGGAGTCTCAGATCAGGGCATTAGAGACACTTGGCGTAACAACGGATAAAAGTGCTGCTCTGCTTCATCCTTTGGTTGAATCATGCTTACCGGAAGATACACTAAGAGTGTGGCAAAGACAAAGAAGTCCTGATTTCAGCCACAGTGGGGAACCGCAAGAAAGGCTTAGTAGCTTACTAAAATTTTTAAAATCTGAAGTTGAATCAGAGGAAAGAATTTGTTTGGCGATGCAAGGTTTCGGCTTGAACAAAAATAAAGACAGTAATGGGTCTAGAAATAAGAAATTTGAAACAAGAGTGAAACAGAATAAAACACCCACAGCCGCCGGTCTTTTTAACAATCCTCATACTCAAGAAACCAGAAAGTCGTGTGTATTTTGCGAGAAAACTCATTCCAGCTCAGACTGTTTTTCTGCACAAAGGATGAGTTTACCTGAAAGACAAAAGATTTTAAGGGAGAAAAATTGTTGTTTTGCCTGTCTGGCTCCCGGTCACCCCGTCCGAAAATGCCGTTCATTTTTGAGATGCGTAATTTGCGGGAAGAAGCATGTTCCCTTAATGTGCGAAACAAACGAGTCAAGGAAAAGTGATTTCAAAATGACAGAAGAATCTGAAGTTGTCAACGAGGTCAACATGTCTAACCTGAGTGTGGGTCCTAAAGTGTTTTTACAGACTCTAAAGTGCAAGCTCATATCAGATAAGAAAGACATAGTCGTGCGAATTGTTCTGGACACCGGCTCACAAAAGTCTTATATTGTAAAGAGTCTTGCTGAAGAAATGGAATATGCACATGTAAGGAAAGAAACTCTAGTACATTCACTGTTTGGCGGGATTAAATCCAAAGAATTTGTGCATACATGTTACAGAATTAGATTGAAAAATATTAAGAACAATTTTGCGTGCAACTTTGAAGCATTGGATCAAGAAACTATATGTAATGATGTATCACCTGTGAATTCAGGGCCTTGGTTAAAAGAGCTTCAAGAAATGAATATAACATTAAGTGATGTTGGAGAAAAGGAACATCCAGTGCAAGTACTTATAGGAGCTGATCTTTTTGGAAAGATTTTAACCGGTCAGCGTAGGGTCCTATCAAGCGGATTAGTGGCCATCGAAACTTTGCTTGGATGGACTTTGTTAGGGAAAGTTCCTGAAAGTGCAGTAACGTCAAGCAATGCCATGTTGGTGACATCACTTTTCGTTAAAGAATTTGACATTTCAGATTTCTGGAAGTTGGATTCTATTGGGATCAAGGATCCTATTGAGAAGCTCTCTAAGAAAGAGCAAGAAGATTTGACTGCTGAAAATTTTCTTCGAACTGTTAGGTACAACAAAGAAAATCGCTATGAAGTTCACTTACCTTGGTTAGATGACTCTGTACCTTTACCGAACAATTTTGAACAAGCTAAAAGAAGATTAGACACCACAACCAAGAAATTATTTCAGGAAAATTTGTACGACAACTACGAAGACATATTTTTAGAATGGCTACGTGAAGGAATTATCGAAGAAGTACCAGTTGAAGATAAAGATTTGCCTGCAAATTACCTACCTCGTAGGCCTGTTATCAAAGTTAGTAAGACAACTCCAATTCGCCCGGTTTTTGATGCATCTGCTCGAATAAAGGGACATCCGTCACTAAATGACTCCCTACATAGCGGGCCAAACTTGATTGAGTTGATTCCTGATATTTTGCTGCGGTTTCGAGAAAAGAAGATTGGCGTAATCGCAGACATAAAGAAAGCCTTTTTGCAAATTTGCCTTTGTAGAGAAGACCGTGACTTTGTGAGATTTCTGTGGTGGACAAATAAAGCTTGTGAAGACTACAGATTTTTTCGTCATGCCAGAGTAGTTTTCGGCGTTCGCAGCAGTCCATTTCTATTAGGAGCTGTATTGAAGTACTATCTCGAACAGAATGCTGATATTGATCCTTTTGTAACTGGATGCCTTTTGAAGAGCTTTTATGTGGATAATCTTGTAACCAGTGTCCACAATGAATTAGATTTGCAGCGATTAACGAGTACTTCTAATGAGTTAATGAAGAAAGGTGGTTTTATTCTGCGAGATTGGGAGTCCTCATCTTCACTAACAGAAGAAGGAGGATCTAATACAGAGGATCTTCTAGGCCTTCAATGGAATAAAACTAAAGACTGTTTTTCGTTAAATATCAACTGGCTGAAAGAAGTAAATGTCGAAAACATCACCAAACGTACTATATTATCTGTTACTCACAAAGTGTTTGACCCTTTTGGTTTTGCCTCACCTGTAATGCTTTGTCCCAAGATTATGCTACAAAAAACTTGGAAATTATCGTTGGGATGGGACGAAGAAATCACTGGACCCCTTCGACATGAATTTTTACAATGGTTTAGGGAACTAAAAGAATTGGAGAACATTAACATTCCTCGCTGGATCAAAGTTACTTCAGAAAATATGAAGGCCTTCTCCATTCATACATTTTGCGACGCAAGCAGAGATGCATATGCCGCCGTTACGTATCTTGTACAAAAGGGAGAAAGTGAAATGGTGCATTTTTTAGCCTCAAGATCCCGAATATCTCCTCTAAAAGTTGCGACAATTCCAAGGTTGGAGCTGCTTGCTGCATTGGTGGGAGCAAGATTAACGAAATCAGTGTTAGATGCTCTTGGATGGAAGGATATTAGATGTTTTTATTGGAGTGATTCTACTACCGTTCTTACTTGGATCACTAAAGATGAAAATTGGTCTATTTTCGTGAATAACAGAGTTCAAGAAATACGGAATATCAGCCAAGCATCTTCTTGGCGTCATATTTCTGGATTTGACAATCCTGCAGATTTGCCCTCCCGAGGATGCAAAGCAAGTACTTTAATGAAAACCAAATGTTGGTGGGAAGGGCCAGAATGGCTTAGTTCATTTGAAGACGAAGGACCATGCAGTGAATATGATGACCTGGATGAAGCTGAGGTACTAAAAGAGAAAAAGAAAAGTTCAATATTGGCTCTGGCATCTGTAAATAACGATTCATCTACAGGCTGGCTTTATCAGCGCTTCTCAAAATATGAAAGCATTGTGAAGCTAGTGGGGTGGATTTTGAGATTTGTAAAGAACTGTAGATGCGATGTTCAGCTAAGGAAAAAAGGAGATCTGGATGCTGAAGAATACAGGGCAGCAGAGAAACAAGTGATAAAATTAGTTCAGTCTGAATCTTTTTCAAACGAGCATGATGAAAAACTAAAAGCTTTGAGTGCGCATAAGGATATTGATGGAATAATACGGCTCAAGACGAAAATCGTTTTCCGTCAAGATACAAAAGATTTTAGGGAACCAGCTATTCTCCCGTCCAATCATGAAGTTGTCAGAAGGCTAATATTTTCTCATCATATAAAAAATAGTCATGCTGGAACTCAGATTCTGCTTAATATTTTGAGAGAACATTTTTGGATTTTGAGTGGAAGAAAAACAGTGCGCTCTGTCATCTCCAAGTGTGTCTCTTGCAAAAGATTTTCTTCTAAATGTTGTGATGCTCTATCTGCTCCTTTGCCTGAAGATCGAATACGACAAGCAAATGTGTTCGAGATCTGTGGAACTGACCTGTCAGGACCTTTATTTTTAAAGGATGGAAAGAAGGCGTGGGTATGCATTTTTACATGCGCCGTATATAGAGCTGTCCACTTAGAGATTGTTACTTCACTATCTACCGAAAGTTTCTTGCTAGCTCTACGGCGATTTATTGCCCGGAGGGGCCGATGTGAAACCATATACTGCGATAATGGCACGAATTTCGTCGGAGCTTCCAATTTGCTAAGAAGTTTAGATTGGGACCGCATCTGCAACGACAATGCTATTCATCCAATTAGGTGGAAGTTTAATCCCCCTTCTTCACCCTGGTGGGGTGGATGGTGGGAGAGGCTAATTGGTATTCTAAAAGGTCTTTTGAGAAGAATACTTGGAAGAGCAAGTTTGACTTACGAAGAATTAGTGACTGTTATTTGTGATTGCGAATCTGTTATCAACTCACGCCCTTTGACTTACATCGACGAATGTGACTCAGAATTTGTTCCACTTACCCCTGCCATGTTTCTTCGGGATATCAAGCTCTCTGGTGTTCCAGACTGTGATGCTGCTGATCATAAAAGTCTTAACCATCGCATCAAATACAGGCTAGCTTTGCAGAAAGACATTAGAAAAAGGTTCAGGTCCGAATATCTTGGATCTTTGATAAGGAGGTCAGAAAAGACTAAAACTTCGAAGATTGCTCCCGGGGATATTGTTCTCATAAAAAGTGACAACGCTAATCGAATAGACTGGCCACTGGGAAAAGTGATAGAAATGCTGCCAGGGAAAGATGGTGTGTGTCGACTCATCAAACTTAGAACTTCTCGTGGAGAAATTCTGCGTCCGATTCAGCGCGTCTTCCCTTTAGAGATTTCTTCCAGTGAATCGCCTTTTACAATGGATAAAAACGCACTATCTACGAAAGTTGCCTCTATGAAGAATGGCATTCCTAAGTGTTCTGATGACGACTCCATCGACTCTGCAATTATTCAAACTAAGACAAGGCTAGGTCGAACTGTAAAAATTCCCGAAAGTCTGGATCTCTAATAGAGTTGTTGAGTTGTGGAACTTCCACTACTCAAGGTGGGAGGATGTGATGTCACGATGCGAACTCTATTTCATTACTAATTGAATTATATAACTTTTCTAGGTGTGGCATCACGAAAATCTGTTTGTGTTTCAGTTTCAGTTCGTGTTTGTTTTTTTGTGTGAAATAAAGTAGAGCCGTTAAGTTTACGTCTGAGTTAGCTCTATTATTTATCTAAATATTTCAGAACTAGGTGAGCCTTGGGTTCTAGTTGAAAAGATAAATTAATCCGGGTCAATATAGACTTGTTTCTGCAGTGTAGAAAGTTTGTAGCTATTTTATAGAAGAGCAATTCTTCACAGTAAGAAAGGAGATTTCTGCGCCATGCGTTGTGCGATGTATGAGGGAGGAGCACTTTCAGCCTCGATCTAAACGTGCCCCCTTCACGCGTATTTCTCAAACACACTTTCTATAGTGAAATCTAATAATTTTGATACCCTCTATCTGCCTTTACATTTTTGACAGGTATTAACCACCCAGAAATTTTAGCATTCTTCTATATCTTTTAAGGTAAATTCTTAAATGAATCGCTAAGTGTAAAAAAGGGATCATGGTCTTATGGTTTCAGATACGACATGATCCCCCTTTTTAATTTAACTATTCAAATATAAGTTACCATAAAGAAGTAACCACACTTAAATTTTTGCTGCAAATAGAATATTCATCCATATAACATCGCTTGTTCGAGAGTGACAAGAAACTCGAATTTTTACTTCCAGATTGTCGGCCGCTATTCTTGAAAGAATGCAGAGCCCTTGGTTGTGGAATGATTTCCTTTTCAAAGTGTCCCCTTTCGGCAAAAAGTTCATTCGAAACGTCAAGGTTATAGATGATTTTACAATGGAGGTAAGTCATAGCTTCATTTCTGTTTTGAATGCTGAAAAAGATATACACTCACACTGACCAAAATCATTACTTCTTATAAAAAGTATATCGGTAATATATCATAACAACGATCACATTCTTTTTTTAGTTATCATACATCTGTCCTGCATTATACTATTGAAGTTGGAAAATGCCGCGTATGTAAAAAACTCCAGAAACGCATTCATTGTCAATTAATCAAAACCTTTATTATGCATATTTTCATACTACCTCTTCCTCAGTTTCAACTGCTAGTCTGCTGTCATCCACAATTATAACTTATACAGTGGGTAAAAAAAAGTCTCCTTACGGGAGCCAAAGTTACAAATGAATTAGCATAATTTCTAACCCTTTGCTTTACATCTTCAGTAACTATTGAAATGAGTTTAATTTGATTCTTTAAAATAAGTTTATAATCAATGTCTGTTTTTACAATATGCAGCAAGTATTTAAATTGAAATATTTAAGAGATGTTGCTAAGTGCCATGCAAAAAAAGTATCCGGACGCAATATGAAAATTAATTCTGACGTCTTCTACAACAGACTTGCAGTAAATTTTCAAAACAGAAGTGTACGAAAGTGTCATAAAGACATGATAGCAACATTTGTTTAATTTTGACTTGTATCTTATTGTATTAAAATGGAGTTCCTAAACATGAGCGCCCCCAGGAATACTTGCAACAGGGTGCAAGACTACACTTTTATCAAAATCATTAATTTTTTTAGATATGTTAATTAATAATTATAAATCTTTGAGAATAATTAAAATTCATGTTATATATTTTTGAAAGCTCAACCCTGTTAAAGAGAAAAAGTACAAAATAGTAAAAATATTAAAATATAAATTTTTAACGATTTTTTTTTATCATCCAACGAGGAACTCGAAGATACAAAAATACAGAAGAGTAGCATTTTTTTTTTTTTTTTTTTTTTTTTTTCTCTTCCAAGTTTCGGATACAATGAAAAAAAAATCAAAATGAAACACGAAGGCAGTGTTGGAATATGTTCAATTGAATTCTAAAAATAGATTTCAAGATAGTATACCTGATGACTTAAAAAACAAAACATTTTCCTAGAAATTTGAAAACTACATAGGAAATGATTATACAATAAAAGGAATAAATACTTCTACTCATCAGCCTCTAATAATCATAGGCAACAAGCGCCAGAAAATCGTCACGCAAGTAGCTATAAAAAACGACATAGGAAAGGAACAAGAGACTGAATTAATAGAAGGGGTGGTGGGGGGGATGCTTATTGTAACATAAAAGTAATAACGGCATATGTGCTTTTTTTTTTATCTTGGAATTTACATCCTTTCCCTCATTTTTTTTTAAATTTTCAAGAGCCAGGGGGGTGCAAGTGCACCTCCTTGCACCCTCCTGGTGTCGCCCATGTTCCTAAATCTATTCTCGAGTTGGTGATTCAGTTATGAAATGATGGATTATCTATGAAAAAAAATGCCGAAATCTTTAATGAATTGAAGTCTAGTACAATATATTATTGAAAGACACCGTGAGCTTCAAACATTGAAGGAACATCTCAAACGGTGAGAAATGTTATTAAAGAAGGACTTGTAGCCCGTGAAAAGACTTATATAAGTACATGTATCAGATAAAAGGGCATCGATTTTGGAGTGAGGAATTAAAATTAAATATCCAAGGGTCAGATAATTGAGTTATGGTCAGGAGAAAACGAAATTAACAAATGTTAACTTATAATTTATGTGGAACTGTCAAACACGGTGAAAGAGGCGTTATGGTTTGAGGGTGTATGAGAGCAGCTGCTGCCGGTAATTTAAGTTAAGTAGAATGAATAAGAATAGGTACGTGTATCTTGAAATTCCAACTTAAAATGCCTTAACCAGCGCACATAAATTGTCAATTGGGATTTGTCTTCAATGTTTTTATCAAATCTTAAGATATGTGCTACTTAAGGTGCACTAATTCGTGGATTATATTGAATCTTACAATAGGATATTTCTTTTATGCAAGCGTTTTAGCTTTGAAGATCTTCCGGATCAAACTTTATACTCAAAAGTTTGAAGCTGACGGTGTCTTTCAATAATATATTGTATTATAGACTTCAATATAATAAGGATTTCAACAATTTTTTTTCATAGATAATCCACCATTTCATAACTGAATCACCAACTCACGAATAGGTTTAGGAACTCCATTTTAAGACAACCAGCAACAAGCTAAAATTAAACAATTGCTGATATCATGCTTTCATGACACTTTCCTACACTTCAGTTTTGAAAATTTACTGCTAGTCTGTTGTGGAAAACGTCAGAATTAATTTTCGTATGGCGTACAAAAACTTTTTTTGCATGGCACTTAGCAACATCTCCTAAATATTTCAATTTAAATATTTCCTGCGATTTGTAAAAACAGACATTTATTATAAACTTATTTTAAAGAATCAAATTAATCATATTTCAGTATTTACTGAAGATATGAAGCAAAAGATTAGAAATTATGTTATTTTATTTGTAACTTTGGCTTCCGTACGGAGACTTTTTTTACCCACTGTATCGATGAAAAACATACTATTGCTTTCAGAGTCTTATGATGGACAGACGAAATGGCAGTTGTAACGATTTCTCAAACATCCTAAGCCAGACTCATAAGTTCACAGAATCACGGAGATTTGTAAAAGGAGTAGACTCGTCCTCTCAATAATTACTACGGCACAAAGTTTTTTGTCGATTATTTGGTGGGAGAATTTCATTTCATTTTTCTCATTCGAGAAACAAATGTTGAGAAGTTTCTCCTTCAAAAACCTCCTGGAATGCATTCAACACTTACACTCGGACTGCTTCCAAACCTTGAAGGCTGCTCCGGTGTGATTTATTCTTCTTATAACAATTGGACCATATAACATCTAAAGCAAAAGGTACACCAAATAAAGTCATACCACGCAATTAGGTTGGTTGGTTGTATTCAGATTATCTGGCACCGTCAGCAACACGAGGGCTATAATGCGCCGAAACATTCGTCATTAGACAAACCAACATACATTTACAAACACCCATGCCTAACACGGGACTCGAACCCGCAACCTCGCGGTCTAGAAGCCAGCACGCTAACCACAATACCGTTTGGTCGGCCCCCACCTAGCAATTAGGACATTCTTTTCTGTAGCAAAAACAGCTATTAAAATCTGCAATTTAGTACTTACGTGTAATAGAGATAATCTTGCTATAAAACATAGAAATGTTGCAGTAGTTGGCAGCAAGGACTAATTTGTAAACGAAAAAGCGTTCTTATCCAAGATCCTGATTTGTACTTGAGAAGGAAATTTTGTTTTGTGTGATTCAACATTATGAAATTCTAAACAGTTTAACTTAATTCTTGAAACGTTTTTAATCTAGTTTAAAAATCTGTAAAATTTTTGCATCCTATACATCAAATAACTGCACCTAGATGTCAGTAAGATACAGCGGTGAAAATTGATTTATAAACTGAGAGAATTAAAAAAAAAAAAAAAAAAAAAAACATTTATTATTCATTCCAATTTATTTGCAATTTACATTTCCTTCATTTTTTGCAAAACAAATAATGTAGACATAAATAAACTTTTATGAATATAAAGTTACCATATAACTAAATATGTGTGGTGATGACATCACCACATATTTTAATTTCCAAACAATACATATATGGAAATTTATTTATGAACTCGTGGCTGTTTTGTAGTAATATAATGATATTAAACAATAATTTCCTAATGTCACAACAGACGAAGATAACTTTCAGATAACAAATCGATAAAACATCTCTGCAGTCGAAAAAAATTAATCTTAACACAAATCAGTTTCAGAGAGACACAAAGTGCAAGCGATCATTGTTGTCTGAAGTTATTGCTTATCAGAGGTGCGGAAAATATATTCCAGAAGAAAGTAAACTTATAAAAAGATAAATTGGTTCCATATACAATTATAAGAACAAAACTTATAGACTTGTAAGCTACTGATAGTTTAGGTATCTCATCAAACATCAATTTGAAATTTTTATAGAATGCAAAGACATGTTAGTAGATTATGAATATACTGGTCTACTGAGACAAAAATGGCCGAATAAGTTAAAAAATGAACTAAAAATTAGTTAAACTAAATCCGCTGGCCAAATAAGTGATAAGTGACAAATAATGATCATTCTTTTTTATTTAGTAATTCACCGCTCTTTAATTTTCAATTATGGTTGCAGACGATTATTGATCCTTGGCTTGGAAAACTTGCATCTTTTAAAAGAAAGCAAAATTTTCATCAATCGTTACATAATCAGTGACGTAAAATTTATTGCCAACTTGACTCACTTTTAACTAAAACAAATATAGAAAAATATAAGTAAAAAAGATAATCCACGTTTAGACGAGTTTAATAAAAGAAGGATTATCCAACGCGTTAAAAAGGAGGCATCAGATTTATGCAGACTTATCCCTTCTTGTTACTTATATCAAAGTTGGAAATTAAAAAGAACTTCGAAATTGTCGAAATGAAGACTGCCTTGAAGTTAACTTTACATCACAAGGATATTAGGTTGCAATATTGTAATAAGTATAAAGAAATGGGTGACCAAGTGGAAGAAAGCAATTTTTTTTTTCTGATGAAAATTCAATTCAATTATTAGACGGTTTTTGTTTTTGAAGAGACCTCTGGAAAGAAGCCAAAACAGAATCCAGAAGAAATTTTGGTGGTAGAAGTTTAATATTTAACAGCAATTTCTCATGATGAAAAAGAGACATTGTTTTTTACAAGGTCAACAGGACAATGGATTTGCAGAGGATGAAACACATTATTTAGCCCTTTGCACTCGAGGACTTTTTCCCGTGGAGGAACCAGGAACTCGAGACATTTCGCGGCATTTTTTATTCGGTTTGCGGTTACAGATCCACTTCAGAGAATCTAAACACAGCCATTGACCTTTGCATCGAATATCCGCATCAAACCTATTGGTACTATCTAGTTGCGGCATCCAATCACTTGGCGCCTGAGATACGTCGCTCGAGCGTAAAGGATTAACCACTGTACTTTATCTGATCATGACATACGTGGAACTGCGACTGATCGAGAGATGTACAGAAGATAATCTAAGCGGTTTTCATCCCCTAATTTTAAGGGACTTGATCTTTGCATGATCTTTTAGCATCGCTTTCAATGCTGCCAGAAAGTTTCCAGGTCTAAAAGCTTGAACTTTTTTTTGGAGGGGGGGACAAGTTAATCCGAATTATCATATTCAAAGAGAATCATCAAAAAACACCTCGAACTAAGCAGCTTGAAATTGAAATATATATTAGAATAATTTTCTCTGAGTTGTACTAATTGAAAACAAACCTACTTTAACCCTTTGCACTCGAGGCCTCTTTCACGAGGAGGGACCAACAACTCGATACATTTTAAGTTCGATTGGCGTTTGTAGACTTGCTTCATAGAAACTAAACACAGTCATTGACCTTGCATCAAATTTCTGCGTCAAACCTAGTGGTTCTCTCGTGTTTCAGCATCCAATCGTGTGGCACCTGAGAGGCGCGGCTCGAGTGCAAAGGGTTAATAACCAACCGACAACAGCTATTATCAAATGTAATTAACAATTTTAAAAAGAGGATATTGGCCTCAATTTCAAGTAGCGAAAAGAAATCTATGCAGGTGTTTCAGAATTGGAAATGTATGTCTACACTAACTAGTTTCATCCCTATCACATGATATGATTCTTACTGATCTACGCATATATCTGGTTGAACTACTACAGAAAATAAAGTTTATGCTAAAACTCTTTTAGTTAAAATGCACCCTTTCAATGATAGTAGCAAAAAAATACAAATGCAAATACAAATTTTAAGACCAACAACAGTCTCAAGTCCCAATAGGGTTGGTCGAGTAATAAAAATATATACACACGAATATATATAGAAATAAAGTTTGCATACAATAATTACAGGATTATACAAACAATATGCAATAGTTACAGGATCATACATACAATATACAATAGTTACAGGATCATACGTTCAATATATCATAGTTACAGAATTATACAGTTAGGGTGGGCCGAAAAAACTTTTTTTAGAAATCGGTTTTGGAAAAGCGCGGGAAAATTGCCTAATGGGTCCTTTAGAACACACACAAAATTTCGTCAACTTTGCTCAATATCTAGCCGCGCCCTTCTGAAATTGAAAGTGTAAAAAAAAAGTAAAAAAATGCACTTTTAAGTCATTTTTTTTTTTTGAAAATTTTTGAAATTATTTTAAAAAACCGGCATTGGTATAGCAGGGAATAGTTGCCTAATGTGTCAGTTAGAACAAACAAAATATTTCGTCCAATTTGCTCAATATTTTGCCACGCCCCTCTAGCTTTGAACAAAAATGTGCCTAATTGTCGTAAAATCGTAACAGATTGAACGTTAGGGTGAACCAAAAAAATATTTTTCGAAATCGGTCTTGGAATAGCGTGAAAAAGTTGCCTAATGGGTCAGTAAAAACACACAAGAAATTTCGTCAATTTTGTTTAATTTCTAGCCGCACCCCTCTGACATTGAAAATGTCCAAAAAATTCATTTTTAAGCCAGTTTTTAGAAATTTTTACACATTATTTTTTTCACATTAAAAATCAAAAGTATATTTACTTGTATAATACTTATTCATATTTAGAAATCGAGAAATTAAATATTGTAAAATAAAAAAGGAATAGGCCTAATGCTTATAAGGTTTAGTCTTCAGAATAGTACTGTCCCTCATCAAATGTTGGAAGTTCTCTTCTTGCTTGAAACTTAGCCCGCATATGACCGTCTCTTGCAGCATCACTACAAACTTTCGTTGAAGCTTCAAGCTTAACACATCATCTTATGAGTTTAACAAATCTCTCAACTGCTTGTGTGTGGCACGGAAACTTTTCAAATGGTATTATAGGAACCTGTTCTTGCCACATAACCTACAATTCTTCATCTTTTATATACATTGTAAGCGGTGGTTCTGTTATGGTGTACTTTGACCAGTCGATGAGATCAATGTAATCAACGGCATTAAAGTTAAGTTCAGGAGGTTTGAAGAAGCGTATGTCTTTAGGATTTCTTATTCCTGATGTTCAGGATTCACCTCACTGCTGATTCGAGGATTAGTATCGAGAATCCATTAGCATTGCCACTGGGCCGACCAAACGGTATAGTGGTTAGCGTGCTGGCTTCTAGACCGCGAGGTTGCGGGTTCGAGTCCCGTGTTGGCATGGGTGTTTGTAAATGTATGTTGGCTTGTCTAATGACGAATGTTTCGGCGCATTATAGCCCTCGTGTTGCTGACGGCGCCAGATAATCTGAATACAACCAACCAACCAGCATTGCCACTGGTATATTTTCCGGATGGGCAAAATATGCATTGTTTGAAATTACTTTTGTCTATAATTTTCTTGACATGGTCAGGCAACTGCCGTGAGAGTGCAATCTTCTTCCAGATATGTCGTGTTCTATGCAAACGATGACGACCATATGTGTTATTGTGGTATGATTTACTTTTTAATAAACTCGAATTAAGGCACTGCCGATAGAAATAATTTACACTCATGGATCAACAACACTAAAATCTCCAGTGGCCCGGGGCCCGGACATTAAAGGCACCGAGCTCATGAGCGATAGATCGTGGGATCGGTCTTAGCTTCGCCGGATACTGGTGTGCACTATAATGGGAATGGTGCACATAAAATAGGCTATGGCCTCAATGCCTACTCGTTGGTGCTGTGAGATAGAAGATAGAGGTATGCTCAATAAGGTTTCGACCTTGTAATCTTATCGTAGTTCAAAATTACGAGGTGTATTTGTAATAATCACTTTATAGTGGCAGAAACAGACAGCCGGAATCGTGCAAACTGAACATTAAAATGTTGGCGAATATATAGAAACAAAAATTCATTCACCTATCTGCCTATGTACTCAAATTACTTGTTTACGATTCACGTGCATTTGTCTTGTGTACTAGCTGATCTCGGAGAAAAAGAAGCAGAAATCGGAGAGTAGGCGGCAAAGTGTTGATGTGTCTGACTCAGACGGAGTCAGTCGGCGCAGGAAGAGAGCTCTTCTAGACCTGCTGCTTGACGAAATGTTCGAGAACGACTCAATCTCAGAGGAAGATATTAGAGAAGAGGTCAACACATTCACATTCGAGGTGAGTTAGAGACTGGAATAGTAATTTTAATGTCCTTTTTTATATTTCTTCGTTACTGGTGGTATCCTACTCGACCAGCGACCATCTTGAAAATTTAGAATCCTCAATATCTCAACTTCCAAGGCACTTGAGATCACAATATTGATGAGTAGGTAAAAAATTCGCGGTCATTCAATACAACATCATTTGCTAAATTAAAATATTAATGGTTTTATCTATTCGATTAAAGTATTTGCTTTTAACATTTGCATCCATATAATTCTGCGCAAATTCAACCAACTTTTCTGCAGAATTATACAATGCATAATGATGAAAATCTTTGGCAACAAGATAACTCCAATAATGATAACGACTTTTAAAAATAATTTCTAAGAACCTCCACTTTCCTTTGAGAGTTTTCAAAGATGGCCACTATAAAATTAAAGATGGCTGACAGTCGAAGTGGATCCAATTAAAAATGAAAACCTATGTTCCTAAGTAGCACGTTATCACAAAATGGTGCTCTTGTTCGGTTAGGGCAGATTTGCCTCAAAATCGACCATAAGCAACCCCGTTATATTCGAACAAAAATTAAATAATTCAGAATTTTACAGATTTTCCTAAAAGGCGAATTTTTTTGTTAAAAGATAATTTTTTAAATGTTAATACTGAAAATTTTCACTTGTTATTTCATTTATGCAAAAAATATTTCAAAATATTAGGAATGACTGGAACTAATTCTTAACGATGAAATGATATAACCCAGCATTGTTACCCATCATTGCCAAATGTATTATAAACCTTGCCAAATCTATTGTAAAATGATTTAGAAAGGTGACAAAATGCATGTCTGCTCGGTTTCAAATATCTTAAAGGAGAAAACACTACAATTAAACTCGAGAACTCTCATATATTCCATAATTGCCTTAATACCTACCTAATTCTTTAATTGAGAGTTCATTTTGTTAACAATGCAACTGCTTTTAACCTGAAATTTATTTACATTGGAAGTATTGTATAAGGAGTAGGCAACTTGTGATTTGTTTCTAAATATTATTAAATTGGCTATAATTGTGCTACCTTATGTCGCCAACCCTTAAATGCTTCTACCTTCCTTTTTAAAGATGGAAAAGGTAACGACGTAATATCAAGCATTTTTAAAAATCGCAATTTCTAAGCCATTTTTTGATAACATCCTATGGTAGCAATAAGTATATTGCTTTATTTTAGGAAACAAATATGTTATATCAAGAGAAAATGGTTGATAAAGTTAACTGTAGTGGAAGAAAAGGTGCCTCGTCAGAGTCGAGAGCGAGATTTTTATAAACATTTTACACTATATAAGCATTCCACGGTTAAACATGCCATAAAAAAAACTTATAGGCATCTTTAAAAGTCATAATTCAAGCCAACGAATAATGAATCAAACGTAATGGAATTTGATTTAGTAATCTTAAATTGTCAGACAATTAACCCTTTGCAATCCCTGCCTATTTTGGCGCGAAGGGACCAGCAATTCGAGACGTTTCCCGCCATTTTTGGTTGGTTCACTGCTACAGATCCGCTTTAAAGAAACTAAACACAGTCATTGGCCTTGCATCCAATTTCCGCATTAAACCTAGTGGTCCTCTCGAGTTGCGGCATCAATTCATGTGGTGAGTGAGAGTCACCTCTGGAGTGCAAAGGGTTAAAGTTAGAACGATGCAATTTTAACAGAAATTCTTCGAGACAGCCCTCTAAAAATATTTAGTTATTTAACCAACAGATGGAGTTTTAAATCAAAATTTTACCGGCGTCACTTTTTTTACAAAAACACTATTTTTTCCTCTGTATAGAGAAAAGGTGACTTTTTCCTTAGTATGAAAACATCATGGTCGTTCAGTTTGTTTCACCAATGAATGATTTTTCCAATTATCTGTTACTTTTCGATCAGCCTGAACCATTTTGTTCCTTAATAAAACCATTATCGAAAATCCAAGTTTGGAAACACTTAACCAGATGTATCGTAATTCTTGAGCTGCAGCAGTTGTAAGATTCTCTGTCACAATCTAACTTGTTTTATCTTAGTTTACTTCAACTAAGTATATAATAATAATTACTGGGTTCTAGGGTCACGACACGACATCCATGTCAATGAGCTGGGCCCTGTACCTGATCGGACTGCATCCGTGGGTCCAGGAGAGTGTCCATTCCGAGCTGGACTCCATCTTCGGCAGAGACGAGGACAGGGATGCAACAGTGGAGGACATCAGGGACATGAAGTACTTAGAAAACGTCATCAAAGTAAGAGATGTCTAAAACAATGAAAATAGATGCGAAATTTTTATCATATTGAAGTGTTTGCATCACAGCACTTGGTATCCAGAGTATAATCAAACGGTATACACAGTTATGAATTTGACTTATTGAATTTTCTTTTTGGCTAATGGCAAACAGGCGTAAGAAGTAGTGTAATACAGGGTGGTTAGTATTTATACTAAAACAGTTCATGTTTCAAACCTGTTCTAATCAATATATCTTCATAGAATTGGTTACCCATACTATTGAGATCGTGAATTGGTTGGTCTTTTAGTACTCGCAGTCACTTGGCCACTACAAGGCCGGTAGCCATGGCCATTTGTGAAGGGGCATCCAGTGGGAGAGCCATCGTTGCCCCTAACTTATACATCCATGTCTTGCCCCAGATTCGAACCGAGACCCACCAGCGTGGTAGTCTGATGCGCTAACCACTATACCGAATGGACGATCCATTTCATATATATAAATAGGAAATAATTTTCATTTGCACTATACTAAAAGAAAAATTGAATTTCCAATAAATATTTTGTGCATATTATATTCATAATGTTTTCAACAGGTGCCTTAGACACCTTTCAACTTTTTAGAGTCTAGTTTCATTCCCCTGTGAATAATGGTTATCGAGATGTATATATTTTTGAAATAGGGAATCGCTTTTGGAACTCCCTGTATATCAGCATTTATTTCATCGTTTTTACTGGATATTGAACAAAGTAATGTCAAAAAAAAAATAGTTCCTACCCACTAATTATAACCTCGATGTCAAGTCGTGTATCGACTGCATTGTACTAAGAAACACGCTTTTATTTTTTGAAGGAGTCATTGAGAATCTATCCACCAGTGCCCGAGTTTGGAAGGAGAATTCGAAATGACATTGACTTTGGTGAGTATAAAAATACATTCAATTCATATTTTACTGTACAATCGTCGAATAATAAAAGTAATCATATTTTTTTAATCAATGAATCCAATGACAAAGAAAACCAAGCGAAAAAATGCTTTAATAAACCCCTCTTGTTGCCTCTCCCACACTAAGTAGACTGTATTAGACAATACTTCCATAAGATCATTGGTTTTGGGTTAGGTTAGGTCCACATTCAAATATCTCAAGACGTTTGTTCGTTGGACTTAACTACTAGAAAGAAAGTTACCTTTTTGGAAGAGGAGACAATCTTCCACTAGCAACATGTATTTTGCGGCGCTTATAACGTAGAACGAAATGACTTCACGATGTCGTACAATACCGACTTTATAGTTATAAGATATTTTGCAAGAATTTGTATCTGGAATTGAATCATAAAAAGTTGCATTTTACACCACAAATGTAATAAATACTTCATTTCTTTTTTGTATCATCACGTGGTCCTGTATATCAAATTCGTCATACTTAACAGCCTTCGATATACTTGAATTAAACGGAACAATCGCTCACAGATATCTAAAGCGCCATCTGGTGATGAAAATACTAATTACTTTTGCGATTGGAGAAAAAAAATTGATTCTTTTCTAAGAGTTTCAGTGTAAACCACATCGTCCTACTCTCAGATATTCGTGAATTATAAATTTTTCAAATGTCCTGTTACTTTTGCATCACCATTTATATGCAGATTGTGAAAACATACTAAGTTCACTTAACAAATAATCAGTCACTTTTTTTAATTATTTGTTTGTACTTCATCAGAGGGTCGCATCGTGCCTAAGGGTTCCACATGTTTAGTGGATGCTTTCCTCCTCCATCGGGATCCAGATGTGTTTCCGAATCCGGAGCGGTTCGATCCTGATCGTTTCCTCCCGGAAAATAGCGCCGGGCGGCATCCATTCGCCTACGTACCATTCTCAGCCGGACCCAGAAACTGTATAGGTGAGGTAATTTTTCAACTTCTTATATGATGATTAAATTCAAATACTTTTTAAAGATCGACTGTCAACCTTACAGAGACAAATTGATCGAATACTTCATTTTTTTACCAAGCAACTTTCACTACGATTTTTGATTTAAGAATAATTAATTTTTTATACGTTGTTATAAAAATACAGGTTTTCAAGTTTGCACAGATAGAGACAATAAATTTATTAAAAATACTCTAATAGATTAGTGAAATAATAAAAATAAATAAAGTTTTAATTTTCCCCTTCAAATTTTAAAAGTGCATTTGTTACCATTATTATGTTCTACAAAAATTGATTGCCCCATAAAATGATTAAAAACACTTTTCAACTAGCTAAATACCCGTGCTTCACTACGAAATTTTAACATGTGCAATATTTTAGCTAGCTGTGAGGCCTCGCGTTGCGGAAACCTGTCATTCGTGTATAGGACCCAGTTTTTGGCGCTTCGCTGGCAGGAAGGTTCGTCGCTACGCAAAATCGAGCTCACTTCGTTCACTGAAAAGTTCATGGACACATAAACACAGGCTTATTTCACTCGTTAAAAAGTTCATAGCTATGCAAGCATAGGCTAGTTTCACTCGCTGAAAGGTTCATTGCTGCGTAAACATAAGCTCGCTTCACTCACTAAAATCTAATTGCTATACAAATACTTAATATTGGAAGCCTCCCCCTTGTCAAGAAAAAAAAATTCCCCTTTAATACAATAATACAACACACCTTTAAGATTATTTTAACACGTGTTTGTGGAAATCAAAATTAGAGGCTAAAACTACTTATGTTGAAACTTTCAGAGATTTAGGCCTATTCGAAGTCGCTTTTTGTGAAAAAATTAAATGAAAAACAAATTAAAACTTTAACATTCTCTTTGTCAGTCTAATTAGTAGGCCAAAACTACTTGTGTTGAAAATTTCAGAATTGTAGCCCAATCACAAATCGTTTTGTAAAATATTTGTTAATTAATTAAAAAAAAATTTAAAAATTAATTCTGTTTTTTAAAAATCCAATTAGAAGGCCACAACTATTTATGTTGAAAATTTCAAAGCTGTAGCCCTATTTGAAATCGTTTTGTAACATATATATTAATTTATTTAAAAAATTAATTAATAACGAACTAATCAAAAATTTAAAATTCTGTTTTTCTAAAGTCCAAGTAGAAGGCCAAATCTACTTATGTTGAAAATTTTAGAGCTGTAGCCCAGTTAGAAATCGTTTTTAAAATATTAATTAATTAAAAAAAATAATTAAAAAGAAACTAAATAAAAATTTAAAATTCCGTTTTTCAAAAGTCCAATTAGAAGGCCAAAACTACTTATGTTGAAAATTTCAGAGCTGTTGCCCTATTAGATATCATTTTGTAACATATTTATTAATTAATTAAAAAAGAACTAATTAAAATTTTAACAATCTGTTTGTGATGTACAGTGGGTAAAAAAAGTCTCCGTACGAAAGCCAAAATTACAAATAAATTAGCATAATTTCTAACCTTTTACTTCATATCATCAGTAACTACTGAAATATGTTTAATTTGATTCTTTAAAATAAGTTTATAATGAATGTCTGATTCTACTAGCATTTAAATTGAAACTTTTAAGAGATGTTGCTAAGTGCCATGCAAAAAAAGTTTCCGTATGCAATATGAAAATTAATTCTGACATCTTCTACAGCAGACTTGCAGTAAATTTTCAAAATAGAAGTGTACGCAAGTGTCATGAAGACATGATAGCAGCAATGGTTTAATTTTAACTTGTTGCTGATTGTCTTAAAATGGAGTTCCTAAACCTATTCTTGAGTTGATGATTCAGTCATGAAATGTTGGATTATATATGAAAAAAATTGGCGAAATCTTTAACGAATTGAAGTCTAGTACAATATATTATTAAAAGACACCGATATGCTTCAAATTTTTGAGGATAGAGATCGATCAGGAAAATTTTCGAAACAAAAACGCTTGCATAAAAGAAATATCCTATAGTAAAGTTCAATATAATCCACAAATAAGTGCAACTGAAGTCGCACATGGCTTAAGAATTCCTAAAAACATTGAAGACAATTCCCAAGGGACAATTTATGTGCACTGGTTAAGAGACGTTTTGCGTTGGAATTTCAAGATACACGTACCTATTCTTTTTTCCTTCTACATAACGTAAATTGCCTATACCAGCAGCTCCATACACTCCCACACCATAACTTCTCCTCCACCGTATATGATAGTCCCACATAAATTATAAGTTAACATTTGCTGATTTCGTTTTCTCCTGACCATAACTCGATTATATGACCCTTGGATATTTAATTTTGATTCATCACTAAAATGGACTTTGCAAAGTTGATGCGCTTTTTCTGTTGCAGGTACTTATATAAGGCTTCTTACGGCTGCAAGTGCATTTAGAAACGCCATTTTAATAACATTCCTTACCGTTTGAGATGTCATTTCAATTTTTTTTTCCTTCAATTTTTAAGAAATGTGCGACTTAAGGTGCACTTATTCGCAGATTATCTTGAACCTTATTATAGAATGTTTCTTTTATGCAAGCGTTTTAGCTTTGAAAAATGTTCTGATCGATCTCTATCCTCAAAAATTTGAAGCACATCGGTGTCTTTCAATAATATATTGTACTAGACTTTAATTCATTAAAGATTTCGCCAATTTTTTCATAGATAATCCAACATTTCATAACTGAATCACCAACTCACGAATAGTTTTAGGAACTCCATTTGAAGACAATAAGCTACAAGCTAAAATTAAACAATTGCTGCTATCATGTCTTCATGACACTTGCGCAAACTTCAGCTTTCGAAAATTTACTGCAAGTCTGTTGTGGAAGACGTCAGAATTAATTTTCATATGGCGTACGGAAACATTTTTTGCATGGCTCTTAGCAACATCTCCGAAATATTTCAATTTAAATACTTCTTGCGTTTTGTAAAAACAGACATTTATTATAAACTTATTTTAAAGAATCAGATTAAACATATTTCAGTAGTTACTGAAGATATGAAGCAAAAGATTAGGAATTATGCTAATTTATTTGTAACTTTGGCTTCCGTACGGAGACTTTTTTTTACCCATTGTATAAAATTAGAACGCCAAAACTACTTATACTGAAAATGTCAGAGCTCTACTCCAATTTTAAGTAGGTTTCTATAGATCCACAGAGCCACAGACAGACACACAGTTTGTTTTATTATTATAGATTTCAGAGCAATATTAAGACTTTTCCCATGTTGACTCTTTGCATTCGAGGCCTTTTTCGCGCGTAGGCACCAGCACCTCGAGACGGTTTGCAGTGATTTTGGTTCGGTTCGTGATTGCAGATCAGCTTCAAAAGAACTAAACATAAACAGGTCTTGTATCGAATTTCCGCATCAAACCTAATGGTGAGCGAGAGTCACCTTTCTAGTTAATACGTAATAAGAACAAACTTAAATTTCATTAAGGGTCTATTTTTCCTGTATATTAACTTCGATTTTGATTACGCGCGTGGCAGGAAAACTGCGGAGGACTAATCAACCATTCCCAATCGAGCTGAAACTTGACAGATAAACTTCTTGTATAGGAGAATGCATTCTATCAAGTTTTGAGACAGCCACTGAAATCCGCTTTTACTCACACTTATTGCCACTTTGAAGGACTATTTAACCCACTTACGGTCATTCAATCGAGATGGCAACACGTATAAAGAACTTACATCAAAAACTTTGTGTTTAGGAGTTACTTTTTCAGACTCTCAGGGTTGCACATTTTGTACCATTTGCAAAAGCAGCTGCTTCTATTTTCCACCAAGTCCATACGATTAGGAGCAGTCAGCTATTTTTCATTCTGCTTTGATTATAGTCGAATCTAGGAAATACGATTTAAAAAGTACCTTGCAACACCATCAATCGGTAGATTCAATTGTAAAAAAGAAAACTAACCAGATTTTTTTTCTCTTATTTTATTAACTATTCCAGATTTAAATAGCCTACCATTAAAAATGGTAAACCATTAATATAAAATAAAATAAAACAAAACAGTCAGTCTTTTTAATAATAATTGGCTTTGCGAAATCACTAGAATGAAATAACTAAAAACTTCACAAACAGTAAATATTAAACACAATGAAAGCTTTTCTTGTATTTGACTTTACCTGTCTGTAATTTTGCAAGCAAATACATTTTTGATCTACATGACGCATCGTTTGTGTATCCCTAGGCCAAAGGTTTGCTCTGATGGAGGAGAAGACCGTCCTGTCTTCTATCTTACGGAGGTACCAGGTGCGGTCCCTGGACCCTAGGGACAGAATCCATCTCGTGGCCGAACTCGTTTTGCGGCCACTCAATGGACTCAGAGTGCAAGTGCGACCCAGGGACCATAAATTCGACTCGAATGCACCTCCTATCTACTACAGACCTTCATGACAAAAGTTATGACATCTGTTAACACTTATTTCAGAAAACTGCACAACAATGTGATCAAAATAACATGAACACCACTGAAAATAAAGCCGTATTTTTTAACGGCTGCAACCACTTCTAACGTACACTCTGTTTCATTAGTACAGGCGAATCGAGGTCAAAAAGTTGCTTGACTATAATATTAAAAGTGTGATTTGCACTTAACATATATTTTTAGGTACTCCATTGAACACCATTCTGAATTTTTTATAGAAAATGGAGATATGTTAGTAGATTATGAATGTACCTGGTCTGCATGGGCAGAAATGTTTGAAACTAGTCAAAATTTGAATTTGAAAGTGTTGTACTAAATCCGATTGCCATATATGTCATAACTGGCCAAACAATGAGCATTCTTTTTTGTTCAGTAACCCATCATTCTTTAATTTTCAATGAGGAAGGATGCAGACGATTTTTTCTCGCTGTTGAAAAAAATTCCTATATTTTAAAAGTGCACAAAATTGGCGATAAATATTACGTAACTGATGACTTAATGTTTAGAGCATACTTTGCTCAATTTCAAAAGATACAAGAAAGACGTCGCCAGAGATCTGAATCGTCTGCAATCTTTCTCATTGAAAATTCAAGAATGGTGGTTTAGCGAATAAAAAAGATTGCTCATTGTTTGGCAAGTTATGACAGATTTGGCAATCAGATTAAGTTCAATTTATTCAAAGTGAAATTTTTACCATTTCGGCCATTTTTTACCTAAACTTGCTGTCGTCCCTCGGATAAAATGAAGAAGATTGAACTATCTTGAGCCACCACTACAAATCGAACAGCTAATTAGAAATGAGCTCTTTAGTGCTAGTGAAGTGAAAGGATCCAGTTTAGAAACAGGTATTGTAAGTATTATATAAGTGCATTCTTCTTTAAGCCAAACATTGCAATACCAAGCCTCCTAGTCTTCAAAAGGAGCACGATAATTGAAATGCGGCTGGATAGAACATCATTTACATAAACAGTACAATTTTTATTTTTGGAATGAGCACTGTATCCATTTTTTTAAGAAATAAAAATTTACCCTATGACAAGATTTGAACGTCTGGTGATCGTTTTGGAATATTTTCGAACACATCGTCACAGAGTTCGACAGCTTATCAACCTTTTCGTTACTAAACAACACAAAATCGAGTAGATTTTTTGTTGCGAAATGTCTCTTTTACCGGTAAAGTTCAAAATGCCGCCATTCTATGGAATGCTTAGGCATTGTGTACAATGCCAGTCGTTTTTAGGCAAAGTATGAAATATGAGAATGATTATATACGCTCCCTAGGCATTCTATAGAATGATAAATGCTATTTAGGCAAAGTATGAAAACATTAATTTATAGCGTTTGTGATGTTGAGCTCGAAACTATATACCAATAAAAATTAAAACTATATTTGTTTATAAAATATGAGTTTTAAAACGCGGACACCTTTCTTTTTAGAGGTTTGCAAGTACCAAGTAGTTAAAAAAAGAAGTGATTTTGGGGGTAAGATGCCACAAACGACTGCGCGAAATAGGTAAGGGTTTTTTAAATACCCAAATCCATTCGGTAGTGCCAACTCCTGACATTTGAAAAATAAAACAAACTGCAGGAAAGTGGTGACATTCACATAGAAAAGTATAATAAGAGTTTTGAATAATTAATTTACCTATTACATGCAATACCGTACTTATTACTAAATATTGCACTCCCCTTAGATTTGATTCTGCACTCTCTGGCAAATGATTCTGCCAACGACCATGCTCTAGTAGTTATTAAGAAGTATTTTAAATTATTTACAAGAAATATTCCTACATTAAAATAATTTACCTGGGATTTCTGATCATCAAATATGAAGAAAATTCTGTCACATTTATAAAAAGATATTTTTTATTTCAACTGTTGCCTTATTTCAAATGGAAGTGTCTCAAAAATGATAAGAATAACCTAAAAAATTAACATCATTTGGCGAGATACTTTTTTCTGCCCCATAGATCTGATGTTAATATATATATATATATATATATATATATATATATATATATATATATATATATATATATATATATATATATATATATATATATATATATATATATATATATATATATATAGCAGTGATGTCGATGAGATAACAAACTTGTAAATGGTTAAGTGTTTACGATTGTAATAATACGAAACGGTTCAAAGAAACAAATTTATTAGTTAATACGCCATTCTCCGAACTCAAACTGCTATCTTAAAATCTATAGAACACAACTACCAAGGTAAAGCGCGAGGATATCTAGTTGTGACGGCACGAGGATATAATCATCCAGCTAGAGATGCACGAGGATATATTTATTCTGCTACAGAAGACTCCCCCTCTGGGTCCGAAGTCGTCCCGACCAGGAGCCAGACACAGAAATGTTCTTGTGATCTTATTTTGGTGAAGGTGAATCTGGGATGGCAGCTTTCTTTTTAGGCCGTCCACGTTTTCGAAGAGGTACTTCTGGCTGAGAATCTTGACCTTGGTAAGGACACAGTGCTGAACTATGATAAGTACCCAATAGCACATCAAGATTGTCTTGATTACCCACTTCATATGTTGTTGGAGATCTTTGAGTCAATATTACATATGGTCCGTCTCTTCTCGGCATAAACTTCGATGTTTTTCCATGTTTCTTGTTGCTTAAATGATGTGATGTAACCCATACCATATCGCCAGGAACGTAACGAGGTCCTTCTTTTCGAGATTTATCAGCATAGTCTTTTCGACGATCCTGCTGTATCTCAACCCTCTCCCGAACTCCTTTCAATGTCTCAGCAAATCTTTTAAGGTAGGGTGTTATTTCTGGGACAAAGTTATCATTCTGAATGATGGCTCTTAGATCACGAGAAACATCATCAGGAGTCCTCATTTCTCTACCAAAATGTAGGTAAGCAGCAGTCTGTCCTGTACTTTCACATTTCGACGAGTTCATGGCAAACCGAATGGAAGGCAACCGCTCTACCCAAGTGCTGTGATCATTACCGACCAATATCGCTAGGCGCGGCTTTAGATCCCGGTTTTTGCTTTCGACAGGATTTGCTTGAGGGTGATAGAAGGGAGTAAGACTCTGTTTTATGTCAAGGAAATACAACAGTTGTTGCATTATAGCGCTTACGAATTGCGCACCATTGTCACTAATGACACGACGGCTGAGCCCATATCGAAGAAAAACTTCATTCAAGAGCGTAAGCGCACACTCTTTTGCTGTGGATGTCTCAAGGGCAAACAGTTCAATCCATCTGGTGGCGCAGTCTTCGACTATGAAAATCCCCTTTTTCCCTCCTTCTCCTTCAGGTAATGGACCAAAGAAGTCGATGGCAATGGTTTCAAACCTTTGGGAATACACAGGTGTTTGTAATAAACCTGAAGGCTTTTGGTTAGAAGCTTTGTATCTACTACAGTCAGAACAATTCTTTACATACTCGGCAATAGTTTTGCGCATTCCAGTCCAATAATATCGAGTAGCTATCCGTTGAAAAGTTCCTTCTATACCATAGTGAGAAGCAGTGGGAGCATCATGATGCTCTTTCAACACCAACTCTTGTTCATGGGAGGGGACAACTAACTGAGCATCTTCCGATTCTGAATCTGGAGAGTACCGGTAAAGAATTCCATTATTCATTAGATAACCTCGTCCAGTCCATCTGGAAACATCTGTATCTTTTCCTTCAAAACTTTCAATGATATTCTTTATGTCATCATCTTTCAGCTGTTCAGTTCGTATCTCTGCTGAACGTCGAGTAGGAAAGTCGGCAACAACCACACATAGGTCACAAACTTCTTTGGATTCATCATGGCAAGTTGGACGTGACAGCATGTCAGCCATAACATTACATTTACCCGGAATGTAAGTCATCTTAACGTTGAATGACTGTAACTGCAAGGCCCATCTGGCAAGTCTTCCAGAAGGAGATTTCAGACTCATGAGCCACTTCAACGGTTGGTGGTCAGAAGCAACTGTAACTTCCGATCCATCGATATAGCCACGAAATTTGTTTAGAGCCCATATGACAGCTAAAGCTTCCCGCTCTGTAGTAGAGTAATTTCTCTCAGCAGAGGTCAACAGACGACTTGCATATTCTACAGGGTGCTCGTCCGCACCATGTCCTTGTAAAAGAACAGCTCCAAGGGCGTAACTACTAGCATCTGTTCTCAATGCAAAGGGTTTGTCTTCTTGCATTTGTGAAAGCACAGGAGCTGTGATGAGTCGTTGTTTCAATTCTTCAAAGACAGTTTGCTCTTCTTTACCCCATTTCCAAGTAGCATTCTTTTTAGTCAAGTTACTCAATGGTCTGGCTAAATCAGAGAAATTCTTGATAAATCTTCTGTACCAAGAGCAAGACTTATAGAAAGATTGTAACTGTTTTACCGTCTTAGGTGGAGGAATGTTCATGACAGAACTTGTCTTCTCTGGATCTACTTCTAATCCGGAGCTTGTGATCCAGTGTCCAAGAAATTTGACTCGTGAACATGCAAAGTTACACTTCTCCCTGTTAGCACATACTTTGAAAGTCAAAAGTCTCTGAAATACCTTCCGAAGATCAGCCAGATGTTGTTCAAAGGTTTCAGATAAGACGATAATGTCATCTAAGTATGCCAAAGTTAATACATCAGTTAGCCCACTTCGGAAACGATCGGCGAGCCTCTGGAATGTGGCTGGAGCGTTTCGAAGTCCCATAGCCATACGAATGAATCTAAAAGACCCATACGGAGTAACGAATGCTGTTTTATCTCTGTCAGCAGCAGCGACATTAACTTGGTAATATCCTGAACGAAGATCAATTGTAGACATGTATGGAGTATGTTTGGCTGCATTTAGCAAATCGTCCATTCTTGGCAATGGATAGGAATCAGGAACTGTAATCTCGTTCAGCTTCCTGTAGTCAACGCATAGTCGTATGCTTCCATTAGGCTTTGGCACAAGCACGACTGGAGCGGCGTATGGCGACTCACATTCTTCAGTAACTCCCTCTGTCAATAATCGATCCAGTTCTTTTCGAAGAATATCTTTCTTTGGTGGAGGAATCCTATATGGAGGTACGGCTACTGGTGCATGTGTACCGGTATCAATGTGATGTTCTATAAAAGGAGTGGCTTCTCCCCCTGGACGAAACACATCACCGAAATCCGAAATTCAAAGCGTCTCTTTGCTCTCCGGTCAATTGCTGACCCTCTTCGCCACGTAGAGAACATGAATTGATTTTGAAACAAGGTGGAGACGTTAAAGTTGGAACACTCTTTTCAGACGCCAATTCATAACATTCATGGGGTCTGTCATTGTAAAACCATACATGTTTTTTTAGGTTTAAAACAACTCCAGCTTCTTGTAGAAAATCGATGCCCAATAATGTTCGATTTTCTTTTGCATCTGGAAGAACAATCAACTTGATTTGGAACGCTCTCCCTTCAAGTTCAATGGTAACAACCGCAGTGCTTACATTCACCGTAGATTTATGTCCATTAGCCATGCTCATGACTCGTTGTTCAGGTTTGAATTGTACTCCTTGTTCTAAAAGAAGATGATGTAGCATCTCTCCTGCAATACAGTGGCTTGCTCCGCTGTCAGCGCATACGTTCCCATATATTCCATTAATTGAGACCTTCAAGTTAGCAACTTGAAAAGGTGCACAGGATTGGAGTTGAATGTTTCCGAAAGAGGCTACTCCATCATTTCTTGACTTTGTGCAGGTTGGACATTTGGATTTGATAACACCTGGGGATCCACATCCATAGCACTTAAAAGTTTTTCCCTCTTCGGTCTTGAACATGATTTTGTCCTTCTCGTGTCGTTTAGAGTTGTAGTTATTCTTAAAAGACTTTTGTCTGAAGGTATCATCGCTAGATTGGATATGTAGACTCTTGTTTCCAACAGGTTGATCTTCTTTCTTCGTAGTTTTTCGAAGACTGCAGTAAGCATCCAATTTGTCTGCAAGCTCACTTGGAGACACCCATCCAGTCCATTCATCTAAGAAGTGGTCTCTGAAATCCGGAGGAGCTTTTTTCTTGATTTAATCGGAAATTATCAGATCCTTTAAACTGCAAAAATCTTCGATCCTTAACTCACATAGCCATCCTTCGAAGTAGCTTCTTATTTCGAAATAAAAATCCCTCCAAGTGCTTTCCTGTCTTTTCTTGTGTTGGCAGAAAAGTTGCCTAAACCTTTCAGCAGAAAGTTTGAATCTCTTCAAAAGCATCTGTTTGACATTCGTGTATTCTTGTGATGTTTCTTCGGATTCTCTAGCTATTAACGTAGCCACTTCACTTGGCAGTGATCCGATTAGGTAGGGTACCCAATGTGATTCAGGAACCTGCAAGAATTTTAGCTGTCTCTCGAATAGATTAAAAAATATTGCCATGTCATCTTCCTTGGGATTAAAACTTGGAATAAGCCTCTTTAAATCAACTCTTTGTTGATCATATTCTGTGTGAGGAACATTTGCAGATGGTGGAGCACATTTTTGAATTTCGAGTTGTATTCTTAATCTTTCTAGCTCATACTCCTCTTTTCTGCGAGCTTCTTCAATTTCTATTACTTCTCTTCTTAAACGATCATCTATTATAGCGGTAAACATTTCCTTAACGAATTCAATGTCGTAGTTCCGTGAATTAATTATCAAATTCTTCAGCTCAACTACCTTTAAATCTGGACTCGGATCTTCACCCAATTCTTGTGCCAACAGCTTAAGATCCTCTTTCTTTCCACGCCCCAAAAATGCCATGGCGAGAGTCAAATCTTAAATGCACTTCAGAATTAACCGATAAAGACCAGCCAATTTGTTTACTTGAAAAATGATAAACAATATCAGAAACCACACTCGGGATTTCTGAAACAATAACTCCAAATGCGATAGGAAATATCGCCAAATTCTCTTTATGATCCGGATGATCCAAAACCTTTAATATTCAACTCGGGTCGAGTAAATTGCTTTCAAGTTATTCCTCTGGGTGAGTAATGACCGAAAAATTATAAGGTTTAACTTAAAGTAGACTAGATATAACCTCCAACATTCAAATAAAATAACACTTATCTGTTCCGTTCATTTTCATCACCGACATATTGACTCTTCTCTGTGTAGTTTTCGTATGTTTTCGAGCCCCACGTTGGGCGCCACTTTATAGCAGTGATGTCGATGAGATAACAAACTTGTAAATGGTTAAGTGTTTACGATTGTAATAATACGAAACGGTTCAAAGAAACAACTTTATTAGTTAATACGCCATTCTCCGAACTCAAACTGCTATCTTAAAATCTATAGAACACAACTACCAAGGTAAAGCGCGAGGATATCTAGTTGTGACAATGGAGATAGAAATAAGACAGGAGAGGGCAGCGGTTAAAAATCTGAAGCATTTAACTGTAACCTACCGCCATCTTGTTTCAATCAAAAGATTCGACTTGCGGTATCTCTCTACAGTGTAGAACATTGAATTAATTTATATTTTTTAGGCTAAATATGATTGTTTAGAGAAATGGAGTCTATAACTGCACAAATAGATATTTCAAGAAAATATCTTAAATAACTTTTCATGGATAAATACTATTTTTATGCTGATTTCTTATGTGTTGGAATTCAGTTTCGGCATTTGATAGATCATTAGGCTTGAGCATTTTTATTTTTGAAATGTAGCAGTATATATGTTAATGATTGAGTATCTAATGAAATATAAAAAAAGGATTGGGATAGACATTTTCAATTTTTATATGTATATATATTCAATTTACATATATATATTTTCAATTTATATAAATGATGATTTTCAAACTTCTTTTGAATTTCCTTTTTGCTGTTCTTTGGAAATGATAAACAGTATGTAGAATATCAGATTATAATCTCTTTAAAGTACTTCATGGAGATCTTTCAAACAGATTTGTGCGATTATTTAACACCAAAATTGAATTGTTAATGTATTTAAAAAAATGCTAAACTTTTAGGTATTATAAAGCAGTATATTTCTTTTAAGTGTTCCAAAAAATATAATACAATCCCACTTTCTATTTCAATTCACTCCGTAAGTTTATGGGATATAAATATATATGTTTTTAAAATATTAGGGGCCTTTGCTCCCTGCTCGTTTACTCTCGCCAACCCCAGAAATAGCTTCGCAATCAAGTCACCTGGTCAGTAATGTTTGCCAAACTCCAAGTTCACTACTCCAGTGAATTTTTATAAAAAATTTGAAACTGAAAACCATCTGTCAGTGAAAGCTTTGTGACATGATCCTGGAAATCAATAAATTGTTATTTGAATTACTCTCCTTAAAATATCAAGCACTTGGTCAAAATTGCATCGAATCTATTTGAAAGCGAACTCTCAAATCTAAGGTTGCCAGATTTTCATATAATTAAAAACATACTATTAAATTAGAGCATTCTCCGAGGACGACGGCCCATGCAAAAAATTCTCTGACTTTGATATACAATAATTCAGAAAAATAGCTTATTAAATAAAATATCTTGTAAAATTTTGGAATAATAATAATAATAAAAAAAAATATCTTTAATATACAACATTTTTTAAAACTGGTACTTAAAAAATGTATGTGAAAATGAGAAATATGCATGGTAAGTCAATAACAACTCTAGAAGAATTTTGACCCATCAAAGCACACCTTTAAACACATATTGGAACTTTGTGAATATTCACAAGTCTCCTAGAGTTGCCCGTGGCGTAGTCTTCACACTCTAATAACCATATTACCTTAGAATTAAAATATATTACAGTTTGAAACACTTCATTTTGTCTTTTAAATATGGCGAAATTAGAAAACACCATTTTGCTACATTAAATCAACACATTTCCTGGTGAGGACTGCCCATGTATAAAAAAATTGTTTCACTTTGTTAGAAACTAAAGTTTGCAACTCTAAATTTTTCTTATCAGCAGACTTCTCAAACTTTTCTTTTCTAATGTGCAAAATTTCACACTTTTAAATCCAATACTTTTTCCACAGAGATAAATGCACTCGGTGGAAAAATTCTGAAACCGTTGCGACACTTTTTAATTCTTACTTATTTTTAGTATAGAAAGAAATTCTGATTGTAATATGATAGGTGACAAAGTATTTAATACAACAACAAAGAAATCAATATGGAATTTAAATAAATTACATCTTGTAACACGTTTGTATTAGTTGCCTTTGTAATTATTTTTATTAAAACAAAATTCTTTATTATGCAGTAATTTTCATAAGTTTAGCAATCTTTAACTTCCTTAAATAATTTTGCTAATAAATGTGCAATCAAAAATAAAGCTTATAATAAATGTAAATAAGAGAACATGTAATTTTTAAACATTTTGATCACACGAAATTCATATTTTTTTGGAAACAAGTAACCAAGATTCTGCCAAAGATGGTATTTTAAAGAATAAGATTACAAAATTATGATGAATGCAACAAAATGAATATTTTTGAAATTACAAATTCAGCCTAAAATGTTATATTGAGTATATTTGTATGAATGTCTCTATTTTAATTTGTATCACCAGAAAAGTTTACTTTTGGACTATAAAATTCATATTTGTAAAAATTTTTTTATACTTAAAACTCCTTGATGTTTTATCTAAATGCATTAATAATTAGCCATGAATCATAATGAATAAAAAATCGTTAATGTTCCGAAAATTTCCCCAAGACATCTATTTCATCAGTAGGTTACATGCAATTTTGCTTGCATAAATGTACAACACTAATTGCTTAAAAGGGGAAAGGATGATTGCGAAAAACCTTCCGCTCAGCCTACAAACAAACTATGGTACTTGGAAATAAGTAAAAAAACACAATCCATACATCACAGCATGTAACCCTGTAGCAACGGAATGCAGCCGTCAAAAATCACTAGCACGAGTACAAAAAATATGGAATCGTCTCCTCTCCCGTGCTTACCGGTGTACCCGTTGCAATCGCGTTCTAAACACTACAGATATAATTTTTACACTATGAGTGTCGTAAATTGTACTAAAAATTCTTCCTTCATTTTATGAAACAAATACTTCAATTAATGTTACTTATACAGAAAAGCAACTGGGCCCGGCTTTTGGTTGAACCGACATGGCCGACGCCTCGCTTCAGTCTCTACTGTGGGGTGAGATAGGGCATGCCTCCTCCTTCTATTTCTACCTCCATGGTTGTGACGGCACGAAGATATAATCATCCAGCTAGAGACGCACGAGGATATATTTATTCTGCTACATATATATATATATATACTAGCTGAATACCCGTGCTGCGCTACGAAATTTTACCATTAGCATTTTAGCGATCACAAGACATTCATGTATTCTACACTTCAGACGTTTGCTCCCATTTCGATCCCGACAAATTGATTTATCAAAATAGGAACTTTCCTTTGTTGACATTTTAAACGAAATTTATAATTGTGAATAGTAAACTGAAATAGTTTATTGTGTTTATGTTTGCTCTTAGTTCTAAATTTCAAAGTAGTAGCTGTATTGGAATTAAGTTAATTAGACATTAAGTTAATCCTCGTATAGTTTCAATGTTGCGTCGTCTTTTCATCCCTTAAAAATTCGTTAATCGATATTGGAATGACTTATTTTTTTAACATTTGCAAAAAAATATCAGAAAAATGACTACATTGGAAGAGGAACATTCGGATATCCCTCGTTTGGAACATTTAACCCCTTTTCGACCCCTTAAAGTTGGTTAATCGAGAACAGAATAGCTTACTTTTTCTATGTTCAATCTTTTTTGACATTTGTACCAAATTTCCGAGTTGTGACCATATGGGAAGTAGGACATTCGAATATCCCTCGTTTGGAACGTTTAACCCCTGTTCCACCCCTTAAAGTGGGTTAATCGAGATCGGAATAACTTACTTTTTCTTCGTTTGTCTTTATTGATATTCTCACCCATTTTTAGAGTTGTGACGAAATGAGAAGTAGGACATTCGAATATTCCTCGTTTGGAACGTTTAACCCCTTTTCGAGCCCTTAAAGTGGGTTAATCGAGATCGGAATAGCTTACTTTTTCTATGTTTACTATTGTTAATATTTGTACCAATTTTTAGAGTTGTGATCAAATGGGAAGTAGGATATTCGAATGTCCCTCGTTTGGAACGTTTAACCCCTTTTCGACCCCTTAAAGTGGGTTAATCGAGATCGAAATAGTTTACTTTTTCTATTTTTACCTTTGTTGATATTTGTGCCAATTTTCAGAGTTGTGACTATGTGGGAAGTAGGATATTCGAATGTCCCCCGTTTGGAACGTTTAACCCCTTTTCGACCCCTTAAAGTGGGTTAATCGAGATCGGAATAGTTTACTTTTTCTATTTTTACCATTGTTGATATTTGTGCCGATTTTCAGAGTTGTGACTATGTGGGAAGTAGGATATTCGAATGTCCCCCGTTTGGAACGTTTAACCCCTTTTCGACCCTTTAAAGTGGGTTAATCGAGATCGGAATAGTTTACTTTTTCTATTTTTACCATTGTTGATATTTGTGCCGATTTTCAGAGTTGTGACTATGTGGGAAGTGGGAGAATTAGTGATGAGTGAGTCAGTGAGTCAGTGAGTGAGTGAGGGCTTTGCCTTATATATATATATATATATATATATATATATATATATATATATATATATATATATATATATATATATATATATATATATATATATATATATATATATATATATATATATATATATATATATATTGTTTTATGATTAGAAATTGGAGCTGGAAAAATCGCAAAGCAATTGACTTTTGACACATAACTCTCGATACAAAACAAAAGCATAAAAAGTTGGTCTTAAAACTAACTTTCAAAATATTAGGGTTCCTGCGAAACAAATAAATTCTAAGGAGTTCATTTTTACTGCTGAAGGATGTATTATTAATAGTGTTTATTGTTCAACCTCATCTTCCCCCAACAGAAACCTAACTCAATCTTTACCCTGGTTTTAAGACAGACCAAAATATTTCTTTTTTCCTTCATAGCACTTCAGCAATACCAAATACAAGTTATTTGAAAAATATCTCAAAGGCGGTTTTGAAGTTTTAAATAACAATAATAACTTTACTCTAATGCAGCGTTCGCCAATTCGCGATCTGACCAGCGACAGCTTTTCCTGCGGCCCGCCAGCAGCACAGAAGAACAAAAATCAAATTTATTTGTTTCGTCTTTCTTCTTACATAATTAAAATTAACCCAAAATAGTATGCGTTTACTATCGAAACCAGCATTCTCAATTACATGGCCCGAGGAAATTATATAAATAATCCGAGAGGCGACTGCAAGAGGTACCTCATCAAACACCATTCTAAATTTTTTATAGAATGTGGAGAAAAGTAGGTAGATTACGAATCCACAGGTCTGCCGTGGCGAAAATGGCCGAAACTAGACGAAAATCGACCTTGAACAAGTTGAATTAAATCCTATTGCCAAATATTCCATAACTTGCCAAATAATGAGCATTCTTTTTCATGTGATACGCATCGCTCTTTAATTTTCAATTAAAAAGGTTGCAGGCGATTCAGATATCTGACGACAGTCTACTTGCATCTATTAAAAGTGAGCCAAGTTGACAAAAAGTATTACGTCACTAATGACATAACTGATGTCGCCAATTTGGCTTACTTTTAAAATGTGCAAATTTTCTCAGCCTGAGATCAGAAATCGTCTGGGCCCTTCCTCATTGAAATATAAGTGCAGTGGGTTACCGAAAACCGTTGACGAAAAAACGTTTTACTGTTGACGAAAAAATTTGTTCACTTTTTGGCAAGTTATGACATACTTGGCAATCGGATTTAGTTCAAATCATTCAAAGTCAATTTTTGACTAGTTTCGGCCATTTTTGCCACGGCAGATCAGTGGATTCGTAATCTACTCACTTTTCTCCATATTCTATCAAAAATTCAGAATGATATGTTCGATAAGATACCTAATTTTGCAGTCGCCTCTCAGTCTAGAAGAAACTGTCGGCAAAATGGTTTTCATCAAGAAATAAATACAGGAACAACTTAATTGAAGCTCATTTGGACGATTTATTAAAATCGGCTGCGACAAATACTGCAACGGAAATTGATTCTACAATAAAAGAAATTTCTACCGTCCTTGTTTCATAACTAATATCGACCAAAACAAGATAATCTGGAGGTATGATTAAATATCCAAATTTATCTATATTTATAACAAAAGAATTCATTTTTTTTTTTTTTTTTTTTTTTTTTTTTGATTCACGTAATAACGAACATTATTATTTGATAATTATTTGGGAAAAAAAATTATCAAATTAATGTCGTAATTTTATGAAGAAAACAAAAAATTTCAATAATTATTTCAGTTTTCAGCAATGCCTTGTATTGTTGAATCTCTAGTAATTAAAATTATATATTGCCATATTCGGTACAAATCTGCTGCAGGCGAGAAGCTCCAACATAAGTCATACGACCTGTCTCTAAAAGTTAATGGCAAACTCTGCTCTAGTGAATGTAAATATTACAAAAAATACATTTATACATCATTTAAGCTTCCTCATAAGAAGATAAACTAGATTTCTCAAACTGTGATATCAGACGTAGCCTTCTTGCACCATTAACATGTAGTCTCGTTCCTGCTAAACTAATAAGAGGACTCCCACAGTAACACTAGGTCGCTTTTTCCTTGTCTGGAGTTTAGTCTCAACCTAACCCAATCTCTTACCTCTAGGAAATTGTAAATATTTAGTTTACCATTCTCCATTAATAATTCATCATGAATTATATTTTTTCCTGTAAATAAAAAGCCCTGCATAACATTTCGACTTCGATATCAAACAAAATTCAAAGCTTGAATATAAGCGGTTGTTTGATTACCCCTTGTCTCTGACACCTGCATCGTCACAAGGGAATAACTTTAGGGGAAGCCTCACATCACCTATAGAACTTCGACAAACCAACACCATTCCTCCCCACTCAAAAAAAAAATGTCCGTAAAGACCAATGTTCCAATGTATATCCTGTTTTATTTTATTTCCTTTTATTTAGTCATGCAATCGTTCTTTAAAACTATTCTTTTATTTCATTTTATTTATTAAACAAAGTAAACCCATTTTTGACTGACACTTAGTGATAGGTTCTTAATTGTTTCGTTCCAGTGATAGTGGGAAAAGCAATGATTAGTATTTTTCAGTAAGACATTATATTGTTATATGCTATTTATTAATTTATTGCTTGACATTTAAAATTGTATATATCTACTATCTAAAACTGCGATTGTTAAAAGTTGTTTAATTAAATGTATATATTTGCTGCAACTGTGCCACTATAAATTGTTTATAGCCATGGTGAGTGGCAACTGTGAACGATAAAAAAAAAAATGGTCTCGAGAGAAAAAGAAAAACGGTTTTTTGGTAAGAGTTTTTTCTGGGGAATTCGAAAATAAAGGAAATATTTTCTGTTCTTTAGTAACTTAAATTTCTTTTTTACTTTTCGATAATCTTCCACTGTAAGTTTTACATGTCAGAGACTGCTGGTAACACTATTTCGTACTCTGACCTGACAGCCATTATTTGAAAGGTTTAAATAAAAGCTACTTAAAAAGTTTTTTTAAAAATTATTTTCATACTTCTTTCATCACCTTCTATTATCCTTGCGGATCTTTTAATTATTATTTTCAATTTAATACCTTCAATGTTTTTTGGGGGGAGGCGGTGACGAGGGGGGGGGGGGAGGCTGAAAAATACAGTAATCTACAATAATATCCTCAAAAACTTCTTTTATAAGTTAAATTTATCGATAGATGGCACTACTATCGAATGTCTCCGCATCAATATTATCTTTAAAAGATTTGATTGATAGTGGCGACCCCAGGGGAGTTACAGGTCAACATATCACAATCGAGACGTCTACATCTTTATTATTTTAATATTACATTTCAGTGGAAAAAATTCATAATGACAGTGGCACTTTAGAAAAAAGACATTGCATAAAAGTGTTGGGTTGGGAGCGTTTCTTATTTTGATTACGAACTGATATATATATATATATATTTTTTTTTTTTTTTTTTTTTTTTTCAGAGTTTAAATTTTCTTACGAAATTATTTACTGAGTAATAAATGCAGACCAACTGTCCAACAATTTTTTAAACTCCCATGTTTCAATGCTTGAAACGGTATTCTAACAATAGAAATGTTAAGTAATTATCAAATTGGATGAAATTTACGAGAGAAAAAGTAAGTAATATATAAATGAATTAAAATTATTCATTTCAAAAATTAATCATAATAAACGCATAACTATTAATTAACATGTCACTTGAAAATAGAACTAAATGCTTTAAAAAATTAATGATTAAACATAACTTTAGCCGCTTTGCAACCCCTCACCCCCCCCCCCCCACATATAATTCCGACGGCGCAAATGGAAAAGGGGGGGGGGGAGTGCAAAGAATACACACCGATCGAGCAAAACATACCAACTTCTCAAAAAAAACAATCTCACGTTTTTTAACTCTTTAATAATCGTTTGCTTTTCGAGACTTCTTGACTTGAATATTCTTTATACACAATTAGAAAAAAAAAATTAAAATATTTCTTCTTGATAAAATTTTCATTTGATTGTGTCACATGAATAATAAATAAAAAAAAATCGTTATATTCAACGAAATATTCCCTTTGTCAAAAAGCCATTTAACCTCAATTCAGACGAAAGGGAAATAAAACGCGTGTTTGCTTCCGGTTGAGTCATATCTCTTGCAGTTCATGCATATCTAAACGCACGTTCCGGCCATTTATTACATGTGTGTGCCTCAAACATCTATGTTATTTATTTTTCTTCTAGTCCAGGCAAACTAAATTAAAAATACAGTGAACATGAAAAAAATTGCAACAGAAGCTTTTTTTATGGCTTTTCAATCAGTTATCATTGCTGAACAACATATCCAAAATCAGACAAAATTCATCCATGGGAACACTCAGAAAAACAAATTTCAAAATGACGGATTCCATGCCACATGATGGGGATGCCTAAGCGCAGGTTTTCCCGCTCAGCACCTCCTCAACCATGATATTTTAATCACGGATGCTAGCTTTAACACAACAAAATGGTAGGTTATTGTGCTTAGAATGGCATGGAGCTTTTTTAAGAAAGGAGAACATTACATTTAATAGGTAAGAAGGTATACATGTGCAGGTATGTGTACAGATTTGTGTCTTCTGTCTGCTTTCGTTTTTAGATTGTCGGTGTTTAAAGACAAAGTAACTTTAGTGAAGCATCGATTACACTTGAAAATGAGCTAAACATACATGCTAACTCAATATTAAAGGACCACAAATAATATTAAGTCATAGTTTTTAGTTATTTTCTTGAAGTTACTCTCCTGAAAGGCTCAATTTTATTTGAAGTACTTAAAGAAATCTATGGATCAAATGCTGTGTCACACATTGTGACTGGGAAAACAGTTTACAGGGCGATACGATGACACATGATTGCAGATTCAGCGCTTAGTACTATGCTGATTTAAGAGTTTTTTCCTCGTGATGAACATGTATCCTTTCATGGTCATGTTAAGGAAACTTGTGATTTGTTCCATGATATTACGACCGGCCAAAAACAAAAAAAGAAAGACGTAAAACTGTGTGACGCCTTGACTCATATTGAGATTGCATAGGAGAAAAATAAGAATCACTTGCACTCTTCATCGAGAACAAGTAAACTCTGGTTGAAATACCAGCGAATGATCAATGTTGTACGAACTTCGATGACAGCTGACAGGATAGGTTCTTGGGAATTGCACTTATATGCTATGCTTGAGATACTCCCAAAATAACAGCTGCGGGTCATGTAAATTACCTCAAGTCACTCTACCTATACTTGCAGAAAATGTTTCATCGACTATCTGAAAATACAAAGGTTCATAAAATAATTGTGGAAGGAAAATTTGTGATAAGAAGAAGTGACAAATTATGGGGTGAACTTGGATCAGGTCTACAATATAGAGCAAGTGCTTATGCGTTCCCTGAAAAGCAGAGAAAAACGAACGAGAGGAAGTGGACTTACCGAAAATCAGAGGGCTACATGGCTGTTTTGCATGCCCTTTTGTTCAATTTAAAAGTTAGCTGTGGAAGAGTATGCAGGGGTTTCCATTCAAACTAGTAAACAACACAGAGAAATGAGAGACAGCAGACAAAAGAGGGACAGCAACGGCATAAAAAAAATTGGTCAATGTACTAGAATCCAAATCCCGATTTAATTCTGACTGTTCTCTACTTAATATTGCTATAGGCGTAGCAACCGAAGAAGAAGTTAATGTTGACGAGTTGCACTTATTTGGTGCGAAAATCGTCTCAGAAATGATAGGGAAAGATGTATTATCAATGGATATAAAAGCTACAACAGCTATGAATATAATGAAAGTGATGAAAACGATTAAAGGTTGTTTTTTTTCCGTATTCCGTAGATGATCAAATCCGACAGAGAAAAAAAAACTGCGGATTATCGCACAGATAACTTGAACCTGAATTATTTTCGGTTTAAAGCATTGAAATTGTACTCAAAGTGAATTATACTGATAATGATGAGTCGAATGATAAGTATAATGATAATAAAGTACCAAAGGTAGTCGCTACAGATCAAGGAACGAATTTCACTTCCTCCTTGATAAGTTAGTTTTTTTAAACGATTGGGTTTCCTTCAAGATTCTCAACTCCTCGTCACCTTTCCTCGAATGAGCTTTCAAAAATGCCTGACTTAATTTTGACAGGGATGATTCATCAAGCGTTAAGAGAGCATTTCGAGGATTGGGAAAAACACGTCCTTTATACTTCCTTTGAGTTTATCGTCAGATTCCCAATGCTGCCACCAGCGTGAGTCCTTTTCTCTTGCTCTAATTTAGGCAGTGCTAGAAGTATGAGTAGACGTAGGGTGACGCGTTCCCTCACTTTTCAAGAAAATACCCACTTCGAAAACGTTTGAATTTCATCCCCTCCACTTTTAAAAACACTCAATCCGTCTGAAAACTACTAAAGAAACATAAAAATAAGCTTTAAATGTAGTGGCACTGAGAAAAAGTGATTTAAAGTTTTCAAATATAATAAATAAAAAAAACTATTTATGGTATATATTTTCATATCAACATATCATACTACTATAAAAATGAATTATACTACTTTGTACAGGGATATAAGTTTTTTTATTAACAAATACTTTTATACTTGATCAACTTTTAACTTTGAAGAAATGTTCTTTATGTTAGGTTACTATTCTTGTTTCATATAAAGACAAGCTATTAAAAAACAAAGTTTAGAGTTTTCTATTAATTTAATTTCATGAAAGTATGCACATTTAGAAGCACTATTTAAATTTAAATTTAAATAAACAGTTATGTATATAAAATTGAATTATTATTTTACTTTATCTCTTACTTCCAAGTAAAAAAATCTAAGTCGTAGAATATAGTACATTAAAGTAACAATAAATTTTGGACCCTTGTACAATGTTAGTGTTGGGAAATATAAATTGTTTTCTTACTAGTTAATATTTTTATTATAGGATACGAAATTGTGATTTTTTTCTTTCTTTTTAGGGGGGGGGGGGGCGTTACACTTGTCACCAACATTTAGGCACCCCCCCCCCCCCACACACACTTCTTTTTCTCACTTCTACCACTGATTATAGGTAACCAACTGGTCTCATCGATTTTGAAGACAGAATCTACGAACGAATTACCAGCTTTCAAAGTCAATTCAAGTCGATGATTGAGTTAGAGACGAAATTAGAAAAAGCAGCTGAATATCCAAAAATACATGAAGAGAATAGCGAAACCTATGTATAATATTATAATAGGAAATAGCGACATAAAGAACTTAAGGAAGAATATAAGAGTTGACATAATACTGGACACTGAGAATAAATTATACGTAAAACGATAGTATGCAACTCATTGGTTGGTTGTATTCAGATTATCTGGCGCCGTCAGCAACACAAGGGCTATAATGCGCCGAAACATTTCGTCATTTAACAAACCAACATACATTTACAAACACCCATGCCTACACGGGACTCGAACCCGCAACCTCGCAGTTTAGAAGCCAGCACGCTAACCACCCGGTCGGCTGCAACTCATTGGAAAAATTATTCAAAACAGGATGCAGCTTTAACTATCTTTCTAGTATTATTTATAATGAAGTGTCTTTAGAATACTTTGTCTTAGTCGTTGAAATTGAAAGGTATAAATTTATACTATGTTATATAATTTTTGCTAATTATCATTTCATATATTTTATTTGTATTTTAAAGGGTTAGATTGTTTATTCTGGTAATTGAATGATAGTACGCATTATTGTAATTTTATGATTGAGGTATTACAGATTTTTTATTTTCAATAACCCATATGTATACATAGAGTAAAGAAAGTATAGTATTCGATCCAAAAAAAAATCGTGGTGTTTTGTTTTTTTTTCTTCTTTTTTCTCGTTTTTTTTTTTTTTTTTCTTCTTTTTTCTCGTGTTTTTTTTGTTTGTTTTTTTCTTAACCCATTCAAGAATTATCGCAAAAAAACTGGCCACTTTGAAAATGAATGATGAAAATAGAAAAACAGTAAATAACACAAATCTACGTCAGTATTATAATGTAATTGAAAGTTGTGAGATGTCCCACACCCCTAGTGAGTGTGGAAGTCTGTTTTAGTTTAACAATCTTTTGAAGACAAAATCAAATCTTTTGAAGGAGAAGTGTCAAAAATATAGTATAAAGCTCCTTGGTTTAGTTCTACTATGACCTTCCTCCCATAGCATTAAGTACAAGATGTTTATAATTAAAGTTCAACTTAAAACAGCTGAAAAAACTAAGGATGTTAAACATCGTACAACTTCCGATTACACCATTATACTGACTTGGATTGGTGTTATTTACCGTCGATATATTTTCATCATTCATTTAGAAAATTTGGCCAGTTTTCCGATAATTTTGGCAATAATTCTTATATTAAACTATAAAAAAAAAAAAAAAAAAAAAAAAAAAGATGGCGAATTTGGCGTTGATTTCTTTCGATAATTCTTACATTATGCTTTCTTGTATTTAAAACAGAGGAGAGGAGAAAACGGGCGTTGATGAGCTATGCTCAAACGAAGAGAACTCTGTGTTGAAAACATCCGTTTTTCAACTTTTTACGCCTTTATAGCATTTTAATGGGGATTTCGGAGGTGGAGATGATTAAAACTACTTAAGAGACATTATCACAGCGATTTTGATTAAAATCATTAGAGTCATTTTTTAGCAATTACTGAAAAACGTGATTTTTTCAATGACAGCTACCTTATGCTCATGCGCAATTTGGACAAGAACTTTAATGGTAGGTTCCATAGCCACCACTAACTCGTTCACCAAATTTTGACATCATGGGTTATTTCGTTCGAGAATTATGTTGACTCATACACAGATAGATTTTTTTCTAGACCACATTTTTGAAGTCAGGATGTTCCAAAACGTGATACTGTAACGTGATACTATTGCTTTTTATAATCCATGATTTGGCATAAGAAAAAATTCCATGATTTGGCATAAAAAAAATGCCATGATTTGGCATAAAAGAAAGGCAAGATTTGGCATAAGAACAAATGCCATGCTTTTGAAATCATACTTTCTGAAAGTTAAACTTTAATTACAATCACCCCGGTGTTACTATAATGAAAGTTCAACTTACAAACAGCTTTAAAAAAAATTATCGGAATGATCTCCAATTTGAGTAGAATATACACGAAGAATGGAGAAAGTGGTATGACATAAAAAAAAAATCCTTGTGCCTTACCGCTTTCGAAATATACATGCAAAATTTCAGATAATTTTGACCATTGTTTTCTTATCTCCTTTTGAAAGTTGAACCTTAATTATAAACACCCTGTATTTTATACAAATACTCAAAATCTCTCCAAAAAAAAATCTCTCTTAACAACTGGGGAATATCCACATGTCTTCACCAAAAATAACATTATCAATCGCTATCAACAAATCTACGATATAAAAATAATCGTAAATCAAATTGCGTAATTTTAAGAAGAAACACTCATTCTTCCGTTCTCAACTACTGGCCCCATTAGCCACCAAATTCCTATTTTATTAAAATTCACAAAGTTTTGGCACTCTTTGCGATGAATATTTAGTGCGCAATGTTGGACGTGTGTGAGTGTTTTTATTACTGTAGAAGTCTTATGATGCAGAAGTTATGTTATGATCAGGGGCGTACTGGCCATAGGGTTGTCCGGTGCAATCACCGGGCCGTTCAGTGTCTGGGGAAAATGGGCCGGTCCGGTATGGAAGTTCGTATTTTTTTTTTTTTTTTTTCGTATTTTTAATATTATGTCAATATAAAAGTTAATTGCATTACTAAACTTTTTTTTTTTCCTAAGCCCAATGCATTTAAATTCCAATCGTTCACTCATGTTCCACGCTTTTTCGATTAGTAGGCATGATAAGAAATTCTAAGAAAAGTACGGGGGTATTGTGGACAGTTGTAGAAAAGCGGCCGACAACTGCTCAATGCCTGAGGTAAGGACGGGACCAAGGAGGTTTCAGGACCACCCGCTAAGATTGTTGGCCACAGAGAAACTTCTCAGGAGGGTCAAGGGGTTCTAAGCCGAAAAAGTGGTGGGTAGTAACTATTGCTGTATCAGTTGTTGCATAATGACTAGTCGAATAAAATTGACAAATATAGGAACACTACGCAAAAAAAAAAAGAGAGTGACCGTTGTTTTGCATAATTGAGCGGCCATTTCATTTTCCAAATTGGTATGGCTCGCCATACAAAGCTAAACTGGATGTTTTCAGGTCAACATAAACAAAGTATGTTTTAGACAATCAAGAAACTAAAAAGATTATCTGCATAATAAGTGTTTATGTGTTAATATCTAATGATGCAATTGACAATTAGATAAGATAATCAACTCAAAACGAAAATTTTATTTTTCCTTAGATAAAAAAGAAATTATACTGTGATGTTCATGTTTTTTAAATTATATATACATGCTGTTATCTCACATGAGCTCAGCTGATTTGATGCGAGTGTTCTTGAATCTCTTCGAATTGACTTCAACTATTACATTTCAAGTAAGTGTCATTATTTTAAATTATTTATACATAATGGTTCTTTATTCTTAAAAACTTTAGATGACCTAATCGAATTCATACAAAATTTATGTTATGTAACGAAAGTCTTATTATTTATATGTTATATACCCCTCCACATTTCGCAAGCTTTTTATGAATGGCCATTTTCATAATTGAAGTTAATTTTAAATCGATTACTTCGGACGATTACCCAAGAATATCGAGAAGCGTTCATGTTAATGGCAGTTGAGAGTGTCATTTTGAAAAACATTTCATCGCAAGATATAAATGTGAGGCGCAAAAAGAGCAGTATATATAGGAAAATATTTTTTTTTAATTTAATTTCGTGTATAATACTACTATTTTTGACATGATTCAATATTGACTAAGAGTTTCTTTGATTCATTAAATTGTGCTACTATTATCGTATTTAATTTTCAACTTAAAATATTTTTTTTAAATATTTATTTGCATTGACTCATCTACCTAAAATTAAATGCTAGCTCAATGTATTTTAAAATTTGAATTAGTTTGTGTTTTTTTTTTAATAAAAAATATGTATGCGCAATGATAATAATGAGTAATATATGCAATGAGGAAATTTTACAGATGCTAAGATGACGATAAATTGGACTAATTAAGTTTGTTGAAATTTTTTATACATTTGTATTCTCTAAAAGGCTGTGTGTAAAAGTGATGTGTTTTAGTACTTTATTCATTTAATGTTTAAGTGTTCCTTAGCTTTTGCAAGTTTTGTATCTCAAAACTTTTTAAGAATGCGGGAATTTTATGAATTATAGAGGTTGTTATTCTCTGGGATTTTTTTTTTTTTTTTTTTTTTTTCTGTTTTTTTCTCTCGCTCTCGAATTCATTGTAGATGTCTTAGTTATGTACTTAAATTAATGTTTTGTTTCCACAGGTAGCCATAGTAGTTACAAATTAAACTAGTACTTTTGTTTGAAAGATATAGTTTGCATTTTAAGAATTGCTTAAAATTTCACATCATTTTTATTTTATATATTATGTTGTACTTAGAAAATAGATGTATTAAAATTTATATATTATAGTATAACAACTTTTTACTTATTTTATAACTTTTAAAGATAAGTTTATAGTATCATTTTGAATGTAATTTTTTTGTGAACTTACTTGCATTTATATACCTGAACATTCTTTATTTTTTAATTTAAATATATTTGTTTTATTTTTTGGAACAAATTAGCAAAGGTTTATCGTACTATAAAACCCAAAGGGGGTATAAATAGTAGAGACAGAGAAAATTTGATTTAACAGGGTCTAGAACTCAAAATTTAAAAAAAAATCCAATTTTTTTTTCTGTCTTTAATAGAACTTGAAATATTTGAGTTTTTGTCACTTGACAACTATATCTCTTACATGCTGCCTTGAAACTGTTTTCCTTGGTGATGACCTTTTATCCCTTTTTGGGTATAAATTAATATAACTTAAAAACTACTTGTTATAAATACGTGAAACTTTAGACAATTATTTTTCATGTATATTTCTTTAATTTGTCTTCAGGAATTGTGTATTTTGATTTAACTGTTTTTTAAGTGTTTGGATCTTAGCATACTATGAGTTTTAAACAGTTTTTGCACAAAATATTTTATGTTTTTTTAGATTTTTCTAAATATTTTATTGAAAAAATCATGAAGACAGTTTTTGATATGAATTATAAGAAGTAATTTAATGCAAAAAAGAAGTGATTTTTCAAATATATCAAGTTTAAGTAACATCAAAATTTTTTAATTTTTTAATTAAAAAAAAAATTAAATTTGAAAGTTTAAAATAGTTATTTTAGTTTCAAAGCATAATACAATATCGCATCAAAAATTTTGGAAAAATAATTCTAAAAATAAAGATTTTAGAATTTTGAGTCCTGAACCTCCTTAATTAAACTAATTATTAAAACAATCCAACTATAAAAATTAATTAATAAATAAAACTATTTATTCATTGAAATTATTAAATATAAATATTTAAATAATAAGATGCATTAATTATTAAAAATATTGAATTATTATAATTAATTATTGGAATTATTATAATTAATTATTGGAATTATTTTACTATTAACAACGATTATTAAAATCTGATTAATAATTATATTGAAAATTTGGGCCGGTATGAATCTAAAATCACCGGTCCGGTTTTATGTCCCAGTACGCCCCTGGTTATGATGTATGTTATGATGTATTAGTTTTCTTGACATCAAATTTTCTTTCCAAGTTCTCAAAATGGGGGCTGTTGTGAGTGATGGATATCAAGTGTATAATGTTGCGTTCACAATTGTTTTGGTCGCTGTACTGATCTACTTGGTGAAAGTGCATTGTGGGAGGCGCCACCTGGTGAAGCATGCAAATAAACTGCCTTCCTTGAAGTTGAAGTTCTATGATGTGTTCGGACATCTTAACCTGGTAATGTACCACAGGATTTTGAGAAGAAAGCTTATTACATTACGTCATGTTTGTAAGTGTACCCTTTTTTTTTTTTAATACAATATCATAAGATGTGTTGTTATTATTGTGTCTTGTAACCTGTTTAAAAGATTTAAGTACTGTTTATACCACAGTTATACAATCTTACGCAGAAACAAATGTAACTAGGTGTGTGAAACATCGCGCAACTTTCAATTACATTTAATACTGGACACTGAATTTAAACTTGCCATGGATTGGTGTAATTTACCGTTATTGTTTTCATATTTTCACTAGCTGAATACGCGTGCTGAGCTAAGAAATTTTACCATGTGCATTTTAGCAATCAAAAGACGTTCATGTATTCTGCACTTCAGACATTTACTCCCATTTCAAATTGATTTATCAAAATAAGAACTTTCCTTTGTTGAAATTTTTTCCAAAATTTATAACTTAGAATCTATTGGAGATGAGACATCTGAATATCCCTCGTTTAGAACGTTTAACCCCCTTTGGACCCTTTTTAGTTAGTTAATCGAGATTGTTATAGTTTATTGTGTTTATGTTTGCTATAAGTTCAAATTTCAAAGTTGTAACTGTATTGGAAGTGAGATATTAAGATATTCCTAGTATAGCTTCAATGTTACATCGACTTTTCATCCCTTAAAAATGCCTTAATCGATATTGGAACAACTAATTTTTTCTATATTTGCCCTTCTTAAAATTTGCACCGAATATCAGAATCGTGACAACATTGGATTGGTTGGTTGTTTTCAGATTATCTGGCGCCGTCAGCAACACGAGGGCTATAATGATCCGAAACATTCGTCATTAGACAAGCCAACATACATTTACAAACACCCATGCCAACACGGGACTCGAACCCGCAACCTCGCGGTCTAGAAGCTAGCACGCTAACCACTATACCGTTTGGTCGGCTACAACGTTTGAAGTGGGTCCTTTGGATATCACTCGTTTGGAACGTTTAACCCCTTTTCGACCCTTTAAAGTTGGTTAATCGAGATCGGAATAACTTACTTCTTCTATGTTTACAATTGTTGCTATTTGTATTAATTTTTAAAATTGTGACCATGTGAAGTGGGACATTCGAATATCCCTTGTTTGGAACGTTAAACCCCTTTTCGACCCTTTAAAGTTGGTTAATTGAGATCGGAATAACTTACTTCTTCTATGTTTACAATTGTTGCTATTTGTACTAATTTTTAAAATTGTGACCATGTGAAGTGGGACATTCGAATATCCCTTGTTTGGAACGTTTAACCCTTTTTCCACCCTTTAAAGTTGGTTAATCGAGATCGGAATAGCTTACTTCTTCAATGTTTACAATTGTTGACATTTGTAACAATTTTCAGAGTTGCGATCATATGGGAAGTGCGACACTCGAATATCCCTCATTTGGAACGATTGCAGATTGGTGATGGCACAAGTACCTACCATTAAGGTTTTCGTCAAAATTTGTACATGCGCATAAGGTAGCTGCCATTAAAAAAATAATGTTTTTCAGTAATTGCTAAAAAACGGCTCTAACTTTTTCTTTTTTTTTTCTCGATTTTTTTTTTCCTTTCCAAAATCGCTGTGGCAATACCTCTTAAGGTGTTCTAAACATCAACCTCTCCGAAATTCCCGTAAGAATGCTATAATGGCGTAACAAGTTGAAAAACGATTGCCTTTAACACTGAGTTCTCTTTCCTTGAGCATACCTCATCAACCATCGTTTTTCTTCTCTCCTCAGTTTCACTTACAAGAAAGGATAATTTAAGAATTATCGAAAAGTATATCGCCAAAATCATCCTTTTTTTTTTTTTTTTTTTAAAGACTCCTTACAAAAATTATCACAAAAATTATCTCCCAAGTGGCGATTTTTGCTAAATAAATGATGAAAATATAAAAATGGTAAATGACACAAATCATCGTCAGTATTATAGTGTAATTGAAAGCTGTGCGATGTTAAACACCCCTAGTTTCAGATGTCATTTTTCTTTAATCTCTTTAGGTGAATAAAATTTTATAATAAACTGTATAATTTCAATTTCTTTAAGATGATTTCCAAGTGCTCCAAGGATACAATTATTTATTTTCAAAAGAAAGTATCTCCAACATTTGGCAACTGCATCTACCTTTAATCTCAGTTTATAAAGCAGATTCGGTTGAAGTAAGATTTTTTATTCGCTTACTAGATTTTGTCTATAATTTCATTGGGTTCACAAATTTACCAAAAAAGACTGTCTTATGCTTAAAAGAAGAACTACTATCTCACAATTTTGGTGTTAAGCGGGGATAATGAAAACTTCTTTTCACAACGTTAATTCAAACAGGCGTCATTCATTAGTGACCTCGTTGTTATTCCTAATTTATCACTTCACACAATCAAGTCAAAATTAGGAAAGTACACGTTCTATGTACGGCACCACTTCGGCTAGAAAGTCTCTTCTTAATAGACCGTGAGGCGACTACATATTTAGATTCCCTCATTAAACATCGTTCCAAATTTTTTATAAAATGCTAAAAAATGCTGGAATGAATACACTGGTCTGGCCGGATCTGGTCATAACTTGCCAAAAAATTAACAACTTTTTTTTTTTTTTTTTTTTTTGTCTAGGAACTCACCACTCATTAATTTTCAATTAAAAAAGTTGCAGATAATTGTCTTTCCGGAAGCCAAAATATTTAATTTTTTAAAAGCGAGAAAAGTTGGTAATATGTAATACATTATCAGTGACGTAATATTTATCACCAAATTGGCCCACTTTTAACAGATGGAAGCATCTTTCGTCAGCAAATAAATATCGTCTGCACACTTCCAAACTGAAAATTAAAGAGCGGTTAATCACCGCATAAAAAAAAAGTAATGCTCATTGTTTGGTAAGTTATGAAATATTTGGATATTGGATTTAGTTCAACTCATTCAAAGACGATTGTACAATTTCGGCCATTTTTGCCCCTGCTGACCAGAGTATTCATAATCTACTAGCATTTCTTTACATTCTATAAAAAAATTCAGAATGATGTTAGATGGCGAACCTAAAATGGGTTAACGACGTATTGTCTGAGATGTGCGCTAACGGGGAGTCGAACTCGGGACTCCTAGTTCAGTAGACAGGCACGCTAACCACTAGATAAAAGAGAACTCTGGTGTCTAGGAGTTGTATCTGTTATTTGTACACGAGACATCGTGGCAAGCAAAGACGTATCCAAAGTAGGGAGTAAGGGTCATTTGTATATTTTCTCCAAACAAAGTTAAAAAAAAAATATTAGTGATATAAGTACTTTATTGTACATATTTCCTTCGTAAAATCTATGAATTATCTAATTACATTTTTATACGTATAGAACCAAAAATAGCAACTGAAGTTATTTTGCAATCAATTGAGCATAAACTATAAATAGTACAGGTCATGTAACACTTTGAAGACTATCTCGATAAAATTAGTATCGTTGTATAAAATTCAATCAAAATTGCAACGGCAAGTACTTCAAAATTTTACCTGAAAAGTCCTTCCATAGCAAGTGTATGGAAAGTTCACTGCAAAGTTAGCTGCAAATAAAAAAAAAATTAAAAACGTTAGATTAGAGCTATTTTATTCCTTGGCAAGTTTTCTCGTTAAATTTGTCAACTTGGTGACCTTTTCGTTACTTAAAAAAAATTCCAAATTGGCTTCTAAGTTGTGATATGCTGTCAGTCCTTATAACGGAAGATTCCAGTCATTAAATTAATGTATCCAAATTTTACATGATTTATATCTGGTACTGATGCGCCTCTATAAAACATGCGTAAAAGATAAAAGCGATCTTTTAGAGACAGTGACAAAATCCAACTTGTATTATTAATACTTTGTAGCGGAATAAATATATCCTCGTGTATCTCTAGCTGGATGAATATATCCTCTTGCCGCCACAACTAGATATCCTCGCGCTTTACCTTAGGAGTTGTGTTCTATAGATTTGAAGATAGCAGTTTTGAGTTTGGAGAATGGCGTAATAAAGTTGTTTCTTTAAACCGTTTCGTATTATTACAATCGTAAACACTAACCATTTACAAGTTTGTTATCTCATCAACATCACTGCTATAACTTCAAATTAGAATGCAATAAAAGCTTCTTTTTCGATATATTTTTAACACTCATAAAAAAAAAAAACTATGTTGTCTTCTATTAAAATCCTAGATTTGTTCTTGACTGAGTTGATATTAATTTAATTTTGAAAATAATATAAAAATAATTTTATTTCCAGAAAACAATCCATTCCACAATGAATTTCTAAAATTAGTAAACTAATATTTGGTCATGTTCCAGGACTACTCATAATTAACAGTAATTTTACTTGTCCTTCAGATGATCTTGAATCACAGTACAGAGCTGAAGAAGGCATGGTTTTACGAACTTCTTGACCCTTGGCTGGGAACAGGGCTCTTAACCAGGTAGAAATCCCGTTCTTTAACCAATAACAGAACATTCATACTTTTTGTTGATTTGGAGATTAAAAAGATCAGCAAAAATAAGTATTATCATTTTTACTTGGAAATGTCTTATGTGCAATCTATGCAAGGCATAGGAATTAAATCACTATCACTGATAGTGAGGATTTTTCTTTTCTTGAAAATTGCTTCTTTATTCTTCTTCTATTGGCTCGACAGCACTTTATGAGCCGAGGTCTTCTTAGGAATCTTTTTCCATTCTGATCTCTTCCTTGCCAAAATGTTCCGATTGTTGACTCTTTAATTATTCATTAAAATCAGGGCTGATTAAATTATTATGAATATTTTGTGACATATACTCATTATGACAAAGTTTTAACTTAGGTGAGTTGGTGACTGCATAAATAGGTGCTTAAGAATTTGATATTTCTTATTTCATTTCATACTTCACCAATATTACTTACAGGTATATTACAATACAATAGGAACATCTGTGAAAGGATGCAAAATTTTTGTTAGTAGGGAGTTGGGCCATCATTGCCCCGAATTACGGCTTGTATCCGCCGAGGAATGGACAAATAAAGGTCGTGCGCAACGTTTAAGGGAATTCGCAATAATTCCTCCTGCAAAACAGTCTCTTGTTCAGGTAATGTGCATGGAGGAGGAAAACGAGCACTGACTTAGCTCTCTAAAACCCCTCACAAAGGCTCAATTATATTGAGATCAGGGGAGTGAGGACTCCACATGAGATGTTTCATTTCGTCATTATGCTCATCTAACCATGTTTCACACACAGAGAGCCATGTGTACAAGGGCGTTGTCATCTTGGAATAGAGGACGTTCTCCAGGAAACAGAGTCTGATTCATAGTGTGTAAATGATCTACGATAATACTGCGATAATGCACGCCTTTGACAGTCCAACTCAGGACTTCGAGTGGTCCAAGCTGCACCAAGATATCGCTCCTCACACCATCACAGAGCCCCCTCCATACTTCACGGTAGGAACCAGAGAGTCAAAGTGAAATGCCTCTGCCGGTGTTAGCCAGACGAACACACGTCCAGTGATCTGAAATAATGTATATAATGATTCGTAAGACCAAGTTACCTGTTCCCATTGCATTTGTGTCCAGTTTTGGTGTAGTCTCGGCACCACTGTCGTCGCTTCATAGCATTCTGCAACGACACTAACGGTTTTGGGATGACTACTCTGCCATGAATGTTCGCAGGCAAACCCCGTTGAATAGTTTCTATGGATACGGGTTCTGGAGATGGTCTGTTCATCTTGGAGGTTATCTGCGGCTAGTCTAATATTTTAGGGTGACTATCCTCTTTAACACTCGCCTATTCCGGTCGGTGAACTTCGACTTTCACTCACTGTTTTGCTTTGCATGGGACATTTTTCAGCAGTTTTGTGTAGGCTGTCATAACCCTTGACACAGTGAGCCTTGAAACACCCATAAGGTTGGCTGTTCTAAACACGGACACTCCAGTGAGGCTAACTCCAATAATCATGCCACTTAGCGCTTCAAACAGTTAGGCCATAACGGCGTTTTGCTGGGAAAAAAATTTCTCATACAACTCTCACACCAGCAAAGCAGACCAAACGGTTTAGTGGTTAGCGTGCTAGCCACCAGACCGCGAGGTTGCGGGTTCGAGTCCCGTGTTAGGCATGGGTGTTTGTAAATGTATGTTGGCTTCTTGTCTAATGACGAATGTTTCGGCGCATTATAGCCCTCGTGTTGCTGACGGCGCCAGATAATCTGAATACAACCAACTCACACCAGCAAATGCTCGACTTATGCCTTCCCTTTCACCGGCACTATATTAGCGGACAAGATAAAGTGAGCTCACTGAGTTCTCTGTAGGAACCGGTTTCCCTATGGTTGTAAAGCATTGAGTGACCTCAAATCAGGTTGTCTTCTAGTATAGTTGGCAGACTGTTAAGACTCGTGGAAAAGCTGTATTCAACGGTTGAAGTATGACACATTTCGAAATGAGTGTTCCTATTATTTTGCCCTATACTTGAACGCTATATTTTTATATATTCATTAAAATCTCATTATGTCTTATAATGTTTTATATATTCTATAACTATTGCTGTTTTTGGTGGTTTAATTGTTGATTCTGATAATCAAATGTCTTTGACAACAAGCTAAGTAAATAAAAACAAATAAACTATCGTTGTTGTTATCACTCTCATCAGTGACCCACTTAACACATCAGTTTTTGAAAAGAAAACAGAAAATCAAGGAGAAAAATGGGAGATATAGCAAAATTAATATTACTGTCCTATTTATTACACATTGATATTACTGTCTTATTTTCTACACATTGATATTACCATCTCAATCTCTATATATATAAGGCAAAGCCCTCACTCACTGATTCACTCACTCACTCACTCACTGACTCACTCATCACTAATTCTCCCACTTCCCACATAGTCACAACTCTGAAAATCGGCACAAATATCAACAATGGTAAAAATAGAAAAAGTAAGCTATTCCGATCTCGATTAACCCACTTTAAGGGGTCGAAAAGGGGTTAAACGTTCCAAACGGGGGACATTCGAATATCCCACTTCCCACATAGTCACAACTCTGAAAATCGGCACAAATATCAACAATGGTAAAAATAGAAAAAGTAAACTATTTCGATCTCGATTAACACACTTTAAGGGGTCGAAAAGGGGTTAAACGTTCCAAACGGGGGACATTCGAAAATCCCACTTCCCACATAGTCACAACTCTGAAAATCGGCACAAATATCAACAATGGTAAAAATAGAAAAAGTAAACTATTCCGATCTCGATTAACCCACTTTAAGGGGTCGAAAAGGGGTTAAACGTTCCAAACGGGGGACATTCGAAAATCCTACTTCCCATATAGTCACAACTCTGAAAATCGGCAGAAATATCAACAATGGTAAACATAGAAAAAGTAAGCTATTCCGATCTCGATTAACCCACTTTAAGAGGTCAAAAAGGGGTTAAACGTTCCAAACGAGCGATATATTCGAATGTCCTACTTCTCATATTTTCACAATTCTGAAAACTGGTGTGAATATCAATAAAGACAAACGCAGAAAAAGTAAACTATTCCGATCTCCGGTGGATCAAGGGGTGGAAAAGGGGTTAAACGTTCCAAACGAGGAATATTCGAATGTACCACTTCCCATATGGTCACAACTCGGAAATTTGGTACAAATGTCAAAAAGGTTAAACATAGAAAAAGTAAGCTATTCTGTTCTCGATTAACAAACTTTAAGGGGTCGAAAAGGGGTTAAATGTTCCAAACGAGGGATATCCGAATGTTCCTCTTCCAATGTAGTCATTTTTCTGATATTTTTTTGCAAATGTTAAAAAAATAAATCATTCCAATAACGATTAACGAATTTTTAAGGGATGAAAAGACGACGCAACATTGAAACTATACGAGGATTAACTTAATGTCTAATTAACTTAATTCCAATACAGCTACTACTTTGAAATTTAGAACTAAGAGCAAACATAAACACAATAAACTATTCCAGTTTACAATTCACAATTATAAATTTCGTTTAAAATGTCAACAAAGGAAAGTTCCTATTTTGATAAATCAATTTGTCGGGATCGAAAAGGGAGCAAACGTCTGAAGTGTAGAATACATGAATGTCTTTTGATCGCTAAAATGCTAATGGTAAAATTTCGTAGCGCAGCACGGGTATTCAGCTAGTCATTAATATTACTGAGACATAATTGTTTGTTAACTTTTTTTTATTAACTAGTACTGTTTTTTTTCTTTTACTTGTACTCTTACTGCTGTTGTAAACTAGTACTATTATTGTTACAATTATAGTTTTCTCTACTATGTCTGTTGATGTTACTAATATAACGGTTCTTGTCATCACTACTCTTGCTCTTTCTAAATCGTTAATAATTATGTTGTTTTTCTTTCTATTGCAACTTATTTCATTATTCCTATGATTATTGCTATTATATATTTTATTAGGTTTTTTTTTTTTTTTTTTTTTTTTTTTTTTTTTTTTTTTAAATAAATTTATATTCCTTCCTTAATATTTAACATACTTCTATTCAGTGATTTATTTCCATTTTCTTTTACATCACTTATTCAAATCCAATTGCCATCTTATACTACATTTACAATCTTGGAAATACGATACTTAAAATGATTAACCATTACTTAGTCTTTTATTTTGTGTTTCGTACTTAAAGCCACGATGACAAGTGGAAGAGCAGGAGGAAGATGCTGACTCCAGCATTTCACTTCAACATCCTACAAGACTTCCTGCCAGTCATCAACAAGCAGTCCAAGATCCTGGTGGATATCCTCTCCAACCACACCAAAGACGAGTTTGTTGACATCGTTCCACTCGTCACTCGTTGCAGCTTAGACATCATAAGCGGTAAGTGGCTAGTTCCATATCTACAATCGTGTTCTTGGTTCTATTTTGTGTTGTCTGGCTATAGCTATTTGGCGACCAAATGGGAAAATATATATCGTGGTTTAGACATATATAAGTTCTTATGATACATGGTGGTAGGCGGCAATCTACCAGTAACAACGCATAGTAACAGGCACTCATAGTACCTAAAAGTGTAGCGGTGCAAATAGTGGCACAGCCATGGGAGCCACTTAGCAAAAGCTGGACAATGCCATCACTATGTGTAGATAAAGAATTCGTTGTTTTGTTACAGAATCCATACTGGGAAAAGAATTTCACTCTCAAACTCAGCCAACAAATCCATACATCAAGGCTATTACAGAGTAAATATACCATTCATTTTGGAAACTAAAGTGTCTGTGTCCTGAGAAATTAGTTCTCTTACAACTCTCATGATTTTACAATATTTTATGGATCAAAAATAAGGGGTCGTTCAAATATTACGTAAGCATGTTTTTGGTAATTTTTGACCCCCTCCCCCCCCCTTGTCAGCAAAAATAATTAAATCGCATACCCCCCCACCTCTATAATTACGTAAGCATACGGTAACCCCCCCCCACACACACACACACACACACATGCTCCTGATTTTTTTTTTTTTTTTTTTTTTTTTTTTTTTTTTTTTGTAACGTTAATAATCTAAAAAAAAGTTAGGATTCAATGCAAATAATGATCACACACAATTTATTTATCACAATTTTAATGGCACATAAATGTAATTTTCATAATCAATTAAGTCTATCTAGTCAGATGTTATCCAGGGTTGCTCTAGCCAGTTTTTAATGTCTGAAATTATAGGGTTTCTGACATCTGATGTTATTGCTTCATCACTTGTTTCGCACAAGGAATCTGGGCAAACTTCCTCTTCGCTTATCCACTCGGTATCTTCCATGCCTTCTACATAATTGATGACGCACATCAGTTCATTTGCTCGACAAGCAGCAATTCTCATAGGCCGACCTAGGTAGGCTCTCTGGCTATTTTCGCCATGAACAATTTTCTTATGACGAATTGTCGATTTTAGTGAAGCGTGATACAAACTACATTTCCCACAAGTCCTTGCAGACAATTGTGATTTGATGGACGGACAAAAATAGTCATATGGCATTTTTAAAAATCCCCCCAGAGGGACATGCAGGTTCAAGCTTAGCCGGAGACTTAATTCCAAGAATTCTCCTTCCTCACTTGTTATTAAATCGTGTGGTGTTTGGGCCATTTTGATAGGTGGAGGTATAAAGCGTTCCTTTAAAATGCGAAATAATCCACTACGAGCAGGAGAGCAACACTGCTTTTCTTCGCATTTTACAATTTGTAAAAAGTATTGACTCTCTTGCACGTGCTTCGAATACCAGTTCATATCACAGGTTTTTTTAGAAATAAAGGGATTATTAAATGCTTACATAAGCATCACTCATACCCCCTCCCCCCCCCCTTGTCAGCAAAAATAAGCAAATCGCTAACCCCCCCCCCCCCAGGTGCTTACGTAATACTTGAACGGCCCCTAAGATTAACTCTAAAATATCTGACAGAATTGTAAAGGGCGATAGAAGGCATCGAAATGTTTGGAATGTTTTTGTTATAAAATGTCCGTGGGGAAATAGCGCGTATACTAGCACGTAAGGATGATATGAACAAGTGATAAGTGAAAAAGTGAAAAGAAAAAAAAATTTAATTATTAAACATTTTACAGCTGCTCTAATGGGCTACCACCACCAATACTACAAGATTCCTAGCAGAGATACATTGATTGGCGTGTTAGCAAACACGCCAGGAATCTCACGCACATATCCAACAGAAAATGACAGTCTGGCCATTAGATCTTCATCAGACTTAATGGGACTTTCGTAGACCATGCATTTAATGTGTTCCTTGAAAACAATTGTTAAATTAATAGTAAGAAAGGAGAGTTCTGCGCCATGCGTTGTGCGATGTATGAGGGCGGAGCACTTTCAGCCTCGATCTAAACGTGCCCTCTAACACTTCACGCGTATTTCTCAAACACACTTTCTATAGTGAAATCTAATAATTTTGATACCCTCTATCTGCCTTTACATTTTTGACAGGTATTAACCACCCAGAAATTTTAGCATTCTTCTATATCTTCTAAGGTAAATTCTTAAATGAATCGCTAAGTGTAAAAAAGGGATCATGGTCATATGGTTTCAAATGCGACGTGATCCCCCTTTTTTTTTTTTAATTTAACGATTCAAAAAAAGTTACCATAAAGAAGTTACCACACCCTTAAATTTTTGCTGCAAATAGAATATTCATCCATATAACATCGCTTGTTCGATAGCGACAAGAAACTTGAATTTTTACTTCCAGATTGTCGGCCGCTATTCTTGAAAGAATGCAGAGCCCTTGGTTGTGGAATGATTTCCTTTTCAAAGTATCCCCTTTCGGCAAAAAGTTCATTCAAAACGTCAAGGCTATAGATGATTTTACAATGGAAGTAAGTCATAGCTTCATTTCTGTTTTGAATGCTGAAAAAGATATACACTCACACTGACCAAAATCATTACTTCTTATAAAAAGAATATCGGTAATATATCATAGCAACGATCACATTCTTTTTTTAGTTATCATACATCTGTCCTGCATTATACTATTGAAGTTGGAAAATGCCGCGTATGTAAAAAACTCCAGAAAAGCATTCATTGTCAATTCATCAAAACCTTTATTATGCATATTTTCAAATTAGCATAATTTCTAACCTTTTGCTTTATATCTTCAGGAACTATTGAAATATGTTTAATTTGATTCTTTAAAATAAGTTTATAATCATCAATGTCTGTTTTTACAATATGCAGCAAGTATTTAAATTGAAATATTTAGGAGATGTTGCTAAGTGCCATGCAAAAAAAGTTTCCGGACGCAATATGAAAATTAATTCTGACGTCTTCTACAACAGACTTGAAGTAAATTTTCAAAACAGAAGTGTACGCAAGTGTCATAAAGACATAATAGCAACATTTGTTTAATTTTGACTTATATCTTATTGTCTTAAAATGGAGTTCCTAAACATGGGTGCCCCCATGAATACTTGCAAGAGGGTGCAAGACTACACTTTTATCAAAATCATTAATTTTTTTAGATATGTTAATTAATAATTATAAATTATACTCTTTGAGAATAATTAAAATTCATGCTATATATTTTTGAAAGCTCAACCCTATTAAAGAGAAAAAGTACAAAATAGTAAAAATATTAAAGTATATATTTTTAACGATTTTTTTTTTTTTTTTTTTTTTTTTTTTTTTTTTATCATCCAACTAGATCTCACGGCATTCAAGATACAGTGTTTAAAATAGAGGAACTCGAAGATACAAAAATACAGAAGAGTAGCATTTTTTTTTTTTTTTTTTTTTTTTTTTTTCCCCTTCCAAGTTTCGGATACAATGAAAAAAAAAAAAATTCAAAATGAAACACGAAGTCAGTGTTGGAATATGTTCAATTGAATTCTAAAAATAGATTTCAAGATAGTATACCTGATGACTTAAAAAACAAAACATTTTCCTAGAAATTTGAAAACTACATAAGAAATGATTATACAATAAAAGGAATAAATACTTCTACTCATCAGCCTCTAATAATCATAGGCAACCATCGCCAGAAAATCGTCACGCAAGTAGCTATAAAAAACGACATAGGAAAGAAACAAGAGACTGAATTAATAGAAGGGGGGGGGGGGATGCTTATTGTAACATAAAAGTAATAAAGGCATATGTGCTTTTTTTTTTTTTATCTTGGAATTTACATCCTTTCCCTCATTTTTTTTTTTAAGTTTTCAAGAGCCACGGGGGTGCAAGTGCACCTCCTTGCACCCTCCTGGGGGGCGCCCATGTTAATAAATCTATTCGCTAGTCTGTGATTCAGTTATGAAATGATGGATTATCTATGAATAAAAATGCCGAAATCTTTAATGAATTGAAGTCCTGTACAATATATTATTGAAAGACACCGTGAGCTTCAAACATTGAAGTGACATCTCAAACGGTGAGAAATGTTATTAAAGAAGGACTTGTAGCCCGTGAAAAGCTTTATATAAGTACATGTATCAGAAAAAAGGGAATCGATTTTGGAGTGAGGAATTAAAATTAAATATCAAAGGGTCAGATAATTGAGTTATGGTCAGGAGAAAACGAAATTAACAAATGTTAACTTATAATTTATTTGGAACTGTCAAACACGGTGAAGGAGGCATTATGGTTTGAGGGTGTATGAGAGCAGCTGCTGCCGGTAATTTTAGTTAAGTTGAAAGAGTAAGCATATGTACCTTGAAATTCCAACGTAAAATGCCTTAACCAGCGCACATAAATTGTCAATTGGGATTTGTCTTCAATGTTTTTATCAAATCTTAAGATATGTACTACTTGAGGTGCACTTATTCGTGGATTATATTGAATCTTACAATAGGATATTTCTTTTATACAAGCGTTTTAGCTTTGAAGATCTTCCGGATCAAACTTTATCCTCAAAAGTTTGAAGCTGACGGTGTCTTTCAATAATATATTGTACTATAGATTTCAATATATTAAGGATTTCGACAATTTTTTTCATAGATAATCCACCATTTCATAACTGAATCCCCAACTCACGAATAGGTTTAGGAACTCCATTTTAAGACAATCAGCAACAAGCTAAAATTAAACAATTGCTGATATCATGCTTTCATGACACTTGCCTACACTTCAGTTTTGAAAATTTACTGCTAGTCTGTTGTGGAAAACGTCAGAATTAATTTTCGTATGGCGTACAAAAACTTTTTTTGCATGGCACTTAGCAACATCTCCTAAATATTTCAATTTAAATATTTCCTGCGATTTGTAAAAACAGACATTTATTATAAACTTATTTTAAAGAATCAAATTAATCATATTTCAGTATTTACTGAAGATATGAAGCAAAAGATTAGAAATTATGTTATTTTATTTGTAACTTTGGCTTCCGTACGGAGACTTTTTTTACCCACTGTATCGATGGAAAACATACTATTGCTTTCAGAGTCTTATGATGGACAGACGAAATGGCAGTTGTAACGATTTCTCAAACATCCTAAGCCAGACTCATAAGTTCACAGAATCACGGAGATTTGCAAAAGGAGTAGACTCGTCCTCTCAATAATTACTACGGCACAAAGTTTTTTGTCGATTATTTGGTGGGAGAATTTCATTTTATTTTTCTCATTCGAGAAACAAATGTTGAGAAGTTTCTCCTTCAAAAACCTCCTGGAATGCATTCAACACTTACACTCGGACTGCTTCCAAACCTTGAAGGCTGCTCCGGTGTGATTTATTCTTCTTATAACAATTGGACCATATAAAATCTAAAGCAAAAGGTACACAAAATAAAGTCATACCACGCAATTAGGTTGGTTGGTTGTATTCAGATTATCTGGCACCGTCAGCAACACGAGGGCTATAATGCGCCGAAACATTCGTCATTAGACAAGCCAACATACATTTACAAACACCCATGCCTAACACGGGACTCGAGTCCGCAACCTCGCGGTCTAGAAGCCAGCACGCTAACCACAATACCGTTTGGTCGGCCCCCACCTAGCAATTAGGACATTCTTTTCTGTAGCAAAAACAGCTCATAAAATCTGCAACTTAGTACTTACGTGTAATAGAGATAATCTTGCTATAAAACATAGAAATGTTGCAGTAGTTGGCAGCAAGGACTAATTTGTAAACGAAAAAGCGTTCTTATCCAAGATCCTGATTTGTACTTGAGAAGGAAATTTTGTTTTGTGTGATTCAACATTATGAAATTCTAAACAGTTTAACTTAATTCTTGAAACGTTTTTAATCTAGTTTAAAAATCTGTAAAATTTTTGCATCATATACATCAAGTAACTGCACCTAGATGTCAGTAAGATACAGCGGTGAAAATTGATTTATAAACTGAGAGAATTAAAAAAAAAAAAAAAAAAAAAAAAAAAAAACCATTTATTATTCATTCCAATTTATTCGCAATTTACATTTCCTTCATTTTTTGCAAAACAAATAATGTAGACATAAATAAACTTTTATGAATATAAAGTTACCATATAACTAAATATGTGCGGTGATGACATCACCACATATTTTAATTTCCAAACAATACATATATGGAAATTTATTTATGAACTCGTGGCTGTTTTGTAGTAATATAATGATATTAAACAATAATTTCCTAATGTCACAACAGACGAAGATAACTTTCAGATAACAAATCGATAAAACATCACTTCAGTCGAAAAAAATTGATCTTAACACAAATCAGTTTCAGACAGACACAAAGGGCAAGCGATCATTGTTGTCTGAAGTTATTGCTTATCAGAGTTGCGGAAAATATATTCCAGAAGAAAGTAAACTTATAAAAAGATAAATTGGTTCCATATACAATTATAAGAACAAAACTTATAGACTTGTAAGCTACTGATAGTTTAGGTATCTCATCAAACATCAATTTGAAATTTTTATAGAATGCAAAGACATGTTAGTAGATTATGAATATACTGGTCTACTGAGACAAAAATGGCCGAATAAGTTAAAAAATGAACTAAAAATTAGTTAAACTAAATCCGCTGGCCAAATAAGTGATAAGTGACAAATAATGATCATTCTTTTTTATTTAGTAATTCACCGCTCTTTAATTTTCAATTATGGTTGCAGACGATTATTGATCCTTGGCTTGGAAAACTTGCATCTTTTAAAAGAAAGCAAAATTTTCATCAATCGTTACATAATCAGTGACGTAAAATTTATTGCCAACTTGACTCACTTTTAACTAAAACAAATATAGAAAAATATAAGTAAAAAAGATAATCCACGTTTAGACGAGTTTAATAAAAGAAGGATTATCCAACGCGTTAAAAAGGAGGCATCAGATTTATGCAGACTTATCCCTTCTTGTTACTTATATCAAAGTTGGAAATTAAAAAGAACTTCGAAATTGTCGAAATGAAGTCTGCCTTGAAGTTAACTTTACATCACAAGGATATTAGGTTGCAATATTGTAATAAGTATAACGAAATGGGTGACCAAGTGGAAGAAAGCAATTTTTTTTCTGATGAAAATTCAATTCAATTATTAGACGGTTTTTGTTTTTGAAGAGACCTCTGGAAAGAAGCCAAAACAGAATCCAGAAGAAATTTTGGCGGTGGAAGTTTAATATTTAACAGCAATTTCTTATGATGGAAAAAGAGACTTTGTTTTTTACAAGGTCAACAGGACAATGGATTTGCAGAGGATGAAACACATTATTTAGCCCTTTGCACTCGAGGACTTTTTCGCGGGGAGGTACCAGGAACTGAGACATTTAGCTGCATTTTTACTTCGGTTCGCGGTTACGGATCCACTTCAGAGAATCTAAACACAGCCATTGACCTTTGCATCGAATATCCGCATCAAACCTATTGGTCCTATCCAGTTGCGGCATCCAATCACGTGGCGCCTGAAATACGTCGCTCGAACGTAAAGGGTTAACCACTTTACTTTATCTGATCATGACATACGTGGAACTGCGACTGATCGAGCGATGTACAGAAGATAATCTAAGCGGTTTTCATCCCCTAATTTTAAAGGACTTGATCTTTGCATGATCTTTTAGCATTACTTTCAATGCTGCCAGAAAGTTTCCAGGTCTAAAGCTTGAACTTTTTTTGGGGGGGAGGGGACAAGTTAATCCGAATTATCATATTCAAAGAGAATCATCAAAAAACACCTCGAACTAAGCAGCTTGAAATTGAAACATCTATTAGAATAATTTTCTCTGAGTTGTACTAATTGAAAACAAGCCTACTTTAACCCTTTGCACTCGAGGCCTCTTTCGCGAGGAGGGACCAACAACTCGATACATTTTAAGTTCGATTGGCGTTTGTAGACTTGCTTCATAGAAACTAAACACAGTCATTGACCTTGCATCAAATTTCTGCATCAAACCTAGGGGTCCTCTCGTGTTTCAGCATCCAATCGTGTGGCACCTGAGAGGCGTGGCTCGAGTGCAAAGGGTTAATAACCAACCGACAACAGCTATTATCAAATATAATTAACAATTTTAAAAAAAGGATATTGGCCTCAATTTCAAGTAGCGAAAAGAAATCTATGCAGGTGTTTCAGAATTGGAAATGTATGTCTACACTAACTAGTTTCATCCCTATCACATGATATGATTCTTACTGATCTACGCATATATCTGGTTGAACTACTACAGAAAATAAAGTTTATGCTAAAACTCTTTTAGTTAAAATGCACCCTTTCAATGATAGTAGCAAAAAAATGCAAATACAAATTTTAAGACCAACAACAGTCTCAAGTCCCAATAGGGTTGGTCGAGTAATAAAAATATATACACACGAATATATATAGAAATAAAGTTTGCATACAATAATTACAGGATTATGCAAACAATATGCAATAGTTACAGGATCATACATACAATATACAATAGTTACAGGATCATGCGTTCAATGTACCATAGTTACAGGATCATACATACAAAATACAATAGTTACAGGATTATACATACAATATACCATAGTTACATGATCATACGTTCAATATACAATAGTTACAGGATCATACATACAATATACAAAAGTTACAGGATTATACATACAATATACAATAGTTACAGGATCATACATACAATATACAATAGTTACAGGATCATACGTTCAATATACCATAGTTACAGAATTATACAGTTAGGGTGGGCCAAAAAAACTTTTTTTCGAAATCGGTTTTGGAAAAGAGCGGGAAAATTGCCTAATGGGTCCTTTAGAACACACATAAAATTTCGTCAACTTTGCTCAATATCTAGTCGCGCCTTTTTGCAATTGAAAGTGTAAAAAAAAAAGTTAAAAAACGCACTTTTAAGTCTTTTTTTTTTTTTTTTTTTTTTTTTTTGAAATTATTTCAAAAAACCGGCATTGGTATAGCAGGGAATAGTTGCCTAATGTGTCAGTTAGAACACACAAAATATTTCGTCCAATTTGCTCAATATTTTGCCACGCTCCTCTAGCTTTGAACAAAAATGTGCCTAAATATCGTAAAATCGTAACAGATTGGACGTTAGGGTGAACCAAAAAAATATTTTTTCGAAATCGGTCTTGGAATAGCGTGAAAAAGTTGCCTAATGGGTCAGTAAAAACACACAAGAAATTTCGTTAATTTTGTTCAATTTCTAGCCGCACCCCTCTGACATTGAAAATGTCCAAAAAATTCATTTTTAAGCCAGTTTTTAGAAATTTTTACACATTAAAAATCAAAAGTATATTTACTTGTATAATACTTATTCATATTTAGAAATCGAGAAATTAAATATTGTAAAGTAAAAAAAGAATAGGCCTAGTGCTTATAAGGTTTAGTCTTCAGAATAGTACTGTCCCTCATTATCAAATGTTGGAAGTTCTCTTCTTGCTTGAATCTTAGCCCGCATATGACCGTCTCTTGCAGCATCACTACAAACTTTCGTTGAAGCTTCAAGCTTAACACATCATCTTATGAGTTTAACAAATCTCTCAACTGCTTGTGTGTGGCATAGAAACTTTTCAAATAGTATTATAGGAACCTGTTCTTGCCACATAACCTGCAATTCTTCATCTTTTATATACATTGTAAGCGGTGGTTCTGTTATGGTGTACTTTGACCAGTCGATGAGATCAATGTAATCAACGGCATTAAAGTTAAGTTCAGGAGGTTTGAAGAAGCTCATGTCTTTAGGATTTCTTATTCCTGATTGTGGTAAAGGCACAGTGATAAATAGTTCGTATAGTGGATTTCGTAGTATTTTAAAACACCAGATATTATACCATCCAAATTTGCCATAAATTAAAGTCAAAGGAATGACAGCAGCTTGAACAAGAGTTAAATACAATTCATTTAATCAACAAATGGGTCACAGATTACAAATAATTCGGACTTACCCGGATAGTGGTCACAGCTACACGACCCAACATGGTCGGAAGTAGATCAAATTAAGTTTGATTTTACTAAGAAGCAGGACTATGTCCCTCAGTCTAAAGATAGTGTTGGAACTGAGAGAGCTGGGAGCGAAGTGGTTTAAAATCTGAAAAGTCAATTCTCCTCATTGCTTTTCAAAATTACTCTAAGGTCCAGCATTGGTGGCATCATCGAGAGGTGTGTCATATTCCCTCTATTGGTGATTTCCAAGAGTGAAGGTGGCACAAAAAACACGCCCTTGTTCTCTGGTTGGTAGGTCGGTAGGTCTTTTTTGTGACCGGAGAGAAGGACCCTAAATTCGTAAAAACCATCAGAAGTGTCCAAAAGGGGCGCCAATGTCCAGCTATGTCTGGCTTCCAAGACAACTGGATTTATTATCCATTCTTCTGAGGAGAGATGTTTCTTTTGATCAGTGAGACACCGAGTCTACTCGTAGTAGAATTGACACAAGAAGGGGAAGGGGGGGGGGGGGGAAGGAAAAGTCGTAAACTTTCGGAGTCCCTCCATGAATTTCTAGTGTGATGATACATAGCTTCATCACACTGATGTTCGGGATTCACCTCACTGCTGATTCGAGGATTAGTATCGAGAATCCATTAGCATTGCCCCTGGTATATTTTCCGAATGGGCAAAATATGCATTGTTTGAAATTACCTTTGTCTATAATTTTCTTGACATGGTCAGGCAACTGCCGTGAGAGTGCAATCGTCTTCCAGATATGTCGTGTTCTATGCAAACGATGACGACCATATGTGTTATTGTGGTATGATTTATTTTTTAATAAACTCGAATTAAGGCATTGCCGATAGAAATAATCTACACTCATGAATCAACAACACTAAAATCTCCAGTGGCCCGAGACCCGGCCGTTAAAGGCACCGAGCTTATGAGCGATAGATCGTGGAATCGGTCTTAGCTTAGCCGGATACTGGTGTGCACTATAATGGGAATGGTGCACATAAAATAGGCTATGGCCTCAATGTCCACTCGTTGGTGCTGTGAGATAGAAGATAGAGGTATGCTCAATAAAGTTTCGACCTTATAATCTTATCGTAGTTCAAAATTACGAGGTGTGTTTGACTGTAATAATCACTTTATAGTGGCAGAAACAGACAGCCGGAATCGTGCAAACTGAACATTAAAATGTTGGCGAATATATAGAAACAAAAATTCATTCACCTATCTGCCTATGTACTCAAATTACTTGTTTACGATTCACTTGAGCTTGTCTTGTGTACTTAGCTGATCTCGGAGAAAAAGAAGCAGAAATCGGAGAGTAAGCGGCAGAGTGTTGATGTGTCTGACTCAGACGGAGTCAGTCGGCGCAGGAAAAGAGCTCTGCTAGACCTTCTGCTTGACGAAATGTTCGAGAACGACTCAATCTCAGAGGAAGAAATCAGAGACGAGGTCAACACATTCACATTCGAGGTGAGTTCGAGACTGGAATAGTAATTTTAATGTCCTTTTTTATGTTTCTTCGTTACTGGTAGTATCCTACTCGACCAGTGACCATCTTGAAAATTTAGAATTATTAGTATCTCAACTTCCAAGTCACTTAAGATCACAATATTGATGAGTAGGTAAAAAATTCGCGGTCATTCAATGCAACATCATTTGTTAAATTAAAATATTAATGGTTTTATCTATTCGATTAAAGTATTTGCTTTTAACATTTGCATCCATATAATTCTGCGCAAATTCAACCAACTTTTCAGCAGAACTATCGAAGGCATAATGATGAAAATCTTTGGCAAAAAGATAACTCCAATAACGACTTTTAAAAATAATTTCTAAGAACCCCTACTTTCCTTTGAGAGTTTTCAAAGATGGCCACTATAAAATTAAAGATGGCTGACAGTCGAAGTGGATCCAATCAAAAATGAAAACCTCTGTACCTAAGTAGCACGTTACCACAAAATGGTGCTCTTGTTCGGTTAGGGCAGATTTGCCTCAAAATCGACCATAAGCAGCCCCGTTATATTCGAACAAAAATTAAATAATTCAGAGTTTTGCAGATTTTCCTAATAGGCGAATTTTTTTGTTAAGAGATAATTTTTTAAAAGTTAATACTGAAAATTTTCACTCGTTATTTCATTTATGCAAAAAATATTTCAAAATATTAGGAATGACTGGCACTAATTCTTAACGATGAAATGATATAACCCAGCATTGTTACCCATCATTGTCAAATGTATTATAAACCTTGTCAAATCTATTATAAAATGATTTAGAAAGGTGAAAAAATGCATGTCTGCTCGGTTTCAAATATCTTAAAGGAGAAAACCCTATAATTCAATTCAAGAACTCGCTTAATATTCCATAATTCCATCCCTCAGGCTCTTAAAACTCTTTATTTTAGTTTGGTCCGTTCAAATCTTGAATACTGCTCACTTATTTGGGACCCTTACTATAACAATAAAATTATAATTCTTGAAAGGGTTCAGACTAAATTTATGCGTTATCTTTATTATAAGTGTAACCATTATAATTCTCATGATCTCTCCTCTTCTTTCCTCCGCAATTTCTTCAGCATCCCCAGTTTAAAATCTAAACGTGAGCTTTCTTGTGTTTCTTTCTTTTACAAAGTCCTTAATAATTTTATTGATTGCATTGAGATTCATAATTCCATTAAATTTGCTGTACCGACCAATACTCGTAGCCAAAATTTATTTATTACTGTTTTAACCAAATATAACTACATTGACAACTTTTGTTTGTATAAATTTTATAGAATTTTTAATTTGATTTCTGATGATTTGGATATTTTTAATGTATATTTTTCTATGGTTCAAGGCTAAATGTCTGCTGGTTTTAAATGTGTAATCTTGTTTTGTTACTATTGTTTGCTTTTTTGTGTACTATTCCTTGTACACTTTAAATGGAATTTTTTTCTGTAGTGTGCTTTATAATAATAAATAAATAAATAAATAATTGCCTTAATACCTACCTGATTCTTTAATTGAGAATTTATTTGTTAACAATGCAACTGCTTTTAACCTGAAACTTATTTACATTGGAAGTATTGTTTAAGGAGTAGTCACCTTGCGATTTGTTTCTAAATATTATTCTATTGGCTATAATTTTGCTACCTTATGTCGCCAACGCTTACATGCCTCTACCTTCCTTTTTAAAGATGGAAGAGGTAACGACGTAATATCGAGCATTTTTAAAAATCAAGATTTCTAAACCATTTATTGGTAACATCCTATGGTAGCAATAGGTATGTTACTTTATTTTTGGAAACAAATACGTTATATCAAGAGAAAATGGTTGATATAATTATCTGTACTGGAGGAAAAGGTGCCTCCTCAGAGTAAAGTGAGATTTTTATAAACATTTTTACAATGTAACGTTTTACATTTGTAAGCATTCTACCTTTAGAATGCTTGTATAATACAACTGCCATAAAAAAAAATGTTACAACTGCCATAAAAAAAATTTAAAGTATCTTTAAAAGTCATAATTCAGGTACATTGTGAACCAAAAGTATTGGAATTTGTTTTTAGTAATCTTTAATTGATAGACTATTGAAGTTAGGACGATGCAGTTTTAACATAAATTCTTCAAGACAGTTCGGGCCAACCAAACGGTATAGTGGTTAGCGTACTAGCTTCTAGACCGCGAGGTTGCGGGTTCAAGTCCCATGTTAGTATTGGGTGTTTGTAAATGTATGTTGGCTTGTCTAATGATGAATGTTTCGGCGCATTATAGCCCTCGTGTTGCTGACGGTGCCAGATAACCTGAAAACAACCAACCAACTTCAAGACAGTTCGGGTTTCTTGCCCTCTAAAAATATTTAATTATGCTACCAACAGATGGAGTTTTAAATCAAAATTTTACCTACATTACATTGGTAATTACAGCGTCACTCTTTTTTACAAAAACACTATTTTTTTCCTCTGTGTGGGGGAAAAAAGACTTTTTCCTTAGTATGAAAACACCATGGTCGTTCAATTTGTTTCCCCAATGAATGATTTTTCCAATTATCTGTTACTTTTCGATCAGCCTGAACAATTTTGTTCCTCAATAAAACCATTATCAAAAATCCAAGTTTGGAAACACTTAACCAGATATATCGTAATTCTAGAGCTGCAGCCGTTGTAAGATTCTCTGTAACAATCCAAATTGTTTGGTCTTAGTTTACTTCAACTGAGTGTATAATAATATTTACTGTGTTCTAGGGTCACGACACGACATCCATGTCAATGAGCTGGGCCCTGTACCTGATCGGACTGCATCCGTGGGTCCAGGAGAGTGTCCATTCCGAGCTGGACTCCATCTTCGGCAGAGACGAGGACAGAGATGCAACAGTGGAGGACATCAGGGACATGAAGTACTTAGAAAACGTCATCAAAGTAAGAGATGTCTAAAACAATGAAAATAAATGCGAAATTTTTATCATATTGAAGTGTTTGCACAGCACTTGGTATCCAGAGTATAATCAAACGGTATACACAGTTATGAATTTGACTTATTGAATTTTCTTTTTGGCTAATGGCATACAGGCGTGAGAAGTATACCTCCATCTCACGAATGGTATAAAGCCAAAAAGCCAGGACACTCCCTATCTCTTCCTTGTGATAGGCACACCAATACCCGTCTGTCCCGACTTGCTAGTGGTCACCTTAAAGGCCTCACATATTCCGGGGGAAGCAAAAATTTTCCTCTTTGCCCTAAATGCTAAAAAGAACAGGCATCACCTCAGCACATTTTGGACTGCCTTGGACTGGACTGGGAGGACATTTATAACTGTCCACAACTAGTGTCAGACTTCATTAATGTCAATGGCTTCACTGATATTGTCTGACTTCGTCAGACAAAAGGGAGATTAGAAACAACAACAACAACAGGCGTGAGAAGTAGTGTAATACAGGGTGGTTAGTATTTATACTAAAACAGTTCATGTTTCAAACCTGTTCTAATCTATATATCTTCATAAAATTGGTTACCCATACTATTGAGATCATGAATTGGTTGGTCTTTTAGTACTCGCAGTCACTTGGCCACTACAAGGCCGGTAGCCATGGCCATTTGTGATGGGGCATCCAGTGGGAGAGCCATCGTTGCCCCTAACTTATACATCCATGTCTTGCCCCAGATTCGAACCGAGACCCACCAGCTTGGTAGTCTGATGCGCTAACCACTATATCCGAATGGACGATCCATTTCATATATATAAATCGAAAATAATTTTCATTTACTCAATACTAAAAGGAAAATTTAATTTCCAATAAATATTTTGTGCATATTATATTCATAATTTTTTCAACAGGTGCCTTAGACACTTTACAACTTCTAATTTTTAGAGTCTGGTTTCATTCCCCTGTGAATAACGGTTATCGAGATGTAGATATTTTTTAAATAGGGAATCATTTTGGGACTCCCTGTATGTCAGCATTTATTTCATCGTTTTTTATTAGATATTAAACAAAGTAATGTCAACAAAAAAAAATTAGTTTATACCCACTAATTATAACCTCGATGTCAAGTCGAGCATCGACTGCATTGTACTAAGAAACACGCTTTTATTTTTTGAAGGAGTCAATGAGAATCTATCCACCAGTGCCCGAGTTTGGAAGGAGAATTCGAAATGACATTGACTTTGGTGAGTATAAAAATACATTCAATTCATATTTTACTGTACAATCGTTGAATAATAAAAATAATCATAATTTTTTAATCAATGAATCCAATGACAAAGAAAACCAAGCGAAAAAGGGCTGTAATAAACCCTCTTGTTGCCTCTCCCACACTAAGTAGACTGTATTAGACAATACTTCCATAAGATCATTGGTTTTGGGTTAGGTTAGGTCCTCATTCAAATATCTCAAGACGTTTGTTCGTTGGACTTTACTTCTAGAAAGAAAGTTACCTTTTTTGAAGGGAAGACAATCTTCCACTAAAATATTTCTAGCAACATGTGTTTTGCGCCGCTTATAACGTAGAGCGACATGACTTCACGATGTTGTACATTACCGACTTTACAGTCATAAGATAATTTACAAGAATTGTTATCTGGAATTGAATCATAAAAAGTTGCATTTTACACCACAAAGGTAATAAATACTTCATTTCTTTTATGTAGCATCACGTGGTTCTTTATATCAAATTCGTCATACACAACCTTCGACGTACTTAAATTAAACAGAATGATCGCTCACAGATACCTAAAGCGCCATCTGGGGATAAAAATACTAATTACTTTCGCGATTGAAAAAAAAAATCGATTCTTTTCTAAGAGTTTCAGTGCAAACCACATCGTCCTACTCTTGGATATTCTTGAATTATCGATTTTTCAAATGTCCTGTTACTTTTGCATCACCATCTAAATGCATATTATGAAAACGTACAAAGTTCACTTAACAAATAATCAGTCACTTTTTTTAATTACTTGTTTGTACTCCATCAGAGGGTCGCATCGTGCCTGAGGGTTCCACATGTTTAGTAGATGCTTTCTTCCTCCATCGGGATCCAGATGTGTTTCCGAATCCGGAGCGGTTCGATCCGGATCGTTTCCTCCCGGAAAATAGCGCCGGACGGCATCCATTCGCCTACGTACCATTCTCAGCCGGACCCAGAAACTGTATAGGTAAGGTAATTTTTTAACTTCTTATATGATGATTAAATTCAAATACTTTTTAAAGATCGATTGTCAACCTTACAGAGACAAATTGATCAAATACTTCATTTTTTTACCAAGCAACTTTCATTACGATTTTTGATTTAAGATTAATTAATTTTGTATACGTTGTTATAAAAATACATGTTTTCAAGTTTGCCCAGATAGAGACAATAAATTTAATAAAAATACTCTAATCGATTAGTGAAATAATAATAATAAATAAAGTTTTAATTTTCCCCTTCAAATTTTAAAAAGTGCATTTGTTACCATAATTATGTTCTACAAAAATTGATTGCCCCATAAAGTGATTAAAACATTTTTCAACTAGGTAAATACCCATGCTTCACTACGAAATTTTAACATGTGCAATATTTTAGCTAGCTGTGAGGCCTCGCGTTGCCGAAACCTGTCATTCGTGTATAGGACCCAGTTTTTGGCGCTTCGCTCGCAGGAAGGTTCATTGCTACGCAAAATCGAGCTCGCCTCGTTCACTAAAAAGTTCATGGACACATAAACACAAGCTTATTTCACTCGTTAAAAGGTTCATAGCTATGCAAGCATAGGCTCGCTTCGCTCGCTGAAAGATTCATTGCTGCGTAAGCATAAGCTCGCTTCACTCACTAAAATCTAATTGCTACGTAAAGATTTAATATTGGAAGCGTCTCCCTTATCAAGAAAAAAAAATTCCTCGTTGATACAATAATACAACATCCCTTTAAGATTATTTTAACACGTGTTTGTGGAAAGCAAAATTAAATGCTAAAACTACTTATGTGGAAATTTTCAGAGATCTAGGCCTATTCAAAGTCGCTTTTTGTAAAAAAATTAAATGAAAAACAAATTAAAACTTTAACATTCTTTTTGTCAGTCTAATTAGAAGACCAAAACTACTTGTGTTGAAAATTTCAGAAATGTAGCCCAATCACAAATCGTTTTGTAAACTATTTGTTAATTAATTTTTAAAAAAAAAGTTTAATTTAATTCTGTTTTTCAAAAATCCAATTAGAAGGGCCACAACTATTTATGTTGAAAATTTCAAAGCTGTAGCCCTATTTGAAATCGTTTTGTAATACATATATTAATTAATTAAAAAAAAATTAATAACGAACTAAACAAAAAATTCTGTTTTTCTAAAGTTCAAGTAGAAGCCCAAATCTACTTATGTTGAAAATTTTAGAGCGGTAGCCCTATTAGAAATCATATTGTAAAATATTAATTAATTAAAAAAATTAATTTTAAAAAAAACGAAATAAAAATTTAAAATTCCGTTTTTCAAAAGTCCAATTAGAAGGCCTAAACTACTTATGTCGAAAATTTCAGAGCTGTAGCCCTATTAGTAGTCGTTTTGTAAAATGTTTATTAATTAATTAAAAAAATTAATTAAAAAAGAAATAAATAAAAATTTAAAATTATGTTTATTATGTATACCATTAGAAGGCCAAAACTACTTATGTTGAAAATTTCAGAGCTGTTGCCCTATTAGATATCGTTTTGTAAAATATTTATTAATTAATTAAAAAAAACTAATTAAAAAAGAACTAATTAAAATTTTAACATTCTATTTGTGATGTATAAAATTAGAAAGCCAAAACTACTTATGCTGAAAATTTCAGAGCTTTACTCCAATTTTATGTAGATTTCTATAGATCCACAGAGCCACAGACAGACAGACAAACACACAGATTGTTTTATTATTATAGTTGGTTTTTTTCAGATTATCTGGTGCCGTCAGCAACACGAGGGCTATAATGCGCCGAAACATTCGTCATTAGACAAGCCAACATACATTTACAAACACCCGCAACCTCGCGGTTCAGAAGCTAGCACGCTAACCACTATATCGTTTGGTCGGCGTTTTATTATTATAGATTTCAGAGCAATATTAAGACTTTTCCCATGTATACTATTGACCCTTTGCACTCGAGGCCTTTTTTGCGCGTAGCCACTAGCAATTCGAGACGTTTTGCAGCGATTTTGGTTCAGTTCGTGATTGCAGATCGGCTTCAAAGAAACTAAACATAAACAGGCCTTGCATCGAATTTCCGCATCAAACCTAATGGGGAGGGAGAGTCACCTCTCGAGTTGCTGCATCCAATCATGTGGTGAGTGAGAGTCACCTCTCGAGTTGCTGCATCCAATATGGGGTGAGTGAGAGTCACCTCTCGAGTTGCTGCATCCAATCATGTGGTGAGTGAGAGTCACCTCTCGAGTTGCTGCATCCAATCATGTGGTGAGTGAGAGTCACCTCTCGAGTTGCTGCATCCAATCATGTGGTGAGTGAGAGTCACCTCTCGAGTTGCTGCATCCAATCATGTGGTGAGTGAGAGTCACCTCTCGAGTTGCTGCATCCAATCATGTGGTGAGTGAGAGTCACCTCTCGAGTTGCTGCATCCAATCATGTGGTGAGTGAGAGTCACCCCTCGAGTTGCTGCATCCAATCATGTGGTGAGTGAGAGTCACCTCTCGAGTTGCTGCATCCAATATGGGGTGAGTGAGAGTCACCTCTCGAGTTGCTGCATCCAATATGGGGTGAGTGAGAGTCACCTCTCGAGTTGCTGCATCCAATCATGTGGTGAGTGAGAGTCACCTCTCGAGTTGCTGCATCCAATCATGTGGTGAGTGAGAGTCACCTCTCGAGTTGCTGCATCCAATCATGTGGTGAGTGAGAGTCACCTCTCGAGTTGCTGCATCCAATCATGTGGTGAGTGAGAGTCACCTCTCGAGTTGCTGCATCCAATCATGTGGTGAGTGAGAGTCACCCCTCGAGTTGCTGCATCCAATCATGTGGTGAGTGAGAGTCACCTCTCGAGTTGCTGCATCCAATCATGTGGTGAGTGAGAGTCACCTCTCGAGTTGCTGCATCCAATCATGGGGTGAGTGAGAGTCACCTCTCGAGTTGCTGCATCCAATATGGGGTGAGTGAGAGTCACCTCTCGAGTTGCTGCATCCAATCATGTGGTGAGTGAGAGTCACCTCTCGAGTTGCTGCATCCAATCATGTGGTGAGTGAGAGTCACCTCTCGAGTTGCTGCATCCAATCATGTGGTGAGTGAGAGTCACCTCTCGAGTTGCTGCATCCAATCATGTGGTGAGTGAGAGTCACCTCTCGAGTTGCTGCATCCAATCATGTGGTGAGTGAGAGTCACCCCTCGAGTTGCTGCATCCAATCATGTGGTGAGTGAGAGTCACCTCTCGAGTTGCTGCATCCAATCATGTGGTGAGTGAGAGTCACCTCTCGAGTTGCTGCATCCAATCATGTGGTGAGTGAGAGTCACCTCTCGAGTTGCTGCATCCAATATGGGGTGAGTGAGAGTCACCTCTCGAGTTGCTGCATCCAATCATGTGGTGAGTGAGAGTCACCTCTCGAGTTGCTGCATCCAATCATGTGGTGAGTGAGAGTCACCTCTCGAGTTGCTGCATCCAATCATGTGGTGAGTGAGAGTCACCTCTCGAGTTGCTGCATCCAATCATGTGGTGAGTGAGAGTCACCTCTCGAGTTGCTGCATCCAATCATGTGGTGAGTGAGAGTCACCTCTCGAGTTGCTGCATCCAATCATGTGGTGAGTGAGAGTCACCTCTCGAGTTGCTGCATCCAATCATGTGGTGAGTGAGAGTCACCCCTCGAGTTGCTGCATCCAATCATGTGGTGAGTGAGAGTCACCTCTCGAGTTGCTGCATCCAATCATGTGGTGAGTGAGAGTCACCTCTCGAGTTGCTGCATCCAATCATGTGGTGAGTGAGAGTCACCTCTCGAGTTGCTGCATCCAATCATGTGGTGAGTGAGAGTCACCCCTCGAGTTGCTGCATCCAATCATGTGGTGAGTGAGAGTCACCTCTCGAGTTGCTGCATCCAATCATGTGGTGAGTGAGAGTCACCCCTCGAGTTGCTGCATCCAATCATGTGGTGAGTGAGAGTCACCTCTCGAGTTGCTGCATCCAATCATGTGGTGAGTGAGAGTCACCTCTCGAGTTGCTGCATCCAATCATGTGGTGAGTGAGAGTCACCCCTCGAGTTGCTGCATCCAATCATGTGGTGAGTGAGAGTCACCCCTCGAGTTGCTGCATCCAATCATGTGGTGAGTGAGAGTCACCTCTCGAGTTGCTGCATCCAATCATGTGGTGAGTGAGAGTCACCTCTCGAGTGCAAAGGGTTAATACCTAATAAAAAAAATTAAATTTCATTAAGAGTCTATTTTTTAAATCCTGTATATTAACTTCGATTTTGATAATGCGCGTGGCAGGTAAACTGCGGTGAACTACTCACCCATTCCCAATCGAGCTGAAACTTGGCAGATAAACTTCTTGTATAGGAAAATGCATTCTATCAAGTTTTGTGACAGCCACTGAAATCCGCTTTTACACACACTTATTGCCACTTTGAAGGACTATTTAACCCACTTCCGGTCATTCAATCGAGCTGGCAATGCATATAAAGAACTTACATCAAAAACTTTGTGTTTAGGAGTTACTTTTTCAGGCCCTCAGGGTTACACATTTTGTGCCATTTGCAAAAGCGGCTGCTTCTATTTTCCACCAAGTCCATACGATTAGGAGCAGTCAGCTATTTTTCATTCTGCTTTGATTATAGTCGAATCTAGGTAATAAGATTTCAAAAGTACCTTGCAACACCATCAATCGGTAGATTCAATTGTAAAAAAGAAAAAAGCTAACCGTATTTTTTTTTTCTTATTTTATTAACTATTCCAGATTTAAATAGCCTTCCATTAATAATTAATAGTTTAAAAAACTAAAATACACGCTTTAATAGAAAAGTGAACTAAAAAATAGAAAATAATTTTAAATAAGTTTGAAATAAGAATAGAGTGATTAATAAGAAATATTTATTTTATCGTAAAAAAGCGTGGTTGCTTTTTAAGATACATTCATAATGGCTCTACTTTTACCAATATCTGTCATTAAATACTTACAACAATTGACATCAAGCACCCCACGCTTTTTTACGATAAAATAAATATTTCTTATTAATCACTCTATTCTTACTTCAAACTTATTTAAAATTATTTTCTACTTTTTAGTTTGTTTTTCTATTAAAGCGTGTTTTTTAGTTTTTTAAACTGTTAATTATTTTCTACTTTTTAGTTTGGTTTTCTATTAAAGCGTGTTTTTTAGTTTTTTTAAACTATTAATTATTTTTTCTGTAAACTATAATTTTTTTTAGTTAATTTTTTTAGTTCAGTGTGCAAAACTCTCCAGTTGTTCTTAGCAATAGTCGCATGCTAGTCTCAAATTTAAGTCATGTGTATGCCTTAGTACACGCCGCGCCGTATTGCTTGGCACAAAACACTACCGTGTCTCTGAATATGAAAAATCACTAATCCTGAAGATCCTGGTAAGGATAATGCGACTAAAAAAACACGCTTTGTATAACCGCCGTGCCCACGACAAATTTTTCAAATGTCTGCCTTATCAATTGTCGATGATAGGTTCTGTGATTACTGGGATTGTAACGTTTAACGGCACACCAGGGTTCGGTTCCGGGGAAGGTTGGTTGGTTGGAATTTAACGGCGTAAGGGCAACACGAGCTCATCCTTGGGATAAAGCGACAAACTTATTGAATTATTGTATTGTCATCGGTCTTTGACAAGTGTACAAAGTTTGAATCAAATCTGATCGCTCAAAGTAGGGCAAAATCGAGCCCAAAAGAGTCGGTTACAAACAAACATACAGGTGAAACTAATAAAAGCGTGTTAAAAATGGTAAACCATTAATAAACAACAAAATAAAACAAAACAATCAGTCTTTTTAATAATAATTGGCTTTGCGAAATCACTAGAATGAAATAACTAGAAACTTCACAAACAGTAAATATTGAACACAATGAAAGCTTTTCTTGTATTTGACTTTACCTGTCTGTAATTTTGCAAGAAAATAAATTTTTGATCTACATGACGCATCGTTTGTGTCTCCCTAGGCCAAAGGTTTGCTCTGATGGAGGAGAAGACCGTTCTGTCTTCTATCTTGCGGAGGTACCAGGTGCGGTCCCTGGACCCTAGGGACAGAATCCATCTCGTGGCCGAAGTCGTTTTGCGGCCACTCAATGGACTCAGAGTGCAAGTGCGACCCAGGGACCATAAATTCGACTCGAATGCACCTCCTGTCTACTACCGACCTTCATGAGAAGCGTTATCACATCTCTTAACACTTATTTCAGAAAACTGCACTGTCCAACGTCCTTCAAATGTTTTTGAATGAATATTATAATGTGACAAAATAACATGAATACCACTGAAAATAAAGCCGTAATTTTTATCGGCAGCAACCACTTTTAGCCTACACTCTGTTTCATTAGTACAGGCGAATCAAGATCAAAGTGGTTCAACTATAATACTAAAAGTTTGACTCGCACTTAACAAACATTTCCACGCTTATTAGACTAAGAGTCTACTGCAATTTAGGTACCCCATCGAACACCATTCTGAGTTTGTTATAGAACATGGAGATATATGTTAGTAGATTATGAATACACCTGGTCTGCAGGGGCAGAAATGGCCGAAACTGGTCAAAATTTCACTTTGAATTAGTTAAACTTAATCTGATTGCCAAATCTGCCATAACTTGACAAACAATGAGCATTTTTTTTTGTTCGGTAACCCACCATTCTTTAATTTTCAATGAGGAAGGATGCAGACGATTTCTCCTCGCTGGTGAAAAAAATTCCTATATATTTTAAAAGTGCACAAAATTGGCGATAAATATTACGCGCATACTTGGCTTAATTTCAAAAAATACAAGTACGACGTCGCAAAGATCTGAATCGTCTGCAATCTTCCTCATTGAAAATTAAAGAATGGTGGGTTAGCGAATAGAAAAGAATGCTCATTGTTTGACAAGTTATGACAGATTTGGCAGTCAGATTAAGTTCAACTTATTCAAAGTCAAATTTTAACCATTTCGGCCATTTTTTTACCTAAGCTTGCAGTCGTCTCTCGGATAAAATGAAGAAGATTGAACTATCTTGAGCCACCACTACAAATAGTGCAGTGTATAGCTTAAAACTGAGCTCTACAGTGCTTGTAAAGTGAAAGGATCCAGTCTAGAAACAGATGTTGTAAGTATTATATAAGAGCATTCTTCTTGAAGCCAAACATTGCAATGCCAAGCCTCCTAGTCTTCAAAAGGATCACGATAATTGAAATGCGACTGGATAGAACATCATTTACAAAAAACAGTAGAACTTTTATTTTTGGAATGAGCACTGTATCCATTTTTTTAAGAAATAAAAATTTACCCTCTGACAAGATTTGAACGTTTGGTGATAGTTTGGGAATATTTTCGAACATATATCACAGAGTTCGACAGCTTATCAACCTTTTCGTTACTAAACAACATAAAATCGAATAGATTTTTTTGTTACGAAATGTCTCTGTTACCGGCAAAGTTCGAAATGCCACCATTCTATTGAATGTCTAGGCATAGTGTACAATGCCTAATTTTATCGTTTTTGCCTAGTTTAGTCTGCCTAGTTAGTAATGCCTAATTTAGTCGTTTTTAGGCAAAGTATGAAATATGATAATTATTATATACCTTCCATAGGCATTTTATAAAATTACAAATGCTATTTAGGTTGGTTGGTTGGTTGTATTCAGATTATCTGGCGCCGTCAGCAACACGAGGGCTATAATGCGCAGAAGCATTCGTCATTAGACAAGCCAACATACATCTACAAACACCCATGCCTAACACGGGACTCGAACCCACAACCTCGTGGTCTAGAAGCTAGCACTCTAACCACTATAGCGTAAATGCTATTTAGGCAAAGTATGAAAACATTACTTTAATTTTATAGCGTTTGTGATGTTGAGCTTATAACTATATACCAATAAAAATTAAAACTTAGTTTATGAAATATGAGTTTTAAAACGCGGACACCTTACTTTTTAGAGGTTTGCAAGTACCAAGTAGCTAAAAAAAGAGATTTTGGGGGTGAGATGCCACAGACGACTGCTCGAAATAGGTAAGGTTTGGTTTTTTGGGGGTTTTTTTAATTGACCGTAATGCCAAAAAAAATAGGCTGTACTTCTTCCTTTTAGGGTGAGAAGCGTTGGCATATCTTACATTTTAAAGTTTTTAGCAAGTGATTAAAAATATAGTAGAAGGGGTAAAATATATTTATAGGCGCGCGTTAAAAGTCTTTTACCTTGCCACGGGATATTCGAATCGAATAGGAGATGTATTTCATACTTTACAGGTTTCTCATTTGGCATTGTATAGAATGCCTAGCAAAGTGTGAAATATGAATCGTTGCTGGCTAATTTTAGGCATTGTACGCAATGCCTAGGCATTCTATAGATTGCCGGATTTCGAACTTTGACGGTAACATCTCTGATCTTCACAAAATTTCGAATCTCAACTTCAAAAGCAACTCATAAGCATTCGTAAAATCATCATCATTGTAGTGTTCTTGAATTAAATACCCAAATCCATTTGGAAGTTATTCTATGAAATAGACCACAAGTAAAGATGCTGAAGTGTACATTTTTAGTTAAATGACTCTCACCACGCAACTTGTATTTTGTAGTTAAGATGCTGATTGATCATCTACAAAATACTTCTACGACCAAATGTTTTTATGGTAACGAGAGGTGGGCACTCTCAAAACCACTTTAATTTACCTAGTATCTTCGAACGAATCTTCTTCTAAAGAATTTAAGCAGATGTTCATCCAGGGGATCTACCAGGGGAAGGGATATAGCACCTCTAGAAATTTTTAAGTTGACTATTAAAATGCAAAAAATCAAAGGATTATTTTTGTTTAAAAAGGTAAATTTATTTTAAATGTTATGTAGAAAAAAATACCTGACGTAAGTAGAAAAAAATAGTTGTTATCTGTATTGCTAAATACATTCGGCATTAATAACAAAAAAGATTGTCATTATTTTTTTATTTTTTCTACTTAAAATTTCATAACCCTTCCCGAAAAAAAATCTCTGGCTACACCCTTAGGACTGCCGCGGCAAAATAAAAAAGCTGAAGTTGTTCAAAAATCGACTTTGTAAGAGCTGAGCCAAATTCGATTGTTGAATGTGCCATAAGTTGCCTTATAGTAAGCATTCTTTTTAATTTGGTAGTCCACCTCACTTAAGTTTTCTACGAAGAAGGTTGCAGACGATTCAGATTCTCTGGTGACAACTTTAAAGTGCTTATTTATGGACTGAGAGCTGACTTCAAAATTTAGGTACCTCATCGAATATCATTCTGAATTTTTTATGGAATGTAGACAAACGTTAGTAGATCTTGAATCCATTGTTCTGCCGCGGTAAAAATCAACTTTGAATGAGTTGAACTAAATCTGATTGCCAAATATGTCATAACTGGTCAAAAAATGCGCATCCTTTTTTGTCTGGTAACCCATCACTCTTTAATTTTCAATTAAGAAGGTTGGAGACGATTTCTCTTTCCTGGCGACAAGATCTTTCCTCTTTTAAAAATCATCCAAGTTAGGAATAAATATTACGTCATCAGTGACGTAATATTTATCGCTAACTTGGATTACTTCTAAAAGGTGGAAATATTTTTTGCCAGAGAATAAATATCGTCTGCATTCTTCGTCAATGAAAATTAAAGAGCAGTGGGTTACCATACAGAAAAGAATGCTCGCTATTTTGGCAAGTCATGACATATTTTTGTCAATCGAATTTAATTCAACGCATTCAAAGTCAATATTTGAATAGTTCCGGCCATTTTTAATCAGGCAGACCAGTGAATTTACTAACATGAATGATGTTCGAAGAGGTACCTATACTTGCAGTCTAATCTCGGACTATCTCGCAACTTTGAAAAATAAAACAAACTGGAGGAAGGTGGTGAAATTCACGTAGAATAGTGTAATAAGAGTTTTGAATAATTAATTTACCTATTACATACAATACCATAACTATTACTTAATATTGCACGCCCTTTTACATTTGATTCTGCACGCTCTAGCAAATGATCCTGCCAACGACCATGTTCTAGTAGTTGTTAAGAAGTATTTGAAATCACTTAAAATAAGTATTCCTACATTGAAATAATTTACCTGGGATTTCCGATCAGAGTATCAATTATCAAGGCAATTCTGTCACATTTATTAAAAGATATTTTTTATTTCAACTGCAGCCTTATTTAAACTGGAAGTGGCTGAAAAATGATAAGAATAACCTAAAAATTAACATTTGGAGAGATAGTTTTTTCTGCTCCATAGATCTGATGTTAAAATAGATGTATACATTTTTATCGTTTTGCGAAACAATATGGGAATTGCTGCTCAAGTGTTCATGCCTGAAAGGGATTCAATTTTAGTCTTGATGTTTAGAGTTTGCACAATTGATGCTGCCATCTATTGATTAAATATAGTAATATTTCAAGTAAAAAGCACATAATTATGTGATTCTATATTCTAAATATAAAAATAATTTTTGAAAATAACTGAGATATGTCGTTCTTATTTATTAAGATATTTATGATATCAATTAAATTCAGTACGATTTCATAAATTTTGGCAAGAAAAAAGTGAGAAACTGTAGTATTTGCATTATTTATAATACTTCATGTCAAGTCGCAGAATATTTTTATTTTAGTTGGATCATATTTTCTCGTACTATATAATTGTCCAAACCTATTATTCTTAAACAAGCTTTGTTTTATGATTATAAATTGGAGCAAAAAAAATTGTAAAGCAATCAACTTTTGACTCATAACTCTCTATACAAAACAAAAGCATAAAAAATGGGTCTTAAAACAACCTTTTAAAATATATGGGGTCCTGCGATACATGTAACGTTACATTTTTAGCGCTGAAGGTTGTATTATTAATAGTGTTCACTGTTCAACCCTATCTTTCCCCAACAGAAAACTAATTTGATTATTACTCTGGTTATAAAACAGACCAAAACATTTATTTTTTCTGCCATAGCACAACAGCAATACCAAATACAAGTTATATGAAAAATATCTCAAAGGCTGTTTCGAAGTTATAAATAACAATAATAACTTTACTCTAACGCAGCGTCCGCCAGCAGCACAGAAGAACAAAAATTAAACTTAATTATTTTGTTTGTTTGTTTGTTTGTTTGTTTGTTTGTTTGTTTGTTTGTTTGTTTGTTTGTTTGTTTGTTTGTTTGTTTGTTTGTTTGTTTGTTTGTTTGTTTGTTTGTTTGTTTGTTTGTTTGTTTGTTTGTTTGTTTGTTTGCTAATTATAATTTTTTTTAATTATTATTATTATTTTAATTTATTTATTTTTTTATTTATTTATTTATTTATTTATTTATTTATTTATTTATTTATTTATTTATTTATTTATTTATTTATTTACATAATTTAAGTTAACCCAAAATAGTATGTGTTTACTATCGAAAACAGCATTCTTGTGGCTGGTAGTGGCACATTGGCGGCTTCAAGGGGGGGGGGGGCATGGGGTCCATGCCCCCCCCCCCCCTTGAAGGGTTCCCTCTTCCTCCCTAGCCCTTTCGAATATCCCAAAATCCTTTGAGAATCTCCTGTTTAAAAAACTGTAAAAATACAGATTTTTAAGCACAATTTCATTAACGTAAATTTTTTCTTTACAGTACAAAGAATTATAGCCCCCCTCAGAAAAAACCCTGCCATACTCTTCTAAGCAACCATGGCACCGAGGGTTATTATTTTTCCACACGTGATGTCTGGTTGGTTGTATTCAGATTATATGGCGCCGTCAGTAACACGAGGGCTATAATGCGCTGAAACATTCGTCATTAGACAAGCCAATATACATTTACAAACACCCATGCCAACACGGGACTCGAACCCGCAATCTCGCGGTCTAGAAGCTAGCACGCTAACCACTATACCGTTTGGTCGGCCACGTGATGTCTGGACTAGTGTGTGCTGCGTTGAAAGGCATGATGGTGTTATTCAATTCCGCGAAGCTCTACCTTACATAATTGAAGCGCTTGATTCGATTTCAAACTGGTCGGACCTAACCACTTCCTCTAATGCATCTTCTCTTCTATGCTCAGATTGCAAAGTCCAGTTTGTTTCAGCTTTAGTACCATTAATTGATGTCTTGAAGAAAACTCTACCACTAAGCAAAAAACTTTAGGCTCCTGATCTCGATTTGCGAAAAGCTGCGTCCATTGTTGAAGATACAATTTCGGTTTTGCAGAAGAAGCGCCAAGACTGCGTGGAATCTTTTTCTATTCTATTCAATGAGGTTGAAGATATATGTTCGGAGCTTGAAATTGATGTGAATCTTTCACGCTTAGCCAGACGTTAAAAACACCGGGAGAACTACAATACTCAAATACCAGAAGAGTATTTTAGAATCTCGGTTTACATACCTTTATTGGTTAGTGTAATTGAAGACCTAATAGGAAGATTTCCAAAAGAAAATTTGGATTGTTTTGGCTTCGATTACTGATTCCAACCCCCGATATGGAAAAGCCAACAGAATCAGAAAGCAATGAGCTTCAAAACTTATTAAAGAAGTTCATACCAATTTTAAGACTGACACAAATGTGTGTTATTCTGATTGAAAGTGAGCTAGCACTATGGAGAGAGAAATAGAAAAAAGAAGAAAAGCTCCCCACTTCTGCCATAGATGCAATGAGAGCTTGTGACAAAGATGTATATCCTACTATTTACGCGTTACTTAAAATTTTGGCAACACTACCAGTTAGCGTTGCCTCTGCTGAAAGAAGTTTCTCTACCCTTCGACGCTTGAAAAAAGTGGCAAAGAGCTAGAATGGGGGAAGAAAGGTTAGCAGGACTTTGCTTGTTGCATACTCACAGAGAAATAAACACTGATGTGAGCTGTGTCATAGACAGATTTGCCAAAACAAAGCAGAGAAAATTGGATTTTGTTCTTTAGGCTTTCAAAGAATAAAGAAGTGTGATTGTAAAACAATTATTAACTATTTTTATTTTTTGTAATTTCTTTGTTTTACTTTTTTCTTATTTTTCAGGAGAACAATTCAAGCTTAAATTAACTTTTTTAATTCTGCATCAAATGAAAATTACTAATTTAGAAAATTCTACACTTATCATTGCAATCAAGCATTTAATCAGCAATTAGTTTATTACAATTAGGTTACATAGTGCATACATTTTACGACCTTAAAGTTTAAAATGGCCCCCCCTGAAAAATGAACCTAGGGCCGCCTTTGTAGTGGCACGTGGCCCGAAGAAATTATATAAAGAAACTGTCAGCAAAATAGTTTTCATCAAGAAATATAAATACGGGAACAACTTCATGAAGCTCATTTGGACGATTTATTAAGATCGGCTGAGTCAAATACTACAAAGGAAATCGACTCTATAATAAAAGAAATTTCTACTTTCTTTGTTTCGTAATTGATATCGACTAAAGCAAGATAATCTGGAGGTATGATTAAATATCTTCATGAAAAATTTGATCAACGTTATAACAAAAAATTCCCTCCTTTTTTTTTCTTTTTTTTTTTTTTACTTTGATTTTTTTTTAATAACAAACATTATTATTTTATAATTATTTGAAAAAAAAATTATCAAACTAATGTTGTAATTTTATTGAAATAACAAAAATTTTCAATAATTTTTCAGTTTTCAGAAATGCTTTATATTGTTGAATCTCTAGTAATTAAAATTAGATATTGGCCTTTTCGAGAAACTCCAATGTAAGTCATACGGCCTGTCTCTATAAGAGTTAATGGCGAACTCTGCTTTAGTGAATGTAAATATTGCAAAAAATATATTTATATATTTTTAAGTTCCCTCGTATGAATATAAACTCGATTTCTCAAACTGTGACATCAGGAGTAGCTTTCTTGCACCATTTACAAGTAGTGTGGTTAATGCTAAACTGATAAGAGGACTCCCACAGTAACATTAGGTCGCTTTTTCCTTGTCTGGAGTTTTGTCTCAACCTAACCCAATCTCTTACCTCTCTTTCTTTTAGGAATCTGTAAATATATTTAGTTTACTATTTTCCGTTAATAATTTATTATGAAATGTATTTATTTTTTCCTGTAAATAAAAAGCCCTGCATAACCTTTCGACTTCTCTATCAAATAAAATTCAAAGCTTGAATATAGGCGGTTATTAGATTACTCCTTGTCTCTGACACCTGCATCGTCACAAGATAATAACTTTAGGGGAAGCTCCTATAGAATCACCTATAGAACTTCGACAAACCTATACCGTTCCTCCCCACTCAATAAAAATTTCCGTAAAGACCAATGTTCCAATGTATATCCTGTTTTATTATCCTTCCATTTAGTCATGCAATCGTTCATAAAAACTATTCTTGTTATTTCATTCTATTCATTAAGCTAAGCAAAACTAATTTTGACTGACACTTAGTTATAGGTTCTTAATTATTTCGTTCCAGTGATAGTGGAAAAAGCAATGATTAGTATTTTTCAGTAAGACATTATATTGTTATATGCTATTTATTAATTTATTGCTTGACATTTGAAATTGTATATCTACTACCTAAAACTGCGATTGTTAAAAGTTGTTTAATTACATGTATATATTTGCTACTACAGTGCCACACTTGTTTACTGCCATGGTGAGTGGCAACTGGGAACGATAAAAAAAAATGGTCTCGAGAGAAAAAGAAAAACGGTTTTTTAGTAAGAGTTTTTTTCTGAGGAATTCGAAAATAATGGAAATGTCTTCTGTTCTTTCGTAACTTAAATTTGTTTTTTACTTTTCGATAATTTTCCATTATAAGTTTTACACATCAGAGACTGCTGGTAGCACTATTTCGTACTCTGACCTGACAGCGATTATTTGAAAGGTTTAAATAAAAGCTAATTAAAAAGTCCAAAAAAATAGTTTTCAATTTTCTTTCACTACCTTCTATTATCCTTGCCGATCTTTAAATTATTATTTTTATTTTAATACCTTCAGGGTGGTTTTTTTTTTTTTTTTTTGGAGCATGCGGTGACGAGGGGGCTGAAAAGCACCTTACTCTTCAATAATATCCTCAAAAACTACTTTTATAAGTTAAATTTATCAATAGATGGCACTACTATCGAATGTTTCCACATCAGTATCTTCTTTAAACGATTTGATTGATAGTGGCGACCCCAGGGGAGTACAGGTCAACATATCACAATCGAGACGTATACATCTCTATTATTTTAATATTACATTTAAGTGGAAAAAATTCATAATGACAGTGGCACTTTAGAAAAAAGACATGGCATAAAAGTGTTGGGTTGGGAGCGTTTCTTATTTTGATTACGGTACTGATTTTTTTTTTTTTTTTTTCAGAGTTTAAATTTTTTACGAAATGGTTTACTGAGTAATAAATGCAGACCAACTGTCCAACAATTTTTTAAACTCCCTTGTTTCAATGCTTGAAACGGTATTCTAACAATAGAAATGTTAAGTAATTATCAAATTGGATGAAATTTACGAGAGAAAAAGTAAGTAATATATAAATGAATTAAAAATTATTCATTTCAAAAATTAATCATAATAAACGCATAACTATTAATTAACATGTCACTTGAAAATAAAACTAAATGCTTTGAAAAATTAATTATTAAACATAACTTAAGCCACTTTGCAACCCCTCCCCCCCCCCCCCCCACACACACACATATAATTCCGAAGGCGCAAATGGAAAGGGGGGGGGGGAGGGTAAAGAATACGCACCGACCGAGCAAAACATACCAACTTCTCAAAAAAACAATCGCACGTTTTTTAACTCTTTAATAATCGTTTGCTTTTCGACACTTCTTGACTTGAATATTCTTTATATACAATTAGAAAAAAAAAATTTAAATATTTCTTCTCGATAAAATTTTCATTTGACTGTGTCACAAGAATAATAAAAAAAAAAAAAAATCGTTATATTCAACGAAATATTCCCTTTGTCAAAAAGCCATTTAACCTCGATTCAGACGAAAGGGAAATAAAACGCGTGTTTGCTTCCGGTTGAGTCATATCTCTTGCAGCTCATGCATATCTAAACGCACGCTCCGGCCATTTATTACATGTGTGTGCCTCAAACATCTATGTTATTTATTTTTCTTTAGAATTTGCATTGCTATTACAGTCTGCAAAAAACGCTTCAAACCGAAATAGAAACAAAAGATTTCCTATCGTCCTCTTTAGGAAATTGAATTCCATTCTTTTTCTAGTTGTTGGCTGCATTTGGATTTTACTTTGCCATTAGGAGTACTGTACTGTATCGAAAAAGCGTTACAATTTGTATCGTTAAGAATTCCAAAGGGAATGAATTCCGTGAAGTATTCCAAAAAATACGACTTAATCCGAAGACTCTCATACCAATGAGTTCATAAAACGACATGAGACTGATTATTTGTCACAATCGTCATCGTGTCTACTCATTTTTTAAAGAATGAATACGCGAACTCATTCCTGAGACTTTGCCTGCCTCCACGTCACGTGTTCTGCATTTTATTGTAGAGGAAGCAACGGCAGACGTTTTATTTCCCGTAATTTTACAATTAAACCATGGGAATAATAAGTTGAAAATTTATCGTTACTTATTATGACGAACGCCGTTTCTAATATATTTCACAACAATTGATTTATTATTTTTGTTATCCACTTTGATTTATGGAATAGAAGTACACGTGTTTGTGAAACCCAATCTTGTTGTGGATCATCGGTAGTATCTTAAAGAAGAACGCTTATTCTCACGACGAAATTTGTCACATGGATGCTTTTGTAACACAGGCTTTCAGCAATGCAATTCGCTCTTCTTTTTTTTTTTTCCTTTTTTTTTTTCTTCTTTTTTTTTTTTGACGAAAAATGAAAAAACACTGAGGTAAAAAAATTCCAATTCTGCGTGATACGTTTGAAATTCAGCTTGTATTCGTATACGAGGTTCCATATAATCCTAGTCTGTATAAAATTATACTTTCAGAATGATAGAAAAGGATTACGTTTGGTTTGTTTGTGCTCTCAACGACCTATTTTTGTGCACAATATGACAAATCAGGTCGAGACCTACAACTTAACTTGAATTCCGAACTACAAGGAACATCCCTGCCTAACCTAGGATTCGAACCCGCATATATATATATATATCTATATATAAGGCAAAGCCCTCACTCACTCACTCACTCACTCACTGACTCACTCATCACTAATTCTCCCACTTCCCACATAGTCACAACTCTGAAAATCGGCACAAATATCAACAATGGTAAAAATAGAAAAAGTAAGCTATTCCGATCTCGATTAACCCACTTTAAGGGGTCGAAAAGGGGTTAAACGTTCCAAACGGGGGACATTCGAAAATCCTACTTCCCACATAGTCACAACTCTGAAAATCGGCACAAATATCAACAATGGTAAAAATAGAAAAAGTAAGCTATTCCGATCTCGATTAACCCACTTTAAGGGGTCGAAAAGGGGTTAAACGTTCCAAACGGGGGACATTCGAAAATCCTACTTCCCACATAGTCACAACTCTGAAAATCGGCAAAAATATCAACAATGGTAAAAATAGAAAAAGTAAACTATTCCGATCTCGATTAACCCACTTTAAGGGGTCGAAAAGGGGTTAAACGTTCCAAACGGGGGACATTCGAAAATCCTACTTCCCACATAGTCACAACTCTGAAAATCGGCACAAATATCAACAATGGTAAAAATAGAAAAAGTAAGCTATTCCGATCTCGATTAACCCACTTTAAGGGGTCGAAAAGGGGTTAAACGTTCCAAACGGGGGACATTCGAAAATCCTACTTCCCACATAGTCACAACTCTGAAAATCGGCACAAATATCAACAATGGTAAAAATAGAAAAAGTAAGCTATTCCGATCTCGATTAACCCACTTTAAGGGGTCGAAAAGGGGTTAAACGTTCCAAACGGGGGACATTCGAAAATCCTACTTCCCACATAGTCACAACTCTGAAAATCGGCACAAATATCAACAATGGTAAAAATAGAAAAAGTAAGCTATTCCGATCTCGATTAACCCACTTTAAGGGGTCGAAAAGGGGTTAAACGTTCCAAACGGGGGACATTCGAAAATCCTACTTCCCACATAGTCACAACTCTGAAAATCGGCACAAATATCAACAATGGTAAAAATAGAAAAAGTAAGCTATTCCGATCTCGATTAACCCACTTTAAGGGGTCGAAAAGGGGTTAAACGTTCCAAACGGGGGACATTCGAAAATCCTACTTCCCACATAGTCACAACTCTGAAAATCAGCACAAATATCAACAATGGTAAAAATAGAAAAAGTAAACTATTCCGATCTCGATTAACCCACTTTAAGGGGTCGAAAAGGGGTTAAACGTTCCAAATGAGGAATATTCGAATGTCCTACTTCTCATTTCGTCACAACTCTAAAAATTGGTGAGACTATCAATAAAGACAAACGAAGAAAGAGTAAGTTATTCCGATCTCGATTAACCCACTTTAAGGGGTGGAACAGGGGTTAAACGTTCCAAACGAGTGATATTTGAATGTCCTACTTCCCCTTTCGTCACAACTCTGAAATCTGGTGCAAGTATCAACAAAAACAAACGTATAAAAAGTAAGCTATTCCGATCTCTATTTACCCACTCTAAGAGGTCAAAAAGGGGTTAAACGTTCCAAACGAGGGATATTCGAATGTACCACTTCCCATTTGGTCACAACTCTAAAAATTGGTACAAATGTCAACAATGGTAAACATAGAAAAAGTAAGCTATTCCGATCTCGATTAACCCACTTTAAGAGGTCAAAAAGGGGTTAAACGTTCCAAACGAGCGATATATTCGAATGCCCTACTTCTCATATTTTCACAATTCTGAAAACTGGTGTGAATATCAATAAAGACAAACGCAGAAAAAGTAAACTATTCCGATCTCGGGTGGATCAAGGGGTGGAAAAGGGTTAAACGTTCCAAACGAGGAATATTCGAATGTACCACTTTCCATATGGTCACAACTCGGAAATTTGGTACAAATGTCAAAAAAGGTTAAACATAGAAAAAGTAAGCTATTCTGTTCTCGATTAACCAACTTTAAGGGGTCGAAAAGGGGTTAAATGTTCCAAACGAGGGATATCCGAATGTTCCTCTTCCAATGTAGTCATTTTTCTGATATTTTTTTGCAAATGTTAAAAAATAAGTCATTCCAATATCGATTAACGAATTTTTAAGGGATGAAAAGACGACGCAACATTGAAACTATACGAGGATTAACTTAATGTCTAATTAACTTAATTCCAATACAGCTACTACTTTGAAATTTAGAACTAAGAGCAAACATAAACACAATAAACTATTCCAGATAACTATTCACAATTATAAATTTCGTTTAAAATGTCAACAAAGGAAAGTTCCTATTTTGATAAATCAATTTGTCGGGATCGAAATGGGAGCAAACGTCTGAAGTGTAGAATACATGAATGTCTTTTGATCGCTAAAATGCTAATGGTAAAATTTCGTAGCGCAGCACGGGTATTCAGCTAGTATATATATATATATATATATATATATATATATATATATATATATATATATATATATATATATATATATATATATATATATATATATATATTCGGGAGAGAATTTCCACTTACACTGTAGATTAAGCTCAGGTTATAATTGAAACTGATTAAATTCCGTTTGTTTCGTTGGGAACTATTAAAAAAATGCGATTTCTAATAACCATCTTATTGGCTGTCTTTAAAATACAAACCAAAATGTTTAAAAAGTGGAAGTAGTAGTTGAAACAGGATCAACTGCAACATTCCAGAAACATACTCTCAGACGATTTCTCTCCCTTCTCCTTCCAGTTAATGCGCATCAGCCGGTTCAATTTGAGAGATGGAAATGACAAAGTGTGTGTCAGGGACGGCCGAATCGATTTTTATTTTAGAAATGCATACAGAGAAGTTCGCCTCCTATTGATTAGTCCCGAATATTTCAATCGGGGAATTCGAAAAGTGTTCCAGGGGATTGGTTTGGAATCGTCGAGTGGTTTTCGAATGAAACTTCGGAATGCAAATTTCCGTGAGTTCGTCAGTTCCCCACTTCGAAACAATACACAACATTTGTTTGCAAAGTTTAATCTTCAGCTATGACTTATAAGCAGGGCCTAATTTATGCACAAGTTAGCGTTAAAGCTCCACATGGTCCATTAAAAAAAAATTAATTTTTGTATTTTTGATTATTTCAAACTGTTACAATAGGGTCTGAATCTTACAATCGAACGCAGTGTACATGCTGACATTCGAAAGTAGGTGTGTGGAACATCGTACAACTTTAAATTACACTATAATACTAGTCATTGCATTTACATTTGGCGTGGAATGGTGTTATTTACCATTTTCATATTTTTATTCGTTTAAATATAACTGGCAGGTTTGGCGATATTTTTGACGATAATTCTTACATGCGCCAGCTGGGGAAAAACGTCAAAATGGCGCATTTGGAAATGTAATCAAAATTATCCGTACATTATATTTTCATATTAGTGAAATAGAGTTGAAACAGTTGTTGGGCATTGAAGAGCGACGCCCAAGGAAAAAGAGCTCTGTGTTGAAGACATTCGTTTTTCAACTTTTTACACCTTTATCGCATTTCTACGGGAATTTCGGATGTGGACATGTTTAGAACACACCTTCTGAAGGCATGACCTCTGTGATTTTGATCAAAATCTTTAGATCCGTTTCAAGGCAATTGCTGAGAAACATAGATTTTTCAATGGCATGTACCTTACGCACATGCGCAATTTTGACGAAAACTTTAATGACAAGTCCCATGGCCACCACTAGGCTTGGGCGATGTTAACATTTCTGCATCGCGATATATCGGGAAGCAAACATCGCGATGTCACGATACATCACGATGTAAACTATATTTTTTTTTACAAAATACCATAATGCGCTATATAACCGAAAGTTATCTTACTTAGCTAATTTGTTATCATCCATGAAAGGAGAAGTGGGGGGAGAGAAGTACAAGTGCACTTCATGGCAGTGCACATGTTACTTTAGTTATTGGATATTCTTAATTATTAAATCAAAAACATACTTTATAATGAATATTGTATTACTTACTAGTACAATATAACTATAAAACAATAAAAATAAAATTAATGCATAACATTCAAAATTCTAATAATCTTTATTTTGAGCCAAAAAATCTGCATTTCCTCATTTTTAAGAAGCAAGTTGGATTGAGTAATTAATCTTATGGAAATAAACTTTATTCAAATTGTACAAACTGAAAAAAGTTATAAAACATTTATTTACTTACGAGTCAGAAGAGAAAATCCTTCAACGTAAACGGGGAAAAAATCGTTTATAAGTATTTAAGCAATCAAAGAGAAACAACTGTGATCAGTCCATGCGCTAGTTCATATTGACTTTGGCAGATATAACAAACCATCATAGTAATAAATAACCTGAGTATCTTAACTAGATAAGAACTAGACAGAAATTACCCCGCTGGAATACCGCTATCCCCTTAAGTTAATAAATAAAACAAAGTTCTCAAAGGGTAAAAAAGTTGAATAAAAAAATCCTGAAGTAATAAAAGATTTAAAAATACAAAAATGTTATATTTTATTTCTTTCAAGTTAGAGGGAAAAAAAAAAGAAAGAAAAAAAAAGTTTATGAAACTCTCAATTGAATTCCAAAAATAGAATATCAAAGTCTTATATCTGATGACAAATTACATAAAAATCAAAACGAGTTGAGGCAACAACAAAAAAAAAAAAAAAAAAAAAAATGTTCAAACAATAAAAGGAATACATCTTTCATCCAATCTCCAATATTAATAGAGTATTGGCGCCTGAAAACCACCATTACTCAGCTGTAAAAACGAAATAGGAAATATACGCGATACCTAAAATGAAAACATCGCACATACCGAAGGTGGATACGATTATCACGATGCGGATGAAGTATCACCCCAGCAAAAACAAATGGAAATCGTCTCAAACGGCGCGGTGTAACTGTTACACTACGTTTCTATACAGTCTTGGATACACCGCACATATGCAGGAAGGATTAACTGCGATGTGGTGAAGTATCGTATCACAAACGGCGCGGTGTCGACGGTTTCAATACGTTTCTATAGTATTTTAGAAACACGTACACGAAATCGTATTATCAACGGTTCTTCGTCCTTGAAGTGCTAGACAAGTATCGCATGTCAGAAATTATCGTGATGTATCGGTTTGGGGAATATAGTGAAACCGGTTTGACGATGTTGATTTCACACCGGTTTTTGACGATGTATCGATACATCGCCCAAGCCTAGCCACCACTGATCCATACACAAAATTTGGACATCGTAGGTCAATCTGTTCGAGAGTTATGCACACACACACACAAATACAGACACACAATATTTGTTTCTATATCACATCTTTTAATTCAGGGATTTCCAAAATGTGTAGGGGAAAAAAATCGAAAATCGATGTTTTTTGGGGGTCTTTTTTACCAATTGCAATACTTTTATTATCCTATATTAATATATGGGTAATTGAAAGTAAAAAATAATAAACATATAATTTAGTTTATTTAAACAACTGTTATGTGGTGAACCCCTTTTAGGGGATGTCAAAAGAAGAAGAAATACAAAATTTTGGCTAAAAAGCATGCAGTAGGACGACAAAATTATCATCTCCAGCCTGTCAGATCAAATACGCCCGACGGAAGGTTAATATCAAAAATGACAACTAGAAAAGTAAAATATTAAGATTTAATTGCAAAGAAAATAGATTTTTATTATATCGATTGCATAATTTGTTACCTAATATGTTCGAAATTCGAAAAAGAAATTTTTATTACGAAAGGTTCAATTCACATCTGTCCAGACGAAAATATAAATAGAGTCCAGTTTCTAAAAAATATAAAGCATTTGCTTTTGTACTTTTTACAAAAACTTTCATGTCTTATATAATAACGGGTTTATAATAACAGGTTATGTAATTTCCCATCAACATCGCTGAAACGCTTGAGGCTACTCCGATTGTTTTTATTATTTTTATAGCTCAGAACTGACATGCTATGTAAAGGATCAATCGGTAATTGACGAATCAAATCGATTTGCATTGCTTCAATTTATCTTCAAAGACAATGCTTCTGATGTCGCTGGACTACAGCGTGACGTAAGAGAATTGTGTTGTTTTTTCAGTGAGAAATTAAGTGTGTCTGATTTCGTATTTGATTTTAATTTTGATTACATGGTTTAAAACAGCAGGATTCCTATTTCCTGTTTAAATAGTAATTGAAGTTATGCACGACATTTTTCGGCTATGATCATCTCATCAACCAAAACTTGTGACAAATTTAAAAGTAATTTCCTGTTTTAAAATTGAATTTGTCAATAACAAATTCGTACCTCATTTTTTTCCTGTCAGACATTTCGAAAAGAAGTTGTTTTCGATTTCCTCACGCAAAATGTCCATTAAATTGTCCATCTCTCCACGGTGATTCAACTGTCAATACAAATCAGTTCGTATTGTGTATTTACTCCGTGCAATATTTGATATCTCGTTTTTTACTATAATTTTTATTCATGAATAGAGTTTATCATTCAAAAAACGGAAATGCATTTTTTTTTTTTTTTTTTTAAATATATTTTAAAATCATATCATCACACTGTGGTTCCCATACCCTATAAGTACAAACTGATCAATGAATTTAAAATTTGAATATTTATGAAACTGGTGATTATTATTCTGGCATGGTTATGAAAAATTCTAGAATGTAGCTTAGTTTACAAGAAACGATATAGAATGTGAAAAACAGTAAAATTTCCATTATTAAAAAAGATTGTCTTGGTTGACAGAAATATTTAACCAAAGGTCTGGGAAGATTCAACAAGGTTCTGGTTAAATATTTTTGCGTAATGATAGAAAAGTGGAATTATTATTATTATCACCATTATTCTTAACATTATTATAATAATTATCGTTATCATCACCATTAATTATTATTAATAATAATAAAATTAATATTATTGTTGGTTGGTTGGAGTTTTAGTGCACAAGAGCTGCACTAGTAAATTAATCAAGTAATTAAAAAAAAATTAAAAAACAAAACAATAGCAATAAAAAGTATAAATTGTCGAAATTCTATATCACACAATGAAAACCAATTTCCTTTAAAAATACATATATATTTTGATGAGGGGGTGAACTGAAAATCAATGATAATGATGGATGATTTGTATTAAAATGTCGAAGTCTGATGTTGTTAAAAGCAGGACAATCACTTAAAATGTGTAATACAGGAAAAATAACGGCACAGGAATTGCATGTGGGGGCATCTTCTGCCAGCAGAAGATGCACGTGGGTGAAACGAGTGTAGCCTATTATTATTATCATTATTATTATTATAATTAAAGTTATAGTTGTTGTTATTAATATTATCATTATTATTATTTTTGTTATTATTTTTAATATTATTCATATTATTATTATTGTTATTATTATTAATATTATTCATATTATTATTTATATTAATATTTATATTATTATTTATATTATTATTAATATTATTATTTATATCATTATTTATAGTATTATTTATATTATTATTATTATTTATATTATTATTTACATTATTATTGTTGTTATTATTAATATTATTCATATTATTATTCATATTATTATTTATATTAATATTTATATTATTATTTACATTACTATTTATATTATTAGTAATATTATTATTTATGTAATTATTTATAGTATTATTTACATTATTATTATTATTTATGTAATTATTTATAGTATTATTTACATTATTATTATTATTTATATTATTATTATTATTTATATTATTATTATTATTTATATTATTATTATTATTTATATTATTATTATTATTTATATTATTATTATTATTTATATTATTATTATTATTTATATTATTATTAATATTATTATTAATATTATTATTTATGTAATTATTTGCATTATTATTTACATTATTATTATTATTATTTACATTATTATTATTATTTATATTATTATTTACATTATTATTATTATTTATATTATTATTATTATTTATATTACTATTATTATTTCTTATATTATTATTATTATTTATATTATTATTATTTATTTTATTATTAATATTATTTTCATCAGCATCATCATTATTATTACTATCATTACTGTTATTTTGCAGTAAAATCCGTCAGAAAACGAGATTAACAGTCTTATGAATGGTTTTAGTTCCTCAATAAGTTCTTTTTGATAAGGAGTAGGTGTTCAGTTTCCAACTTTTAAACAGGTTTTTAGAACTCGGTTGTTTTGTCTTGGAAATCGTAAATCCATCCAAACTAACCTCTCCCCTTGTCATTTTCTGTCAATTCATTTTGCTTCATTTCTAAAAAAAATATACCAGCCCTACTTATACTTCAATTTTGAATACGTGTATTACCCAAACCATACTGAAGATTTCCCTAACAACGCTTGTAACCCACATTTACTCAAATACACAGATTTCTAATTCTGATTGGTAAATTTCTAATATGAATGTATAAGGAAATTAGATTAAGGATAAGAAAATTCTGTCATTCGTCAAAAGAATAATTTGAACATATGTAACATAGAACATTAATTCGGCCTTAGAATAATATTTTTTTTAATTAGCGGCGTTGCTAATGGCGTCGACGGATCAGAAACATAAGGGTATGTACTCAACTACTTTAGAAGTTCGTAGTTTATTTCGAATTTTAACAAACTAAAACCTTTACCATATTTTTTTCTCAATATAACGATCTAAATAATATCTAACTTTTAGTTTAATTCATTTTTATTTCCATTGACGGAAAAAAAGCACCATCAAATTATGAATAATGTCGACGTATATGAATTTTCTTAAGCTTAATAAAAGGCAATAAATTAAAACTATACGACTGTAATCAATCGATTGAAAATTTGTCATTTGTTCCTTTACAATCGCTTAAGATTGATAGAAGTAGAAAAAATACACCTCCAAAATGCATTCTTCTAAAATTCATTCCCAACTCAAAACCGTTTTCATTAGTATTTTCTAAAATTTGCATTCACCGTTGGTTAACAAAGAGCATCAATTATCCTCGTTAAGTAAACCCTTGGAGCAGGCGCCGTCTGATCCCTACTTAAACATCTGCCATTATAACGAAAACTTCAATAAGTAAAAAAACAAATAAATAAAGCAAATATTACTAACACTAGTTGGATGAGTTTTTAAGGTGACCCCCACGCATGTACACGTTTTCGTTTGCATCTACTTTGAGCCTGGTTTCAGAGTAATCACGATTTGCAATTTGAAGTCGGGATTATTATTTTTTTTAATCGTGATTTCGCTTGCATTTTCGCATTCCATTTACAGGCGTTTAACTGCAAACATCAGTTGATTCCAATCGAAATTTCTAGGTTTATGCTCAACCAGTTGTCCTTGTAAAAGTCGAAAGTTGCCATTTCATTGTCTGAGATCTAACGGAGCTATTCTGCAATTATCGAGACTCGTAAAAGACGAGCAACTCGTAATGCCAATAAATAAAAATATAAAACAGTCGTAATGGCTGAAATTATCCTGTTTTCGAACTTCAATTTTTCATTGCTAGATTCAATGAGTTTTGAGAGTTTGAGGTTTTTATTAGATTTTTTTCAAGAAAAGAACTGTTTTATTTGGAAGTTTATTTTTAACTTTTTATAAAAGACAATGAAAACACTGCTTAATGAATTTCAAAATTCAAATTCTAGTACTCTACGTGTTATTAAAGTGTATATTGTATTCTTACAAGTTTTCAATGTGATACATATTTTTCAACATAGCTTACTCTTTAAAAACTTATGCAACAACTTCACATGTTTTCATCACAGCCAGTTAAATGACAGTAGGAAAAAATTTTCTTTGTACGAACTTGCAGGAAATTGAGCACTATTCAGTTATTTCCATGGAATAACTCAAAGGCGACATTTCGGGATTATGTTTGATATTGAAACTTTGACACTTCGGTATTTTGTTAGTTAAACCAAAAATTATTGTTAAATAAATTCTTAAAGAATTGAAAGATAGTTATTGAAATTATTACCAAAAATACCTAGTTTGGAAAAAAAAATATTTTTATATACATAATTAGTTTCATAATGTGTATACGTTACGAAATTATTTATGCACATAAATATTATAAAGTAGTTTATTTTCAAACAATATCTGGTATTGTGGTATCCAGGGGCGCACGGGCCATTAGGTTGTCTGATGCAATCACCAGGCCAGTCAATGACTGGAAAAAAAATGGTTTGAAAATGAAAAATGTTTTTTAGTTTATCAATTTGTTTTTCAATATAAGTAACTCACTTTCTTAACATTTTTTTAAAAAGTACAATGCATTCAAATGTCGATCACTCCCACATATAACTATTAACTATTATTGAACTATAACTTTAGTTGAGGTATATAGTTTGTACATTAAAAATTGCTTAAAATTTTCCATTATTTTAGCTTTATAGATTATATTGCATTTAGAAAATAATTGCACTACGATTTATATATTACTAATTTTCATTATTAATTTTCATTAAACAACAAGTTTAACAAGCAAATTTCTGACTAAATAAATCAATAGTTTATAAAAACCAAGTTCACTCATAGGAGGTGTATAAGTGATAAAAGGAACATTTTATTTAATTATACCAATTATTAAAGCAATTAAATTGTTAAAATTAAATAATAAATATATATATTTTTTTTTTATTATTATTATATTTAATTATTTAACTACATTTAGAAATTATTTTATCATTAGCAAAAATTACTAAAATTTGATTAATGATAATAGTATTTACAATTTGTCCTGTATAAACAAAATATTACCGGGCCGATTTTATGTCCCAGTACACCCCTGGCAGCATCAATACCACGCAATACTCATTTGTTGACTTAGGACAGTGACTGCGACAATGGGGCATAAATGAAGGAACAATCACCAAAAGTAAGGGTGCAAAGTAAAAATCACTAAACTCACCAAAAAGTAAATTTTTAAAACCACTATAACCACTGAACAACACACATTTATGACCATGAAATAATTTCTGCAACTGTTGAGCATTTCTTTCGTTTTTGAAAAACACTGGCACAAGGCGAAGTTTTAAAATTTTGCGTGTTTAGAGACGTTAGAAATCACTCGATTTTTTTTTTTGGGGGGGGGAGGACAAAACCAATATTTCAGTTTCAGTTTTCGATAGCATACAAGGTCAAATTCAGAATCTCCCTTTTTTTCATTCTGACAGTCATAATTCAAACAGAAGATTTTCCAATTTCCAGCAGCAATAGGTACTTCTGCAGAACCATTAACTCTCTTGTCCCCATTCCGGCCCAACCGCCCCAATCGGCTGAGTCCCATTCCGGCCGTGTCTCTCCACTCATAGCTCTTACACCTCTTTTTTGATTGGACCTTAGAGGTCCGATACCATTAGCGGCACACTACAATGCGACAGAGGACTCTCTTAACAGCGGGGGGGGGGTTTACGACTCTCGTCACAGCAAGGGATTAACAGGTGAAAGTCCGAAACACAAATACTTTGTACTATCAAAGAAAAGAAAACGCCTTGAGGATATACGAGTTGTCATTCTCTGCCTGGAAACCAGACAGTGAAGAGAGATAGATCACCCTTAGTTTTGCAGGGGTCTATTCCCTGTCTTTCTAATTACCCCACTTGGAGAGTTGAAAATGGTTTTTCTTCTTGGGCGGGAATCCGGTCCCTAAAGTATATTCCAGAAAACTGCAATGGGAACTAAAGAGTTAACGGTGAAATTCACAAACCTTTACAATGAGAAGATAACTGCTAACAGGGTTGGAGCTAGCAGTTTTGCCGCCTCAGGCAAAAAGATAAAATGCTGCCACTGTATAACAAAAATTAAAAGATATAACCTAAATCCTTCCCGCACTTAGTAGTAAAATAAAACGTGAGCGAAAAAATTGGTAATAAAAATGTTGGAAGTTTTGATTTGCCAAAAATACAAATTTCTTGATTTATGATTTTGGCACTAAATTGAAATTAAGATTGCTCAGGGGGGGGAAATAAAACCCAAATCTAGTATATAATTACAAAATGCATGTATTAAAAATCCTTGAAATATTTTGATATTTTATCTGTATTGCTCTGTATTTTTGGTTCGGTTTTGGATTTGGACTTTAATACATGAAAACTCTACTCGTCTTTCCAAAAGTGTTTTTATTAAACAAAAAAAAACGGTTCTGTATCCGAGGGAAGAAGTTCTGGGTTGAGACGATCGTTAATCATGTAGTTGGGGAGGATTTTTCGATACGCTCCATTTAACCTCATTAGAACCCTGGTCACGTTGAAATGCACTTTGTGTACGGTCCCTTTTCTGCGATCGCTCCAGGACTGTGCTTACTTTTCAATACAAAAAGAAAGGAGCTACTCGATTCTCTGCTTGACCGCACATAACATAGGACAAAGAGTAGCAATCTTAAAAGTTCGTCTTAGCTTTCTGTACTTATTTGTTCAGGGTTCGGACAAAGTTTTAGATTTTAAAAATAAGTTTCTTTACAAGGACCTTTCAATTAAAAAAGTTCAGCGGTCGGCAGTTCAACTCATTTGCCTCTTTGTTGGACTTCTTTACCTTTTTCAGAAAGACGAAGAATTGAAACATAACATATTTTACATGCTCTATCTCAATCCGTAAATTTCTGTGACTTTATATCTAATTAGCGAATGGAGGTTTTTTTTTTTTATTGTCTTATAGTGCTATAAGAGTTTGTGTCTCAATTTGGTTCTTGTAAGGATAACGTCAAAATAAGTGGAAAATTGAAGACGTAAGTTTTCAAAGTGATTGTAATGGTATCAGTTGTATGCATATCAAATAGCTATTCTTATCATATTTCAGATTTTGCAATTAAATCGCAACAAAATGGCCTAGAAAGTGTAACAGAAAAATTTGTAATAAGGGACTACGGCATATATGTGGTCCTTATTTTTTTAACTTTCAGATTTCCTTTTTCCTCACCCTCCAATTCTTTTCCCTTTGGCAATAAAAATATTATTGTAAGCAATTTTTTGAAAATTTAAAGAGATTAAGCTGTGCCGTAAGGAAAATGGAAGTTCGCATCACATAACTGCATTTTACTGTACAGCGCAGGGTGTTCCTTATTTTCCAACTTACAAATTTTGTATTCTTACCCCCATTTTTTACCTTTGACTATAAAAAATATTATTGTGGTCATTTTTGTAAATGAAAAGTGATTAATGTGTGCAGCAACGATCAACGTGTGGACGATCACTGCAAGCAGTACTACACATATTGTAAAATATGAGGCATTACTAAAAAAAAAAAAAAAAATACCGCTAAAAATCTGACATTTTTGTTGTTTAAATGTTAGATTTTGTTAGTTAAATTGTATCAATATTTTGCAACTTTTTTAAATTTAGGAAATAAAACTTTTAGAATATGTTCGTTCATTTTTGTCAATTCTGTTTTTATTTTTACAAACTTCAATATCAATTTAGCAGGGTTAATACTAATTTATCATAATAAAACTTGGTTCTCTACAAAAATAGGTCAAAAGAAAAAATATTCGGGGGTATGAAATTGAAGCCGAAGAAATTTAATATTTTTTTTTTTCAAACAATTTCAATTTTAGTAATCTTTTAACAACTTCAGGCTATTTGCGACACGGGTTAATATATTATTGAAATGAAATTTGGCACACTGTCAAGATAGACCAAAACGAAAGGAATGAAGGGGTGAGAGTTAAAATCAGATGAAATTTCGTTTTTGACGCCTTACATAGACCATCCTAATATATAGTTATAATTAGTCAATTAAAAGACACAATACTTAGTTATACTACATATCATTACGTACCTACTTTGATTCATCGTAAGATCTCAACGAGGGATTTCAAACTCGAACAGAAATTTATATTTTAAACAATTAATAATTTGCTTTAAAAATTGAAGTTATATATTTTCGATTAATTTGTTTTAAATGATAATTAAGACGGTAAAGGAAGTTTAATTTCACCAACAATAGAAGGTCACTTTTCTTTAATAGCACAATTTAATAAGTTAAATTCTTAACTGATAAGTTGTCTTTGTAAAAAAAAAGGCTCTTCCTTTAAGTATGTACAATGTACATATTAAACAGTATTTTTAAACTTCAAATATTGTGTTTATTGATGGACAACCCAACTACGGATACGGACGATGACGCTTCGTGTTTTTAAGACAACTGTATTTTAATGTTTCATAATGTGCAGTTTTGTTGAGTTTTAAAATTCGATTTATTTGACAGACAATTGAAAGAATTTCTTACAATATCTGTTCAGAACAAGTATCATTTTATAAAAAGTGTATGCTTTCTCTCAAATGATTTTTACCAAAATTGTCTTACAAAAATTAATTAGTAGACAGATAGTAGTGCGTTGATTGTCAGAGAGTTTTTCGGATTTTCTCCTTCTTGATGCGTAAATGCGCGACATTTTCCTCTTCAAAGACCAGGGGTGAAAACAGTCAAAATGTCAAAAAGAGGAAAACATTCATAGCTTTGTTTTCAACTACAAAAATAGTTGAATAAAAATATAATGGTGTACTAATGTGTGCACAGAACAATGGTGGAGTTAGATTTTTTTTTTTTATGGGCTACAGGTAAGTTTAGTTTGATAAAGGCCTATAAAGTCTAATTTAAAAAAAAAAAAAAACGTAGAACAAGCAGAACTTTTCAGAGTAAAAAAAAGTGGAAACCCCTGAAAGACACACCATTTCCAGACTGTGTACGATTCACGTTGTTTTGGCGCATCAATGTCCTAGTGTAGTTTTTGCGCTTGATAACGTCTAAATTTATTATTGGATTCTACATAGATGCCTTAAAAGAGATTAAATATTCTTAGCCGACACAACTTTGAATTTGTATTTTTTCCGATTTTAATTTTGTTAACGCTTTAATTCTATCAGTAAACACTTACATAAGCATTATATGGTAAAGAATACTCTAAAATAATATTAAAAGAAATCGACTCATGAGGCCCTCTAAAAGGGAGGTTTTTTTTCCGCAACGATTACCAAAATATTTATCAAAATCAATAAATTTATTTTGCTTTTCTCTGGAAAAAGCAATTTGATCTTATAAATATAATATATAAGAAGGGTGAAAAATAAAAATAAAGAAAGTTTATATTTTCCATAAGTTCAGCTACACAATTCAATATTTGATTTTCATTTTTAGTAATCCATAATTGATAAGGTTTAATTTTGAATCCATAATTGATTAGGATGTTAATAATCGCAGGAATTATTCTTTTGAATCTCTTAACTGCTGACTACGAAAGTTAAAATCTTTTTCTAATATAATCTTCCATTTTAACGTAATCAGAGTTTCCACGGTCATTGAAAGTTATTAAAAGAGCTTAATATTTTTGAACTTGTTTTCAAGGCCTTGAAAATGCTTAGAGGTGCTTAAAAGTCCTTATAAGTCCTTTATTTTTGCGTCTGTTGTGCCAACCGCAAATTTTATAATAGTACTACTCAGACTTGCTATCCCCGCGTGACCACCACTTGTCCGCACTGTTATCAGAATTCTGTGACATATTTTATTACGCATGCGCCAACTTGTAAATTTTCTGGTATAATATATTCTATTAAAAATTTATATATCGACATGATGCACGAAAACAAATTTTCAAAGGTCATTAAAAACATTATTTAGATCCATAAAAGTCATTGAAAAGCCAGTGATTTTCATTCTGTGATTTGAGTGTGAGCCCTGGTAATATCAAATCCAGTAACATTTTCAGCCTAAAGTTCTTTAATTTACGCAAACAGCTTGCTCTCTCTTTAACCCTTTCTTCTCCCTATCGGATTCAAAAGAAAAAGTAAACCAAAGAAAATTCCATTGTCCTATATGGTGTTTACCCTTTAACACCATTCGGGACCAGGGGGTATGGATATTTATTTTAAGATTAACGATTCCGTTTTCTCACCAGCGGTTATTTGAAGCGTGAATTTCCACAACAAAAGGATTTTAGATTTTTAGGTGTGTTGACTGGAGTAATGACTTGCACTTGACATTGAATTATGAAAGGTAAATACTATTGTAAGTTGTCCACTTTGGATCATTTATAAAATTGTCTCCCGAGAAAACCTGTGGAACAGTCCATTTCCAATTTTGACACATCACCTCGAGTAGAAGGTTTACCGAGCTGCGTAAGAACGTTGTGATAGATTTGCTTGTTAGACTTGACGAAGGCTAGCTGAAATCATTCTTCAAAACTCTGAAATTATATTCAAAGGCAATTGTTGTTTTAACTAGATCAAATATGAATTTATAGACAACCAGCTACAATTAGTGCCATTAGGGTGAATCATCTTGTAAATGCATATCCATCAAAAAACAATTTCTTTGCTGGTATAAGCAAGAAGGGAGATTTGGAAATTACCAGTTAAAGAACATAAACCTTCCTATTCCGCAAAAGATATTATTAAAAAATAAAATTTTCTAGGAAAAAAAGCATTTTGCGCTCTTTAAGTAAAAAGCGATTTTGCAACTAACACTTCACAAAAAATCGTTTTTGACAGTAAAAATAATATAACCCATAAAAACAAAGTTTTTAATATAAATCCTTTGTATACATAAGTCAATTTTTATATTCATTAACATAGCACCGTTTCTGCTGCCAGCGTGTGCTTGTTTAAAAAATTTAAATTTAGATGCTAACACCATCTCTATCAGCAAAATATGTGGCAAACTACTTTTCAAAATTTATTCATTCAAAATGAATGTGAATTTATGCACTCTCAGATAAAAGTATCTTTTATTTCTTCTGATCAAAACAATTTTATTATATATACTAAAATTATTTTGTCAACAGGAAAGAATTTCTTCAATGATTGGTTTAATGCTATTTCAATGCGATTGGATGACGGCAAGTTGGTTTATTAGCATTCCATAAAAATGATCTTTTAGTGACAGTGACAGCCTTCAAAATGGGACAGAATGCATTGTCACCGACATCGAATCTATCTGCTAAGTTTCAGCCCGATTTGATGATGTCAAAGAGTCTCACATAATTAGGCCTCCGAATATTTGCCTGCCATCGACAAACAAAACACATAAATATACACACAAAGTCGGAAGTTAATACAAGAAATTTAATAAATTAAAACTTCAAACTAAAGGAATGTACGTGTGATGAGAGGTTTGGAATGCAATTTTAACAAATACATGTTTAGAAATGTATGGATGTAATTGTTTAAAAGGTGCGTTGTATGTTAAACTCAAAATTCAAAAGTAACTGCACCCCTTTAAAAGAATTAACCGTTTTTTAAAAAGATTTTTCCGTATTAGAAATAACACTTTTGTAATATTTGAAATTATCTAGTAAATTACTTTTAAGATTGATTTATCAAAGACATTTAAATGATGTGTTGATAAATTATGCTCACTTCCAAAAGAATCGGAATCCAACACCATCAGCATCATTTGAAAGCAGCCATCTGAACTTACCTGGCTATTATTAACTCACCTTATATCTAAACTGTATTCATAGAATTTAAGTTTGAAACGATCAGAACTACTCAATCTCGTGAAATTATTCGAAATACGGCAAAATATGTTTCTGGCTTTGACATTAAGTTAAAATAGATCCGTTTTTAAATCCCTTATAATAACTTCGAATTTGTGTGTGAATGGTTGGCTGTGTATGTCGATGGCGGGCAAATCTGCGTATCATATCTTTACATAGAGTAATGAAAGTACAGTATTCGATTAATTTTTTTTTTTTTTTTTTTTGGATCACCCAGATTTAAAAAAAAAGTGGTATAGAAAAAGAAATGCCTGTCTGTGTGCACGTGGTCAGAATAACTCCCGAACAAATTGACCTACACTCTTCAAATTTGGTACATGGGATGGCGGTGGCCATGGGTCCTACCATTTAGGTTTTCGTCAAAATCGCTCATGCTCATAAGATTGAAATAATGAAAAATCATGAAAAAATCTCGTTCTTCAATAATTTCTAAAAAACAGCCCTAACTATTTTGATTAAAATCTCTCTGCTAATGTCTCTTACGTGTTCTAAACTTCCCCACCACCTAAATTCCCGTACAAATGCGATAAAAGCGTAAAAAGTTTTTTTAAAAGGGGGAAAAGATAAAAATAATCACGAATTACTTTAACACAGAGTTTTCTGCCCTTGAGCATCACCCACCAACGATTGATTTGTATCTGTTTCCCGCACAAGAAAGGACAATGTAATGTCTATCGAATATCTTCGCCAATTAGGTGGGTCTTTAAATAAGTGAAAATATGAAAATGGTAAATAACATCCCGTATCATATTTTAATGCAATGATCAGTATTATTTGGTGAATTTGAAAAATTGTGCGATGTTCCATACCCCTAGTTAAGGATTAAATTTTGAAAAGTAGTTTGCCGCATATTTTGCTTATAGAAATGTTCTGCGGAGGCCAATTTAACTCACTTGCAATAATCCAATCGATCTGAAACTTGGCAAATAGGATTTGATGCCGATGACATTTGTCACTAACAAATTTTGGGACTGTTATTCTCACTAAAAGATCGCTTTTACAATTACACATGCTTCTATAATCGATTCGGAATACTAATAAAATCCCATTTTAACCGATCATTTGTTGAAACTATTTCCTGGTGCCAAAATGTTTTAATCAAAATATATATAATATATGGGTTTTCATTAATTTACAACTGGTACCATTACAATCATTTTGAAAACTTACGTCTTCTTCAATTTGCCACTTATTATGCCGCTATTCTTACAAGAACCAAGCCGACCAAACGGTGTAGTGGTTAGCGTGCTAGCTTCTAGACCGCGAGGTTGCGGGTTCGAGTCCCGTGTTAGGCATGGGTGTCTGTAAATGTATGTTGGCTTGTCTAATGACGAATGTTTCGGCGCATTATAGCCCTCGTGTTGCTGACGGCGCCAGATAATCTGAAAACAACCAACCAACTTACAAGAACCAAATTGAGACAAAAACTCTTATAGCACTATAAGACAATACAACAAAAATCTCCATTCGCTGATTAGATATGAAGTAGAAGAATATATAATCTAAAACTTTGTCCGAGTCCTGAACGAATAATTTCAGAAAGCAAAGACTAACTTTAAACTTTTAACATTGCTATCATTGTTCCTTTGTTCTGTGCGTCAAGCAGAGAATCGCCCCGCGCCTTTTCTTTGGTATTGGAACACATTTCTGGAGCGATAGGAGGAAGAGGGGATGTATACAAAACGCGTCTCTACATGACCAGAGTTCTAATGAGGTTAAATGGAGCGTATCGAAGGCTCCTCCCCAACTACCTGATTAATGATCGTCTCATCCCAGAACTTCTTCGCTCGGATCGGACACCGATATTCACAAACCTTACACTGAGATGACAACTGCCAAACCTTACAAAGAAGAAGATAATTGCCTAAAATACCACACACTTGACAATCATACTTAAAATGGTTAAATAGCAACTAGGTGTAGAAAGGTGTCCCGTGTCAACCCAAACCTATATCTTCAGGAATGTCTTCATTCAGTACATCTTGTACAGTTCCGTGGAGCATGAACCCTCGTGAAAAGAATACTTGGAACAACCTGTGGTCTTTGGACTCCTGTTGCTTTTAGTTCCTGTGCCATCGCTTGCGATGATGACAAATGTTGCTTTAGTCTGACCCTGAACTGGAAAAGTGTTGAAATTCTGCTAGATTGCCTGGGAGGTCTTCGACTGTCCCCGAAACTGTAATTTTTGTGGTAATTGGTAATTCTTATCTTGCAATAAATGGTTCATACGTTGCTTTCAGGGCATTATTTCCCATAAGGCCTTAGGCCCCCAAATTGTGAGGACCCCCAAATTGCTTGTAAAAATCTTATGAAAATCCCTTCTTTGTCATAATGAGTTATTGCCTGAAATTGAATCTTTGCCTTAAAATGAATTATTGTTTAACTATCAATATTCTATTCAATGCACTTGATCAATGTCATACAATATGATAACATATTTTAATAATTCACCAATTATTAGAAATATTAATTTCTTGACATTAATTTAATGAAGACGGTAATTAAAAAATTTCATTAATATTTAAATTACACCAATGGGTGCTATGTTGACAAATGTGGGGGACCATTTGCTATGTCGTACCTATAGTAATCGGTTTTCTAAATCTGGCTCTGGTTGTGTTGTATTAACCGAAAAGACCATTCTGAAATGCTGAGATGCCGAGAAGTGTTTAAGAGTATTTATGCAGAGAAACAACATAGGCATTTAACATGTACACAATTATTCTGTCGTGAACAATATGGCAAGAGCATCGAAACTAGTTCGATTTCATTAACTTTTTTCTGCTTCCTATACACTTGACTCCTCTAATTACAAATCCATTTCCGCTCACATATAACGTGTTTTCAGAATACAGAAATAAAGTTTTGGAAATAGGGTAATGAAGTATTCCAAATCAGATGGTATGGTGAAGAATTGGTACTTGTATCGCATTTTTCAGAGATTTGGCATTACAAACCAGTAGACAGGCGCGTAGCTAGAGAGTGGGATAAGGGGATATATCGTCTCCCGAAATTATAAGGACTTTTTTAAAGCATACTCAATATGAATTTTACGGCTAGGTATTTTTATTATATTATTAGCCTCTTTGAGTTTAATTCAACAAGTGATACAGTTGAAAATCATCAGAAACGACGATGATTATGATAGGTAGCCTCGTGTCGATAGTCAGTCTACTTAGTGTAACCAGATTCCTCTTATTCAAAAGTAAAATCTGTTTCTGAAAGTTCTCGTTAATAATTTCCATTGCAACCCAACCCAAACTTTGATTTGAAACGACCGTCAGTTAACAGTATTATGACAGCAGAGTCTTTTAGTGGAGGAGTATAAAGTCTCCCCATTGTTTTTAATTGAAATAATACTTAATCATAAAATAGCTAATAGGTGTATCCGAATTTTTTATATAATAAATGTTTAGTATACACAACCATACATAAATTATTGCTTGTTATTTTAGTTTCAAAAATTTAGTTTTAATTTTAAAAATTTGCTTAAAATATCCCATTACTTTAATTTTATAGATTACATATTTTGTATTTAAAAAATAGATGCACTGAGATTTATATATTATTGCGTTTTGATTTTTTTTTTTTTTTATAGTTATTTTATAACTTTTAGATTAAATATATCAATGGTTTATGAAAACCAGGAGCACTCAAATCAGTAGTAAATAATATTGAGAGAGATCATTTTATTTAATTAAACTAATTTTTAAAACAATTCAATTAATAAAATTTATACGGAAAACTATTTAATTATTGAAATTGATTATTATTATAAATATTTAAATCATAAAATATACCAACCATTAAAATAATTTAATTATTAAAATTCATTATTAAATTAATTATTCGAAGCTTTTTATTATATACCTTAAAATTTTAATCAATATCAAGAAACACGTTAACTTTAAGCAAATTCATAGCGTCAGAGGCTATGATTGAATCTTTATGAATTTTTAGCTGAAAAGCTGAAATGTCCGGGCTCAAACAGCTGAGACTCTGCGACCCAGTCCAACCCGCTTCAAATTGATTATATTGATTACAAATTAAAAGTATACCCCCCCCCCCCCTTAACTCCTTATCTTCGATTTCACCATCTTAAATGCTATACGTGGGAATAAAATTGTGTTCCACGCAATCTGGATTAGTGGTATTAGCAATAGAAAAGAAGAAGAAAAAAAAATGAAATTCGTTAAGAAGATCTCAAATTCTTTCAACATTAGTTTCATCTGGGAAATGGATTGTTTTTGTTTAAAAAAAAAACTCTTACTTCACCTCTAAACAAGAGTGAAAGAGTGTTGTTGTTGTTGTTGCTAATCCTCACTGTCTGACGGAGTCAGACAAGATCCACGAGTACGTTGACTAAAAGGAAGTCGAAGACTAATAGGAGAGGATTGCTAAAGAGATCCTCCTTAGAGAGTCCCATACAATCCAAGAGGTGCTCAAGAGAGGCCTGATGATTTTGGCACTTGGTGCAGGTGTTGGTGAGGGGATGTGCAGCTTCAGTTAGTCCAAGGACCGGAGCACCAGTAGGTTGAAGTCTGTCTTGGTTCCTTCGCCTACTGATATTTAGCTGGGCATAATGGTAAAAGTAAAAGATTGTAACCTCCTCATTTTTTAATACGCTTTTATTAGCTTCAGACGTATGTTAGTATGTAACGGAATCTTTGAACATGATTTTGACCCCCTTCAAAACGTCGGATTAACTCGAAATTTGGCATACTTATTAAGGACCGATGACAATTCAATAATTCAATAAGTTTGTCGCTTTATCACAAGGATTAGCTCGTATTGCCCTTGCGCTGTTAAATTCCAAAAAACCAACCTTCTCAGGAATCGAACCTTGATGTGCCGTTTGAAAGATTTGTCGTTTGAACGACAGTTATACAAAGCGTGTTTTTTTTAGTCGCATTATCCTTACCAGGATCTTCAGGATTAGTGATTTTTCATATTCAGAGACACGGTAGTGTTTTGTGCCAAGTAATACGGTGTGTACTAAGGCATACACATGACTTAAATTTGAGACAAGCATGTGACTATTGGCAGAAACAACTGGAGAGTTTTGTACACTAACTAAAAAAAAAATTATAGTTTACAGAAAAAATAATTAATAGTTTAAAAACTAAAAAAACACGCTTTAATAGAAAACCAAACAAAAAATTAGAAAATAATTAGTAGTTTAAAAAACTAAAAAAATACGCTTTTATAGAAAAGTGAACTAAAAAGTAGAAAATAATTTTAAATAAGTTTGAAATAAGAATAGAGTGATTAACAAGAAATATTTATTTTATCGCAAAAAAGCGTGGGGTGCTTTTTAAGATATTTTCAACAATTGACATCAAGCACCCCACGCTTTTTTACGATAAAATAAATATTTCTTGTTAATCACTCTATTCTTATTTCAAACTTATTTAAAATTATTTTCTACTTTTTAGTTCACTTTTCTATAAAAGCGTATTTTTTTAGTTTTTTAAACTATTAATTATTAATGTTAACATATTGCGAGGAAAATCCAATAAAATAACTGTGAAGAAGAAAAATAACACTGCCATAAAGCGTAAAATAATATAACCCATAAAACCAAAAATTTTAATATAAATCCTTTATATACATTGCCAATTTTTATATGCAATTGCAACTTCTTGAGCTCAGGTCGAGTTTTCATAGTGTTTGACAACTAAGAACAGAAGATGCATTCCCAACTATTTACTAACTTCGTTTTTACCACCAAAACTGGATTGAATACATTGTTATCCACAGCTAGTCTATTTGCTAAGACTAAGCACGATTGGATCATGGAAAGTGTGTGATTAGCAGGGGAGTACTAGCCATAGGAATGTCCGGTGTAATCACCGGGCCGGACAATGTCTGTGAAAAATGGGCCGGTCAGAAAGATTTTATTTATTTATTTATTTATTTATTTATTTATTTATTTATTTATTTATTTATTTATTTATTTATTTATTTATTTATTTATTTATTTATTTATTTATTTATTTATTTATTTATTTATTTATTTATTTATTTATTTATTTATTTATTTATTTTTTTTTTTTTTTATTTTTTTTCAGTAACTTCCTAAACGTTTTTTTTTTAAGTCCAAATGAACTGAAATCCCAAACTAACCAATTATGTAATCGTACTAGATGAGAGGCCATAGGCGTAACTAGAGTTGTTGAATGGGGGGGGGGGGTTTCGAAAAATGCAGACCCGTTACACCAATGAAAGAAAAAAAGGTGAGTAGGGGGGGGGGGGGAGGAGAGAGTTAAAAAAAAATTATTTCATCTTATTGAAAAAGTTTTCAAATCATTATCCAAATCTATACGGGACAAGGGAAATTCCTTAAGAATACTATTTATTTAAAAAAAAAAAAGCAGGAATATCTGTTTTTAAACACATGGAAATTGAAAAGGGCTGATATAATTGTAAATATATGGATGCAATATTTTCGGAGAAACTTTTCGGGTGTAGGATCAATTTCAGTGGCGAGATCTCCTCGAACTATTTCAAACGTACACTGATTAAAATTAGCATTAAAGAAACTTCTATAAACATTTCAACACATTTTTCGAAATATCTGTGTCTCTTAATGTTTCTAATCAATTATTTTTTTACATAATGATACCAACACCGTCCGAATCTGTAAATCTGCGGTGAAAATTGTTATTTTTTCGTCTTCGTTCGATTCTTTCAACGATTCTTCCAACGTTATCAGGCAATTTTTTTTCAACTTGAACAGTAATTTCACCATATTTTTCATCTTTTGTAAAACAAAAACAGTGTCTCACTTTGAGTTTTGTGTTTGGTACCTGAACTCATTTTAATCACTTTCAACTATTCTTCTCTTAACATAAGGTAATGAAAGTATTGTTTTCGATCCAAAAAAAATTCGAATTTTTTGCATTTCACCATATTTTGGAATATCCAACTGAAAAAAAAAAAAAAAAAAATGGTGTAGAAAAATGTCTGCCGGTGTGTCTGTGTCTTCGTGGTCAGCACAACTCCCGAACGATTTGACCTAGGATGTTCAAATTTGGAATACAGGTTAGTGGGGGCCATAGAACCTGCCATTAAGGTTTACGTCAATATTGCGCATGCGCAAAGCATTAAAAAAAAATCGCATTCTTTAGCTGTCACTAAAAAGCGGCTCGAACGATTTTGATCAAAATCTTTATGATAATGCTTTTTGAAATGTTCTAAGCATTCTCATCTCCGAAATTCCCATAAAAATTTAACAAAGATGTAAAAAAATGAAAAACGAGTGTCTTCAACATAGAGTTGTTTTTTTCTCTGTTTCACTAACAAGAAAGGATATTGCAAAAATTTTCGTAAAGTACATATTCCCACATTCGCCATTATAGCGTGTTTTTTTTTTTATTATTATTTTTTTTTATAAATTTTATTTTGGCCCTTGTAAGAGTTATCTGTCAAATATCACCAAGGGCCATTATTTCAAATAAATGAAAATAGTAATAACACTATTTCACGTCAAATTTATATGTGCTGACCATTATTATAGTGTAATTGAAAGTTGTGCGATGTTCCACTCCCCTAGTTTACATTCAGTTATTGTTTAGTGTTTGGGTTTCTATACAGAGCAATGTCCACTCAAAACTTATGTTTCCCATAGTGGAAAGTCCATTTCTTCAGCCTCGGACGGGTTTAGCGGGTAGTTATCATCAAATGGTACATTAAATGGCAAATCTGCTCTTCGGGTGAAAAACCATGTATAGTCTTGCAGTTTGGTATAGCTTTTGATTACCTTAATAAAACACTGGTCACTGAATAATCTCAATAATAAAATTTAATGGATAATTTGAGTAATAATCAACAAAGAGTTGATTGGGGATAAAATGCAGTATATTTATTTAATTTTTTATCAACTTAATGGGTTGGGGGTTGAACCCCCAAAACTTTCCTCGTGACGCCTATGGTCTTTACATCAACGGTCGTTGACTAAAGTCAAGTCTATAGCACTTATGTTCCCGCTATAAAGACCCCATTTCTCCAACCTGTGTAGCGCGTATAGTTGTCTTCGAACAGCATACAGTTCGTAAGTTCAATATGATACATTAGTTGTATGAATGTCTTTCCCTTTGGTATAGCTTTTGATTACCTTAGCAAAACACTGAATAATTACTAGTAGGGAAATTTAATGGGTACTTTGAGTAATAACCAACAAAGAGTTGGTTGGGGAAAAAACGTAGTAAATTTGATTAATTTTTCTCAATCCAATGTGGGGGGGGGGGGGTCGAGCTACCCCCAAACCCCTCCCTCGTTACGCCTATGTGCGTAGCCCCTTGTATCGAGACCCGGCATTGTGATTGTGTATAAATCCCAAATGTTGACTTCGCGAACTAGGCTCGCTGTTTGAGAAAAGCAAAATAAGAAGGCTAAAACTACTTTTGTTTGAAATTTAGGAGTTTTATTGAAAGTTACTTTGCAAAGAAATTTTAAGAAATAAAACAAATAAAAAATGTAGGGATGTAGAACTTCGTACAACTTTAATTATACTTAATGATGGCCAGAGAATTCAAATTTGACTTGTATTAGTGTAACTTAAAGCTTTCGTTTTCTCTTTTCATTATTTTTTTTAAAAAAATGGTTAGTTAGGCGATATTTTTGGATATAATTATTACACACATTGGCAAGAAAAAGAAAAGAAAAAAAAAAAAAAAACACTGATAAAACGGCGAAACTGGTGATAAGTTTTTCGATAAATATCACATATTTCTTTTTTGTAGGTGAAACAGAGCAAAAACAGTCGTTGATTGGTGATGCTCAAGGCATTTCTAACAAAATTTCGGTGTTGGAGATATTTAGAGCAACCTAACAGATATTATCACATCGATTTTGGTCAAAATCATTACACCCGGTTTTTTTCGCAAATGTTGAAAAACATATTTTTCTATGACAGTTACTTTATGAGCATGTGCAATTTTGATGAAAACTTTAATGACAGGTCCCATTCTCCATAGCCAAGACAAACTCGCATAAAAAAGTTGAATATCGTAGGTCAATTCTTTCGCGAATTACCCTGGCCACAGACATTTCTTCTAGATTACTTTTCTGAACTCAGCATGCTCCAAAACGTTTAGAAATTCAAAAAAAAAAAAAAAATCGTATTTTTTTTACCATATGCATTAATTGTTTACTACCCTTTGTTTACAAGTAGGTAATTGAAAGTTATAATTAAAAATATATTGAAAATTTTAACATTCTGTTTGTCAAAAGCACAATTATATATATATATATATATATATATATATATATATATATATATATATATATATATATATATATATATATATATATATATATATATATATATATATATATATATATATATATATATATTGCCTTATATATAGTGGTTAGCGTGCTAGCTTCTAGACCACGAGGTTGCGGGTTCGAGTCCCGTGTTATGCATAGGTGTTTGTAAATGTATGTTGGCTTGTCTAATGACGAATGTTTCGGCGCATTATAGCCCTCGTGTTGCTGACGGCGCCAGATAATCTGAAAACAACCAATCAACTAATACATATATAGTTATATGCCTGAACATTATCTTGCATTTACAAGTATTTGTTTTAGTTTTGGTAAGAAACGATTAAAAAACTAGTAGAGACGGTGATTTTTTATGATTAAACTAATTAAAACAATTCAATTATTAAAACTAATTAATAAATACAAATATATTATTTATTGAAATTAATTAATAAATAAAAATATATAATTATTAAAATTACTTATTAATCATTGGAATTCTTTTATTGTTAACAATAATTATTAAAACTTGATTAATGATTATATATTGAAAAATTGGGCAGGCATAAATCTAAAATCACCGTGCTGTTTTTATGCCCCAGGACGCCCCTGGTCATTAACCCTCCAAAGATTTTGGCTCGTCAGCCTTAATAGGGTCAGGTTTCAGTCATTAAATATCACCAAATTGAACATGTTTGAATTAAGCTGGACCGTGAGTAAAAGTTGATAAGTGTGACGTAAGGCAAAAGAAACGTGTATAAAAATGATTTTTGTGTGACAGTCCCAAAACTTGACAGAAGGCATTGTCATCGAGAACGAGTGTATCAGACGAGTGTATCATCTAGTAGAGACGGTGATTTTTTATGATTAAACTAATTAAAACAATTCAATTATTAAAACTAATTAATAAATACAAATATATTATTTATTGAAATTAATTAATAAATAAAAATATATAATTATTAAAATTACTTATTAATCATTGGAATTCTTTTATTGTTAACAATAATTATTAAAACTTGATTAATGATTATATATTGAAAAATTGGGCAGGCATAAATCTAAAATCACCGTGCTGTTTTTATGCCCCAGGACGCCCCTGGTCATTAACCCTCCAAAGATTTTGGCTCGTCAGCCTTAATAGGGTCAGGTTTCAGTCATTAAATATCACCAAATTGAACATGTTTGAATTAAGCTGGACCGTGAGTAAAAGTTGATAAGTGTGACGTAAGGCAAAAGAAACGTGTATAAAAATGATTTTTGTGTGACAGTCCCAAAACTTGACAGAAGGCATTGTCATCGAGAACGAGTGTATCATCCAAGTTTCAAAGTTTCAGTTCGATTGGATGACGGGGAATAGGGTTATAGGTAATCTCAAGTGCCAATTGAAGCGTGTGCAAAAGTGGTATTTTAGTGACAATGACAACCCCCAAAACTTGATATAATGCAACATTATCGTTCACGAATCTATCTGTCAAATTTCAGCGCGATTGGATGGAGGCGAGTTGGTTTATTAGTATTCTGAAGATAGAAGCGTGAGTCACAGCGACCTTTTAGTGACAGTGACAGCTCCCAAAATTTGATAGAATACATTATCATCGACATTCAATCTATTTGCCAAATTTCAATCCGATTGGATTACGGCAAGTGTGTAAATTTCACCTCCGCAGATTTGCACGGCAGACATAACACAAACATACCCACTAGGGTGGTTCGGAAAAAATAATTTTTTATTTTTGAAACGCATGAGGTGAAAAAAAGTTGATACACATCTGGATAAGAAAAACCGTACAAAAAAAGTTGAAAAAAAATAATATCTTCCGATCTCGCATTTACCTCGAAGTTTGGAGAAAACACAAAAAATAACTTTTTTTCCTACATTTTTTTAAATTTCTAAACGTTATATATTTGAAAGGCAATTGTTTGCAATGTGTAGTGAAAGGGTAGTATAAAACTGGAAAACATTCTTCTATACATTTTTAAAACATATATCAATAATTAAAAATATTCAAAAAGAAATTTTTTTGTTAAAAAAGTGATTTTTCTATAAAATGGATACTAACGTTATTTTTTACATATTTTTGTTAAAATTGTTTTATTTACTTCAAGCATTCACTTCAAAGTCTAGAATAAATATAAAAAATACCCTTTTTCAATCAATTTGTAGAAGACACCAATTACTAAATTATCGAGGTACATTAGTTTGTATTGTGTGGAATAAAGTAGATATAACTTGGGACAAAAAATCAAATTAGTAATTATTCAATAATAATCGTTCGAACAGAACCATTGAAACATTGATAAAAACTGTGTTTTGGCGGGTTTCAATCTGGGTGGCCTTTCTCGTAGTGTCTTCTTTTCCTTTGAAGCTCATAAACTTACTTGGATCAAAACGCATCGTAACTTATTCATTGGATCATGACGCACGTGGCTGTGATTGGGACTGCCATGAATACTGGCTGGAATTAATTTGGCAGATCAAATTGCACGTTGGGAGAACACTACATTGGGATATATGCCTCCTGTATTCCATTGAACTACCATTCAGACGCCTATTTAAACACGTAGATAGTACTACAACAAGACAACATCTTTCAGTGAGATAAAAAAATTTAAGAACCTTGAAAAATGTTCCCTGGTTGACTTTTTAAGTGTTGAATGTTTAATTCCTCAAGTTAAGATGAAAGCACTGAACACAGATCAGCTATATCTTCTTGATATTATTACATTAAAAAAAAAGTTAATAAAAGTTAAAAGTTAAAAAAGTAACCTAAGAACATATATGTGCCAATTCGATTGTCTCTATACCTCCCTGAATATTTACTGGAAGTTTTAAACTCAGTTATTGAACGAAATGCTTCCTTCCCTCACCCAAACAATTTGACTTCGGTAATGATTTTGTACGCAAACAGAGATGCAAGAGAACTGAGGCGTCGGGTTCTGAAATCTCGAGACCTTTCCACGAGAAAGAATATCAGGCATTTTCAAGACAACTAAACTTAACTTTATTGCCGCTGATTATGTGGATATAATTAATTGTAATGCTTGTAATAGGACCCCTCCTTTGTAAAGAGTAACAAACGAACATTAGTTAGTAAAGACTGGCGCATCCGAGGTAGCACAGCTGTATTGGAGGAAACAGAGGAAGACTGGCTTGTCTGACAAAGCATAGTTCCAAAATACACGATTTTTCAACAAACAAACAAGTCAAAACCACCACATAGTTTTGTTTCTCATAAATGCAATATCCCAAGTTTAAAACTGCACATCGGCGTATCGAAACTTCTTCTATATTTTATCCAGAATTGGGTGAGATTTGCTAATATTATTTCCAACGACCGATTCACAACGTTCCACATCGGGATTGGCCTATGTCTGGCGAAATTGACCAGCGTACCTGTGCTACTAGGGACCATTGCAATCAGACTTCAACTCGTTTCTGTAGATTTCAACTCACAAGCTGTAGAACGCTTATGTAGAGAGACAAGACAAAAAGTTGGTGGCGCTGACGCAAAAGACGTTAGGACAGCACTTTCTTTTTTTAAAAAAAGATCCGTAATGCCTGACTTTTCTACTAAAGTTTCCTTCAAAGTGTATCACCGGGATAGAAGCTTGATAAAAAAGTGAACCAAATGAATAAAAGCATGTTGTTGTTTTTTTAAAGTATGAGAAATAATATTAGTACCCATTTTACAGAAAAATCACTATTTCTTACAAAAAATGTTACTTTTGAGTATTTTTAATTACTAATATATGTTTTAAAAATGCATAAAATAGTGTTTTCCTGTGTTATACCACCCTTTCACTATACATTGCAAGCTATTGCCTTTCAAATATGTGACGTTTAGAAATTTTTAAAAATTTAGGAAAAATAGTTATTTTTTGTATTTTCTTCAAACTTTGACGTGAATGCGCGATCGGAAGATATTATTATTATTTTTTTCAAATTTTTTTTTACAGTTTTTCTTATCAAGATGTGTATCAACTTTTTTCACCTCATGCGTTTCAAAAATTTTAAATAATTTTTTTTCGAACCACCCTAATACAACACCTCCTATATAAGAAAGCCTCTGCACGGGTTACCACTTTTAAATATGACGTCATTAAAATAGTCAAACTTAAAAACTGCGAACTTCTTCTATACGGGTGCCATTTAGAAGAAGGTATCTTTTCGATTTGGAGATAAATGGTTTGGCGACGTTTTACTTGCTTGTGATTCGTGAAGATATGGTTTGGCGACGTCTTGCTTGCTTGTGATTCGTCAAGATCTATTTTGGCGCATAACTCTGGCGTACGACGGAGGATAGCAAAAATCAACATCGCCATTTTGTTTACCGAATACGTTAAGTCTGCTGCATTTTCAGTTTCAAACACGTATAGTTTGCAGTATTTTCTGTTCCGAAAACGTAAAGACTATTGCAATAGTAGTGCTGTGAATTATATTAAATGCCATTTCAATGCTCTGTGGTAAACTGCAAAGGAATTTTTAAAAATAGGCCAAGAGTTCCGGTATTTATCCGGTCCCACAGATCATGAACTTAAAAGAAGATGGATAGCTGCTGTTTCGAGAAAAGTTTTTGTAGTTACTTCTAGTTCAAAGGTAAGCTGAGAGATGGAGTGGTTCCTTCTATTTTTGAAAGCTATCCTAGCTACATGTCTAAAGCAACAGTATCAAGACCCAAGTCCTTCCGAAAAGATGGTAATAGCGAATGAACAAATATCAGTAAAGCTATCTAACGGACTCTAAAGGATTGAAATGTGCCATTCACTGATATGTGGTCAATTTAAAAAAGTCGACATATCTTGTTTTAACGAAATTACACTTTCCGAAGAAGATTTTATCGCCATTGCTAATTTACAGTGCTGGTTATTGTGACCATTCCATTGTGAAATTCAACAAATGTTCTAGCTCTAAAAATATTTTGACACTTGAATACATCGATGATGTTTTTGATTTTCTTGACAATGATAAGAATAGTTATATTTTGAATCTGGATAAAGATGGTTTATGCTATCCAAAACTTGAGGCTTTGAATGTTATTTTGTATTTATATGTTGTAATTCAAAAGTTCATTTCTGTAATATATGAGAAGTTGTTTTAGAATTTTTGAAGGTCAGAGATTACTTTCAACAAGTTTAACTTTTGATATTATTGATGTAAAGAAATTCCATTTACATTCCGCGTGAATGTAAAGAACATAATATAAAATTTATTGTAGAAGGTATTCTAAGGGATGCTGCAAACATATATCGAAATAGTTATTGTAGGCAGCCAAATGACAACCTGTCAGTGGAAAAAATTGTTCAAGCAAAAGAATGTTGAAAAAAAAAAAAAAAAAAACTTTAAATATTAAAGTAATTTTAAAGTTAATGAATCGCAACACTAAACTATTTTGCTTTAAAATGTTTTATTTAATAACTATGATTTGTGAATAAAATTAAAATAGTTTATTTAGATTTGGTGTTTTATTTCGGAATAAAATTCAAAATAATAGCTGAACATAAATATTAAAAAAAATTTCAATTATCTCTGTCAGTAAAAAATAAATGTTTTCTAAATGCTCTCCTATTCAAATTAACTAGCAAAACTAAGAAAAGTATAATTCCTATGCTACCAATGCGAAGTATGATTGACTACTCTATGTATCGTCACACAGTCAGTGCAAAGGCTTTCTTATATAGGAGGTGTTGCCTAGTACCCACCCAAACACACACAAATATCGAAATTAATGTAAAGGATTTAGAAAGTTATGACTTAAAATGCAAAATCATTGTCTCAATCCGCTTAGGAGTTTAGTATAACTCCTATACGAATTGACCTACGATATTTAACTTTTGAATATGGGTCCGGCCATGGATTGGTTGGTTTGTGGGCTCGATGACCTATACTTGTGCGCAAGGAAGGGTAATCAGGCCGGGACCTACAGTTTAACGTGGATTCTGAGCACAACAAAATCCATGGCTGATCTGGGATTCGAACCAGGCACCTTTGGCATGCGAAGCCAGAGCGATAACCACACAGCCATCTGGTGGGCTGTGGTAATTTATTTTAAGGTGTTCTAAATAAAACATTCCCATCCATGAATTTCCTGTAAGAATTATATAAAGGGAAAATGAACGTCTGTACATAGTATGTACTCTTTCCTTGAGCATTGCCCATCAACTCGTGTTCCTTTACCGTTAGGATTAATGTAATTATTATCTTCAAAAATATCGCCAATTCGGAGATGGCTTTGTTCGCCAATTAATCACCAGAAATACTGCCAAACTCGCTAATTTGGCATACGTCTGGAATTTATACAGTTAAGTTAAAAGTTGCTCGATGTTCGACACCCCTAGAAGGAGAAAGAGAGACGTAAAAATAAGAATTTGCTTTAATTCTTTTCGGATTAAATATTTGAGTTTAAAATAAATTGCCAGTAAAATTGAAGTCGGTGCTTATGTCCGATAAAAAATTGTGTAATATTTAAAGCGATTAAATGATTTTAATTAATAATTGCCAACCGTCTAAAAGCAAGAACCCACCCCTAAATAAATCTGGAAACAGTTGCCTTTCGCACTTATCACCCAACCCCCTATCGCCGTACTTCGTGGGAAACGTAGACGCGGGGATAGGGAGGGCTTATGGTCATTTCGACCCCATTCACTCGGGAAAAGAATGGGGCTCTTTTCCACGTTGGAATGACCTCCCCCCCCCCCCCCCTCCTCCCCATATCGTCTACTGGAAAAAAGAAGGGGCATCATCCCTCGTTGTGCTATAAATAGCAGCCCCCCCCCCCCTATTCTCCCCTGATTCATCTAAGAAAGGAGGAAAATATATGGTCGCCTCATTTTTATTTTCTTTCGATATTGCAACCTGCTACCTGAAAAATGCATCCTGCCCCTAGGATTCACTTGAGGGGAGGTGTGAAGTGAAGTGAGGAAACAGGTTGTTGAAAAAGGTGGTGGGGGGGGGGTCTTGTTTGTGTCCAGTGGATATAGCCTATAGAATAATATCACGTGATGCAATAGACGTTATTCGTGTTGTTGGCTGGCTGTCCTGCACGTTAAAATATGCAACCTTTATTACAAACTGTTCGACTTCCGGTGGGGAGACGGAATTTAAGTAGTCGGGTTTTCCCGTATGTTATCGGGCAGTGGTCTGGGCCGTGGACGCTGGTCGAGAATCTAAGCCAAGATATTATAGGAGCTCCAGGGGGGAAAATGGGAACAATCGAGTCACTCAATTGTTAACAACAATCGAATTCTTCAATGGTTGGGTGAATGCAACAGCAAAGTTATCCATATATTGACTATGATATTTTAACTGACATATTTTAATCCATACATTGACTCTCTCATGGGGGACACACTATGTCAAAAATCCCATTGACGTGTGTGTGTGTGTGTGTGTGTGTGTGTGTGTGTGTGTGTGTGTGTGTGTGTGTGTGTGTGTGTGTGTGTGTGTGTGTGTGTGTGTGTGTGTGTGTCGAGAAAAAACAGGGCCAGTGTATTCTTATGAAAGACTTGACTCTTTTCAGGGGATATAATTCATCTCATGTTTTTTATGAGCGGATCAGAGCTCAATAACAGTTTATTCCGCACATCTGTATTCCATTCTTTTCTCGAAATTTTATTTAACTAATTTAAGCGATATGTCTTAAATGCATATACCTTACCTCCTCAATTTCTTATTATAACTTCCCAATCAGCAATAAGGCATTTCTTATAACTATGGGACCATGTAACAGTGTTTTATGCATTGTTATGAGTCATAGGATGCATAGAGTTTGGCTGTATCCATGGTATTGTAAGAAAATCTCTTGGTATCAATTCTATAACTACTAGATAATATTTCTAAAATTATCTTCAATCCGTGAATCAAATTGACATTATAACCCGTGGTTGCAGCAGCCAGGCCATATCGTTGGAAAACCTTCTACTTGTAATGCATACATTACTGTTTCCAAATCTGGGTTTTGGAGCTTCAATAGTGGAACCTAGCTAGCTTCTGAACTCTTCTTGGATTTCACTTTTTTCTTCTTCTTAACTGTATTTTTGTCTTCTAGTGCTCGAAATTACTACTTTTTAACATGTCAGTTTGCATGTTAAATGGGGTACTCTCTTAAGCAAACGAATTCGTGCATGGAAAATAGATAATCTGAATTGAAGGGCCTTTTCATCAATCTCCTGTGTTTTTGTTAAATCCAGGGACGGAACTAGGTCACTTTTTACCCGGGGCAAGAATTCATTTTGGCGCCCCCACACAATAATTTTTTAGATTTGAAGCTAACTATATATACATTAAAAATTAACAAAGGTTTTTCCTTTGTAAGATTCTGTTTTGAAACAAACAATAAAAGAATTAATTAATTGAAATTTTAAATAAATATATTTGACAAGCCCTTATTAATGATCAGGGTTCATTCTGCTTGCATAAAGATTTGCATAAAGACAAAAAAAAAAACCAACAACTAATGAATCAATACAAATAATGTCAGTTACAATGAAATAAAAGAACATAGTTGAATGATATGTAACACTTTTTAACACAAAATCTGGTTAACCTGGTTTCAAAACGTCTTAGATCATAAACAATTAAGCTGTTTTACATTTCAAAAAATATTTTCTTCTGTAAAATACTAATACAAAAATTTAAAAAGCTTCCGAATATTACCAGAACTCATTGAACACAAAAGCAAATTAATTTAATGACTTGTCTACAAAAATCATTGAATAGTTGGTAAACACATAAATGTTTATTTTAGAACAATTAATTTAAACTTATTGAAACTCATTTTAATAATAGAATGAATAATATATTACTTACTGTGCTATGTGTGAGTTCTCGATTTTCTTGGAGAATTTAAGATTCTCACCAATGCAATGGACAAAATTTGACGAACATGACATCTGTTTGGTGAAAAATAATGCCGTCAAAATGACAATATAACTCACGCTGAAAATTGGCGCCTTTTTCTCGTAGCATGGAGACTGGATTCTTTTTATTTTATTTATCACTTCCTGGAAAATACTTTCTTTTTCGTTATTTTTTATGAAAAATAAGGCCTTGAGATCTATTTTTAGAATTCATGCCTTGATGTTTTATTATTTTTTCATTATTTAGGAATAAATAAAATGTTACACTTAGGCACTTTTATGCTTCCGTTTTCTCTTTTTACGAAACATGTTTGAATGCTTGTGTATGATCAAAAAAGAAAAGTAGGAGTGTTAATAATTTAACCTGTAAAAAACAAACTTTTTGATCAAATCCCTTATAAGAATTATCAATTTATTAACAATAAAAGTATTTTTTTTTTAAATGATTTATTAAAATGCTTTCGAAACTCCGCGTCGATTAAAAAAAAAAAAAGGTAAATTCCTAGTTCACGTTTATGGGTTGGCGCACTTTTGAAAAGTTGGCGACAAAGCCAGAATGTCGCCAATTCGGAATTCCAATATGAAAAATTGATAAACGAACCAGCTCCATGATTTGTAGTATAGGAAGGTTGAAGCCAAAGCGCGTCAATAAAAAAATGGGATTGCCAAATTTAGAACTGTATCGCCTACAAAACAGCGCCAAATCGGCTTGGCGATATTTTAACGTCAACTAGGAATAGACCCAATGGGTAGACCCAATGTATTGTCATGGGCTTTAAGCTAATTGGCCAAGTTTCAGGACGACAGGATGATGGGAAGGGGGTTAATTAAGCATCCGCAGATTTGTACGCCAGGCTCAAACGCACACTCAAACAAAAGTGAAGTTAATATAAGGGATTTAAAAATATATAGTAAAATATATTGTTAAAAATATATAGTCACATATTTAGTCAGTGCATTTAAATTGAGATTTGGATAGGATGTAATTTACTGTTTTCGTTTTTATTTTTAAAAAATCGATATGTTTTGCGATAAATAGGAATTCTTGTTCTCAATAGGAATTCTTGTGTCAACTTTTTATCGCATAATTTTTTTGCATTTCTTCACGTTTCAGAACATTCTGAATCAAAAAAGTGTTCTAGAAAAAAAGTTTGTGGGTCCGTGTGTTGTCTGTGGTCAGCATTACTTTCAAACGGATTGACCTACTTTGGCCATTACACCTGGCGTTACGGTTTTTGTCAAAATCGTGCTTGCGCTGTCATTTTTACAGCCAAAATAATTGCTAAATTAAATGAAGGAAACAGTGGGAATTGAAAGTTGTTCAAAGTTCAACACCCCCAGTTTTTTTAAACTCAGCACGATTCAAAATGTGTAAAAATGAAAAAAAAATCTGTTTTTAGCTGAAGAAATACTAAATTATTCTCTTAAAGAAAACGTTTCAATCGTTAATTATTTCAATTTTTAATTAACGTTTTGCTAATTAATTTTCATTAGGAATCGCAATGAACCTTTAAAGTTAATGATAATCAACCTCAAAAACAAAAGTAAACGATTTCTAAACAATTCAACATCTTGCAGCCCCCTGTAAAAATTCCTGCGGACTCCTAGAGAACAATAAATATATTTGGCAAGAGATATATCCCAAACGTAACCCTTGTCCTTAATACACATCTTCCGAAGTTTATTAGGTTACAAATTTAAAAAAATTCTTACCTTCATTGGTTTCAGTCTCGCGAACTAGCCAAGATGATAAAAGGTTGGGATATTCTTGCAGTTTCTTTTGCTTTTCTGCGATTCTGCGCCCCAGATAATTTCTTCGACATATTTCAATTTACGAAAATTTCAACAGCATTAAATTGTTGTAATGCTAAATTTTATCTAACTACATTGCGACTATATTACCAATGCGATTTTAAATTAGCATTTCTGGCAGCCTGCCATGTAGCACAAACCTATTCTTCATAGGGGGGAATTCGTTGTCATTCTTTTGTAAAAGGATAGATTATTACTTTCTTTGTACAGAAATGTATTATTTTTTTTTTTCTAGTGGATTTTTTCTTCTGTAGGATATCTTAAAGATCATCCAGAATTTTAAGAAAAAATGAAAATTTATTTATGAAAAATTATCCTTTCGTCCAAATATTAAAATTTATACAACAAATAGTGCTTTGTTGGCTTTTCGGCGCCCCCTCTGGTTAGCGCCCGGGGCAGCTGCCCCGCCTGCCCCCCCCCCCCCCTAGTTCCGGCACTGGTTAAATCGTTCAAGTTTTTGGATGTTGCACCGCACATGTTACACTTTATGATTGGTTTTGTATCAATAACAACATGGAACCAACCATGGTATAAGATAATGTTTGTTTAACTTCTACACCTCCATCATCTTTTGTGTTTTTGTGTGATATGATTTTTGTTTGGATGTAATCTACCTCGCGTTTTGTTATATTTATGGTACCCTTAGTGAATTCTAATCTGATTGTTCAACAATACCAAGGCGATGAGTTGTGGGTTTTTTACAAGGGACTTTTTTCTCATTTGTACTCAAAGAAATCGTAAAGGCACCAGAGAACTTTGAAAAATATTGACGTCTGACTCTTTTAGAATTTTTAACTGTTTGTTTGTATTTCGTTTGTTGGGATCTGTCACAACCACATTTCGTTTAAATTCTAATTACTTTCTCTTATCAAAACTAATTGTTTCTATAACTTTCTGCGAATAATTAAGTATAAGTGTATTCGTGCGATCTAATTGACCCTGCATATTTATTCAGCCAAAGCATCTGCAACGGTGTTCTCAGAGGAGAAGGATAAAAATATTTTTTACCAGTACTTTTTTCTTACTCATCTTTTTAAAAATTCATACTCTTTATAAGTGAACTTACTTTAAATGTACCTTTTGATACTCATTATAAGCTTAATATCATTACTATCGTAATTTTCTTTACATGCTTTTCAGTGGTAAACCAAAAAACTATCTAAAATATTCATTATATTTAAACTTTTTCTTCAAATTAGTTATTTTATGATTTTATATGGTGTTATTCAAATACCATACGTAATTTTCATTGTAAATTATCATAAATAATGATAAATAGGAAACAAAAGTGAAGTTTCTGGAAATACGTCAAAATGACGTCATCTACGTCAACACTTGTACTATCCGCATCCGCAAAATGTTTTTAAGGTATAAGGAACTCGAACATGTGGTCTTTAAAATGGTATAAAAACCACTACTCAATAAAACTCAATCGTACAAAAAAAACACCCATGAAAATAAAATATTGCAAGAAAAGTTAGCTGAGTTTTACAACTAAACAAAATTTAAATTGCTCTTTAAATTTAGATAAATTAAAATTTTAAGTGATACAATCTTTAATTATATACCTTAAGAAGAAATATATATCGTGTTTAAATTAAAACAAACAGTTTAAAATTTTGTTTGTTAAAGTATTGTGCTTGCATTGATAATAGAAAAGAGAAATGCACACTTCGTGCTAACGTCAACTCGCTACGACATTTGGGATGTCAGATTAAAAAAAAATATACGGGGTAAGATTCTATACTCAATAAAGTATACATGTGCAAAAATTCAAGTGTCTAGGTGGAATTTTGAAAAATCAAGTTTTGGCCAGCTTTTAGAGGCAAATAATTAATACACAAGTGTGCGCTGTATAGGAAACCAATTAGTGCCGCTTTTACACTCGTTATGTTTTTTTACTGCACCTCAAGTTCAGATATCAAGCGCTTTCAATTAGGCGAAGTTTAATGACAAATTAGTTCCAATTGGAAAAGATCAAGCCTGATGGGGATTTCTCCAATATATTGCTTGTTGTGCTAACACGCAACGTTACTACTGATGAAAGTACTGGTCGTGTCATGGATTTAAAAGGCAATTGCTAACACAGGTGGTGAGTTCGTAATTCTTTTAGAGATTTACAGCATAACTAAAACCTTGAAGGGGAAAAATCTTACATTACTCAATCGGGCATTTATTATTTTACGTGTTTTTACATTTCTAGCTTTCTTCAGTCCTCAGATTTTTTGTCATACTGTATTGAGAAACAAGATTGCCTACATTATAATTTGGTCTTTCAGTGATGACTAAACTTTTTAGGTTATTTTTTTCTGTGTTTAGTTTTTTCATGTTTTCTGTTCCTGATGCATTGCAGTTCGATATGAATTTTCGATTGGGGGTATTTTTGGTTTCGCGAAGAGCTATTCCTTTTGTGTTATTCACTATATAAGAACATTCTATCAATTAAAAATTCGTTGGGCATTTTTAATTTTTTTTTTTTTTTGTATTAACTTTTTAGGGAAATGCTAAAGATTTACAGAAGAATGAAGTAACATTTGTAAGCTTTCCTAATCATAGCCACTGGGCTATGTAAGGCAAAAACGTTTGACAGTTACTATAGTTTAGTGTTATAAATAAAACGAATGCATGTTCAGAAGAAGAATGGTTTATAGCGTGAGACTAATTATTACAACCACATTTATTCTACGAATACTCATTATTGAGAATTTTCTTTTTGCACTCGTTGTAGACAATATAAATAGGTTCATAAAAAAGGCAATCGAAATAGGCAAATAACCCTTCATTTTGCGGTCGAACAAACCACATTCGACGGTAAAATTCCGAGCAAACAAAATGTAGTGCATCTTGCATCAGTGAATTGACGCCAGACGCAAGATAAATTCGGTTTGTACCACCACCAAATTAATTCAAAGACATAAAAGTTCAGAGCAATTTTCAAATCGTACCATAAAATTATCATAATGAAAGCCATTTATAATAGTCTGAAATAAAGTGCAATATTTTTTTTTGCAAGCACAAATTTTACTTAAAGTGCTACTTTTTTCCAACTATTCAAATAATTTTTAATGCCACAAAAAATAGAAGACTATAAAACTAAATGATCTTTTTAAAAATAGCAAATGATTCGTTGAAAATTAATTAAAGCTCCTTGGATTCTGCCTGGTAAAAGGCAACTTCTAGAATACCACTCATACTTCCAGACCAAACGATACATTTTATCAACCTTATTTTAAATTTCAAAACTCCGAAAAAATTCTGAACTCAATCCAAAGGACCACAAAAATCAATTTCCTCTTTTAAATAAAAAATAATAAAGTCTAGTGATTGGACTGAAAAGTGATTTGGAGAAAAAGACGACCGCAAAACGACCTTGCCGGGTCGCACAGAAAACCGAATGAAATTATACGAATGTTCGGGGAGAAAAAAATCGATACCACCGATTCCTTCGTTGTTTGAATTTCGCTAAAAGGCGCAGGGCGAACCGAAGCGATGTGTCAGATGCGGCGAATGCCAATCTGCATACGTAATAGCTGACGTCATCGCGCGATACAGCATGTGGAGAGACAGAACGAAGGAATCGGTTTTTATTCGTTCCTTTCCTCGATTGCTTTTGCTAAGGCGCATGCGCACTCTTCCTGCTCTCTTGTGATGCTCAGTCCGTAATAATAATGGAGGGAAGGGGGATTATGTAAAAGGAAATTAAATTTCGGAATTTTATTTTATTTTTTTTTTGAAAAATGCTGGCAATGCCATGAAAGTAAAAATAACGTGGTTGGAATGGAATCCGGAAATTTGTTTTAAAATTAAATAAAGTGTGTGTGAGTCATGTTAGGAAATATTATTTTATAAGTAAGGTTGGGTTCTGCCATTTTTTTTTCCAAAAAATTACGAACTCAACATGCATCTAAAAGGCGATTTTCACACTTTCAAGCTGACTAGGGACTCGAACCCAGCAGTGCATTTTTAACATAAAGATTATGAGGTCCATTGATAACAACGTATCACCTAGTTTTGAAAAAATCAAATCCATAGGCAACAAGAAGAAGATGATATCTTGATATTTCAAAAGAAAATTATTTCCAATCGTAGGTGACAAATGTGTGTATGTTGCATGTGTCACTAGCAGTACCAATAAATGTTTTAAAATAATTTTTAGACTATTTGTTTACAAAACAAATCTTAACAAGGAAGGCTTACAGAAATTGTTACTCTCAGAATTTCGAAGTTTTCTCGGTGGTCCTGATGAGATATCTTAGTTCAGAAGGATCCTTGTTTCTGACGCGCTATAAAAATTCAATGCAATGCCATATTAGCTAGAAAACTGTAAATATACAAAAATAATAATAATAATAATAATTGCTTTAATTTTTAATGGAAGGGAGGGGAGTTGTCCGTTTTAGGTAATAATAAAAAAAATGTGTTTTGTCACCCAGTAATAAAAATCTTACAAAATGCTTTGGAACCCAGCTGCTTTTTGAAAATAGAGTGCTAACTATTCGTTTATAACTGGTGACGAACGTTAGATAAAACTTAAAAATGAAACTTTTAGTAAAATTTTAGTTAATGATATATTATTCTTACCTACACAGTTAACTTTATACTATCTTTAATCAGATCCAATTAATTCCTTTGACTATACTTTTGTAATATACACTAAATATTTATGAATGTAATTTGTTCGTTCGAGGTTTATTCATTTGTAATATAAAATAATTTCACAATAAATATAAACATTATTAAATTTTTTTCTGATATGGGTCTCATATTTTCAGGTACAAATATGGATTATTTAAAAATAAATTCAAATTTAACTCTAAAAGTAAATAGTAAAAATTTTTAAATCTCAATATATTATTATCCATGAGGAATTTTAGAATGTCTGTATGAAGTAATAGGCTTTTGAGTATTTCCAAAAAGTTTAAAGGCTGAATGAATCCCAAAAAATCAACCTACAATGCAAAAAGAATTTTTTTAAAAATTACCAAAACTCAAAAAATTACTTTTTCTATAACTAATAAATACTTTTCAGAAACAAATTCTATTTTTCTATTTCCGTGAATAAAATCAAGTCTCCATGTTAACTTTCGAACATGCTACATTTCTTCCAAAATACTATTGCCATTCACAAGTTTACAAAAAAAAATAATGAAGTTTCATTAAAATTATTTTTTATCTCACTCTTATCCCCACTCCCAAATAATCTCATCACCATCCAAACCCACCACTCAAAAAACACCAAACGATCACGAGTTGGAACACTCCAAGATCGGAAACTAGCTGTCCTCGGAAGCAACCACGTGACTTATTCTGGCATCCGGCCAGCCCCGGAGAGATACAATTTATCCCGAAACTTTGATACAAGGTAACATTTTAACCCACCCGTCCGAAATAAGACGCCAAAAAAAGGACGTCTCACAATCCGAAATCCTCCCCCGAATAAAATGGCAAAAGAGAACAAAAGAAAGAGAAGAGGTTGCTTAACCTGAAGATATTAGATTGATGAAGGCTAGATGATCTTCGATTGAAATAAATCATTGTTCCCTGAGGATATGATTGTAGGATTCCTGTCTCCCCCTAGGTGGCGTCTGTCGCCTCGAATCTGCATATCGATTGGCCCCGGTTGCCAAAAGGGATTTTTGGAATTCACGTTTTTGAAAAGAAGGTGGAATTATTTTGAGAGAGAGTTTTAAATTGTTTGCTTGTAGTCGGGTTTTAATTAAAGCAAAGGCGAATGGCGGAAAGAAATTGTTTTATAGAATGTGGTTTTTTTCTTCTTTTGGAGGGTGGATCAGATAGAGAAAATAGAAATTAAATTGATTTTATGATAATGTTTACTATTATGTAAACGACTAAAATGAATTAAAATGTTGAAGACGTGTTGTAGGTTTTAGAAATTTCGAACCAAAATACCATAATTTTTTTAGACGTGAATACAAAATACTGTTAACGTTTGATATCAGAGGACGAAATTTGCGGCTGCCCAAGGCAACCATATTTTTATAAGGGCAACTAAAACAAAAATTTCTGGTGTCTTTTGGGCAACCAGAAATTTAATGTCTACTTCATAATTGCATTTTTTTTAATCAATTAGGGTAAAACTAATCAATTGGATTTCGAGCACTTATTTTAAATTCACGTTTACCAATTTAACTTATCCGATTTGAGAAACATGAAATGTATCCCTCAATCATGTACCTTTTCTTTTCTTGCCGTTTTCTTTTTCTTTACAATGCAAGCAAATATTACAATTATTTTATTAAGCGTTTATTAAGCCATTCTAACAACTGTAAAAGGAATTTCTACTTTTCATATTCTGCAATACAATGAAAATTTTAAGGGTAAAAAGCTATTATAAACGACAACCAAGATCACTTTAATGAAAAATTACAAGATTCGACCCCTGTTTGATACACATTAATTTTAAGAGAATAGGTATCGTACTTGGTAGAAATAGGGGAAAAAACATTTTATTATACTTTTTTTTAAACATTTTTATTCAATACTCTGGGAAAAAGAGGTGAAATAACAAAGTTACTTTATAATTGAGAAGACAACTTTCTCTACTTCAGGAAAAAAATGCATATAAAATATTCAGATCATTTGGAAAAGTTAGCAGTGTGTAGTTAGTCATAAAAAAAGTCTCTCAAGTATCCAACATGGAAAAATGTTGATTTAGTTACTTGGAGGGAGATGAGCAGGACTTACTAATACAGCACTAGCATGAATTCGTATCGTCATCGTCTCATGGAAGAATAAATAAATAAATAAATAAATAAATAAATAAATAAATAAATAAATAAATAAATAAATAAATAAATAAATAAATAAATAAATAAATAAATAAATAAATAAATAAATAAATAAATAAATAAATAAATAAATAAATAAATAAATAAATAAATAAATAAATAAATAAATAAATAAATAAATAAATAAATAAATAAATAAATAAATAAATAAATAAATAAATAAATAAATAAATAAATAAATAAATAAATAAATAAATAAATAAATTTTTATTCTATTTAAAGTCATAACAGATGATTTTACTTTCAATTACCCATATGTATTCATAAGGTAATGAAAGTATGCATTCGGTCAAACAAAAAAGTCGATTTTTTTTTGCAATACTCCATGTAAGTTCAGCTCCATTAACTTTGGTTTCTTCAATCCCGTTGTTGTTTTTCTTCTTTATTTTTGTATTTTTATATTTTCTACATTTGAATATACAGTCAACTCGCGATAACTCGAAGTTCAAGGGACTGGCCAAATTCTTCGAGTTATCCGAAGTTCGAGTTATCGGAAGTCACTCGGACGTTATCTTCTATTCAAGGCATATTCTTGGGACCTAATGAAAACTTCGAGATAACCGAATATTCGACTTATGAGACTTCGAGTTATTGCGAGTTGACTGTATATATATATTATATCGGCACTCTTCCCCACCATCACAAAACTCCAAAAGAATTTCGTTTATTGTAAATTTTGTATTCTATTTAAAATTATTTAGTAAGAATAAAAGTATAATGTTAATTATTAAACTAAAAAATTACCAAAAAATATTTCCTCTTGTGAAAATCAAAGCACTAGAGTAGGTCTTTAAGCAACCTGCCAGGATAAAAAAATATCGTAAGAATTCTTTTCCGAAAAATTTCTAAACAAATCTTTCTTAACTTTAGTTTATCTATCTAAGAAAATTATGAAAGATAATAAATATAGTTTCAATGAACCAGTTTAAAATCGTCTTTAACCGAATAATCGTACATGTATGATTGAGGAGAACCTTTTAGTGAAGCATATTCTAGTTTCTGCAACTGAGCCTCAATCCAGAATTTATTTTACAGAAAAATCAAATTTATTAAAAGTTGATATTTTGTCTACAGCCAATTCATTTAGTTTTCCATGCAAGTATTCGATGTATTTATTCCCACAAGATTTGAAACATACATTTGTAATAGAGAGTGTAATTAAGTAATAACTATTTGAGAGATGTTTGAGGAGACAGGAAAAAGGAAGTTGTTCTTCATTTATTAATGGAGGGTGGAAGTTGAAGATATCGGAAGTTTATCGTTGGAAAGAGAAGTTATGAACATTGGCAATGATGCCGTTGATTTGTAGTTTTCTTTGAAGAAAGAAAAACGCAAAGGCACTCCTTTTACTGCATATAGTGCTGCATTAAGAAATAAGAGCGCTCATTTTTTAAATCAGCAGGTAATGCATGAAATATAAAAACATTTTAAATAAACAAAATTCTATCAATAATTCATTCACTATGTGGCAATGCCAGGTAGGATATAAATGTATTACTAAGCCTACATTATTAAGTAAACAAATAATTAATTTCTAAGTAAAATTTTTAAATTTAGTTTTAGCGGTTGGGACCTTTTCAACATATATACCAGTTGCTCACCTGTTAAGCAACATCTAATGATGTCTGAGAGGTTGCCGAGGTGAATGGTTGTCAGTGGGGGGGAAAGGGTTTGCCCCTCTAATTGACCCACCCTCTTACTTAAGTTGAAAGGGCGGCTCTTGTCAGCGGGACTTGACACGAGAGGTCTATTTGCGGTGCGGGGGCCTCAGGTGGAGGGGGTAAAAGATCTCCCAGCGTGAGGATAATTGGGGATGACCGCAGGTATCCGATTCTGCCGGTGCATTCGTTCTTCGCTTTTGTCTTGAATAAAGAGATAAAAAATAATATTTTGGGGGGTCAAATAACGTAGGAAAATAGGGAAAATATGGAATACAAAGTGTATGTAGCCATGCTATGTTTTTCAACACTGATAGAATAAAGCTAGAGAAACTTTCAGTACATGACACTCATATTAACATGTTGAGAGTTACGTTTATTTTTAAGGAAATCTCCGTCAGGCTACCTTTTGCGCAGGCGCAATTTTGACGAAAACCTTAATGACAGGTCTGATAGCCACCACTAATTCATACACATAACATTCCGTTTGAAGAAAATGATACTTTGATTATACCCGCGATAGTTAGGATTAACGATTATATGAGGCTTCTGGAGCAGCACTGTTTATTAAATTGGTGATTGACAATAGAATACACATAAGAGTGTTTTACATGGATATTTAAGTAATTATAGGGATTTAGAGAGATTTTTCCCTAAGTATTTATCAGTACAAAGGGAAAAGGTAACTGAATCTAAAGAAATGTTTAGAACAGAGCACACTTTTTAAAAATAGAACTTCATAATTTTTTTTCATAGAATTAAGAAATAGTATGCTAATAAATCCTTACTATTATGTAATATCTGCATTTAAATTATCCATTTAGAAATTTTGATAATAATTTTTTTTTTCATACCATTTGCATAATATTCATGTTTTACCTTTATTTAGATATTTTACAAAATTATATTTTTTTATCACACTTTAATATTATTCGAGCATTTTATTATTATTATTATTATTATTTTAATGAATATTCAATTATACTTTTTCGAATTTACAAAATATTTATTTCCCTTAATTCTAATTACGTATTTAATCAATTATATAATTTAATATTAATAAGTCCTCGAAAGTGTATAACGTTTTTTTAATTAATAGATTTAGAAATTTAATATTAACATATTTTTATTAAATTACAAATAAACTCAATTTTTATCAAATTACAAATAAAACTAAATACTTTTATTCAACTACCGATTTAACAATTAAAGTAATTTGAAGCCATTCGTCAAATTTACACATTATCTTTTGTGAATATTTAGATAACCTTTTTATAGAATTAACAAACAATAATTTCATCAAATTTATAGGTATTCACGTTTTTTTGTTTTGTTTTTTAAATTCAAATTTATATTTTTATGCATTAAAATGAGAAACAATATTTTATTAAATTGATATAATGCCAGTTGAATTAAACTTTACTTTCAATTTCTCTATTTATCTAACATTATGTACTTTAATCAAAATAGATTAATGTTCTTATTCATTTATTTAAATTATTCAAATTTTTATTTTTTATTTATATTTGTATTTTAAAAACTTAAATTACTTAAATATTTTCATATAAATCTTAGATAATATTCAAGTAGTGTTTCCATCTCAATTAGCTAATTTTGAAATTTAGATACTTTTATTTTCATTAAAAATAGATAATATTCATCTAACGTTTGAATTCTAATATCCATTTAGAAATCCTCTGTGGAAAATAAGATAATTTCAGATATTTTCATCACTTTGGTTTTTCTCTAACTAAGTCTAATTCCTTTTTTCCCTAAACTAAGTCTAATTAGAAGTTTAATTTAATATCAGAAAATAGTTTCCAATACTTTGAATAAATATTTGATTCCATATTATATATTAGGAATTTAAATAATTTAATATAACTTTATCAGAATACTTACACAATGTTTCTATGATTTTTAATTAAAATATGCCTATTTAGATAATTAGAAAATAATTACAATGTTTTAATCACATTTACATAGTATTTATGTAATTTTTTCTCATTTAAAAATCTTAATAATTTAATGTAAAATATTCAAGAAAAATACAGTACACAAATACTTAATAATTTTTTAAATTTTATTTAAATAACCTCTAAAAAAGTTGTCACACTTAAATATAATATTTGTGTTGAATTGTAATATAATTTATGCGAATATATATATATATGTGTGTGTGCGCGCGCACGCTTATGGTATGACATAAACATATACATTATTATATGGTATGACATAAGCATATACATTATTAAGGATATACTAATTAAATTTACAATAAGTGAATAATACATTATTACGTTGGAAATTACATAATTAAATGTTTATTTAGATAGCGTTTCATTATACATTTTTATCAAACTTACATTTCTTTTCTGTGCGATTCTTTCAAGTATGCATTATTTTAATCAAAATCATATATATATATATATATATATATATATATATATATATATATATATATATATATATATATATATATATATATATATATATATATATATATATATATATATATATATATAATTTATGCGAATATATATATATATGTGCGAATATATATATATATGTGTATATATATATATATATATATATATATATATATATATATATATATATATATATATATATATATATATATATATATATATATATATATATATATATATATATATATATATATATATATATATATATATATATATATATATATATATATATATATATATACTATATATAAATTAATATAATGTAAAATTTTGATCTAATTTAATTTTTTTTTTTTTGTAATTATTTTAATTGACTCGTTTTCATATCTCTTAAAAACGTATGTAATTCATAGAAAAATACACTATGCATATTCGAATATATTTGCTTACAAATTTAGTTCATCAAAATTAATATTTCCATCAATTTTGTATAGTATTTAAGTGATTTTTTAAGGAATTAAAAATTTAAATAATTTAATAGGCGTGTTTAATAAATTTAAACTGTATTTATGTTATATTATCCCCACCAATTTTACTTTAATGTAACGTTTTAAGCGTATAATACAAGTACATAAAAGTGTCAAATGGATAATGGATAATTTTTCAAAATCCAATTCATCTTTTTAGAAATTATCATAATTTAATTACAAATTTTCCTATTTGTCTATAAGTAATATTAATGCAATGATTTCGTTCAAATGCATCTTCTTGGAATAACAGACATTTTTAATGAAATTTTTATAAAGTTCATGTATTATATTCATTGTGATTTATGTAAGAAATTTAGTTAATTTAAAATAATTAGACCCATAATTTATGTAATGCTTTCCTTCACGTTTATATATTTACAAATAAAGGTATTTTAGCATATTCTTATCAAATTAACATAATTTTTACAAGCAGTTTTTGTTTGAAAGTTACAATAAGTTAATAATTTCTTGAAATGTGCACGACATTGATGCAATGTTTCTTGTTTATTATAAATTAAATATTTCGATATTTGAAAATTTTAACAGCTTATACACAAAATATGTATGTGGTATTGTCATTATAATATGTTTATTGATAAATTAAGATAGTTAATTACATATTGCTATTATATATACATAATACTTATTCAGCAGATTAATTAAAGTTTATCTTTTTTGTAATATTGGGAAATTAATGAAATTTCCATTAAATATACTTTGCATTTATGAAATTTGTGTGGTATAGTTCATTATTAAACACATTTATGTATCATTAAAATCTAAATTTTCATATTAAACATACGATATTGTTTTGATTTTAATCAAATGTTTCTTGAGAAATGGATTATTTAATGAAATATTTTTAAAAACAAACAAAATTAAATACTCATTTTTTTTATTTTATTTTTTATTTAAATAAATCTTTTTAGAATTTTCAATAGTAAAATAAAAACTAAATTACTAAATTGAGTTAGCTTAATATTTATGTCAAATGCTATTTTAAAATTTTAAACAATTCAATATAATAATTTAGCAAAATGTTTCGATAAAGCTTTCTTTAAAATATTTGTTTTTTAAACTAAAAGTTTTTAATACATTTTTATATAATTTACGTAATAATTTATCGATAATTTTTAAAAAGAAGATGTATTATTATTCAGAAGATTTTAGATATTTCAAGATATTATTATTTAATTTACCTAATATTTATTTAGTATTGTTCACAAAATTTATGCATTGATACATTTATTAAATTTAATAGTACAACATATTCAACAAATTTCTAATTAATGAATTTTGAAAAAATTTCATGCAAAGCTTTCGTTTACAAAATTGAAATAGTATAATACTATTTTCACCAAACATACCTAATAATTTTATAATATTTTTACTCAAACATCAATTTGGAAATTTAAATACTTTTATATCTTATCATCTAGATTACATTATATGTAAGAAGTGTTTTTGTTCAAATTGATCAATTAAGAGATTTAAATTGTGAAGCATATTCGTCAAATTTATGTAGTAGTTTTGTAATGTTATTATACATATTTGTAATGAAACAAGATTTCACACAATTTCGAGGGGGAGGGGAGGTTCCCCTGTCCATCCCCCCCCCCCGTCTACGGCCCTGCAAGGTACCATTTTGTGTGATCTTGCGTTCTGGAAAACCCAGCATTAGGTCTATGGAGCAGATTAATGCAGACTCTTGAAACCTTCGGTTATTGGTCTCAGCTTCCAATAACTCAACTCCGCCATTTTCCTGTTAGAGTTTCTGGACTGATTATGGACGAGTCATCACGGTTATGAAAATCGCATTCGCGACGTCGTTTTCTTGATGAGGAATCTCGCTCCGAGTAAAGAGGAATCGATTTTCCGATTTCACTTTATCAATTCATTCCGAGTCCCGCTTAAATCAATGGTTCGTTTAATGAAAGCGCGCGGAAGAACAGAATTGGAATGGGTCCGCCATCATGTTCTAATAGTTTCGAGAAGAACGGATATTTAGCTTTTATTCTTCCTGAAAGAAGTTTCGAAGTTAAGAGTATGAAAAGGAGATAGATGATTAGGAAAGAGGGGGGGAAAAAACTACGTTTTTCCGTTCGTGATTAAGTATATCATGGAAATGAGACAATATATATATATATATAGTTTTATTTTAAAATAGGGATAATACCTTGCTGCATTTACAAGTACGGAAAGGTGATTTAGAGTTGCAAGTCTTCAATTTTTGAAAGTATTCAAAACTCCAAAAGGGCAGATCATGGTAGTATTGATCTACAGAACACAAAGCAAAAGTTTTGCAAATTCTTTGGAAACAAATTCTATTTTTTAAAGAGGCGATAGTTTTTACAAATACGAAAATTAATATACGAAGGTATTTTCAACACAAAACATTAAATGATTTAAAACTTTCTTATTTTAAGGTTACTACCGAATTTCACGGCAGGGAATTTTCGTGAAATATGCTGTCTTCAGTGGAAATTCACATCATTCCTGATCAATAAGATCGTCAGCCAAATTTCTGATCAAGAGACATCCTCGCGAAGGCGATTTCCATAACCGTGATTACTCGTCCATAATCAGTCCAGAAATTCCTTTCAATGTTTAATAAAAAATATTAGTGAAAGAATTACCTTTCAATGTCAAATAAAAAATATTTAACGTCAGAGCATTGAAGATCTTTGAGTCAAATATAATTCACGACAGTGCCAAGGGATCCAAAAACTCCCAAATTATATGATTTTCTATAGTTCCAAACATATCAACATATTAAACCTTATAAGGCAACCTTATCAGTTTTCAAATTCATGAATTATTTTCTGCAATGCACGGAATGTTTTGCGACATTCCCAACTTTTATCAAAACCAGTCGAGGAGCCGTATCTCACGGTAATTCATCATTCTCCAATAACGCTAAACAATATTAATGGAAACGGTTGCTTCCAGAAAAAAAATATCCATTTAACTATTTAAAAAAAAAAAGAACGCATTAAAATCGCGTCCTGATTTGAGTCTAGCTCACCTCCAAAAAATAGAACGTTTTTACAGCTTTCGGAAAGGAGAATGAATGGTCCTCTGAACCAGCTGGCATTTTCGGCAAGCGAAACGCGCCTTGGTTTCGGACGCTTCAACAATTGGGCCGATACCCCCCCCCCCCATTTTCCCGACGCTTTTGAGAGTGAGGGGAAAATCGCATTGAAGAGCATAGAGAAAGAGGGGCCGGGTGTGCTTTTGCCTATTGTTTAGTTTACCACCCAACAGCAGACAGGGGGCCGCCAGCAAAATGCATTTTAAAACTTTTACTCTGCACTATATTTAATTGGAAGACTGTAGGTTTATGTTGAAAACTGAATGTGTTATGTTATAATCTTGAAGTTTCAATCAAAATTCTAAAATGAGAGTCAGTTAAAAGCTTTCATGAAATAGGCTAGTTTTTCATCAATTCTTGTTTCTAGTGTCAAAAAATTCTTTAAACATAACCAAATCTAATCATTACGCGTTCAAGCAGTATTACTACATTGAATATTGGAATTCATTCGAAATTCGGACAGTTCTCTACATGATATATTTAAGCTATTTAAAAGAATAATTTCAGAAAAAATTATTCTCTATAAATATTTTTTTTATGTATATATAATGTTTAAAGTTTTATAAGCATTACCGAAGCTCATGACCACTTATTCAAGCATTATTTTTATTAAACATGGGTATCATGGGCATTTCGGCAATTTTCTTTTAGAAATTTTAAAGCGATTTAATTTTAATGCTTCAGAAAAACTGTTCTCATTAAATATGTTTTTTATTTTTATACATAGTTCTGTAATGTGATCAGATAAAAATTACGCTTTAACAGCATGTGTTAATTGTGGAAATTTTTTGAGAATTTACAATTCAAAATGGATTGAAAACAATCTTGAAAACTCCAGGATTCGTCGGCTGCATCTTTGTTGTACAAACAACCAACGAGTTCAAAGTTAACGTTCCATCCCTACTGAAAGATCTATTTAAAAATACTTGGTTTTGTTTTTTATTAGTAGTTCATTTTAAAATGAGGAAAGGTTTTTTTGCAGCACTCTCTTTAATGACTATCTATAAGAAAAATAGAGAAACTCCCTCGCCGAGTGGTCCGAGTTAAACCAATGCGTTCTTGAGTATGCTCCTCGTGATTTTTTTTTATGCACATAACTTTAAAATAACAATTATTCGTTAATATTATATCCTCACCGAAATGTTCACTTACGAACCTATGATATCATGGTAAACAACTTTCCTAAAATCATGGTCTTCTGTATTTCTAATCTGATCTAACTCTTCTTGCCAGCAGGATTTAGATTAAAGACATGAAGTAGATTTTATCAAAAGTTTTAATTTCTTATTTCATAAAACAAATTGAAAATGAGTATAACATACAACATATTTCTGAAATCATTTCATCTAATTGCTTCTTTCAATTCCAAACAGACAAACTCAGCATACTCGAAGGAAACTTTATTTCTGACTTGAAGTTTTGTACTAGATACACAGGATCTCTGCGAAAGGACTCCTTAACTTTGAAGTGGCATAACTATAAAATAGTGAGAGATAGAAAGAAAAGGAAAGTGGCATATTGGATTGACAGGAATGAAATTTTAAATACACCGGTCAAAAAATGTGTTACATTATTGATAAGTGGCTACAAATTACGGTAAATTATGAATATAGCAACAGAAATAGCTTTTCTTGCGCAATGTTTGGTATTTAGACATAAGAGTGTTTCTTAAGAAAGTATCAAGTGAAAAGTAATGATGAAAAATTTAGAATTTTTTTTTGTAGACATAAGTTATCCCCAAAATATTTTATTAAGTTTCTGGAATAAACTCAATATTAATATTGGAAACTATAGTTAATTTATGGATTAATTCTCTAACCCAGAATTATCCTTAATAATACTCAAAAAGTATTTTTATTTTAAAAGGAAAATTAAAATTTCAATTTAAAAAAAATTCTCCAACTATAAGTGCCATTTTATAAAAAACTTGTCATCTATATTCTTAACTCCTGCTTCAGAGAATGTAAAACTATTACGTGTATGCCCATACAATTTTTTAAAGGGATAGGACAATAACTTTTTTTGTGGGCAACTTATATTCACAAAAAAAAAAAAAAAAAAAAAAAAAAAATCTGAATTTTCCATCATTACGTTTTACTTGATAGCTTTAAAAAACATACTTATGCCTAAAATAATTATTACTTTTTGATAAGGAAATAAACATTATGCTGTATAAAAAATATCAATTAAAATAGCTAATACATTTTATTTTAAAGCATATTGTTGCAAAAATTTTCTGTATATAGTTGTAAATCGTGACGTATTATTTTAAAATTCTATTGTAATGTATTTTATCTTGTTTTATTTATTATCAGCGATAATACAGGTTAGAAAAAATGTGGCAACACCTAAAGCAATTGGGAAATTTCGAGATGTTTCTTTTTTCTACGAATTGGCTGGATATTTCGAGAAGGTTCTCACGCGCCTGTATAAATTCGACCGCAGCTAAAATCGACGGACACTTTGACTCCCGAACTCGATGAAAGCTGAGCGCTTTGAGTGTGCCTGACCTAAATTATCTTTGAATTCGGAGTTGGTTTTTATTGAAGCTTGTGTTGAAGGTTGATAGTGATTGCACTGTTCTTCGAATAACTTTTGTGATATCTTGAAGAGAGAATCAATATTTTTATCTAGTAAAAACTGCGCTATCATTGTCTCTGTGGAAAATTCACAACAATATCGAAATTTAAATATAAAAAGCTGTTTTTGTTGTCGTCAAAAGGTTTAAACTCTCCTTAAATTTTCCCTCCTGAAAAAGTACTCTATAATCTCTTTACTGGATAGTGCAACCCAAACAGTAACTTTTTAATTTCAATGACCCATATGTATACATAGGGTAATGAAAGTATAGGATTCGATCCAAAAAAAAATTTCGATTCTTTTGCATTTTTCCACGTTTTGAAATATCCTGATTTGAAAAAAGTGATCTAGAAAAAATTTATGTCTGTGGTCAGCATAACTTCAGATTAAATTGATCTACAATATTCAAATTTGGTGTGTGGGTTGGTGGTGGCACAGAGACCTACCATTAATGTTTTCGTCAAAATCGCGCATGCGCATAAGGTGGCTGCTTCCATTGAAAACAAACATGCTTTTCAGTGATTGCTTAAAAAAGGCCTTAACGATTTTGATCAAAACTGCTGTGATAAGGTGTTCTAAACATCCCCACCTCCGAAATTTCCATAAAAATGCTTTAATGGCGTAAAAAGTTGAAAAACGAATGCCTTCAACACAGACTCCTATGTGCTTGAACACCGCTCATCAACGATCATTTTTTCTCCTCTTCTCAGTTTCACTTATAAGAAATAATAATATATAAGAACTATCGAAAAGTATATCGCCAAAATCCTCATTTGAGCGATTTTTTTTTTTAAAGACCCATATAAGAATTATCGCAAAAAATATCTTCAAACTTCCCATTTTTTCTAAACGAATGATGGAAATATAAAAACGAAAAATCACACAAATCCACATCAGTAATATAGTTTAATTGAAAGTTGTGCGATGTTCCACACCCCTAGTTTAAAATGCATTGGTTTTACAAGACACACAGATGGGTTTTCAACACCCCATATTCCCTAGTTTTGTTTGTTGACAAATCCATCTAAATGAAAGTGGGCTTCACCGGTAACAATATACAACCCTCATCAAATTTACTACCATTCTATACTTGTCTATCCAACACTTCACTGGTCTCTTCTTTTTGCCTCTCATTGTTTCACACTTATGTCATTTCCAAAATTAAGGTGGTCTGGCGCGCATACTATAGATTTTATACAGTTTTTGCACAAAATATTTTTAAAATGTTTTTCCTAATTTACTATTGCAAAATTATGAATTTTTTTTTTTATATGAATTATAAAAAGTAATTTTATGCAAAAATGAAGTGATTTTTTAAAAAGGTTTTTAGATATATCAAACTTAAGAAATATCAAAATAATATTTTTTAATTAAAAAAAAATGAAATATTTTTAAATTTGAAAATTTAAAATAGCTTTTAAATTTCAAAGCATAATATTTTACTGCATAAAAAATTTCAGAAAAAAAATTCTAAAAATAAAGATTTTAGAATATTGAGTCAGAGACCCTTTTAAGGATTCCTTTCTGAATGACCTTGTATCAATAGACATACTGAAAAATAAAGGTATTTAATAACGATATAAGTATTTATAATATGCATTGAACTTAAATTATGGTTGGTTGGTTGTTTTCAGATTATCTGGCGCCGTCAGCAACACGAGGGCTATAATGCGCCGAAACATTCGTCATTAGACAAGCCAACATACATTTACAAACACCCATGCCTAACACGGGACACGAACCCGCAACCTCGCGGTCTAGAAGCTAGCACTCTAACCACTATACCGTTCGCAAATTATGGAAAATATATATTAACAATATTGGAAAAGATGATAAAGTACGATTTTTTTTTTTTTTTTTTTAATTTTTTTTTTTTTTTTTTTTTTTTTTTTTTTTTATTAGCATTTCAAAATTAGTTTGGTAAAAACTTGTTCTTCCCCAGTGGCCCCCCTTGTCGGAGAAGACGCAAAAACCAGCGACAGTTATTTAAATTATATTTTCGAATAAAATTTTCTAATTGACATCATACAGGGTGTCTATAAAAAGTTGGACACATTTTGATGTTAAATAATTCATAAAATAATGTAAACAAATTTAAATTGATAACACTAATGGTTAGATAGACTCAAAAAGTTTATGGCCCTTGTCAATGGACTTCCACATGTGCGCCATTCGTCGAACGGAGAATATCAAGACGGTAGTCAATTTCGCGCCAGATACGGGCAAGCATGTCGGCATTTAGCAGAAGGCTATTGCGAATGTAATCCTGGCCTTTAAGTCATTCAACACTTTCCTCTTGTACACGATGTACTTTACGAATCCTCAAAGGAAAAAGTCCAGTGGCGTTATATCAAGTGATCTGGGTGGCCAAGAGGAAAAAACATACAATTAATTACGCGCGCAGACGATATTTAAAAAAGAAAGGAGAAAAACATAAAATTAATAACACGGGCAGACGATATTCACAAAACAAATGATATTCAAATAGGAAAATGAAATTTTCTATGGCAACGTTCACTATAAATGAAAATATATGAGTTATTCCATGTATAAATGCCATAAGTTTGTTTACATCTTTATTATTTTATGAATTATTCAACATCAAAATGTGTCCAACCTTTACAGACACCCTGTATTAATGTTAAAACTTGCTATTTTAATATTTTTATTATTCATAAAAATGTTAAATATTTTGAAGCAATGTTCATATGTGTCCAATACAACAGACATTATGTTTGTAATAACCTTGCTTGTGTCCATGGGGCTCAAAAAGACTAACAAGAGAATGGGTCGAAAATATTCTAAGTAGGGTCGAAATGTACAAATGACCATTGAACTCTCTATTGAGGGAAAACTGATGGAGTGGGGAGGGGGGGGGGGCAGAAAAACAGCTTGAATATGACGAAATGGACCACCTGCTAGACTTCACTGGTCCCCCGGCTTATGAGGTCTACGGACCACTTTGTGTTGAATCTTCCACCTTTTAGGACGAAGATCTCAGGTTCGCACAGGAATACTTTGGATTAAATAGTTGTAGGTAAGGTTATTCTCTTCAACAGTGAACTTCATTTGCTTGGATGTGTTTGTAGTTAAAACAGTTGTATTGGAATTCAATCGATCAAGTGGGATGATTTAGTTTTTTATGTGTTTCTCTTATCATTCTAAACTTCTTCTTTTTTTTTTTTGGTACATTTATTTACAAATTTTATGTATGTATAAAAAGTAGAATCAGTTAGATATTATAAAGTATAATTAAATTTGTGTGCAAAATAAATTTCATAGATAAAATTTACTGTCCGTTTTCTCTCTCTCTGTCTGTCTGTAAATGGACTTCTTAGATTCCCTTTTCAAATTGTTTATCTTTTTGTACATGCTTTGTATGTACATTCTTAGCGATATCTAGTCTGTTTTAGAAAAGGATAAAATGATACTTATTACTTTTCAATACCTAAAAAGCATTTTAAAAAAATTTGAAACGCATGTAAATAATATTTCAAATGTTATTACACCCTAAATAATTGAAATGCTATTCGTAAAACAATTTTTTTTCTAACAACACAACTCAAACTCAAAACAATTTTAGTAAAATATTAATTTTACTTTTGTTTTAAAATTGTAATTTTTTTTTTAATTTTATCTATTTAAAAAATTTGAGAGTGATATATGAAAAATTAATGCAATATTTAATTGGTGATATACTCTTAAAATAATACAGTCTATAAGCAACTATTAATAATGTATTATTTTATTACTTACAATACCGAAAAGGCATTTTTTTAATTTTGAAACGCATGTAAATAATATTTCAAATGTTATTACACCCTAAATAATTGAAATGCTATTCGTAAAACATTTTTTTTAACAACTCAAACTCAAAATAATTTTAGTAAAATATTAGTTTTACCTTTGTTTTAAAATTTTTTATTTTTTTTATTTTATCTATTTAAAAAATTTAGGAGCGAGATAAGAAAAATTAATGCAATATTTAATTGGTGATATACTCTTAAAATAATAGTCTATAAGCAACTATTAATAATGTATTGTTTTATTACTTACAATTTATAATGAAAAATAATTATTAGTAACTTTTTATTTAAAAAAAAAAAAAAAAAAAAAAAACGCTTTACAAAAAAAGAATCTTTCTAAATGTAATCTTAGAATGAAAATGTTTCGAAATACTTATTTCGAACAATTGTTTTTTATATATATATATAATTATAACCTTTAATTTCTAGGTAAATAAAATTACTTAAAACATTTTAACTATTTAAGATAGGATTAAAAACTAATCAATCAAAACAAAAAAATTCCTATAAATCCTTTTTATGCTTTGTCAACCTTTATGTGCGTTTGAAAATTATTTAAATGAATTGGAGCTCAAATAAAGTTTTCATAATGTTTGACCTCTACGAGTAAAATATACATTCCGTATCATTGACTAACTTTTTTTTCAAAAAGAAAAACTTTTGTAGAATACGTTGTAATTGTCAACGAGTATATCTGACCAAGTTTCAACTCGATTGGATGATGGCTAGTGTATTAATTAGTCCTTCGAAGTTTTTACCTACCACCAGGGCCTGATTTCCCAAAAGAACCGTAAGGCTTGTACCTAGGGTCTCTGAATTTTGGAGGCTTCCAAATTGCCTGAAAGATTCCTCTCCTGGTTCTATTATAATTATTCTATTAAATTGAATTATTGTATAACTATAAATTTTCTGTTCAAAGCACTAAGATCAGTGCCATAAAATAAGATACTTCAATAACTCATTCGTTGAATTAATTTAATCAAATAGGTTATTAAAATTGCTGCTAATATTTAAATAACACCAACAATCGTCAATGTGGGGAGAAGGGGGGGGGGGGGTATTATTTAATGTTTTATTAAAAAAACATTATATATTCCATTAAATTGGTTTTTAAATTAATAGCACTAATATTTTATTTTAAATTCTTACGGGCACACATATTATTTAACATTGAAGTGATAAACTAATACACTTGGTTTTTAAAAACGAATTTTATGAAAATTAGGAGTTATAGTCTCAAACGAAAGTCGTTTAATCCATGTTTTCGTTAGTTCTTTTGCAACCTCTGCGCACCAGATGTAGTTGGGTACATTAGGGGATTTTCATCTCTGAACATCTGCTCCCACTATTCTTTCATACAAGGCTCTAGCTAAACTTTACCCCTCCAATCCCCAATCCAAGCGGAACAAAAACACGAATCGGCAGTCATGTCAGATACCTTGTAACAACATACGAAGCGACCGAACGCGGAATTAAAATTCTGATCTGTTTTGAAAATGGAATACGAAGGAATTACTTTGGTTTTGGGGATTATGTTTTTTAAAAAATAAATAAGGACTGTTTGCGAATCAGATGTTCTTATGATAATAAAAGTAAATGTCAGCATAGAAACTTACAAGGTTTAAATTTTTTCAGTTAAAATATCTCAAGAACCTTAACGTATTTCATGAAGAGTATTATATTTTTTATGTTTTTGATAACATAAAAGTTCGAACAAAAATGTTGGAACTCTATTTATTCATTTTTAAATTATTATTATTATTATTATTATTTTTTTTTTTTTTTTTTTTTTTTGTATTTTGATTCTAAGAGAAATATTTTTTTCCCAAAGAAATCGTTAGGAATAGAATTTCCACGCAGATATGAATTTTCAGACGATTACATTATCTCATTCAGACGTTAGCAGTATAGAAATATAAATATTAAATTTAAAGTTTGTAGATTCTTAATTAAAACAAACCAAAATATTTGGTTATTGAATCATTTAATTTATTAATATTTTAGAATATTTTATCATTATTTAATTATAATTGCTATGACACGAAGCGATTGTAGTTTGGAATAGCTTATGATTTAACAAATACGTACTTTATTTCGCTTAATAGGCTATTTTTTTGCTAAGTAATAAAAAAAAATATAACTATTGAATTTCTACAAAATAATGCTTTACGAATTAAACAATGGACTAAATTGAAACCGGCAAATTTCATTACAAATAATACCTAAAAAGATTATTCCAGCACAATTTCTAAAGGTTTAGAAGAAATTTCAATATCAAAATTATACTATTAACAAATAATTGAGAGTCAACTTAAATCATCATTTTCCCAACCATAGCATCTTTCCTTAATGTCCAGCGGAGCATTAAGAACCAGCAATTCGACAATCCTACTTCAAATCCACTAATCACATCGCGAGTCAAGGATGTCACGAAGGGGTGTTTCGAACAACTCCCGCCATCTGTATCGTCTGGCCTTTACCGTCTTCTCTCCAGCTGTCGAAGTGCCTTTTCTTTCCATTTTCTTTTTTTCTCCTCTCGCTCTCTATTATCTGTGTAAAATCTCATTGGCAAGTCAAAAGGAGATTGAATATGTAAAGAAAAGGTATATGGTACTTCTTTGCCGCTTGCCAGGTGGGGCATGGCTTTTCTTCTTTTTCTTCTTCCTCCTTTTTTTTTTTTTTTCTTTCTTTTTTTTTTCTTCTTCTCCTATGTGTGTGTATGTGGTTGGTTCAAGACAAGGAGATTCAAGATCATGGCAATTTCGTTCGGGCAGAAAAAAAAAAAAAAAAGGAGGAAAGTCACAAGCAAAGACCTTACAAAAACTTGTTAGAAGGGAAGTTGACGATTCAGACAATTTATAATATAAATATTTTTGTAAAAATTAATTTCTAATAATTTACCAATAGAAATTTATTTTTATATTTTAATTTATAATTATTCGTAAAAATGTGTTTATAATAATTTTACTACAGTAATATATTTATAATTATTTTTAAAAATTATGTATGCGTAATAATTTAATAAAAATTATATGTTACAGGAATTGAAATATATATAATTTATACTTATTATATAATTTATAATTATTATATAATTTATGATTATTATATAATTTATAATTATTATATAATTTATGATTATTATATAATTTATAATTATTATATAATTTATGATTATTATATAATTTATAATAATTTATAATTATGTAATTTATAATAATTATATAATTTATAGTAATTTATAATTATTATATAATTTATAGTAATTTATAATTATTATATAATTTATAGTAATTTATAATTATTATGTAATTTATAATTATTATATAATTTATAGTAATTTATAATTATTATATAATTTATAGTAATTTATAATTATTATATAATTTATAGTAATTTATAATTATTATATAATTTATAGTAATTTATAATTATTATATAATTTATGATTTTTATATAATTTATCATTATTATATAATTTATAATTATTTAAAATTATTATATAGTTTATAATTGTTATATAATTTATAGTAATTTATAATTACTATATAATTTATAATTAGTATATAATTTGTAAGTTCTTATATAATTTATAATAATTTATTATTATTATATAATTTATAGTAATTTATCTATGACATTTTATTTATAAAAATAAGGCTATACTTTTAGTGTATGAAACTTTCATTTCTGTTCTATGATTTAGATTAATGGTCAATGTCAAACACAACTAAAAATGTCCAAATAAGTTGTCAGTGAAAATAAAGGAATCGGGAGTCATTTCAAAATAAAGGAATATAGAGATGTTATAATAAAACTCCTTTTTTGTTTCTAATATATATTATGGTGAATTACTAAAATTAAAAAGCTTATATTGCAAAATATCAAAATAGCAGGATTTGTGGTATAGAGATTAAATTTTATGGGCTTGTATTTTATGAACTAAATATTAAATCTTGTACAAACTTACTTGAATTGCCATGCTTGTACAATGTATCTTTAATTGTAAAGCCCGAAGCCAGATAAGATTCTGTAAAATAAAAGTTCAAAATTCAGTAATTATTCTTGTGGTAGCAGAGTTTAAAAAAAAAAATAAATTACCAATTACCATGTATATATTGACAAGATTGTATCGGTTTCATGTTAAGAACATTTTGAATTAAAATACAATTTATCTATGGCGAAAAATGTTTTGTTCTGTATTTTATTTGTTCCACGCTTTAATTTTAATGAATTGATATCAATTTTCCGAAACTTTTAAATCTAATTGCTTTTTTCTAAAACTCTCTAATTTACATTTATGCAAAATAACACTTTTATTTTTTAAAAACAATTATGATATTATTATTTGTTAAAAATACATTAGTTTGATATTTATATAATAAATTTATATCATCAATTGATATTGGTATAATCAATTGATACACTAATTTAAAATTCAAATAATAAATTTTTACCGTCATTGAGTTATTGATACATTTACAAATTTAATACAACCAAATGGTATTGTACAATGATTTGAAATGGATAATCATTTGATATCAATAGCATCATTTATAATTGACAAAATAATTTGATGTTGTCATAATCAATTGATATAATTAATTGAAATTGCCACAATCAATTAATATTTATACTATTGTTTGACATTTGTCCCATCATTTTAATTATGATATTATCAACGGATATTGATCATGATATTATCATTTGATAGTAATAGCCCCATTTGATATTGCTATCATCATAATCATTTGATACTGGATATATCTCAATTATAACAATATTAATACCACAACCCCAATAAAGTGATAAAGACCATTTGGGAAAATTTCGAATTTTTGTCGTAATATCGTCTGATCGTAATCCAATTTATATAACCTGGAATAATAATAAACTGAGCTGGATAATAATCTACTCGTACTACCTAGCACTTTAACTGGTAAAAATTAAAAAGGTTGAATTTTCATTGTAAAATTATAAAGCTGAAATAAAAGACTAATCTGTAATAAAACTCTTAATTTTTATTAAAAAAAAAAAAAAAAAAAAAAACACTCTCACAACTTAGACTACTTAAATCACCTCTTTATTATCCAAGAAAATCACGGAAATCTACCGGAAACATTCTAACAAAAACAAACCCGACAAATGGACCTATTAGCAGAAAGGGGGGAAAAAATATATCCGCCCAGTCTTCCAGCGTCTTCCTCCCGAATTAAAAGGGTTGTCTAATAGCCGTTAATAAGGACGTTTCTAGGAGCGGAAGGGGGGGGGGGGAGTCCCGAATGGGAGGTAGGGACTACGTCACCGATCCATCTTTCTAATGAGGCTGGCAGTAGGTAAGCACCCCCCCCCCCTTCCCCTTCACCTTGACGAAAGTGAAAGGTATCTTCTAGGCCTTTTCTCTCCTCGACACTTTCACTATTATCTCTTTGTGAGGAGAGGCAGAACCTTGGAGTGTTCGAGGTGTGGTCTTTCCCTCAAGCTCTCCCCTCCCCCTCGTCTTGTAATTGTCGTCTGCGCCAAGTGATTTAAAGTGGGAGGAGGGAGCGTGTTGTTACACTGGACATTTTTTTTGTCGTGTGTCGTTTGTTTCTTCTTTTTTTTTTCTTCCGTCGTCTGTTGACGGGGGATGTTTTGGTTGTGGTGGGAGTTTCGGTTTTTGGCGCGGGATGTTGTAGAGGAAGGATTGCGTCATGTTGTGTTGTTTGAGTCGGGGGTTGCCGGAAGTGAAGTTGCGGAATCACGTAACGAGCAGCCTCTGCTTTCCGAAAGATTTTCGATTACTTTGTTCTTAGTTTGGGTTGAAGGGCCTTGAATGGTTTGATGGGTTTGCTTCTATGAAAACATTGATATGGAAGATTTGACATGATTTGAATTTTTCCAAGGATATGATACTTTAATATTACATCACTTGGTATTTTACCTCAAATTGCATATTTGAAATTTGATCTACTGGGTGAATATAATTGAAGTACAACTTTCAAAAAGCTATAAAAAAAAAAAGAACCAATGGTCAGAGTAATCTGACATATGATGGAGGGAATGGTATGGAATAAGAAAAAAATATATACTTCGAACCTTTTTTTTTTTTTTTTTCTTCTTATGCTGTGTCATTTCCCCCTTCTTCGTGCATACTCATGTCAAATTTCAGGTCATTCTGATGAGTGGTTCTTTTTCGACAGCTTTTTTAAATTTATTGGACTTTATTCAATTGTTAAAAAGGTGTAAAAAAGGAACCACGCAAAATCACCTGAAAATAAGTAAAAAAGGGATTAAATGGCATAAAAAAAAAGTAGTTCGAAATAGTTTTTTTTTCTCTTTTTTTTCTTCTTTTTTCTTTCTTATTTCCATACCGTTTCCTCCTTCTTTGCCTATATTTTAGGTCAAGTTTGAGGTTATTTTGACCCCTGGTTCTGTTCTTTTTACAGTTTGATATATAAAAAATTGACAACAGCTAAATAAATATCATGCAATTCGGAGAGGAAACTTTATATTGTGACGTCACACTTAACTACTAAATGTGGGGGAAATAAAATAACCTTCTGTGATTGGATTTAAAAATAAGTACAAAAATGTCATTTAGAGGGATATTTTGATTGTGTGAATTGATAGGATTACCAGATGATTAAAACGATTGTTTTCTCAGGGTTCATGTAGTTGGCAACACTCTTAATAGAAAAATTACACTTTTTTGTGTCCACGTAATCTGCTTGTTGTATTATCGTTGATTTTTTAAATCTTAAGAATATAACTATAGCTACGCGCAAGTGCAACTTACAATATTCTTTAAAAAAAAAAATATATATATATAGGAATTTTCTTACTATTTTGTCTACATATTTGATCCAGGAAAGGTTTCGAAATGGGTTCTTTTTTACACTCGGAATAGAGAAAGATTTGGAGATGCTATTACTATTTCATTGGCGTATTTTAGTTATTTTGCTGTTTTATTGGTAGATGCCACATTATTTTCAGAAAAAGAAAATAGAACGAAGTTGGAAAGTTTATTGCATCTCTGATTTTCTAAAATATAATTTAGTGTAATTTAGTGCTTCTATTAATTGTTTAGTTTTTCTATTAATTACAATTTTGATTTGTAGTCAAATTATAAACCATAAATATTAATAAAGCTCTTTTGAACAAGAAAATGATAAACATTTCAATAAATTAGATATTTTGTTCCAAATTCGTCAATTATTTGCCGAATACAACTGTTAAACAACTCCAAAACAATGAAGTAAGCTTCAAAGTAATGCCTCCTTACACAGCTCCAATTTGCAATTTTTGTTTCTCCAAACGTTGTTCCAAATTATTTGAAGCCTGACCACATCCCCTGATTCTAAATCCATCTCTAAGTAAATTATAAAATGTATCGGGATGACTCATTTAACGATTTTTCAAAACCGTTTAAGCTTTCGAAGCGGCGCCAAACAAATTATATTCACGGTCTTGCATGAATGAACACGGATACCAAAGCGTGTTCATTGTACGAATTCAGATGTTACCAAACTATCAAAAGTGGGAGTATATTTTATTGTAATTTTGAATAAATATTCTCTGTAAAGTACATTGAATTTGCTTTCAAGTTATTGTTAGTATAAAAAATAAAATGATACATTTACAAAAATAGTTCAAATTTTTGCAAATGATGCCAATTATTTGGCAACAATACATCAATACAAGATAATTAAGAAATGTCAATTATATAACAACAAACTATGGGTGTGGAATATCACACAACTTTCAATTACATTATAATACTGGTTATTGAATTTAAATTTCATATTGATGTAATTTACCGCTTTCTTTTTTAAATTTGTATTAATTTAAAAGAAATTGGCCTGTTGGGCGATAACTATACATTGATCAAAGAAAAATCATCAAATTCGCAAAACTGGCAGTTTTTCAAATTTTTACGCAGATGTATGTTTTGTAGCAATTGCAAAAAAAATTACTCTTAGTTATATTGATCAAAATTACTGTGGTAATACCTTTTTCTACATGAATTTCGTTGGTGAGGATGTTCAAAACACCTTGAAAGACATTACCAAAGCGATTATGTTCAAAATTGTTTAGAGTTGTTTTTTGGCAACTGCTGAAAAACATAAATCTTTCAATGGCAACTACCTTATGCGCATGCACTATTTTGATGAAAACCTTACTGACAGGTCCCATGGCCACCACTGACCCTTTTATGAAATTTGAACATCTTAAGTCAATCCGTTCGAGAGTTTGACGCTGACCACTGACACCCAGACATTTTTTTTCCAGATGTTTTTTTAACTCTAGACGTTCCAAAACGTCGTACATGACAGGCAAGCTGCGAAATTTTTTCATGTCCATTTTAGCAATCTTGTTTCCCAAATTTCTGAATTGTATGAATTGGAAGAGGAACATTGGGATATTCCTCGTTTGGAACGTTAAACCTCTTTTTGTCCCTTTAAAACTAAATACTCGAGATCGGAATAGCTTATTTTTTTTCTAAGTTTATCGTTTTTGATATTTGTACTTTATTTCAGAGACAAGGCTTTATGAAAAGTAAGAAAATTAGTGACGAGTCAGTGAGAAACTTGACTTTTAGAGATATTCAAGACTTTTGGATTGTTTTCATTTTGATATAAAACTTTATTCACGACATTTCCTGTAATGTTCAACCTGTGAAGTTTAATTCCTAATAAGTCTTTTACCTTCATCTAACCCTTAATGGGTCACTATTTACAATGTACTCAAGCAACTCACGGCTCACCAGAAATTTGTTTACTATATAACTAAGACTGTAATACCTAGCTCAAGTTTGAATTACACTTCATATTGGTCACTGTATTTAAATTTGCCATGGATGAATGTAATTTAGCGTTTTTATTTTCATATTCCCTATTTTCATTAATTAAAAAAAAAAAAAATCATAGTTTGGCGATATTTTTAGTGATAATTGCGACATTGGAAGAAACCCCACCAAAATGGCGAAATTGGTGTTATGCTTTTTGATAAATATTACTTTATCCTTTCTTGTAAAGGAAACAGATGGTATATAGTCGCTGATGGGCGATGCTCAAGGAAAGAGAACTATGTTAAAAGATATTCATTTTTCAACGCATTATTACGAATAATTCGAGGGGGGGATGTTTAGAGCACCTTGAAAGGCATTACCACAGCGATTTTGATAAAACATCGTTAGAGCCAATTTTTGGCAATTGTTGAAAACCATACATTTTTTAATGGCAGCTACTATATTATGCGCATGAGCAATTTTGACGAAAACCTTAATGGCAAGTCTCATGGCCACCCTTAACCCGTTTAGCAAAGTTGAACATTGTAGGTCTATTCGCTCAGGCCACGGACAGACAATTTTTCTAGACCATATTTAAAAAAAAAAAAAAAAAAAAAAAAAAAAAAAAAAAACCTTTTTTTTTACCAAACGCAATACTTTCATTACTTATGTTAACATCTGGATGACTGAAAATAAAAAGGCATATCCTACAATTGAACTTAAACAGAAATTAAAAAGTGACACTTGAGTATAGATATTAAGAAGTGACACTTTCGTATAGAAATTAAGAAGTGGCATTCTTGGTTCATTCTCTAATCTCTGTTTTTCTATCTCCCCTTTCCTTCTCTCCCTAAATAATTTAATCAGCTTCCAAACAAATATGACCAAACTTTCTAACATCTTCCCCTTCAAAAGATTTCACTGATTTCTACATAAATGAAATTAGATTCACTGTGCATTTCTAGATTTTTTGTTAAATTGAAATTTTGTGTAAATTTCTTTGCTTTAGTAGTGAATATATATTTAAAAATATCAAAACTACATGTTTCTGGTTCACTTTAATGTTTTTAGTATTTTGTTATGTATGTAATTTTAAGGTTGAAATTTTTTACGTATTTAAACGTTCAAAGGTTGTTTTCTTTTAGCTTTTCTGATCTTCCATAACTAAGTTAACTATTTTTACTCCATTCTTTCTCTCTCTTTTTTGCTTTCTCTATTGCAATTTCTGAAACACGTTTAAATAAAGGGTAGGGGGTCCACCTAGATTCGTTTCCGAAACAAGACTGAAAGAACAGAAGTATACCATTAACAACTTACTTCTCCAAAATCAGTACAACTGCAATTTAATTTATTTATCTATGTACCTCAGCAAAAAGGTAAAAGGACTTGGATTATTCAAACCACCAAAACTTTTTCCAAACACAATTAAATCCAAACACAAGCTAAAAAGCTGGTGAAAAAACCCCCAATTAAAACCAATCACTCTTATTCTGCACTTAAGAATAAAAAAAAAAACCACATCCTCTGAGGCGCCAAAAAGAATGAATAATTAACAAAAAAAACATCCCCAAGTGAACAACAGCTGTTAAGAGTAACGCTCGAACCCGCGTCGACTGTGCTTCTAACACAACCATTTGACCTTGTTCCAGGGGGCTTTTTCTCCTGATTTTCTCTTTCCCTGTTCCATGGCAGACGAGAACGAACGGATGAAGAAGAAATTGCCTCCCGTTTTCGAATCACGTGACTTATTTACATAGTAGCAGAGAAGAGAGTTGTCGGTCGGCCTTTTCCAACAAAGTTAGGCTTCGCTTTGGGGAAGCGCCGCCACGTTTGGCAATGTTTCGCACCGCTGCAATTATTTTCAAATTTGGCGCGTTTTACAGTTTAAGTTTGGCGACGACTTCGTTTCGGAAGAGTCATAATTTTAGATTCCCTTTTTCCTATCCCCCTGCGCTTAAAATCGATATTTAAGAAATGAGAAAAAGAACTAAAAAAGTGGAACAAACTTGAGTGAAATATCGATCGATGCCTGGAGGACTTCACTATTAGAATTTGAATAGTTTGGAACATTTATTTCTTTTGGGAATAATAAATGTGTTTTTATAAAATAAAGTTTTTCTTATGAAGATTTGAACTCCCAGGTTATTTTGAGTACAAATTGAATTTTTTAAAAGCATAGATTGATTTAGAATTTATTAAAAAAAGACAATTTGAATATGCATTATAATATAATTTCGTTAGAATCAATATCTAATAAATTCAGTCTAATATCCGATATATGATATTGGTGGTTGTTAGATTGCCTAGAAATATTATTCCTTCCTTGATTGAATTTAAAAACAACAACACAAACTTCAGATTAATCCATAATCTATACCTAAATAAAATGGATAGTACAGGATCTAGATAAAAACTAGTCGCCTGTTGGGGTGTTTTGTATAACTCAAGCACAAGACAAAAACATTAATATTTTGGCTCATTTAGAAGACATATAAATAAACTGCAAAAATATTTATAACATGTGATAAATATAGGATGAGAAGGTTCTGCATAGACGTTGCTATTTCAAAGAGAAAATACAGGAGAGAAATTTGTGCTTGAGTGAAAACCCCTCCCATAAATATTTTTTCTTTACGCCCCTGGGCCTGTAGGTGCTTGTTATTGCTGAACACTCGTGGTACGAAATATGTCTCCATTTTCGAAAAAATATGTCATATAGATTAGACATTTGCGTACATGTTAATCCTTTATAAGGCCATTTTTTCTAGTAATGTTATGTTAAAATATTTTTGGGATTGAGATTGATTTATAAAAAGCTATTAATTTAGCTTATTACCTAAAATTAATTTGACTTTTCAAACCATTTTTTGTTTGTTTGTTGGAAAGTATGTTTCCATTGGCCTACTGGAAGCTATTCAAAGATAGGACATCTTGTGTTTTGCTTTTCTGTTTATATCTCATTACATTATAATTATGAAATTTGATTTGCAAGAACTAAAATCTACAAAAGAAATTCTAAATTAGATATATTTTGTATTAAAAAATTTAAGAATTTATACCAATCACTTTCCATGAAATTTCAGAATTGGTTTGAAATATACTTCCCATTGCCTTTTAAAGGGTTTAACAGTGGATACATACAATCTAATAAAGTACTATGTACGGAGGGGTCACATTCTTATATTGACGTAATCGTACATGGCAGTGCCTTTCATAAAAATATTGAACATGGGCAATCATTTGGGATTTGTGACTCTTGCGTACCAGTAACTTCATTCAGGATATTGGAAATCGTGGCTAAACTGTCTAGATTTTTCTTTTTTAACAGATTATAATTGATTACATTATAATTCTAGAAATTTAAAGTTTGTACTTTTATAGATTTAGTTTATCAATTTCTTTTTATACAAAATTTAATGTTCTTCAACGAAAATATCAAATAATAATCAATGTGGGGGGGGGGGGGAGGATTTTAGCCATTTAAAATTTGCGTTACCCTTTCCATTTTCTATGTTGTGCTATTAGTAATAGTAAAATATAATCTAGTAATATATTTCATAATAATTTTAGTTTTGATGGTTTAACTTATAATAAGGTTTGCCAGATCAATGGGAATTTAAATATAATAACATTAATATATTTAAATAGTACGATATTTCATTTCGAAATAAAAATTGATAATTAAGAATGAATTAAAATTAAACTCTTAGTTGAAAGAAAAGTAGATAACTAATGATTTGTAGAAGTACAATTTATAAAAGAATCTTACCGAAGCAATAATTAAAATAAAATAATGTTTAAAAAAATTCTAATTACTACCATATACCACGAGAATATCGATATCTTTATAATAGTTCTAACCAACTATGTGAAATAATAAAAAAAAAATTGAGACTTCGTGGTTGAAAATATCATTTCTTTTACTGAGCCAAGTGATTCTAAGTTTAATTTTTCGATAGTCCTTTTATTGTAAATTATGATCTATGTCTTAAAAGTTCTATTCTTAAAGATTCTACGATGAACAAAAATCCTTGTACAACTATATTTTAGGCACTATCGAGCGAAATGAAAGAATAAATGTGGTCACAACAATGAAGTTAAATAATAAGTTTTGTAAATATTACATTGTAATACTGTTAATATTACAATTAATTAGTTAAGTATTGATAACTTCAGATTTTTCTGTATCGCGTAACGTAATAATAATCGGATTTTTTTTTCCAATTTCGTTCAATTTATATTGCAAATGTTACAATATAATAATTACAACATTACAATTACAATATTACAAATATTGTTAATATTACAATGTAAAGTATTGATAACTTATTATTTTTCTGTATCGCGTAATGTAATAATAATCGTTTTTTTTTTCTTCAATTCCGTTCAATTTATATTGCAAATATTACAATATAATAATTACAACATTACAATTGCAATATTTCAATGTTACAATATTACATTGTAATATTGTTAATACTACAATGTCAAGTATTGATAACTTCATATTTTTCTGTATCGCGTAACGTAATACTAATCGGCCTTTTTTTCCCTTTTTTTTTCAATTCCTTTTAATTTATATTGCAAATAGTACAATATAATAATTGCAACATTGCAATTACAATGTTACAATATTACATTGTAGTATTGTTAATATTAAAATGTCAAAATATTACATTTTATCAATGTTGTAATATATACTGATAATATTCTAATCCATACAGAGCTCTATTTGGACGAGAAAACATACAACAATTCTGAAAAGCGAAAGCTCTGTATCAGGCGCATACCCAGAGGGAGGGATATATCCCTCCCGAAATTTTTCTTTTTACTATTGAAACAAGCAAATCAAAGGATTTTTTTTTTATTTCAAATAGTACATTTATTTGAAATGTTTTTTTAGTATCTAAAAATATCTGCTTTCTTGATTATTAAATACACGCGGCATTAATAATAATAAAAAAGATTGTTATGATTTGTTGCTTTGTAATTTCATATCCCCGTCCGAAAAAATTCTCTGACTACGCCCCTGTTCTGTATGACTGAAAAACATGCAACGATACTAAAAAGAGCAACTAAATGAAAACATATAATGTTGTAAATCAAGATACAGATGAGAGACAGTGGAATACTGGATGGAAACATATAACAATGTAGTAAAACGAGAGAGAGTGGAGAAACACCTTTATCTGGTTGAAAAACATACAACAATGTTGCATTGCAATATTTTTGTATGCTTTTCATCCAATGTTCGTAAAACAGTTGTGAAGTAATAAACGTTTTCACTTTTGCTGTATCGCAATGCAACGAGTAGTGTATATAGCTATATGAGGTGATAATATTTTCAGATCGCTAAGAGATTTTTAAGTAAGACGGTTTCAAAACGAAGAAATTATTGAGATTACCAAATGTCATTCAAACCTTTGTAAATAATTTTGTTTAACTTTAATATTTGGAACGAACTTGTTTATTTTAAATTATTCATATTGTTATTTTTCCAGAGTCGCTATTTTGGTATTGGATAGAGTTTGTTTTCGTTTTTGAATAGTAGAACGAGACAAAAGATTCAAATTCGTCTTGACATACGCGTACTATCACACGTTTTCATTTAACACCTAATTGATAGCGTTGTTGTAATTAGATAAAGTAAGGTATTTGTACAGGTACACACTTCAACTATATCTTTTTAATTATCATTTTAAAAATATTATTATTTTTCTTGCACTTAAAATTACATCATTAGTAAGGATGTTTTGTGTTAAAAAAGTTAAGTTTTTCTCAAAAATTAACTGTCTAATCTATATATTTAATAGGCAATACGTTTTTTGGGGTTAGTCCGTCCGCCTAAACTGCACAACCAATTTCAATGATCAAGGTGTCATTTTAAAGGAAATAAGCTGTAGGTTTGCCAAAACGTGCCAAAATAATTTATTAACACTTTATTAATTAGTTAAATTTCAATATTTTTCATCATTAAGCTACTACAAAGCCTCAATGATTTTGAATATATGAATGGCAACATAATTACGTATGTAAACAACAAACCCGTTGTTAATTTTAAAGCTCTTTTTAAACTCTTCGTTTCAAAGTTGATTTTTTCTGTTTTTCTGATGCATTTTTGTATTAGAGTAATTACTATTTTGAAGTATTTCTATCCAGAAAAACCAACCCAAGCGAGGCATTCAGAGGTTGGTGAGTGTAGCTCGCGTTGTTTTTTTATCAGAATAAATAAAAGATATTGGGACTAAATTTTAAGTCAGAATGTTGGCGGATAGTATATTTAACTTTCTATTATGAAACTTGCAATTTGGGTGTTTTCTCTATTAGGCCTTACATTAAATTTATAAAAATTTGGTTACATTTTTTATGGCTGGCAGAGCGCAGCAGGATGTTTTAACCACAAATTCGAGCGGCAAAGCCGCTCAATCCGAGCGCAGCTAGGCGTTTGGGGGTTGGCGAGCGTTAGCGAGCATTTTGGGGGAAGCCCCCTAGTTAACATTTAACTCATTAATTAGCATATTTTTAAACAAAGATTAGTCAAATTTTATCAGGTTAAGAAAAAAATTACGGTTGGCATTGGTTCGGAATGCTATTTTTAATGTTTTGTTCCTCTATCAAGTTTCTAGATATATAGTTTTTGAATATAATTTTTTACTTTGAAAGCAAAAAATCACAATTTTTTTTAAATTTTGCCTTTGAAAATCCGAAACATTTATATTTTCCTCAAGCAATTTGACTGAGTGTAAAAAAAATCCAACAATTAGCAGATTTTAATACTCAAGTAATTTTTCAAAAAGCAGTTATCCCTGTTTAAATGAAAATTCACGTGTCACAAACATGATTCTTCAGATAATGAATAACAAAATTTCAAATTTATTTTCAGAACAAAATAGTACTTCAAACTAATAAATAAGTATCAGATGATACCATTTTCTTGCAAAAATTCTGTTTAGAGGTTATTTTAAAGCAAACGAAAAAAATTACTTTTTGAACTGTTTTGCGATATTTGGAGTGTGTATATGTACTTTAAAGAATGAGTACACATTTCAAATGATTGTTGAATTCAAAGTCGTTAGGTTTTATTCATTTTCTACCATTGCTGAAACACATTTTAAAGAATGACCTATAGCTTTAAAAAAAAAAAAATCTATAATTTAAACCTCGTTAATTTCTCCACACACATTTTGTCCTGTTTTTAAGAGACGCAAGAGAAACGATTCCCTTATTTTCTGCGAAAAAAGTTGAATTCAATTAAAATGAAACCGATTGTAGATGAGGCCCATTTTCATTTGAACGGATTTCTTAATAAACAAAATTGGTGAATATGGGGTACTGAAAACCCGTCTGTGTGTCTTGTTAAACTACAGCATTCTGAAAAAGTGATCGATTTTTTAAAAAAAAAATTTCCTACATACTTTGGAACGTGCTGAGTTTATAAAAGTGGTCTCGAAAAAATGTCTGGGTGTTTATCTGTGCTCAGCATAATTCTAGAACGGATTGACCTACGATGTTAAAATTTCGCATACGAGTTAATAATGGTTATGGGTCCTGCCATTACGGTTTTCATCAAAATTGCGCTTGCGCATAAGATAGCTGCTATTGAAAAATTTATGTTTTTCAGCAATTGCCAAAAAACGGCTCAAAACATTTTGATCAAAATCGCTGTACCTTTTAAAGTATTATGAACATATCCACCGACGAAATTTCCTCAAAAAGTCGATAAAGGTGAAAAACGAATGACTTGTCACAGAGTTCTTCACTTCCTTTGAGTATCGCCCATCAACAACTGTATCTCCTCTGTTTCACTTACAGGAAAAGGTAATGTAATATTTATTGAAAAACCTATCTACAATTTCCACGTTTTTGGTAGCATTTTTTATTTATTTTGCTCATGTAATAATAATTCCCAAAAATTGGCTATTTTTTAAAAAATAATGAAAAAATTAAAACGAAAACGGTATATTACACTGATCGAAGGCAAATCTAAATGCAATGACCAGTATTGAGTGTAATTGAAAGTTATGCGATGTTTCATACTCTTTGTTATACTACTATGGAAGCACTCAGTTGAATTTCTAAGCACTTTAGGATGAATTTTATGTAATTCTACAAATCTTATCTAGTTTTTCAAATTAATAAGTTCACATGTCTGTGTAGTTAATAGTTTAGACTTAAAAAGTTTCTACTGAATCGATATAATTCCTTTTATCATTTCTGATATTTTTGATTAGTTAACTAGCATCAACCAGACCTTTTTTTTTTGACATATCGTATCGGTAGCATTTGTAGTTTTATCGGGAAATATTGACTTTGGACAGATGAATGAACAAACCCTTTGCTTCAGTTTGTAATCAGTAGTATTGTAGAAGTTAAAAGGAAAGAAATTTCAAAATTTCAAAGTTAAAAAACAACCTCCAACTGTTCTCTGTTGAAACGCCAAAATGAAAGCAAATTTTTAAAATTTGTAAAACATCCACAAACTAGGGGTGTGGAACATCGCACAACTTTCAATTACACTACAATATTGACGTGGATTTGTGTCATTTACCGTTTTTATATTTGAATCATTTGTTTAAAAAAAAATGGCCAGTTTAGCAATATTTTTTGCAATAATCCTTATATGCCTCTTTTTAAAAAAAAAAAAAAAAAAAAAAAAAAAAAAAAAAACACTTTGCCAAAATAGTGATTTTGGCAATATCTTTTTCGATAATTTTTTTATTAATCCTTCCTTATAAGTGAAACTGCGCAGAGAGGGGAAAAAAAACGATCGTCGATGATCTATGCTCAAAGAAAAAGAACTCTGTGTTGAAGGCATTCGTTTTTCAACCTTTAACGCCATTAAAGCATTTTTAAGGAAATTTCGGAAGTGGGGATGCTTAGAACTCCTTAAGAGGCATTATCACAGCAGTTTTGATCAAAATCGTTAAGGCCTTTTTTAAGCAATCACTGAAAAACATGTTTTTTTTCAATGGCAGCAGCCACCTTATGCGCATGCGCGATTTTGACGAAAACCTTAATGGTAAGTCCCACGGCCACCACCAACCCGCACAGCAAATTTGGACATCGTAGGTCAATTTGTTCGGGAGTTATGCTGACCACAGACAGAAATTTTTTCTAGATCATATTTTTGAAATCAGGATGTTCCAAAACGTGGAGAAATGGGGAGAAGGTGGGGGGGGGGGGGGGGAATCAATTTTTTTTTTGACCGTTTGCTATACTTTCATTACCCTATGTATACATATGGGTAATTGAAAGTAAAATCAAATTACTCTTGGATTTTAAATATAATCTTTTCTGAATAAGTAACAGCAAATGCATCATCATCATTTCCAACTTATAATGGCATTGAGAAATAAATAAAAGTTAGAAAATTCTACTCATTTTCAAGTGCTAATTTCTTACATTGTACCTGGATTTTCTTTTCAACATCTGTTACGTGGAGAAAAAATGAATAAAACATTGATTTTTTTTAGTAGGTATCTCTCAGATACATTGTTACAAAACACTTATTTTGATTGAAGCAATTAGCAAGCCTTAAGTGAAGTTCTCATACTATATTCTCTCAAGAATTTTCTTCCCTCTGTGACAAACGCCTAATGATATCCAGCGTTCATTGAATTTTTTAAAAATATGTTGTGGTCAACCTCAAATTCAACAGCCATTCGTACGTTGAAGTTATTTTCTTAAACTTTAACGTAGTGCACGGATTGTATTTTTAATGCACCATTGTATTTTCTCCGATACATAAACCAAAGCAAATATTTTCTAACAATAAATTAATGATTGTCATATTTTAGGGTGATATGTACTGCCGTGCTAAGCACAGAAGTCATATATGCAACTTAACTTAAAATGAAAAATAGCAGTTTAAAGTTTAACAACTTCATTCAGTTAATGTTAACTTATTGACTAACATTAACAACAAATTCACCTACAATGTTCAACTTTTGTAAACGGGTTATTGGTATCCATGGAACCTGTCATTAAAGTTTTCGTCGAAATCGCACATGCGCATGAAGTAGCTGCTATTAAAAAATTTATGTTTTTCAGCAATTGCCAGAAAACTGGTCTATGGATTTTGATCAAAATCGCTATGGTAATGCCTTTTAAGGTGTTTCTTCTAATTTCTCTTATATTGATCATCTTTTTTCTTCTCCACTTGTCACAATTACAAAAACGATGTTAAAGTTCAGTTTGTTACATTTACACAGATATTTCAAATAATTTCAAACACCAAGGTGTTATACCAGCTTAAAAATTTACTATTTGTATTAAAAATAGTTAAAAAAATAAATAAATTCTTGACTGTATTTAGAGAATGAGGCATTTATCGTATCGGTTAGGATTTTTTTAAATTAATACTTTTCACGTTTGATATCTTGTAACTCATTTTCTATTAAACACAATTCAGTCACATATTTGATTTTTCATTATTCTTTTTGTTTGATATGATTTTGTTTCATTTAAAGTTTACAATAATTTAAGAATAGAAAGATTTGTCGTCATATTATTTCCACTTTCTAATTTATTTAAAATTATTTTGCATTAAATTAAAGAAAAACTAGAGGTGTGGAGCATCGCACAATTTTCATTTACACTTAATACTGGTGAAGGCATTCAAATTGGCCATTAAATTTAATTTAGTGTTTTCGTTTTCATATTCTCATTATTTTTTTTAATGACCAGTTTGGCTGTATGTTTGTCAATAATTATCACATAAGCGAAAAAAAAAAAAAAAAAAAACGCGAAAAAAACACACCATCCAATCCGAAATTAGTGATAAGTTTTTACGATAAATATTTGCATTATCCTTTCTTGTTAGTGAAACAGAAAAAGAAATAGTCATTGATGGACGATGTAAATTGTCGACGGATTTATCGAATTTCTAAGGAAATTTCGGAAGTTTTAAAACTACTAAAAAGTCATTATCCCAGCGATGTTGATCAAAATTGTTAAGGCCGTTTTTTGGGAATTGCTGAAAATCTTTTTTTTTTCAATGACATGCGCATGCGCAATGTTGACGAAAACCTCAATGACAGGTCACATGGCCTCCACTTACCCGTATACAAAAGTTGAACATCGCAGGTCAATCCGTTCGGAAATTATGTTGATCACAGACAGACACACAGACTTTTTTTCTAACACACTTTTTGAATTCAGCACTTTCCAAAACGTGTAGAAATGTCAAAACTTCGAATTTTTTTTTAACTGAATGCAATACTTTCATTACTTTATGCTAATATATATGTAAAGTAATTGAAATTAAAAAACACGTAATTGTATAAATTTTCAGTTGATTGCAAAATATGTAATTGCAGGTGTTAGCGTAAGATTAAAAAAAAATTGGTTGCATCTATCTTATTAAAAAACTTAGAGCGGCATAAATAAAACATAAAAAGATCGATTTTTGCCCAGAAAACTCGTGAATCGGACAATATCTTCAAAGACTTTAGACTGACTTTTTCTTCAAAGATTGCTCGCCATATTTATTCTTGTGGTCCTTAAAATGTCTCCGAAACTTTTCTTCATTAAAATTTACACATTTCGAAATTATTATTAAACGAAACAGCTGCAATTGAATAATTTGGTTTGCACTGTCTACCATAACAACTAAAACCAAGAATATCTTAAAAGAAAACGCCTCATTTGGTGCAGGGGAATCGATATTAAATATAATTGCATCTATGGAAAATCGATCAATGTAGATGACATTGAAAAAGCGCCCCTCAATTTCCTATTTTAAAATCTGGATTCCAAACATAACTCTCTTTCCAAAACCAGCTGATATGATTCGCATTCACAGCGCCATTTCACAAAAACGACTTTCAAAATAAAACGAAGCATTTTTGAGCGAGGAATAAAAGATTACAACATTTTGAAGTTCAACTGTAACATTGTAGTAGAGTATTCCAAGAATAGCTACAAGGTAGGGAAAAGGTCGATAAAATTCCCCCTGGCGACCGAAAATGATAAAGTGCGATTTATGGGGCTCACAAACAGCGCCGAAATCTGGCGATGACAGCCTTTTTCAGTTATGGCAACCCTCACCACCGAAAAGAGAATAACAGGCTCTCTAAAAATGCTCGCTGTGGGCTCCGTTGTGAGGTAAGTTATATAAGTGTCACTTTTTTGTTTTTATTCAGCATTAATGAGACTATCGGCAGCGTTGCGTCAATTTCAGACATTGTTGCTACTTTTTAAATATAAAAATGCTTTTCGGACCAGAAATGTCGCCGGAAGAAAACATTTTGCTTTGTTCCATGACTCACTACTCAAAGCCAGTGAGAGGGGGGGAGGGTATTTTGAGAGTAGATCTCTGAAAAACTTCGCCGGCGAAACATCCACAACAACAAAAAAAAAAAGTTTTCGCACTTTTGGTCGTGTTTACTGTTGGTTTTTTGCGAAGTAATTCCGACTGGACTTCGATTTGGATTTTGTTTTTGACGGAATCTTTTTGAGTTTGGATATATTGTGGAAGAAGCGACGACATTAATTTCCGATTCAAGAAGGGAACTGCCACAGGGATTGCCGCTGGAAGCTCTTCTTGCTCCCAGCGGTGTTCGGAAGCATCATTCCATGGAGAGATTTTTGTTCTCGCCGTGAGTGTTCGGGCTGTAAAAATCGTCTGCTCGTCTCTTTCTTTCTTTTTTCTCAAGAGTGTCTTTTTTGTATTTGTTGTTTTCCTCGCGAAGTTCTTTTCTCTTTGATTGTTTGGATTGGCGCCGTTTTCAGACGATACGAGTGAAACTTTTCGCAACTGTTTTAAAAGTAAAAATAAATGGAAACGGATTTGGAGTTTAGCTTGTGAACTGTTGTTTACGGAATGGAAATCTTTGTTTATATTAATTTTGTTTTGTGTTTTTTTTTACTTGATTGATTAAAATAAATTGTGAAATTAAGCAAAAAGTTATTTGTTTTTAAAACTGTGAAATGTTTGTTTATGAAAGTGTGAAAAAAAAAAAAAAAAATGTTGGAATGAAATAATTTAAAAGTTACTTTATAATTAAATATTGCATACCTATAGTATTTCCTTGTCAATTTGAAAATTTGTGGGGAATTTAAATTTACAAGAAATTTTTATTTAGAAAATGACATTCAATCTTAATTTTTACTGTGTTCTTAAATTAATTGTAACGAATTTTAAACTCTTTCGAAATTGAAATTTTAATTCTAGATACTTATTTGCATATTTTAGAATTCAAATTATTTTTATTATACATTAGTAGTACTATCAATAACTTGCAATATAGGTTTGAAATTAGTTTATTTTTGTAATTAATGTTTATCTATTTATTAAAGTGTCTTCTAGAATATATATTTTTTATTCATGTGAGTTTTTTATATTTGAATATTTTTTTATTCTGAAATTCTTGTATATTTTTTGCTACATTAATTTATTGCCATTTCTTTTAAAAAAAAATTGTATTAGTTTGGAAAAAAGGTATTTTAATCCCTTTCCATTTTTTAATCACGTCCTTTATTTAAGTACTAATTAGGATTGAGCATTTTCCTTATATTTGCAAATATTTTAACATCTTTGCTATTAAATATGTTACCATTCAGCTGAAATCCATAAATTTTCTATAAAAATATTAAAATTTTTAACTACTTTTATTTTCCCATTGTCAACAAAAGAGCTCTAATTTATTCTCTTCCTTTTGTCATCTCTTTATTTCATTAGTGGACTCATGTTAAACAAATCTTTATCCAAAATACTAGTGTACTACGTATTTCATGAAAACATTGATTTAGAAACTTTTTGTCCTATTAATTCTTTTTGCATAAGTACCTATATGACACATGGAAATGTATTACATTTTTGCCAGACATTCATAATGACTTCTTGCCCAGTAAAATGCCTAAAAATGGTGATTTTAAAGGTTTTATTAATGACTGCATTGGTTTGAAGCAATCTGTACCTTTTGAAAGTAAAATTTGTGAGCAGCATAATTTCCTGCAATAGATAACAAAGATATTTCATGACCAAGTGCTTAGATATATCATTTTGTCAGCATGTTTCTTTTAATTAAATTAATCCAGTAGGGGTTCCTGCATGTGAGCATATGAAACTTTAAAACAAGGAAAATAATAAAATAAGGTGGAATGAAGTAAAAGAAGAGACCCTGCTCTATTTTTAAAATTGTTTATTAAAGGATCGTAGAGAGGCACATTAAAAGGATTCACTATAAATGGAGTATCGATGGCGATGATAGGGTATAAAAATCGTTGCACACAGTCACAACTTTGAAAATTGGTACAAATGTTAACAATGACAAACATAGAAAAAGTAAGCTATACTCTGATCTGGATTAACCAACTTTAAGAGGTCGATAGGTGATCAGTCTCTCTTGTGACATCTTCAGACTTTGTTATCCATACACAGGCGAGCTGGATAAATCTGTCCTAGAAATTGACTCATACTCAAAGGAAGACGGCTCTATGCTCATTTTAATTAAGTGCACCTTGTTTATATTGAATGAACTGTGTGAATATCCATGTTTTTGTTTTAATTGTAGCATGTATTGTGGATTTTACTTGTTTCATTAGTTACTAACAAGAGTGTAGTGGGGCCAGTTCGACGCACCAGTACTTTTTGGAAAGCTGGTGCGACGTACTAGTACTTTTTTGAGAGCCGGTAAGACGTACCGGCTTGCTTTTTACTTTTTTTAAACCTTTTTCGGAGGCATTTTTTAGATTTATTGTTCATTTTGTAAATAAATTTTGGTTTTGACTTTAATGTTCAACTAAACCTCAATTCTGATGGTCCTTGTAAATCCATCGTCGATGGAAACAATTGTGAATTCTTTCTTTTATTAAAATAAATTAGTTTTATTAAATATATTTTTATTTGATACAATTTAGTTATGTCTCAAGTATTCTTTTTATATTTTAGGTTTAAAACATTTTACAGACCGAGGACTACAATTGGATATTCTAATTTTTTAAAGTATGTACCTGATTATAATTTCATGTTTTCTTTCCAGAGTTGTGATTCTTTTCATTTGGAGTTGCTTGTTGTATAAAATTTTTCTAAATGTTTTTAATCTTGGAAATATATTTTTCTGAGTGCTTTTCTGTTAATTTTTAAACAATATTGTTAAGTGTAAAAGTAAATGATTTAAAAAAATATGTTTTCTTGATCACAAGACTTTGCATTTTCTTCATTGTTTGATGTGAATAGATATGAATGCTTTTACTATAGCATTATAATTTACATAATATATAACCACTGATTTCTTTCTTTTACATTTGAAGCTGAAATGCTCCTTGTCACTGTTATTCCGTTCCCCATCAGTGCAAAGAAACCTATTCCTTAATTTCTCCATCTTAACTAAACTTTCAACTACTCCTTTCCTCTCTAGGTTTAACTTTCAAATAGTTACTATCCATCCTTTTTTTAAATTACTACTTACTCTTTCATTGAACGCAAAAAATCTTCAGAACTTTTTAGAAGAGCACAATTTCTTTCTCCTTCTCGAATTTAATTAAAAATATTAGCTTTTAAAATTATTTTTAGAATATCGCTCTTGAGTACAAAGCGCCCTAATTCTGTTTACTCCATTTTATTTTGTAATACAGAGGTATGTTGGTTACTCTTAAAGAGTACAAAATAAAAAAAAAGTGTTCGTTTTTATCTTTACCTAGTACAATGCTCATTGGCTATTGCTTCTGCTGCCAACTCATATTAACGTTTGCACTTTTTCTACCAGTTATTATTGCTCTTCATTTGTAGATTTCCCCTTTCTTTCTTTTGATGCAAGTACAGAAGCAATCCAATAGTCCGAGAGGCGACTGCAATTTTTGGACCCCATCGAACATCATTCTGAATTTTTTATTGAAATTGAAGAAAAGTTAGTAGATTAGGAATCCACTAGTCTGCCGTGGCAAAAATAGCCAAAACTGATCAATAATCGACTTGGAATGAGTTGAACTAAAATCCGATTGCCAAATATGTCATAACTTGCCAAAAATAGAACAGACTTATTCGTCTGGCAACCCACACTTCATTTTGATTTTCAATGAGAAAAAGTGCAAACGATTTTTGATCTTTGGCTCGGAAAACTTATATCTTTTAAAAGTAAGCCAAATTGGCTCGGTTACGTCATAAGTGACGTAATATTTTTTGCCAACTTGGCTCCCTTTTAATAGATGCAAGTAGACCGTCCCCAGATATCTGAATCGTCTGCAACCTTCTTAATTGAAAACTAAAGAGTGAGGGTTACCAAATAAAAAAAAGCTTATTATTTGGCAAGTTATGGCGCATTTGGCAATTGGATTTAGTTCAACTTATTAAAAGTCGATTTTTGACCAGTTTCGTCCATTTTTGCCATGGCAGACCAGTGGATTCGTTATCTACTCACTTTTCTCTAATTTCTATAAAAAATTCAGAATGATGTTCGATGGGGTCCAAAAATTGCAGCCGCTTCTCAGTCTACAACTTAAAGGCTGATAAATCATAAAACTTTTTGGCATGTCAAAGATGCCAGTATCTAGAAGACAGTGACTAGAATCATATAAATGTTTCATTCCAGTCACTGGAAATGTCAGCTTATCAATGCATGCTATAACTGGTAGCTACAGTAGATCTAATATTTTTTTTATCAACTAGCAGTTCACCTCCTGTTCTCTAACTTGACCACCAACAGGTTGTGTGATCTCTCCATACCATGAAAATTTCAGTTCCTGGCTTTCGAATCAGCGCATGGCAGTGACCTTCTAATCAACTCACTAGATGGCATGCCAGCCACAAGCAACATGTAAATTAGTTGTAACCCACTTCCCAAAGTTGGCCTGGGATGCAAGTCTGCTTTTGCTAAACAGCTCTGCAGACAATTATAAATACTTGTCTTATAAAAAAATTAAGCTTGTCTTCTTTGTCGCTTTAACAAAATTTAGGAAAATCTTTATTTTTTACTCTACTGAGCAAAATTTTTTATTATTTTCTATATGTATTGCATAATTGATAAAAAAAAACCACATTACCTACATGTTTTAAAATATCCCAAGTCCAAAATGTAGTCTGGAAATATGTCTTTGGTCAGCGTAACTTTGAACAGATTGACCTAATTCAACTTTTGTGTTTTTTTTTTTCAAAAAAGCTATGTGCATTAGCTACCATTAAAAAATGTATTTTTCTGCAATTGTCAAAAGCGACAAAAATTCGATAAAGGCGTATAAAGTTTAAAAATTAATATCTTTAGTATAGAGTTTTCTTCAATTGAGCATTGCCCATACATGACTGTTCTTCATTTCACTTACCAATATGAATTTTTACCCAATAGGAGTTATGCAATAATTATCGCTAAACATATTGCTGATTTTACCAATTTGGCGATTCTGGTCAATGTTATAATTACCGCTTAACTGGTCAATATTTTGACTTAATGAAAATATGAAGAGGAGAATGTTAAATTATATCAATCCATGTCAAATTTAAAAGCAGTGCTTGTTATTATGATGTAATTGAAAGTTGTGTGATGTTTCACACCCTTAGTTTTAAACAGGCAACATAAAAAAATTGCAAAGTCACGTGCATGCAATTATAGTCAAAATGTTCTGCATATATACATTTTGTATTTTATGTCGTAAACCAACAGGAAAAAACTTACTGCACAATCAATTGCAAAGGTATTCTTTATTATTTTTTTAACATGCAATATACAATTCTCGCAATCAAATCCAAGTTTTAATTTTTTCTGATTTTTGTTTAAACAAATGGATTGACAGTATTTTATATGTTGATATTTTCATTTATCTCTAAAAATATAGTTGGTTCATTCTCTGTAAAACACACAAAAGATTGTCGCAATAATATTTTTCACCATTAGATACGTCGGATATTTCTGTTACCCATGGAATATATTTTAATGCAATCAAAACACCTCAAAACAAGACCATCCATTATTGCTTCACTGTTCTCGTGATGGCATAGATGCATAATTTTTTCCTTTTCTAGGAATTTTATAGAATCATAATAAATGAAAATATATCTGCACATCGAATCAACTTTAATGCTTACTATTAAAATAAAAACATTCATTTTTAGTTCTTGCACTACTCGGTAGGCTTGGGTGATGTATCGATACGTCGTCCAAAACCGGTGTGAAATCAACATCGTCAAACCGGTTTCTCTATATTCCCCAAACCGATACATCACGATCTTTTCTGACAAGCGATACTTGCCTAGCACTTTAAGGACGAAGAACCGTTGATGCCACAATTCATGCGCGGTGTTTCTAAAATACTATAGAAACGTATTGAAACCGTCGACACTGAGCCGTTTGAGATACGATACTTCACCACATCGCAGTTAATCCTCCCTGCATATGCGCGGTGTATCCAAGACTGTATAGAAACGTAGTGTAACAGCTACACCGCGCCATTTGAGACGATTTCCATTTGCTTTTGCTGGAGCGATACTCGGCATTGTGATAATCGTATCCACCTTCGGTATGCGCAATGTTTCCATTTTAGGTCTCGCGTTTATTTCCTATTTCGTTTTCACAGCTGAGTGTTGAAATTGCTGGGTTGTGTTTAGGCACCAGTAGTCTAGTAATATTGGAGATTCAATAAAAGAAGTATTCCTTTTATTGTTTGAAATTTTTTTTGTTCTCTCAACTCTTGGAAAAACGTTTTGATTTTTATTTAATTTGTCATCAGACCTTGATATCCTATTTTTGTAATTCATTTGAGTATTTCCTAGGCTTTTTGTGTTTCATTTTTGAGTTTTTTTCTTTCTCTAACTTGGAAGAAATAAAATATTTTTAAATCTTTTACATCAGGATTACTTCAGGATTTTTTTTATCCAACATTTTTACCCTTTGAGAGCTTTGCTTTATTTATTAACTCAAAGGGATTGTGTTATTCAAGCTGGGTAATTTCTGTCTAGTTCTTATCTTGTTAAGATAATCAGGTTATTTATTACTACGATGGTTTGTTATATCTGCCAAAGTCAATATGAACTAGCGCATGGACTAATCTCAGTTGTTTCTCTAGTTTGATTGCTTAAATACTTATAAATGATTTTTTCCCCCATTTATGTTGAAGGATTTTCTCTTCTGATTTGTAAGTAAATAAATGTTTTATAATTTATATTTTTTTCAGTTTGTACAATTTGAATAAAGTAGTTGTACAATTGAATAAAAAAAGTTTGTACAATTGAAATAATTAATCTTATTTCCATAAGATTAATTACTCAATCCAACATTGCTTCTTAAAAATGCCGAAATGCATATTTTTTTGGCACAAAATAAAGATCATTAGAATTTTAAATTTTATGCATTAATTTTATTTTTATTGTTTAATAGTTATATTGTATATAGTAAGTAATACAATATTCATTATAAAGTATGTTTTTGATTTAATAATTAAGAATATCCAATAACTAAAGTAACATGTGCACCTCCAGAAAGTGCACTTGTCCTCCTCCACCCCCCTCCTTCTCTGGATAATAACAAAGTAAAATTTCATTAAGATAGAGAAATTGAAAAATCCGGATTAAAGCAAAAAAATAAAAAATATCTGGCTTATACCCCCTTGGGTGCTTTATGTATCCCCCTGAAAGTAATTCGGTCACTGTTCATGTTGTTTAAAATAAACTTCTATACATGAATTCAATAAAATGTTACAAATCTAAGTAAGCATAACTTTCGGCTCATAGCTTGTTATGAAAACGTTGTTTTATTCGTTCGGGAATTAGGATGTTTCATTATAAGTGAAAATTGTAAACATTTTGTAAAAAAAGTATAGTTAACATTGTGATGTATCGTGACTTCGTGATGTTTGCTTCCTGATATATCGCGATGCAGAAATGTTAACATCGTCCAGGCCTACTACTCAGTAGCGATAGATTTATCTGAGGGTTAATTTCCTCATCCAAAATAGGAATGGACAACTTGTTCTGTATAACAATATCATCAAACTTGTAAAATTGGCTAGGTTTAAATTATTATTATTTTTAAATTTTTTTTAATGAAAGTATTTAAATACAGGTAATGAAGTTGTATCCCAATAAATTTCAAAATTGGGACCTGTATTATACTTAATGTGACTAAATATATGTGACTAAAAATCAGAACACGTTTCTACCAATGAGAAAAGTGTAATTTTTTTTTCATATTATATTTATGGGATTTGGAAAACACAATTTTCAAATCTTCAATGTGCAAGGTTTTTTACTAGAGATGTACATTGTATTTCATATGTTTATTTAACTTAATTATTAACTTTCAGTCATGCTTCTTATTTAAGGCTATTGATTTAAAATTTGTTATTTGATTTTAGGAAATCCAGAAACTCTTTGCAAGAATAGGAAAAGTTAATTTTAGTTATTAACAAAGGTTTCAGAGTATTCAAAGAAAGTTGTATCTTCTCAGAAGTCTACATTTTATTAACTCTAGAAAATGTATTTGTAACGGCAGCAGTTGTTTTCCGAAAACTATAGTCGAATTCCACAATTTTCATAATATTGGCAATTTAAATTGAGTGTTGTTGGAAATGGATAATTGATTGGTTTGTATGCTTAATTACCTACTTTTATACACAATGATGGTGGAAATGGATAACAACCTCCACCCAATGCTTATCTCCAGAAACTTCATTAGCTATCCACTCTGTTAGGTTTCTTAATTAAAGAAGTTCTGAAGAACATTTTTGGTGTGTTTAGAAGGACTTTGGTGGGACTCTATAATGGGAAAGCAGGATAATTTGGCGGGACATTCGGTCAACAGGACTGTTAGGTAAAAAGCAGGACTGTCCCACCAAAATCGGGACGTCTGGTCACATTAATTATACTTTAATTGAAAATTATGTGTTCCAAACACCCTTAGTATTATTACAGTTCACAAGCATTTTCATGTTTCTAAATTTCACAATATTTCCTTTAGTTCTGCCTATTACTTTATGGTGTAAAATTAGACTCTTGTGTGGTAGCTTTGTTGACGATGGCCAGCAAAAAGTAATTTTTGCCATTTTCAGAATAAACCTCATTATGCAAGATGTAAAAGGGTTTTGTTGGACATTTGACAGCTGCATAAGTAATTATTTTGTTGCCTACCTGTGGGCATTGTCATCCCTGCTAATTATGATATTGGTGATGGGAATATATATAAATGTCAGTTACACAATATTACAAAACAAAAATATTGACATAAAAATTTAGAAAATCAAAATAACTAGTAATTTTTAACTCTATGTTGAGATTTGGAATAAGTTAACTTGTAATTATCTGCTAATCTCATTCTACATTTATGTTGATTTTCATGCTGGAATGTGGCTATCCTCTACACAATAATTATGCAGGCTGTTCTATTTATGTTAAAGACCATTTACTTTATTTTGTATCATACCTTCTACATTTGAATCTTTTTATTTTAAGCATATCTGATGACTGCAGGGTTAACGCTCTGGCCTCGCATGCCAAAGCTGCCGGGTTAGGCATAGATTTTCGTTGTGATTTGGAATCCTTGTTAAGTTGTATGTCCCAGCCTGATTTGCCTGTTATTGTGCATAAAAATAAGTCGTTGAGCGTACAAACCAACCAACTTTTTATTTTAATGGTAGTGTTTATGTGCAAATGTTTTCTCATTAGTAATTTTACATCGATTTTTTGTAGGTAGTAATTCAAAGTTATTCTGAAAAGATGGAGGTGATTATTTTATCAAATGTTAGAGAACCAAGCTCAAGTTTCAGTGGGAAAAAGAGAATTTATGAGGTAAATATCTAAAAGTTATTCTTAATATTTAATGCTTCATTTTCTGAGTGAAATTTGAGTATTCTATGCACATTTTTTAAAAACCATTATGTAATGACAATTTGAAAGAAATTGTCAACTTGTCATTACATCAATTATGCAATAACAATTTGAGTAAAATAAGTTGATTGTGTGTACTCTCCCATTAGGCGCTTTGCACTGTCTTTGATGCCTTTAAAAGAGAACCCAAACAAGCTATTTTACTTCATATTTTGAAGTCGTAATAATAGGTTTATCCTGTCAAGGTAATGAAACGATAGTGCCCTCTGGAAACCAGACTAAAGTATTAACCAACAGACTGAGAGACGACTGCAAGTTAGGCACCTCATAAAATACAATTCTAAGTTTTTTTTTATAGAATGTAGAGAAATGTTAGTAGTACTTGGTCTGCAGGGGTAAAAATGGCTGAAACTATTCAGAAATCGACTTTGAATGAATTAAACTAAATTCGATTGTCCAATATGTCATAATTTGCCAAATAATGAACATCCTTTTTTTGTCTGGTAACCCACCACCCTTTAATTTTCAATTAAGAAGGTTTCAGCCAATTTGTCTTACCTGGCTTCAAGATTTTTCCTTTTTAAAAAGTCAGTCAAGTTGGCATTAAATGTTATGTCATCAGCCATTATCTCCCAAAAAACAACTAGATGTTGTAAAAGAAAAATCGCCAAGTAAACCATGTCTGCCTCTTTGACTTTGGACTTGGCGGTGGAACCTTGCTGCTTTCCTGGATCATCAAGTTGGCTCACTTTTAAGAGATGGAAGTATTTTTCGCCAGAGAATATATATCGTCTGCACTTTCCCTCAATAAAAAAATTAAGGAACAGTGGGTTACCACATAAAAACGAATACTCATTATTTGGCAAGTTATGATATCTTTGGCAATCAGATTAAGTTCAACTAATTTAAAGTAAATTTTTTAATAATTTCGGCCATTTTTGCCCTGGCAGACCAGTGGATTCATGATCTACTAAAATTTTTCTACGTTCTAAAAAAAATTCAGAATGATGTTTGATGGGACTTGCAGTTGCCTCTTGGATTACGACTGAAACATTATTGCTGTGCCTTGTCTAAAATGGAAAAGTACCCATTTGAATAAAATAATCATAAATTTAAACTTTCAAGGATGCTACAATCCTATTGAAAAATTGACTTTCTCTTTCTTGATATCTTTCTTTCTGTCATTACTGAGATGGGTGCAAATCTTCAGAATTATTTCGTCCTGTGAAGTTCAGCTTTTTTTGCAGGGGAGTTGTAACAAGTCTGAACATTTAATTTGTATGTGTAAATTTCATTTATAGATTTAGTGTACTGATTCAACAAACAGTAAACTTTCAAATCAGTGATTAAGCTGTGGGTGCTTTTTTTTATCAAATTACTGAAGAACTTTTTAAATGCTAAAATTAGAAAGTGTGGTTTAGCTCTTTTGCTAAAACCTTTTAACACAAAATGTGCAAAATCACCATTTTTGTCTTTTCAAGTTTAGTAAATGACTTAAAACAAAATGAAGAATGAAAGTACTTTTCCAGCTGTTATTTGGTATAAAATAGCATAGTTAAAAATCAAAGATTTTATGATAAAAAGTGCTCTGACAGATTAAACATTGCGAGTGAGGGAAGACATATTCATTTTAGCTATTTGCTAAAATAAAAATTGTGATTTTAGCTCTTTTGCTAAAGAAATTTTGGGCCTCAGCTTAAACACTGTTTCAAAGCTATAAAAATTGGAAAATTGTCATTAATTAACACTACTGGAGAGAAATAAATTTTTGCCTTGCAAGCTTAGTACAATTATATGTGATAATCTCTTAAAAAGAAAAGGTCTTCCATTAGACTTAGAAAAAAGAAGTTGCCCGGAATATGAATATCCGCTGTGAAGTATAACCTTGAAAATACCTTTCGTTTTATGGAAATTCTCTCTGAAGATCTGTCAAAACATGTTCTAAACATTTTCGCTCATAAGTGACGCGTTTTTCAACATAATGAATTAAATTTGGTGCATAGAGTAAATTATGTATTCTAAATCGAATGAAATGATAAAAAATAGGGGTTCGTATTGAAAGTTTCGAAGATAGCGTTACGTTTACTTAGTAAACGGCCCCCTAAGAAAAAAAGTTCATCAAATATATAGAAAATCGTAAGCTAAAGATTTTGGTGCAAACTGCAAGATTCTACGATAATTAGAACCGAAGATATAGCCATTGTTCTGATTTTTTTTTGCGTACTGTACATAGATTCACGCCCTCTGAAATAAAATTAAAAAAAATTTCCCTTTAATTTAAATTTGGTTAATAATACATTGCAATTTATATTCTTTTCTATACACAGAATACTATTTTAATATTCTACAACATTTCATTGGAATCCATTGAGACGTTTTAGACTGTCTTAGTTAAAAACTAACACAATATCAAATTTATACATTCATAGTTAGATACAACCAATGCTAAAAATTATTTGAAATAATTTATTCATAAATCCCAAAGCAGTTTATTTGATATCAATCTGAAGTAACGGTATCAAACTTTAAAAGAAAATATTCTTGGAGTTTTGAAAAAAATATGTCTGTGTTAAGAGCTAATGTCAGCTTCAAAAGAAATATCCTTAAATGTTTTTCAATCATCCTTGAAATTTTATAAATTATTCCTTAAATGTTTCTAAAATTTGTGAGATTATCCCTAAAATTCCTACTTAAATTTTTTAGAAAACTCACCGCGCCCCTGAATGTATCGCATATCATTGTACCATGCTTGCGAAGCAAAAATGTATTTCTTTGCAGAACTGTTAATTAATAACAAGTGATAAATTTTTTAATTTTTATTAGTTTGAAAGTTTACTGTTTACTTGTACATCATTTTATGGACTTTCATTTTAAAGAATAATGTTTTTTTTTTCTTCTTATCACTATTTGTCTGATTCTAAAAAACTTTGAAAAGTCGAGGCATTTTTTTCGCTGCATTAGTGGCAGCCTTGTTAAATCCGCAAAATCATATTTTGAATTAAAATGTTATATTAGAGGATTTTATTGCTTCATATTATATTTAATATCATTTCAATCTTTGATACTTTTGTTTTGAATCTCTAAAGTAAATTTTGTTTAAGCTGGGGCACAATTTCTTTACCAAAAGAGCTAAAATCACAATTTTTATTTCAGCAAATTGCTACTATATACCAAATATGCTATTTTATATCAAATAACAACTGGAAAAATACTTTCACCCTTCATCTTGTTCTTTTAGGTCATTTACTAAACTTGAAAAGACAAAAATGGTGATTTTGCACATTTTGTGTTAAAAGGTTTTAGCAAAAGAGCTAAACCGCATTTTTTACTTTTAGCATTTAAGAAAGTTCTTAAGCATTTTACTAAAAAAACACCCACAGCTTAATCACTGTTTGTTAAAATTCTTGTAAGACTGTTTCACTGTTAAAATTATCACAACACGCTGGCAAAAAGTAATGTTTCTAGATACAGTTCTGTAGCCGATTTAGGGCCATGACATTATTGGTTTTACAAACTTTTAAACATTAAGATCCACTTTTTAGAAACCCAACCTGTAGCAAAACATTCCCTCTTTGACGTATTAAATTATTTTAGAGACGAACAGCAGCTTTTCGAAAGAGACTTTATGGGCCAAATAGGAACTTGTGAGAAGATAAAAGCATTTATTATTAATTATAATTGTACAGAAAATATATCTAATAAGGTCTGTCTAAATTGTGTGCTTGTTTTTTAATTTTATTGAGGATGACAAGGAAATCCTGAGCAATTCGAATTATTTTCATATGCAAGAAGTTCGATAATAGGGTATTTGACACCATCAACAAATAATTACCAAATGCGGCCTATGAATAGTATTTAACGAGGTAATAATAATGCAAGCATTTTTTACTCGAAATAATTGCTCAAATTTTTATAAATCGAATTCTAAAAAATGGTTTTCTGAGCGCTTCGTCATGTGACCAGAAAAGATCGCTTAAGCTCCTCCCAGAATGTGACGTCAATATTGTGGAGTGGAAGTTTGTGAACAAACAACTTCATACGTTTATTTTTAAGCTTAGTTCGTCTTTCTTCCTACTTTATGATTAATTATGACCATTAAAGGTGAATTTTAGGAAATATTTATTTAAAGAAACTTTATTGGAAAAATGTATGACAGTTTCGTAAAGGCAGACAGTTTAAATTTATCCAAAATAGACGCATTGATGGTGGGTTCTTTTTCAAATCCAGCGCAGAGTTTTTTTTTTTTTTTTTTTTTTCTACTGTGTTTAGAAATGTTAAAACATCTGTGTAGATAAATAAATCGCCCTGTTATTATAATTTGTAGAACAAGAACTACACACTATCACAGTTATAATAATTATAAAAACATAAGCAAAATTATAGCGATTAAAATAATCGGCTGAACACTGAATCGGAAACCTTTTCAACTTTCAAAGTAAAAATCCGGTGTAATAATCTTGTTAACGAACTAATTTTTGACTTTGAAATTTGGATCATACCTTCTCGTATGATGATCAAACCCAAAAATGTTGAAAAAAACATTACTTCAATTTATTTGGAATTTATTCATGGTGTACCACATCACCTAGCAGAAAGGGGTGAATCGGAACATTAGTTATAATTTATGTTTGATCTTATTTAAACATTTATAGGGTAAAAAACAAAACAAGTATTAATGCATTGAAGTGAATAGGAACACAAGATTACCATAAAAAAAATGCTCTAGTAAAAATCCGCCATAACTTGGAGCAGTTTTATGCAGACAATTCTTGGCGCAAAATCCTCTATATGTCAAAAATTGGAAGTTTTACCCAAATTACTGTTCAGCTGTTAATTGAAGTACTTGTACAGTGGGGTATAACACAGTATCGGTAAGAAATTTCCTCGAACAAAATCAAAAGGAAAATAACCCATTACGGCTACACAATCTCGCTTGAAACTCATTCGCGATGCTGTTTATGCAATGTTGACGTCACACAATCAGATGGATTTTTGAGCAGCGTTTTAGGGGCGGGGCTTCTGCTTGCATTTTAAAATGCGATTTTTGGCGCTTTGCGGCATTATTTTGGAAAAAGAAAAAATACGTGTCTTTTATTTTGGGCATATGCTTTATTTAAAACATATTTTGAAAATTTGTCAAATACCCTATTGCTTCTTAAAATAATTGATTTTATTATTTGGTTGTTGTTGCTGAAATTTATTGAGTAATATCTTCAATAGTAAAAGAATGCAAAAAGTTTTTTTTGACAGATAACTAGAATTGTATCAATTTACTATGGTTAAAATTTGATATCAGTATTTTTTTTTATATAAGTTGATAAGTTCATCAGCTTTTCACGATAAGCATATAGTAGTATTTTTCTGCAAGGGATGCACAATCCAGTTCTTTATTTTGTTGGTAAAGTATTATTAAAATTTTCTTTCCATGTTTTGAGATCTCGGAAATTATGCTATCAGAAACGCTTACAATATGTTTGATTATAATCATTTGAAAAGTCTCTATTCTCTAATATTTCTACTCTTGTAATGACCCACAAAAAATTTATTTGTGACCTACAGTTTGGTAAACAATAGGTTATTAAAAAAAATTCTGAAAAGCAACATTTATGTAATAATTGTTGGCAGTGCTAAGTATTCCAGACCCCTCTACGGTATTTTTCTAAAACATTCACTACTCTCCAGTTGTTCACAAAGTTGATAAGTATCTTATACCTTGAGGAATGCTCTTAAGTTTCCAAACTTGATTACTTTATAAAAATTGCATTTACACACATAATTAAATTGTTTGTATGTTAATTTTTGTGGTCGATTAATGTTTTAATTAATTATGGTTGATTAAGTATTCTTAATATTTATATATTGTTTGTTTGGAAAAAGACTCATAAATTGAAATTTCTTAATTTGCAAGACAGTGCTTTCTCATTCCCCCTAATTTTTTGCCTATGGTTGGATCTAATATTGTGACACTGAGTTGTCTCGTTGAAAGTGTACATGATTTAAAGTGTTTCTAAGGAAAAAAATTAAAAATATTCTCAGTATAGCAGTTTTTTTTAAACCATTAATATGGTATGTTTATATTGACAATTTTTATCTTGAAATGTTTCTGTTTTCTCACACTTGTTGAACTTTTATCATGCTCCTTATGTTTCTAGGTTACAGTTAAACTTTTATAACTGTTCACTTTATAATTCCTGTTAAAAGAAATATTTCTTTTTTTGACAACACACAAAATATACAGTCGAACGCCACTATAGTGAACAGTCTGTAGACCCAATAAGTTCACTATAACCTATGGTTCACTATATTCAAATTCTTTGAAAAAATATTTTTTAGCACATAGCAGTAGTATTGTCAAAGTGATTGTGGTAGTACATAATTTGCTTATAAATTATTAATTAAATAGATAATTAATCAAATATTAAAAGGAAAAATAATTTTATAACTAAAGCTTAATTTTATTCTCACATTCTATGGAAAAAACGAGTTATTTTTGATTGAATACAATTTGATTCCATGTAGAGTTTATCAATTTTGTTATCAACAATTAGTAAAGAATCCATTGCTTTCTTGTACACATTTTCTGTAGAAAAAAAAAATTTCAGGGTATTCACGATCGATTTCACTTCCAAGATAGAAGATGTCGAAATTTTACATTCTTCTTCAGCATCATTCTCTTCTTTAACTTCAGATTTACAATGTCATCATCTATAGGGAAACTCGAAGTGCAAACTTTGTCATCGCACAATGTTCCGAAACTTCCCCTTGAAAAATTTTCACATCATGCTTTTATAGCCACAGGGCTATTGGTAGGTTTTCTCTCTCATTTTCGTCCTCTACAGTGGCGTCTTTTCCTTTCAACATCCTTCCAAAGACCATCTTGTCGGAAACACCTGCTTATTGTTGCTGATATCACCTGACTTCATGACTTTTCCATTGAAACGATTTCTTCCAAAAGAGAAATGTTGTATTCCATGTTGTTTATGTTTGACTATTTTAACCTTATCCTCAATTGAAAATACTTCCCTTTTTACAGAATTCGTCATTTTCACAAAGTTTTGAGCTGCTCTTGAAAAAGCATCTGTTTTGTTTAGTGAATTCCTAGAACTAGGGTGGTGGGGACAGAGAGAAGTTTGTTCTTGCAAGGGAAAAGGGAAGAAGAGGAATGCTGCTTTAACAAATTGTTCACCATAGTTCAAGTAGCTTGAGAGAAGGAAATCTGACACAATGTAAAGGAATGCTGTCTTTGCACTACCAACTCGTGCAAGTTTAAGTTAGAGATCTGAAAAAAAAAAGAAGAAAAAATCTGTGGAAATGAAATTTAAATTCCCTATAAAGGAATTACTATTTTCTCAATTGTCCACTATAAGCATATAAAATAACATTAATTAAATGGGAGTTAGGTTGGGACCACTAAAAAGGTTCACTACAAACAAGTGTTCTCTATATCCCAGGTTCATTATAATGAGGTTCGAGTGTAGAAGAATTCCCCAAGTTTTAAATTAGAGGTGGGTTCTGCATTTCACCTCTTGTGTTTACATATCTTGAAGTTTTCATGTAGGGTGGTTGATTAGATAAATTGTTCTAAAAAAATTCAATTAAATGTGTGGATTACAATGTAAAATATGTTTCGTGCTCAGACCTTCCTATACAACTCCATTCATCCAATTTTTACAAGCCTATTTTGCAAACTCTGCACTGCAATTAACTAACCTTACAAATTTAGCTGTGCAACTTAAACAAACATACTAATATATCAGTAGTTTTTATTTCATAAAAATTTTCTTATTATAGCTAAAGTTTTTATTATGTAAATCAGCTAAACGTGTTTGTTTTCTTGCATTTCAATGCATTGTCCTATGATCACAATTTTAATTGTTCAAATATTTTTGTGTTTGACGTAAGTTCATTAATGTATGGTACAACATACAATAAACTAGGCTCTTTGGTGTCTAATAATTACATGTAAATTCTTATACTATTAAAAAGGTATGCCTCATAGAATTAAATAAAAACATCAAGGTACCCTTTACATTTTTAAGTATTAAATTTTCAATAGAATCAATAGGTGCTTCTATACTTTTATAAATACAGTCAAACCCAACATGAAATCCCATTGAACACAAAGTAAAAGTAGTTCTCCATACTTAAAAACTCAATGTTAATTTATTCATCAACACGAAATGCGGTTAACGCGAACAATTTCGGCGGCCCCATCGACTTCATATTAACGAGATTTGTCTGTATTCAAATACTATCTCAACATTGAAATGGATTCAACATCTGCCATAAATTATGTTTAAGAATAATATAGTACATTCCATAATTTATATTAAAAAAATTTCAATTACACTTAAACTGTTCAATATTACAGTTCTACTAAACTCATAGCTTAATCATTAAAGAAAGCTAGCATAAAAATCAATGAAAGAGCACTGCAATGGGTTATCAAACCATATTTTGCAACTGTGCCCCACATAATTATTATTATTATTATATTTTTTTGCATTTGACCGAACTTTGATTTTTTAGATGTTGACATATTTAGATTCCTAATTAACTTAGTATTGAACTTCGTTATTGTATTGTGCTGATTTTTTTATTTGCATATCATATTCTATTATTGCAAAGTTAAATGGATATGTACATAAAAATTTTGGTATTTTTCATTTGCTTTCATCGAGGATATATGTTTTCATTCCCCTCAAGAATTGCATTTATTAAGCTTTCATTCACAGAATATCTCTACAGAAACTGCCTTAAGTATTGGATTTGAAATACAATAGAGTGCCCTTTGCATTTCAACAATTTTAGCTTAATTTTAATGTAAAAGCTTTGGATTAAGGTAAATGTTCTGATTAATGTTAAAAGTTCTTGGCTTATATTAAATTTATGGTATGATTTACATTAGTTATGTTGCACATTTTGTCCTGTTAATATTATCTCTCAAAAATATCTTTTGTGAGGAAATTTAATTTATTACGGTATAAAAATATCACCTTTTACTTGATTATTGATTATGTAACTATGTGCAATGATGTAATACATTGTCGTCTCCCTCCCTTTCTCGTTTGTAAATTGTGATTTCATTTTGAATAAAGCATTTAATCCAAGATTTTTCTTTTGTTGATCTCCATATTTGATTTAGTTTGAACTGTTGAAAATAATAAAAAGTTGGAACTTATGGGAAAGAATAAGCATTTTAAGAGGTCTGACACCTGGAAACTTAAGCTCAATTCTCAAGACATTTAAAGACTAATTCTTGTATTCTTATATTTGTAACTGTAAAGTCCATTAACATATACCTCTACCTCTGTTGATTGACACAGAATAAATAATGCATTGAAAAGTATACAACTTCTCAAGAGATATAAAATAGTAGGAAAACCTGTACATAAAAAAATTTTGCATGTTTTTTCTACACCAGCAATTTATTGTTTTGCGTACGAGTATTTTAGCTACAGGATTGTAGAGTGATTTTTTTTCCTATTCTGTAAATAAAGGGTATATTGATTGTTAATTTAAAAATATTTTTAATTCTCAAAAGCTTGTCTCCTTAATTATATGACATTAAAATTATTACAAATTATCAAAGAACTTTACTGGTTCAGTATGTTTAACAAATTAAATTAATCTTTAATTTTTGTTTTTCTTAAAAATAACAATTTTTAATTCAGAATGTTACTTCATGTTATTAGAACATGAACTTGAATTTAAAATAGGTCAAATAGATTTTTATTATTTACATTCAAAATTACTTGTAGTTTGTTTAACACACTCAACATGGCAATAATATTTTTAAACTAATTGAGGACTAGAAATGGAAAACGACTAAAGTACAAGAAAATAAATAAAATGAAAATCTTTTTTTACGGAAAAATGCCCTAAAGACCAAGCTAAACAAAGTGGAGAACGCCCAAAGTGCGAACTCCGGTAGAAATAGTTCAAATTCAGTCTGGTTCTTAGTCATAGCCTTAAGTACCAATGCAAGTGTTTTTCATTTTTCGGCTCTCCTGAAATTTTTTCTTTTTTGGACTTGGGTCGTTTTCCATTTCTAGTACTCAATTTTGCTTGGTTAAGTGTATGTGACAATAGTCAATTCTGACAATTTAAAAAAATAAATAAATCTGTCCTAATTTAAACTTAAACTCTTAATTTAAAGGGCAGTTGTTCATGATAGTCTTATCATTTAAATAAATATTTGTGGTCAATTTTTCAATTTATTTTATTGTATATAATGACCTGCATCAAATATAACAATTTTGTTTTTATTCTAACATCTTATTTGACTTTATGCATTGTTACCAAATGCTATAATAAAAGCGATAGTTATTTAAAAACCTTACATTAACACATATCGTAAATGCAGATAATTTTCGCAAGTACTTGGAATTTTTTAATTAAATGTAAATTTTCAAATGTAATTCCCATTTTATTTATTTCAATATTTATGATTTAATTTTTTTTTTAAAGTTTGTTCGTTTTTTTTTATAAAAAAAAAAAAAAAAAAAAAAAAAAAAAAAAGCTGTTGTAAGAAGTTCTCTTTAAAAAATTGGCACTCGGAACGTTCTCAACTTATAATTTATCAATTGAAAAGAAACATAAAAAAATCGCCTATTTAGTATTTTTAGCTATAGTTTGAAAATGAGGAAATTTTCCATTAAATTGGCAAACTTGGCAACAAATTTGGCTAAAAATTAGATGCTAATTTTTTTATTTGATCTTATAATGTTGATTTGTACATGATAGAAAGATGGTTTTAGCATTACTTTAAGTTTACCTCTACATTAAAGTAAAAGTTAAAACTAAAATTTAAATTAAATAGTTTTATTGGGAATAAAATATTTTTTTTATAGTAGAAAATAAAACTAAAATTGAGTTTTGATTATTGAACTTCCAGACCCTTTTACAACCTGATTTTTTATTGGGATCAATTGTCTCCTAATCTGATACATCTTTCCAGTTTCATTAAAATAAGTTTATGAAATCAGAAAGAACAGAGAGACGCCATAGAGATTTTTGTATTTTTAAAAACAGGGTGAAGTGTAAAACTGATGCTCATAAACAAATCAAGATTTATTTTTGAATAGTTACAATAGTTTTTACATCTGATAGATGAGAAAGTAAAAAGTTATTTGTGCATCAAAGATTCTGCTTGATAACTAAATTGTAGTAATGTGTTTTAAAAATATTTCTTATACACAAATATTTTTTAAAAAATATATTAAATAAAATAGTCAATAAATGATAAAACAAATGCTTTCAGTTAAATTGTGCAGATTGCTATTCATTCAAAGCAGTAACATGTTTCTTTGTCTACTAAACACTTTTCTAATTGGTGTGTTTAAAATGTGGTGTAGTGCTAGGAAATGACGATCGTACCTTTTGAAAAGTATTTTTTGCATTCAGCATGCAACCAATTAAAAAATAAATTTTTTATTCTCTTCCAGAATTTCATCATATGAGTATGAATGACAAAAGCAGGCATGTGCCTGTCCCACAGCCCCTCCCAGCGAACTTTGGTCCGCCCGTTCCTCCAGTGGGACCGGGTCCCGGACAGGGGCCAATTGTGGGACAGCAGCCATGGAACTCTGTCCACCCATCCCCATACCACATGCCCCCCACACATGGTTACCCACCGAACTTCAAGAATAACGGCCAACAGTATCCCCCAACCATGCATCCAGCCGGGTACATGCCAAGGTACCCAGCCTATGATGCCCAGTGCCAAAGCTTTCCTTTCCCTGGGAAGATACATGAGGGTCCTGTTCGTCCACATGCCCCTAACGCATATCCCATCGTGAGGCACTATAATGCCTACAACGACAAAGATGCCAAGATGGAGATGTTCCCTCGAAGCAAGAGTCCCGGACAGAAGGAAAAGAACAATCATGAGAAGAACGGCCGGGACGAGATGATGTCCTCGCCGTCCGACTCCAAAAGCGACTCGGAGACCAACCACACAACAACCGAGTCGTGCCCCGAGGACACCAGGTCGCCTACAAGCCTGGACAAAAACAACTTCTTTGGAGACAAGAGCGAAAGTTCTCTCAAGAGCGACTCCAATTCCCATCTTGAAGCCGAGCCCAACAAGAAGAGCAAGAGCATTATTGACTCTAACTCCAACTCATTTTCTTCCATTTCAAATAGCAATAATCATCACGCCAAAAAAGAGAACTCTGTCCATCCCCAATCTTATGAGATGAGGGTCCAAAACCCATCCTATCCACAGGGTGACAACATGTATGGTATGTTCCCGGAAGGAGAACGCAGAATCAGCATGCAACACAACCCAAACCCTCACCATCCCATGGGTGAGTCCATGCACTTCGGCTACCGTGACAAGCTTTCAGACCTGGACTTTGAGAAATCCTCCGAGAACGTCTTCCAAGTTCCTTCCATATCTTCCACCACTCCGCCAAAGATCTTCCCGCCCGTTCCTCCTTCCCCAATGTCGGCAGAATCGTGGGATGACGCCAAGTACTATCAGCAACAGGACGACACGGACTCGGACAAGATGCCCCGAAAGAAAAGAAAGAGATGTGGGGAGTGTCCTGGTTGCTTGCAGAAACAGAACTGTGGAAGATGTGGACCCTGCAGAAGCGTCAGGAGTCACCAGATCTGTAAGATGAGAAAGTGTGAATCTCTCAAGACTAAGAAAGAAAAGGTATGTTAGAAGTCTTGATTTCTATTAGTCACTAAGACTTTTTGAAATTGAGGTTGTAGTGGTATGCCACCAGGTCTTCAAAGAATGTATAAAAAACATTTTACTTGCAGCAGTAGACCATCATTTCTGAAACTGTAGGTCAGGATGCACTGTTGGGTCATCAGCAAAGTTTGGAAAAATTTATTTCGTCTCAAAAGTTAGTAAAAAAGGTTTGAGAATCTCTTTACTTGAGACGCATTGTACCTCCCTGTCAAGCAGTATAGCACAAATAGGCTCTTGTGCCATGAAAACTAATCAAACCAATATTGTCTATCAGAGTACATGTTAGGTTAGATAGCGTCATTTCCTTAAGTACTTTGGTCAAGTCGGTCCATTGTCTTAGAGACTACTTGTTAGTAGGCAAACAATTTAAATAACATATGCCTCTTAATTATTTGTGAAAGGAAATTATTCATCTGCTAGAAATAAAACTCCATATTTGTTTAGGCCAGTTTCGCTGTTTATAAGCACCATCAGAATTCGTGGTACTTGCTATGCAGGAGAGAGGCTTTATATTACAAAATGTTTCCTAGTTATCTACGAAACTAAAAGTCAAATGAAAAATTTATACCATTAATCAATCCTTCAAAATATTGTATCCTATTTGTTGTGTTTATGTATTTCTAAATTTTTTTCATACATTTTTTTGGCTGCAGATAATAAGAAAAAGTAAACAGCAGACATTTTTTGTTTTACCCACAGAAACATTTTTAGTGTAACATATGTCTCAATCGGTCCCATATGGTAAATATATGCAAGTACAGTGATTTGTTTAACTTCTTTAAATAAAAGAATCATTCAAAGAAATACTTTAAATAAATACTGTAATTTTTGTTAACTTTGCAAATTTAGCCTACTACTGATTATCTAAGCTTCTCCATGTTATGAGTTAATCACACATGGAGATAAGGCTTATCATTAAAACTGAAAAGACCAAAAATTAAAATTTCATTTTGTTCATAAACCTTCGTTTTTCCTATTTTTTTAGCTCCTTATAGGTTTTACACAGATAATTCTTATAATTGTTGCAAAGTTTCCTCGAAAGTTAAATTTTTTCGATTTAAATTGTTGAAACCTGCTTAAGTTGGATCAGTTTAGATTTTTTCAAAAAGCAATTGCTCTTCTTTTTCTCTCGTAGGGTGTTAAAGTTCAATTAGTGGATGGAATATTATGAATGGTTTTTATTTTTTGTAGCTGTACTCTGGATTTTAGTTAAATTTTCATTCCCGATTACTGCCCAGAGAACAACACAGCTGAAGCCGAATAACGATTTTTCAAAATGCAGAAGCGAAAGCTCTTAATCCATATGAGATTTATGGATACATTAAGATCCAGTCCTATGCGCTCACGTCACCAAATTCGATATCGCGGAAAAGCGCCATTTGAAATAAGAGTATAAATTTAAATGCGTTTTTCCTTTTGGGAAAACACGACGAAAAGTGACAGCAACCGAGATTGGATTTGCCGTGATTTATTATTTTCCCTTTACAATTTTTTCTCCTCCATCCCGATCCGACAGAAATAAATAAATAAATGTTCCAACGTATATATGAAAAAGAAGGGCAAATAGAAGCATAAAAATAAGGTCAACGGCCCAAAACGCCTGCGCCAATAAAATTTCTTCGCCGTTTCAGCATTTTTAGAAGGGCGCGATCGATCGATTTTTGGGTCGTTTTCCATCGCAGAGATGGAACGAAGAACTGGATAGCAAATACATTAGGAATGCAGCTCCCGTTTTTCCCAGAGAAAATTTAGTTTTGCGCTGATCCCACCCCCCCCCCCCCCATTCTTTTAAATGCCTGTCATGTGAAACCTCTTTTCCAGAAGGGGAGAGGGGGGTCTACCCTTGATAGAGAACAACCGGGAGTTTACCCGTCCCTTCATTCCTCTAATACCATAGACCCCCCCCCCCCCCTTGTCCTTGAACTTAATGTTGAAAAATTGTAAAACGAGTAGTCCTTTGTTTGAATCTCTTGTATAGAAATTATATTAATTGAAATTACTCGATTTCAGGTTAATTTACAATTGTTTCTTGATGGCTTTTAAAAATATTGCTGTTTAAGCTTACAAAATTTAAATAGGAAAGTTAGAAATTTGAATGATGTCACTGGTTCCAAAAGTAATCTACTTTGGCTATGGAGAAAAAAAGTTAGAACTTGACTGTATTTCAAGAACAAATGACCCCTAAAGAGTTTTGGAGTTAGTGAACTTCAAAATTTAGGCTGGTCAGTTCACAATCTTTTTCATTATCCAACACATAACAACAGACTTTCAAAAATCTTCCAGTATAAAGATGATTTTTACGTGGCTTCTTCTAATGTGATAGCTACTATCGCCGATATTTACGTTTGTGTGTGATGATTATTTTTGACGAGGTTTACGCTGGTGTAATAGCCGCAATTACTAAGATTTCCCTTGGTATGGTGATAAGCGTTATCATCGACGTTGTTGTGATGGTTATTTTCGACGATGGTAAAAGTCAAGCCTCTATATCCGTAGTTTGTGTCGACATGATGATCTAGTAGTTAAAATTTCAATAATGAATAGCTTGACAAAAAATTTCTCAAAAGTTAGTTGTTTGAGGACCTAGTGGTGAGGTCGCTTTAAACTCTGTCGAAGCGATGTAGTGGCTTGAAAGTTATGGCGAGAGTTGAATTGGAAAAGCATGAATTTATTTAGAAAAAATACAACGCAATTTTAAATTGTAACTATACTTATAAATATTAATTTAAATTCAAAAGTTGAATCAATATTCTTTTTGAAGTATTTTGAATGTTGCTAAAAAGTTAAATAACTGGGTTTAATTTGGACGTTAATATACTTGTTTAAGTATATAATTGCTAAAAAGTTGTTTGAATTGTTACATTTTTTGAAAATTGGAAGTTTTTTGCCGGTATTGAACATGCTTTGGATAGAACATGTCTGTATTAAGAGCCTGTTCCCCTAAAATTTTTAGGAACTATAGCTTTCTCTCTAAAATTCAGACCTAAATTTTTTCGAAAACTCAGTGCACCCTCTTTTAGTTATCCATATCAAGTTTTTTTTTGGTACTACATCGGTGTTTCCTGATGTCTTTATTGTTATATTTCGTTATCCCATTCATTTTTCCATTTGTTTTCTGCCAAATTCTGCGATTCAATATAAATCATCGCTTTTATGAAACTACAAAATATTGCAATTTACAAAGAAAATGGTCGATCGTGCTTCGTTTTATGATATATCTTACATAACAATAGCATCACATGCTACCGGTATTAAATTTAGCTTTAATAGAAAGTGTCATAACTTTCATTTTGCTACATCAATCGTCTTAGCGAGATCTGTTATTTAAACGAGCCATTCGTGATTAATTTTGCTCTTTCGAGATCTAAGTAAAAAAAGCTCATTTTTTTTACGAAAGCTTTATAATCTTCCATTTACATATGTGTGTGTTTCATATGGCTTCATTACAGAAATTAATCCATACTATTATGACCAGAGGCTTTGCCAGAAAATTATTTCGGGAGGGGATATGAAATCAAATGGTGAATATGAAATTTAATTTTTAAATCCAATCTCGCATATACATAATTAATAATTATACGTGGGAATTTTTCATTTCGCCCTTTAAGACAAATAAAAAGTTGCACGAATCCAATAATTTATTACGTATAAAAACTTCTTAGTCAGTTAGGTTAGCATTGCAAATCAATAAGGAACACTTTCAGAAACAACAAGGATTCTTAATACAAAATATAGGCCAGACCGTTGCTGTTTGCTAACATTAGCAAATGATTGCAAGTTCATCATTGGCTTGGTGATAAAGTCTTTCAATGTAGACATAAAAATACCTCTTATAGCATGAAATATATTAATTAAATAACTCAAAAATTGGGGCATTGCATAAATAAGCAACCTAGAACTGAACCTATATTTTGTATGGGAAAAATATATATATTACTTTACTTTAATTTAATTTTTCCAAGTGGTCACTAATTTTTGAAATGGAATGTCTTAATTTGGAATTTTTGATCTCCTCCATCAAATTATCGTTTCACTTATAGCATTAAACTTCATAGGTCTAGTAAAATAATAGAAAAAATCGATGTGTTAAATTTATATTGGATCTATTATTAAATGAGATCAACTTATAATTTCGAGAGGGAAAATATCCCCTTTATCCCACCCCCTGGCTATGCGTCTGATTATGACAGTTCACTATCTTACATTAGAGCAAGAATAATAAAAAGTAGCTAACAAAGTTAATATTTTAACACTTTCCCTCATGCCTCAGTATCATTCATGGCGGTTGAAGAGAGGTTCATAAATTTATATCGTCATAAGATGGCGCCACGAGATAGTACTTGAGCAATCATAGTTAGAAATCGTTGAACATTCTTGCAATAATTTATCCTTTGCCTTTGGTCCACACTTTTTGAATGCGACAGCGTAAGTTATATTTAGAATCTTCCGTATCCATTTATAACACTTTCTGTGAATTCAGTAATAATGAAGCACTATGGGGCTTACCACCTGCTGACTAACGCTCGCCTACCCCTGGTAGTGTAATATAGTATGAAGCATAACTATTGTCTTAGATCAACGCCATACAACGTAACTAAAAAAGAATTGCAGCTGTATATTTCATGAACATTTTCAAAAACTAATTGTTGGATTGTGACCTCGTAAACTATCATTTAACAAAGAGCTTCCTTATATTCCTGAAATAATAAACTTTTACAATGCATCTTCTTTAGATAAAAACTATGTCGCTTGCATTTAAAATGCAAAAACAATGAACATAAGATATTACATTATAAAACAAAACGTGATCTCTGATCCACTATAGAATAAAACACCGACTCTTTTTTTAAATTACTTTGCTTCAACCCAGCCGTAATTAGAAATGTTCTATACATTAGCGCAGAGATGAAAAAATTGGAATTAAAGTAATTAATACTTTTTTGTATATGGGTATAGTTAAAAACCATAATAATAATTGTTTAGTAACTTAATAGGAATGACTGAAACAAAAATTGCAACTAATTGGGAAAGTAATACTTTTCCAAAGAGGCTAAATGCTTATTTGACCAAGTTTGAAATAGCGATTTCTCACGTGTGGTATACAATATTTTTTATAATCATGTGCAAAAAATATCTTTAATACATATAGAAACTAATATTGGTAACTCCAGTCAATGAACCTCTTCTAAAAGTGTAATTTCTATACCAAAACTGTATAAAATTTGGGCACGAGGCGTATAGGAAAGTACTTTTTCACACTAGTGCGATGAAGTTACTTTTCCAAAGATTTCTGGTTAAAAATTATTAAATAAAGTCTCATTTTGTGCACGTTGTTGTGAAAATAATTTTTGGCTATTAAACATACAAATTTGCTGTTGAAGAGAATACTCTTTATTAAGTTATATCGTCATAAGAAGATGGCGCCACGATATAGTTACTTGAAATATCGTTAAATGAATTGATGATTGCACACTTCAATTCCGGAACTCTAGGGTAGACTATGTTTTGTTGACAAGAAAATTATGTTGGCCTGTTAGTATTTTTGATCCAAAGAAATAAATTTAAAAACTTGTCTAACATTTGAGTTGATCGTAAATGAAAATATCTTCGGTCAAAACAAACTGAAAATTAAAATCTTGCTTCTGTTCATTACGCCTTATAGACTGAGAGGCGACTCCAAGTTTTGATACCTCATTCGACATTAACCTAAATTTCTTTATAATGTAGAGAAATGCTAGTAGATAATGAATATTCTGGTCTTCTGGGGGGGGGGGGGGTGGATAAGGGGAATGGATAAAACTACTCAAAAATCGACTTTGCGTTGACCTGAATCCAACATGCCATACATAAGCCAAATAATGAGCAACCTTTTTTTAATTTAATAACGCACAGTTTTTGAATTTTTGATGAGGAAGGGTTCAGCTAATTTCACTTATCTGGCACCAAATACTTGTATTTTTTAAATTTTTTTAAAAAGTAAGCCAAGTTGACAATAAATATTATGTGACGTTATAGTTAATCGAGAATTGTACAGTGAAACGAAGTTTCGCATCACTACAAAGCCACTTAGCTTTAAAAAATATTTGCTCATGAACTGCTGCCGATCTGAAGGTTAAGTAAAAAAAAAAAAAATCCTGTCTTGTGAGTAACAATCGCACACGTGTAGCTTTCGGGTACGGAACTCTCGGCGTGTTAGTATTCTCATGTGGACGATTATTTTAAGCAGTAGTGTCGCGTATTTAACGATTTAGGAAGCTCGAATGTAAGCGCGTTTCGCATTTCAGTTTTATTAGCTTAAATAATAATATTTTTATTGCCTGTGTTAGTTGTGTGAAGTTGGAGAGAAATTCGGAAATATTTCATTACTATATAAGCGAAATAGGCCAGCCACAAAATTGCTTTTAAAAAGTCAACACGGTCTACTCTATACAGGTATGGAACCTTGAGGGCCTTGGTCTTCACAAATGATAGGGACCCGTTACCTCTTGACCCGTTACCGGCAAATGCTGCCTAGTTCTCCGTATTGTCATGCATGCCTGCTTAAAGTAATTCCACAAAAAACTGGAATCTGGTGTTTGTGTTGTCTAATGATAGCTCGCGGAAGTTTTCTTGATTCTTGACCTTGATCGAGTTCAGGTAAAAAGGGGCCAACATTAAACCTAGAAATTGTGTTGACTTAGGTTCAGAATTTCCAATTTTAAATGCTTTTTAAGCCTAGACATTTATATTGAATAAGATTATTTGTCCAGTTCTGTCTTCATTTTGTCGTTTTTCATGTCCTCATTTTGACCTGTCTTCGTTTTTTCATTTGTCCTGTCCTCATTTTGATCTGTCTTCCCCTCTTTGTGTTGTTTGTTTTGTCCTTTACTTTCAATTTTTTCCATTATATTATTTTAATAAAATTTTATGACCCCAAATTCTTTTATTAATCGACTCAATTCAGACTATCGCATTGGTTGTTAAATCGGATTATTTTTTTTAGTCCAAGTTTAGATACAATAGAAATGCCTAATCGTGTTCTAACTATGATTTTTAAATGCTTTGTTCTCATCTAAATATTGGTCAAAATTAGTTTTAATTTCAGAAAAGAAAAAAGAAAATTATTGTGGAGATGAATCCTTTCTGTCTGACCATTTCTTTTCCATAACTTGCACCTCAAAATCAGCAAACGGAAATTTCGGATTTTAAAATATGCGATTTTGTCTGAAATGTCTGAATTTTGGATTAATAAATTTAATAAAAAAAGTCTGCATTATTTAGAGGTATTCTTAATTGTGCGTTGTACATTTTTAATGGCGTTTTCTGGATGGAAATGTCGAAATATTGGCTATTAATACCTGAGCAAAACTGAATGTCGATTTTGTTTTCAGCAGAAATATGGACGATTGCCAAGGACGGGGTCTGTGGGGTCTGGACTAAATGTATGAAATTGTTTTTCTTAATTATTTTGTGGATTATTGTAGAATTTGTATAATTCAAAAATGCTGTGAGATTATCTGAATGTTTAAAATCTAACATAGAAACAATGAATCTTTTTCTGATTATTGAAGAATTATTTCCACTGTCGTCACTCCACACACAATGTCGCTTCGTGTTCTGCGATGCTTGTGTTGAAATATATATTTTCGAATACATTCATTTTAATATATTTATTTCTGTATACATGAGTGAATGCTACTAGGATGCTCCATAGTGTAGCTCTGAGGTGTTAGTTTTTAAGATTATAATGTGTAAACTTCTATGTGTCCCTTGAAACCTTCAGAATTTAGGCTTTTTTAAACTCCGGAAGATATACCAAAGGCTACACCGTTTTACTAGTAAATGGGCAAATCTCTGGATGACGTACGGGACATTTTGTGGGGACATTCTATCTTTTATTCTTAAGCAAATTTGAATTCTAAAACTATGACGTATTTACTAGTTTGTTTTTTATTTATATCATACTAGTTGGTGACAAAGTTATATTGAAAAATAATTATTTTAATTAGCTCAAATATACATTTATAAGCCACCGACGTACGCGCCAAACGTTATAAATGCATGTTTGTCTTAGCTAAAACAATTATTTTTCAAGATAACTTTGTCACCAACTAATATTATATTAAACAAAAACATCAACTAGATAATTCATCTAAGTTTTAGAATTCTAATTTTTTACGAGTAGAAAATAGTATAATTCATAAAAACAAAGTTTTTAATATAAATCCTTTATATGCATTGTCAATTTTTACGTGCGATTGCCACTTCTTGAGCTCGGATCGAGTTTTCGTAGTGTTTGACAACTAAGAACAAAATATTCAGACTTAACTATTTACTATCTTCTTTTTCCCTCTAAAAACTTTATTGAATACATTGTCATCTACAACAAGTCAACGATCTACAAAAGCTGATGAGTCTGACGTAAGGAAATAAAAACACATACTTTTTATTTATTTTGGTTAAGAAATTAGCAATAGGAAAGAGTTTTAACAAAGATCGTTTAAAATTATTTCACTTATAGCGTTGCTACACAACGCAAAGTTGAATTGACTGGACTTCACTCCATAATGAAATTATGCATTCATGTTCAGTTTTCTTTTATTTATTTTGATTAAAACAATTTTGATAACACGAAAAAGTTTCAACAAATGATCGGTCAAATGGGATTTATTAGTATTCCCAAACGATTGTAGAAGCGTGTGTAAAAGCGACTTTTTGGTGAGAGTTGTAGTCCCAAAATTTAATAGAATGCATTGTCATCAACATCGAATCTATCTGCTAAGTTTCAGCCCAATTGGATGACGGCAAGGAAGTTAATTAGGACTCTGCAGATTTCTCCCTTATCTACACACAAAATCGAAGTTAATATAAAAGATTTAAAAGTACAATAAATTACCCGTATATTATTTTAGAATTTATGTAACTCTTTTTTCCATGATATCGTAGTTAAAAAAACAGTGAATGCATTTGATGTAGTTTAGTGGTTAAGATAAATTTATTTATTCCAAATATTGTTATTGATAATAAAGTATTAAAATAAAAGAAATACGCAAGCATAATTATTGGACATATGCTGTAGTTTTAAAACTTTTTAATGTCACAAGAAAAGTGTAGAATATTTGTCAAACATTTTTCTAAAATGTTTTAATTTTTTTTTTTTTTTTATTAAATTTTTTATATTAACTTCGGTTTTTGTGTGTGTGTCAATGGGAGGCAAATCTGCGAACGCCCAATTAACCTCCTTGCCATCATCCAATCGGTCTGAAACTTGGCAGATAGATTTGATGTCGATGACAATGCATTCTATCAAATTTTGGGGTGTTACTGTCACTAAAAGGTCGCTTTTACGGAATACCAATTAACCAACTTGCCGTCATCCAATCGCGTTAAAATAGCATTGAACCGACCATTATTAAAACTCTTTCATGTTGTCAATTTTTTTTTTAAATAAATAAATAATAAATTTGTTTTAATCAGATTAAATTAAAGATTTGGATGTGGATGTCAGTGCGACGTTCATTTTTAATAAATAAATTTTGAAATGTAGTTTTCCGTACATTTTGCTGATAGAAATGTTTTTGATATTTAAAATTAGATGCAAACACCAAGCACACGGTGTTTATAGAATCGGCGCTATGTTAACGACTGTAAAAATTGGCAATGCATATAAAGGATTTGTATTTACAACTTCGCATTTATGGATTATATTATTTTAGGACTTATTGCGTATTTTGTATTGCTATTTCAGGTAATTACATTATATACAGTAATGAACCGATCATAAGACAGAGTATTATATTTTTCAAACATATATCACTTAGGTTATTTGCCAAGGACGTATCTATAATTTCGAAAATACATTAACCGTATTTGTAACTTTCCATAAATTTTAATTTTTGTAAATTTTATTTCTTTTTAAAGCAATATTTAAAAAATTGTTTTGTGCGTTATTTTCTATCTCAAGTGATTTAACTGGATTTATTGTAAAATATTTCTTGTAGAACCTGCATCCAATTAACCTTGAGACTGAAAGGGTTAAGAAATGAAAATTAAACGACACATTCATCGTCTAGACATTCATTAATGAATTTGTATTGTGTGTAAAAAACAATACTTCAAATAATGCTTATCAGATGATCGATGGCATTTTAAATAGCTTAATAACTAATTATTAAATTGTTGAAAAAACACCAATACAACTATTTTTTTTAAAATTTGATTCCACAATGATAGTTACGGGACATCAGTTATTTTCACTTTCATGGTTGTTGTTTTGCCAAATTTAGTTTTAATATAGAATTGTGCTGCATCTAAAAATTTTTGAACTATCCAAGAAAAATTAACTTAAAATGCACGGGTGTAAGTTTTTTTTTTTTTTTTTTCCCCCTTTATAAAATATGGAATTATTTTTAACCGATTTATCTTTATCCGTAGCATTTTCCTTTTATTCAGCATTTTTTTTAATTCTCTGAGCAGTGCTATTATTAGCCCAATAAATGGTTCTTCCTTAATATTTACTTTCAAAATTATCTTTTAATTAATTTTAATTCATTCATAATGTAAAATTATTCTTTCAATAATTCACAATTTCAAATAAAATCTTTATTAATTCATAATTTAAAATTAAATTAAAATCAATTTTAATTCGCAATTTTAAACTAATTTTAATTCACAATTTTAAACTAATTTTAATTCACAGTTTAAAGTTAATTTTTAATTACTTCAATAATTCAAAACTAATTTTAAATCATAATTTAAAGTTAATTTTTAATTACTTCAATAATTCAAAACTAATTTTAATTAATAATTTAAAATTAATTTTAATTAATAATTTAAAGTTAATTTTAATTAATAATTTAAAGTTAATTTTAATTAATAATTTAAAATTAATTTTAATTAATAATTTAAAATTAATTTTCATTCATAATTTAAAATTAATTTCCCCCTTTTTTTTTGCACTATTCTATTTTTGTCCAATTTTAAACTCTGAAAATTATCTTTTTTTAATTGCCATTTAAATATAAAAAAAAATCCTTTGAAATACATCAAAAAACTTAATTACATAAAGTTTTGATCCCTTCCAATTCTAGCAATCAAATACGACATAAGCAATAACCTTAATTGATATTTTACTGTCCGTGATTGAACAATCGCACGGAGACGCGACACCCGTCAAACACATTTTCTAAATAAAACTACGCCCCCTCATCCCAGCCCCAGACCAGAACCCAGGTCTCACGAGCACAGAAACGCGCATGTGGAATTCTCCGTTTGCAAACCTGCAATGAAAAATCGCACTCTCTCCAAACAAGCAACGCGAAATTATTGATTGCCAGCTGTAACTTGTACCTATCTTCATCAAAAGCAGCAGCCTTCGTCAAACAACAATGGCGGACTATTCGGAAGCAACATCGTCTTCGCATTCTAAATTGGGTCTCGTCGATATGCCATGAGGCGTTGGCCTACTACATCTGTGTCACGTAGTAGTAGATAGTAAAACGGCGGATCGTAGTAAAAAAAAAAAATATAACCCGGTCGTGTTGATAAAAGTTGTCCTCACCGTGTTTATGTTGTTCGGTGATCTGCTGCTTGGAGGCTGGATTTTTTTAATGGTTTGTGATCTGCGTCGTCTTAGAAGATTTTAGGATCGTATTCGAAAAATCGGTAAACTTTGAAAAAAATTTTAATTTTTTTTTTAATTGTTAATGCTGGAGTTTTATTGATGTGGTATTGAATAACGGGAATGGATTGGGGGGTTGGTTATTCATTGCTGATTGTGTTTGTATTATTTGGATTGTGTAGAGTTAGGTGATAAAAAAGCTTTAAAGATTTTTTTTAATTATTATTTAGGTTTTTACTGGTTATAATGTGGTATATTTTTTATTTAATTTTTCAATAATTAAAATATATTACCTGGATTATTAACAAGTTGGATTATAAAGTTTTTTACTTTTTCTTTTTAAACATTCTTTCAACATTTGATATTAGTAAGTTTGTTCATGGAAATATGCAACTATTTTTGCTTCAAATTTTTTGTGTAGAAATTATAATGTGTGGTAATCTCTTCAAATTAACATAAAAAATAGTGATTGAAATATTTTCAGACTTGAGATATTGTGATAATTTGCTTTAGGTGGATAAATATAACTTTTTTTAGATAATTTTTTGTGACCCTTGTACTTAACATTTTATTTGCTTGCAGGCTGCAGAAGATGCAGTTAAATCTGGTAGAAAAAATAAAGATTTGTTGAGGGAAGAGCGTAACTCAAGCAGTGATATTGGTGGAAAAATGAATGGTAATCCACAGTCCTATCTTAGTCAGGGTGAAAGCCTCTCCCCTACAAACTCCAGTACAATGCATTTAGGAAACCAAAGTGTAAGTACCGAATCTTTTTATCCCATAACAAGAATTTTTTTACTTTCCGCCCTTATTTTAAGCTCTTACAAATATGTTTTAGGTTATTTAATTTGAAATTTAATTTTCAAAGCTCCATTTAAATTTTAACTGTTATAAATAGGAGCGCTATAATTTTTTTAGAAAACTTTTAAAGACAATTATAATTTCTTTTTGAAAAGTTTTCTGCATTATAATTTAGCATGTTTGTTTACATTTATGTGAATACACAATTGATTTTGCTTTTTTTAAATATTGATTATTCAATATATAATCCACTAAGAAGCATTATTTTTCCATTAAAGAGCACATAGATTTTTAACTATTACTGATCTTTCTAGATTGCTCTTCAATATCAATTCGTGTCCGTCATATTCATTTTCTTAGAAATTGCAATTCTGGATATCCTGATGTCTATGACATGTGCCAATGTTTACAACGTGCTCTCCGGATCATGTGACCATAGATCCCACCTACTTGTTGAAGTGGATCAACGTTCTCTGCTCCATTCACCACACTTTTGCTCTATTGGCAGTGTGCCATGCTACCGTTCCTTCTCTGTCTCTTTGTGAAGTTGATTTACCGCAGTAGTGTTGCAGTTTTATTTCTTGATGGCAGTTTTTTGTTTTTGTTTCTCCCGATAAATTCTTTTTTAGCTATATGTATGCTTTGTTGGTATATATGGAATGAGTTATTTTTGTTGAAGTGTTTTTCAAATTAAGCTCAGTTTTAAATTAATTCTTGTAATTAGGTTTGCAGGATTTAAAAAAAACCCGTAAATTATTGAATACTTTAAAATAAATGGAAAAATTTTACAAAAATTTATATTGTCAAAATATGAAGATGCATAAAATTAATTAAAGTTTTTCTATTATGTAATTTAGTTTTGTACTATCTCGTTATAAGACGCACTTAATCCAATTCCTTTTACTTTTTCGGGTTTTTACTTCAGTATGTTGTAATTTGCTCTTCTACTCTCATTCAATCATTGTCACTGTTCATTAGAAATCTAGTAACTTTTTATAAACACAATATATTTAATAAGCTTTTGACAATCGTCTTTATTCTTAACATGCAACCAGAAAAGAAGTGCTGAAGTGGAATATTTAACTTAAGATTGACAGTTAAAATTTTGTTTATTACAGTTAATTGCAATTTCTGATAATAATACTTTCTTGTAGTTCTATTTTTAATTGAACTTATTGATGTTGTTTAATATCTTGTTTTTAAAATATTCTTTAAATTGATAACTTCATTAAATTACTTGAAATGATGTTTCTTAATTTATCATTACCCTTAATTTTATAACTTAAGAAGATGTTTAATGATTCTTTGTTTAAGTTTTATGCAGTCTGCATTACTCAGTCAAAATCAATAAAAGTAATCAAATAATAAAATTTCAGGCAGATGTCCTTCAATTCAGTAACAGAATTATATATCAGTCTATTCAATTAAACTAAACAGAAAACCAGATTTATAATACATTTATGGTTATGAAATGTAAAAAGCTTCTATTCAAAATGTTTCAGATTTATTTTGGAAAACTGTTTAATATTAACAATAATTTGTCACCTGCTATCAACTCAGGAATAATTGTCTGAAAATATTATTGCATATAGCCACAAAAATTACTTACTTTTCCTAAAAAATATTACCTTGTAAGATGTGTGTAACAAAGAATGCAAGTACTTCATATGTACCATTGAAGATAGGATTAGTCTGTTTCAAGAGAAGCCTGGTATTAATATTCTAGTCCATAATTAAGTTCAAAATTTTAGATAAAGGGCTTAGTATGCTAATCATGTATTCATATATCTTTAGATGCGCAGTCATGTGGATCAATATCAGCCTCAAGGTGGCAACAACTTCCAGCCACCAGGTATGGTCAGCTCTTACAATTCCAACTCGCAGTTTCAACTCGGATCCTATTCACCACAAGTGCCACCAAACAACTCTCATCTCCAGCCCATGTTTGACAGTCGTGGAAGCATGGAGGGAGCAGTCGATGTTGATGATCTTAACTCAACCCACCGAATGACCAACAGTCGCCTGAAGACGTTGATCCACAACAGGCAAAACCAAAGAGAGCATGGGCAGCTCATTCCTATTTCGAACTCCATTCATGAAACCCCTTATAACTCTTCAATGCCCCTTTCGCCCATTAGCCGCCATCCTTCCTATGCATCTTATCTACCTCCCACTAATCACCAGGATGGACATTCTATGGTAATTTATTATTTAAAAAAATAGTTTTGTTTAAATGTGTTGTATATTGTACTCCATGTTCAGTTAAATCGTTTACTATCCAACAGTTTTAGAAAGGAAATTATTCAATCTATTTGTCTAAAATCTAACTTGTAAAATTGTTTTTTAGGATTTTGTTTTTCTCAAATTTGTTCCCTTCCAGCATGCAATGGCCCAAGACATGATGCACAACTCATTACCCTACCCTGGAGGGCCTTCGGATACTTCGACTTCATCATTGATGCATCTTCAACAATTATCCCCCAACTCCATCTCTCCACCGAAGGCTCCCCAGCGTCCACCTTCCTGGTCAGATACACCCCCCAGGAAAACGCCAGAGATCCTCTTGCAAAAATCTCCAGCAAAGCCGATACAGAACGGCCATGCCGAGATCTCGGATTCTAAACCTGCAGAGGAGACAAAGATGGTAAATGGACATGATAAGCTTGAAAATAACCACGCCAGCAACAATGGTGCCTTAGATACTAGCAGCGACAGTGTCGATGCACCACAGAATGGTTTATCTAAAAGTCATGTAGAAGGTGATACTAAACCAGAGTCAAGAAAAACGCCAGCTCTTGATATCAAGGTTCCGCCACCGGAGAGTAGAATTTTACAACCGCTACACACTCCGACGACTGGGTCACCGAGGTATGCCATTCCTAGCAGCCCTGGTTTTATGTCGCCACCTTATGGCTACAGACATTTTCCTCCGCACCAGGCTTTGGTTCCAAATCCAGTTCCGAACCAGCCTGGTTGCATGCCCCCGCCAACATCTGTACCAGTGCCGCACAATTCCACCAATGGCAGCACCCATCCCGGTACGTCCCTGAATCCTGAAGCGAACTGTGATGAATCTACTCAGTCGTCTCCTTTTTTATTGAATACGACCACATCTATGAATACATATATAAGTATTACCAATACATATAGTAATTCAAAACTATCTTTTTCTAATGCTACTTGCTTGCCCACCTTCGCGCTAACGAGTGTGAGCAATACGTCTCTGGCCTACTCCAGTTCAAGCTTATACAATAGCCACCAGCAAGAAAACAGGCACCATCTGCTTCCGCAAGGGGGAGGCACCTGCAAGTCATACATAGATAGTGGTCGTATTCATGATTCTCTTGAGAATCCTCCTCGTCTGAACTACCGTTGCCAAGACCTCCCCCTGCAACCCCCAAATTGCCAACTGACCTACCCGAGCAACAACTACTATCATCAGTCCTCGGCCCCATTCCCTGAAAGCAACTGTTCCACTCCCGTGGCTCCTGTTGTTGATAGTCAAGATCTGGATCCAATGGATCGACTGGAGAAGCTGAGGACTAACACAAAGTTGGATCCGCCACAGTGTGATTGTTTGAAGAATAAGGAAGGTTAGAGGTGTTTAGTTTTCTCTGATATATTCATTATAAAAAGGTTATAGGACATTTAATTGTAGTGCATACATTGGAAAACTAAAGCTGTTAACCATTAGTTGAGTTGATTGAATTTTTTTTTTATGATCTGTTCATAGTACTTGCGCTTTAATTTTAATGAATCCCGGTTTTCTAACTTTGTTCTTTAAAACTTTTCGCTTTGTAGTGGCGGTCCATCCCAATTTTTTAAATAAAAAAGAAAATGAAAAGTTTGCTGAAAATTGTAAAATAGTTTTATGAGACACTATACCAAATTCATTAAAATTTTTTTTACAACAAATGTTCATTAACTAATTTTGATCTTAATTACTATGAATGAATAGTAAAAAGGACACCGAGTTTTTGAAAATTTTTTTTACAACAAATGTTCATTAACTAATTTTGATCTTAATTACTATGAATGAATAGTAAAAAGGACACCGAGTTTTTGAAAATAGACTGTGTAGAGTAATTTTTTTCTGCAATTGTGTACTAAGTTTTTTTATTTTGGTGATTCTCTGTATGACTGAGCAAAAAATGTTGTTAAGCCAATGGATTGAAGAGAGTGTAAGTAACTTCCCCTTTTTTCCCATGTGTATGTTAAAATTTGGTTTTCTCACTTTATCGATATCAGTAAATTCGTCCCGTTCACAATTATCCTTAATTGTCCTTTTTCTTTACCGATTTATTTTGCACAATTCACATACTGACTAGTAACAAATACTGCGAGAGCTGGAATCTGGATGTAATATTAGATGACACATTACAGAACCAGAATTCAGGATAATGGTTTTCTTCAATGCATCAGCTATGTTGATTAGATAGTAAAAGTAGCAATTTATAGTTTAATTGTGATGTGTAGAATTGGTTTTCTGTAGGTTGTGTGTAACTGTAAGTAATATGATTTGATTCGTCTCTTTAGTATTGCCATCTGAAAAGCTGCCCTACTACACTCACTTAGGAAGTGGATCTTCTGTTTCAGCAATAAGAGAACTTATGGAATGCAGGTATTGGGTTCACTACTTAAACACCCTGACTCTCACTATAATTGTCTGACGTAACTACTTTAATTTTTAGTATTCCGTACCCCAAGATATAAATGTATTGTAGAATCACTTTGATGGTTGTCTGTATGAAACAATAAAAGTTAACTAAACGATAATTAGTTGGACAATTTAACAGGGATGACAGTTTTCCTCCTGTTTGGTTTTTTTATGTTACATTTTCCTTCTCTTTGTCCCTGTTTTGAGGATCCACATTTTTCTGATCTAAACCCGTTTTTCCTGCAAAAAGTATACTTTTCCTCATGTCTAAAAAAGAGATTTTCCCTCTTATCTCCCCTTTCCTCACAGATTACTTCACTAACTCCTAAATTTGAAATGTAATTATTATATAGTAAGAGAAATTTCATTGTATCTTTAAAATTACTGAATCATCCATCCTGTATACTTTTTTTGTTGAATTTTTGTGTATTCCTTCTGCGAGCTGTTTCAATGAATTTTGGATTTCCTCCTTTTTGCTCTCTGATCACTCTCATCCCTGATTTAAACTACATGGAAGTGGTAGTGCAATTTATATAAAATATTATATTCGTATATCGACAAATTTGAAACGTATAATTATTTTAAAAAAAAGTTAAACTATTTTTAAGTACTAATTTGAAATTTAAAAAATATAAAATATTTCTTTAATAAAAATAAAAGCTCGAGATGAGGTGTATTTAAATATGCATAACATTGTGACTTCTTTTGATTATTTTTTAGAAAATCATCTTATTAATTATTGAAAAATACATTTCCACTCCAAATAATTCCAAAACTCGTGTATGTTGAAAAAAATCTATAAAATTGATGATTTTCGATAGTTTTAAGGAATTATTTTGGTTTTATCAAAATATGTTTATTTCAATTGATCTAAAATAGTCAAGCTCTACAAAACGAGTTCTATATTAACTTTCTTGACTCGACCGTACTGGAATATATAGTAGGGTCCTGATTTCAAATCTTGTTTTATCTGAAATTTTTTTTAATTTCAGCGGTATCAACCAAATTTTTATTAATTCTTCCAATTTAACTATTTAAAAGCTTTAACTATGTTATAAACATTATTTTAAAAATCAAGTTAAATTTTGGTTTTGATCACTGGAGACTATTTGAGGATTTCTTTCCAAAATAATTATTAACCTGTATCCAAATATCCTTAGGAATGAAAAGGTTTATGCTGATAGTAGCATGCTCATGAACTGCGTGTGAATCTCCTGTTTCAATAAAAAAGAAAGATTGAGTTCTCACATTTGAAGTGATCTGGTACAAAACACTCAGCTTGTTAGTGTTCACACTTAACCTAATTTAAAATTTTTTTCCTTGATTTTATGTGTAAATATGCAGAAAAACATGTTTTTTTAGATTTTAATTACAATTTTTTTTAATAATGTTAGGGATGTTTTCTAGAGGATATATTTTAGTATAGACAAATATGATTGCATTTAGTACAAGTTTTATCTTTTGTTAAATGTATTCTTGTCTATACATTAATCTTTCACATAAAAACAATAATATTTTATATTTTTATAGTATTTTCAGGATTTTTTTTGTTAATGAGTGAGTTTTCTCAATTTACTGTTATACTACACTTTTATTGCAGAATACAAAACACAATGACCAGCACCATATTTTAATGATAAGCTGTTCAAAATTTTTTATTCACCTGCTCCTAAATTATTATGCATTACACCAAATTTACATTTTTGTCGTCTTTAATTTTTTTTTTTGCTGATCTGAAGTACTATGCAACTGGACAGCATTTCGGAGTGTTGTTTAATAGAGATGACATTCAATGACTAGCTTTTTTATATTTCTACTTGTAACAATCTTCTTTCATAATTTCTGTTTTCCAGATCTGGCGAGAAAGGAAAAGCAATCCGCATCGAAAAGCTTCTGTATTCGGGTAAAGAGGGCAAGACTTCTCAAGGTTGCCCACTCGCCAAATGGATCATCCGAAGGTCAGGTCCCGAAGAAAAACTGCTGACTGTGATACGTCACAGACCTGGTCATACCTGTCCAAACGCTTACATCATTATTGCCATGGTGGCATGGGAAGGGATACAGGAAAGTGTTGCTGATGTGCTTTACAGGACGGTCACTTACAAGACTGTTAATTTTGGAATACCCACACAGAGGAAGTGCGGAACGAATGAGATGTGAGTTTTTTTTTTTTTTAAATGCTGATTTTGTGTAAGATTTATGTTTTGTTTGGATTTATTGTAATATTTCTTAAGGTACTTTTATTTTGAACTAAATCCAGTTTAATGCAACATTTATTGCTAACTTTGAGGACCAGCTAGGTTGGTCCTTTGTTTTTCACATATTCTTATTTGCTTCGTTATTCATCTTGTGGGTCTCCACCATTTAAACTTCATGTTTTCTTATTGATGCAAATTAGTGACTTCTTAAGGGGATTTGGTACCTTTCAAACTTTTTTTTCTTATTTAAATCCTTCAAAATTATAATTTTTACATATTTAGAAGTATTACCAAGTAAAAACTAAATTTTATTTGAAAAAAAAGTTCACATAGTGCTCTAAATTTTCAAAATATTAATTTTTTTAAAAAAAATCATCAAATTTCAAAGTATCTTTTTTCTTATTTTTCAATATTTTTTCGTGACTTTTTAAAATTTTTTTTTCTGTAAAATTGTAAAAACGTATTTCGAGTAAGAAAAATAGTTTTCGAGAAAAACAATAATTACTGTACCTATATGTAAAAAAAAAAGCCTAAAAAACGAGTATTTTTCAACATTTATATTTGTAAAAAAACTTTTTATTTTATTCAAAAACCCATGTCTGTTTTTATCTAATAGATACTAAGAATGACAAAAAAAAAATTACAATGCATTTCATTCATATTTGCTGAAGTTTTAGCATTTTGAGTAAGGTGTGGATTTCAAAAATCACGAACTGAGAAAAATGTGTTCGAACATCAAAGGAGCTATTGCAGCAATGCTAAATTATCTCTCCATAAAAATATAGTTTTTTGCAATTGCAGTTTTCTGATCAGCTCAAAAACTTGCCAGAATAAGGAGAAGGTTTCAAAGCTTATAAACATGTAAAAAATAGAAAATTTATATTTTTATTTTTTTGGGGAAAATTCGGGATACCAAGTTCACTTAACTAGTAAAAATTTAATTTTAAAATAAAACTATAGTCAAACTTGAACGAAATAGAAATCGATGGCTTTGTGCAGATAGACAAGCACAATATTGTTCCTAAGCAGCAAGCCTGTTTTTTCCCCCTTTTTTTTTCCCTCCATGAAACTTATTTGTTATACATCAATTGATAATAATAGTAATATCTTATGAAATACAAGATTTATCTAATTTCTAGCTATTGAGAAATTATCACATTTTGAAATATGATTAACAGCACAAGAAAAGGATCGAAGATATTAATTAAAAAGATCGAAAGTGTTCTAAATTTGATAAAAATCCTATTTTGCTAAATATGCGTACTCTGATTTATTTGTATAATATTTGATGATAGAACTTTTATGATAAATTTATCACAAAATTATTAATACATTGCATCTTATGACTCTCTACCATTTAAACTTCGTGAATTCCTCTTTTATTCATAATGCAAGTTACAGGCATCTTAACTAGTAAAAATTTAATTGAAATAAAACTAAATATTAATATTTAATAATAAATATTTAATTGAAATAAAAGTTCATTGTGTATACCTAAAATTTTTGCTTCATGCACCTTGTGGTAAGCATTACACTGTTAATAAGCATTACTATGTATAAGAAAAGTTATAAAAAAACGTATTTCGATTTTTTGGGAATGTTATAAAAAACTTTTATTTTATTTGTAAGTTATTAATGCGCTTTCTCATGTTATTTTTTTCGCAGGCGAACATGTGCTTGTCAAGGATTAGATGCTGAAACTTGTGGTGCCTCTTTTTCTTTTGGTTGTTCTTGGAGCATGTATTACAACGGATGCAAATTTGCAAGGAGTAAAAATGCTAGAAAATTCAAATTGACTGAGAAAGATGAGGTATTTTTAAGTTTTTATTTATTATTATTAGTACTAGTTACACAAATTGTAAGAACTTGCAGTAAGAAGCAGTGTAAACAATGTCACATTTAAGTTAAATTTGTAATTGTTTGAAGTAAAGATTATTTTACTTAATAAGAATAACATGGTTTTTAATAAAAATACCCGATAAAATAAATATACCGCAGGGATCTATGCTGAAGGAAATTTGTGTCCGTTTATGGACTCTGCAAAATTCCACTTCCGAAAAATTGACCCTTCGCAAAATTTCATGACCAACAAACGAACACTTCACAAAATTCCATGTCAAAAACTGTGCATCTATAATTGATATATTTAAATCATCTAGGAATAGAAGAATATCATTAAATATTTGTAAGTACCTACTCAAAATTAAAAATTGTTTTTATTATTGCATGAAAATTTCACAAAAATTTATAAAATAGGAAATTTTTCACAAAATTTATAAAATTGAAAGTTTTTGACAAAACTATTTTTTTTTCTTTCGCAAAATAAATGTTTTTTTTTTCCTCACAAAAATAGGACCCTTTAAAAAAACACGAAGAGTACTAATTGGAATCTATATATATAATTCTCTTGCATAACGTCCAAATTCGGCTGTATTTCTGTGAGCAGAATGGCAACGATTTCAAACATCCAATCACAAATCTTCTAAATGTACTTTATGCACGAATTTCCAAATTCAGCAATCCAGCCAATCACAATATAGCTTTCGAAATTTGACTAATACATCTGGCAAAAGAAACAACTTGGATTCACTATATTTTGTTTTTCTTATTACAATCTATAGATAGAAATTATTGCCTATTTAAAACATATTAATTTAATAGTTACGATGATGCAAGAATAAATAGATCCAAGATGTGTATTATATTTCTTTTGGATTAGAATTCTGGATAAACCAGACTTTTCGGAAAAGTTATCTGCTGGAACATGTTTTGGAGGTCGCCGGGTTGCAATCAGCTCTAAATTGCCAACTTTCAAAAAGTCGCTAAGAGGCACTGTGCACTAAATCTGAACCTATATTCATTTCTAATAAATGCAAATTCAGCTATTACGAATTGAAAACTATCAAAATAACGAATAAAACCACCCACTCAATTTCAAAATCTCATATGAAATTAAAAAAAAAAAAAAACTTTTGGCGAAATAGGGCTAATTTTCTCGCCAAATTTGATTTTTAAAAAATTCTGGTTGATTGAATGCCGGATAACTGGCCTTTCACTGTTTATTTTATTTTCTAAGTATCTCAAAAAAGATTATGCAAACATATAAATGCTTCGTTAAGAAATTTTGATAAACAACTTAAATTATTTTGGCGCTTCATACGAAACCTGCCTGTAAACTTTAATTGTTCAATGAAATAACCGATCTTATTTAAATATATGTACGATGCTGTTTATTTTTGTTGTTTTCCAAGAACTTTCTACTACATTGCCACACTGTCCCTGCTAAATGCGTCTCGACAGCAGTAGGATAATGACGTGACAAGTATTCTGGCTCTTCATAAATAACAAAACATTTTCAGTTTCATGGCATTATGCAGCTGAAATAGCTTTTTGCTAGAGCATATTTTAAATGCTTCACTTTGAGGCGAGCTAAGCGAGCCAAGGGGATTGCATAGCAATCCAGGGGGTTGGCGAGCAGGGGGCGGAGCCCCCTAGTTAATAAAATTTTCTTTATTTGAACTGTATCTGAGAAATACTCTTGATAAAAAGTTGTACTGTTTTGCTGATTGAAAGTGTTACAACTACTTATCTTAAAACTATTTACACATGTTATAGAAAATCATATTTAAATATTGTTTCAATCGCAATTTTTCCCTATATTCCATTGCAAATAAAGCTTTCTGAAAGTTTTTTTTTAAATATCCATGTTTCTATGGTAAACACATACAAGGCATTGCAGAAACAAAACGTGGTTGTCAGAAAAACATGTTTTTAAAATTTTCCATGTATTTTCGCATGCTTTGTATCATTCTCCGAGAATTTTCAAAGGGAAACAAGAGCGAACTCAACATGAAAAATATACCTGTGGAATCTGTGAAGGCCCCCCCCCCCCACCATGTTGAGTACGCCTTTCATATCCGCAATCCCTCATATAAGCACATAAGTGTTTACTTTTTATTAACTTTGTAGTGGAACAGCTCTTCCTTGTTGAAAGTAGTTTCACAGTTAACCACATTTCAAAGTGACAAAAGCTTAAGTAGCTTAAATAAACTTCACTGCACGTATAGCATATTTCTAAAATATTGTAATTAGCTTCCATGTGCTTTTGTTTGCAGATTTTTCCATTTACTGCTGCAAAGAAAAAAAATACCTTAATGAATTTTTTACTGCAATACTTCTTTCATTTGCTGCGACAATGTCACAATGTTGCCAGATTTTAGCTTGTTGGTTCCTGTGCATATTTTTTTAATGGCCTTTATATTGATTATTCATCTATGTGTTTTTTTTTTATGTCATCTTTATAATTCTTGCTTGCAGGAAAAAGAGTTAGAAGACAGACTCCAAATGCTCGCATCTGATGTGTCTCATCTTTACAAGAAAATGGCACCAGAGTCTTTCTACAATCAGGTAGAATTTTTTCTTGAATCACAAGAATAAAAAAAATTCATTTTCAAAGAAATTTGTTTGAGTGTTATAATATTATGTTTACTTGATGATTGTCTGCTATGCAAAAATGGCATTCATTCACTGACCTTATGCCTACATTAAGTGCGGTATTGTTATTATTTCTTTTAGGAAGTATATCAAATTCCATGTATCGCGTATACTTTGTTTAACTGACACTTAAAAATCGTTTTCAGAATCTTAATTTATCATCTTTTGGGACAGAAATTTTGAATTGTCATAGTATGCAGATTAGATGTTATGTAGTTGAAGTAAATTGAAGAAAAGTTTTCTAAGCTATATATGTAATACGAATTCAATTTATTCTTAAAGAATAATACAAACCCATGTTTTTAGGTTTTGTGTTTTTGCAGGGGTCGCAGATGTCCTATATGTCCTATAAATCCTATATATTTTTTTAAATCAGCAAAAACGTCCTATATTGTCCTATATTTTACAATTGCCCTATATTTCTATATTGATTTGATCTATATTTTCTTCGAATTCGTAAAAATGGCGCCGATCGTTGCCATTTTTTATATTTGTGATTCTTTGGCGCGATCGTAGGTGAAAAAACCTGACAAAAGCGATGTTTGTAATGGCGGCATTTTATCTCTTGTGACGTCACGTGCTACATAACCTACAACTCAACTCTACTGGACCGGTGGGAATTGTAAAGTGTAAACATGTGAATTTTTCCATAGCACTCGGTTTTGAATTTCTGATTTGTTTTCTCCTCCAACGTAGTAAATTAATTGGTCATAATACATAGAGAGATGCAGCAACAAAACTCTGCCTCGAGAAAAACGGATGAAAACAACTTGTGATTAACTTGCAGGACTACTATAGAACATTTTGAGTGCTCAGTCAATAATTGATGAAGGAAATAAAAGGGTTAAGATTTACTGTATGTAGTCGGATGGCGATTTTTTTATTTAAAATCCGATACGTATTCTGCGCCACGAATTGTTTACATCAAACCGCGCCTAATTATGACAACCATAGGCAGTTCTCTTGCTCTTAAAAAAATGGCAGGGCTGCCATTTTTTGTCAATCACCGTGGCGCAGAATCAGTACCGGATTCGGAATATTAGCCGCGATTTTTTCATAAAAGTCGTCAAAATTGAAAATGACGTCAATACGTTGTGTTGTCAAATCCTAACGTTTACTAAGGTTTCCGGAAAACCAAGTCCCCGGTTCACCACATTCGGCGCTAAATCTCTCAATTTTCGCCGCCAATCCAACCGACACTGAAGAATAAACCTGAACCAACAAAAAACTGCAAACAGAAATAAAAAGAAATTGGAGCAGTTCAAGCAGTTATAGATGCTGGAAGCAAAAGACTCAAGATTGCAAATAATGTAATTAATAAAACTTCATTTAGGGATGGAATATTGAGACAATAATGGATGACATATTCAGAATCAGTCGATTTCTTTTTTTTTAAGGTATGTTTTGATTCTCTTAAATGCAATATAACGCGTATATAAATGTATAACGAATTAATTTTTGAGTTCAGTAGCAACTGTGTGCAGTTATTTGATGTTTTAAATTGTCCTATATTTAAAAAAATAAAAAACTCCTATATATTCTTATTTTGTCACTTTGACCCCTGTTTTTGGTTTCTTTCTTACCCTAACTGGTCTTGTTCCTTTTCACTGTCTTTGTCATAAATCAGATTTTTGTCATTTGAAACCTTCTATTCTACAATTTCATTTATAATTCAACATGTTTTCTTTGATTCAACCAATACTTAACTTGAATTATGTTAATAAGTATCAAAATAAATTGGGTATTTAATAATATTTAAATTTAACGCTTTTGTTTTTAAATTCCTCTTTTATTCTAAATTATTTTTTGGGAAAGAAACCCTTATGTTTTTCTTCTTTTTTTTTTTTTTTTTTTTTTTTTTTTTCTTCAATTGCGAATGCTTTGCTGACAAATCAGTGTTATTGTACTTAAAAATTTCCATATCAGTATTTTTGCTCTTTTTTTAAAAAAAATTACTGATGAGCTTAAATAATGTTTAACTTTCCACTTTACAAAAAAAAAAAATTGCATATTCAAAAACTTCAAACAAAACAATCATGATGCAAAATCTAAACTTGGTAGTTTGCTAAATACCATAGACCATGATAATTAGGTAAAACTTTTATATCATGGCCCATGATTCCCTCTCCCCCCACCCCTCTCCCATATCCATTTGATGAATAATGTATGTTTGCTTCCAGACTGAATTTGAGCAGCAGGCGTCCGAGTGTCGTTTGGGCGTCCGCAAAGGGCGTCCGTTCTCTGGAGTAACAGCATGCTTAGACTACTGTGCACACTCACACAAAGATTTACAAAATATGAATAACGGATGCACCGTGGTTAGTACATCCATCTTCTCTCGTTTGTGCATCCTTTTTCTTCTGCATCCCACTTCCTTTCCCCTTTTTCGCATGAGGCTTTTGTCTTGTTGGCATGCATGGTTTTCTCGCTGTTGCATTTAACAATTTAATTCTCCTTTTTTTAAAACTCTTAGTACAATTTTAGTGCACTTCTCAATGCTCTATCTATTCAAAACCTGGCTACAAACTTTGATTAGATTTAAAGACAAATGACATAGCCATAAGCACTTACAGCCACGTCAGTCCATTGCACAAGGTTCGTATGCTTCCTGAAAATTGCGTTTCTACTCCTGATATTTCTTTTTATCGCCTTAAAATTTATCATCGAAGGGCAAAAAGATTAGTAGAACCTTAAAACGTAGCGTTTTTTTACTCGATAAAACGTCTCTGAAATTCGAAATTGTTACCGTACTTCAGAGTCTACTGCGCATGCGCTTCGTTACTACAGCCGCAAAAAAACACACCTTCGGAACAGTCCCAGTATGCACCACAATTCTCAACAACCAGGCTCGTAGAGGGAAAATATATTATTAGACATGTAATTTTTTTTTCTACTCTTTCAACTCTTGAATTTACTGTACTTAACTCCTGAAAAACTCTTTAGTAACTCCTGAATTTTACTATCATAGATTGAGTATGAACCCTGATTGCACCTATCTTGTCAAATTCTTAATATATAGCTGATTGTCCTAACTTTGCAGAATGCACCAAACTTGTCTGAGAAGGAGACTTCTTCGAAATATGTTGACTTAAAATCATAACATCACTGATTCTGAACTTTGTGCAAAGGCTTAGCATTTGCTCTACTATTTTGTCGAGTTCCTACAGCCTCTACATAGCATACTTAATTTCTACTATCTTAAGCATTGCCCATTTTTACATAATATCACAAACAGTAAAATGTCAACTCTTCATTCTATAAATATGGCTTTTAATGTGTGCCAATAACAAATATGGTATAGTTCCGCTGAAATACAGATTTTTTTTTTTACTAATATTTTGATCATCCCCGAGATCGATGCTAACCTGAATTAACATTTTATGGAGAGGGAGGCCATGTGTTTGCAAGTATGATGATCGTTGAATCTGCTCCTGTCTACAGGCTTTTCCAAAACTTTTAGTGTAGCGGTAAATTTTGGCGTGGCCTCATATAATGTGTCGTAGTAGTACTGCTACTATTTGTAGGATGTGATGAAAATTTTGCCAAAACTTCATCTAATGTGATAGTCGCTATTGCCTAGGTCTACACTGGTGCAATGGGCTCTATCTCCAATATTTACATTACCAAAGGTCATTTTTGGCAAGAATTACATTGATGTAATAGAGTGCCGAGATTTATGATGACATTTTGGTGGCTTTCACCTATGTTTCCATTGTAGATTTTTCTGTAATTTGTGCTGGTGTAATGATTAATTTTGTTGTTTTGTTTAAATTGATGCAGAATGACAAAATATATATATATAAATAAAAAATTTTAGTAAAAAAGTAGTCACAATTGTTTAAATTTAAAATTGTAATTTTGTCTACAGTTGTATGTAAAATTGTTGTTGTTTATTTGATCTTGACAACAAATTTTACATTGTAGCTAAATTTATTGAGAATAGCTTAAATTTAAAAGTTGAAGCAATTAAACTTTGTGCACCTCTTTGAATGCAGTTTCAAAATTAAAAAACTGGTTTTAACTTGATTCGTCTGTAGGTCGATATAATATAATTGTTCGAATATGCAATGTTTATTTGCTAAAAAAGTTATTGGGTAATTTGGAAACTGTAATTTAGCTGTTGGTTTTGTGTACAATTCTATTACTTTTTTCTTGAAGGCTGTTCCATGTCTATCGGTAGATGGCACTGTTTTACTTTTGTTCTTGATGTAGTTCAGGTGGTAGAATGCTATCCTGCTTCCTTGGTAACCTTGGTTGAATTCCTGACTAATGCAATTTTACATTTTTTTTAGATCAAAAAGTGGAGATTGGATTTAACAGGAAACTTTATGTGATAGTTGGATACATACTAGTTGATAGACAACATAAAATATAATTTAGTTATGATATTTAAGAATAACAATAGGAAATAATTAAAAGCAACTTTTTATTAAATGTACTTTTATATAAAAATATCTCTGCAACTATTATAGTTAGTCTGTTAGAGCAGTATATTTAACAATTATTATATAAATTTTTGAAAACTTCAGAAGCATGACAAGAATGTAAGGTGATTACAAGTGCATGTGCATACCCATTCTCTTAGACCTTTTACTCTTTTCCCATCTTCAACTTTCTTTTCTTACACAAAAGAACACTGCTTATTTACAAGAGCTGCTTTTTGCAATAACACTTTACACATTACAAGTTAGGTGAAAGGAATGATATTTGTAGAAATGTTTTTTCAAAATTCTGAATGTCTCTTGTGGAGGATAATATTAATATGTATTTATAGCTCTTATCTCTATAATCGCTACTTATGTTTACCGAACATTTGTTTTAATATGAGTGTCACTGACCATTCCCCACCCAAAGAAAAAACTTATTCAAAATATGTATTAAGTTACCTTATATAACGCTGTGCTTGCAAGAATTGATTACCTACCGATTCTTTTTATAAGAAAAGTTAAGCGAAAGGTTAATCTGAAGTGAGTGTAAAAATATATTAGTTGGATTACAGAATCTGGTATTCAGACTTCCTTATCTTTTTTTTTTTTTTTTTTAAAGTTTTGCCTTGCCTGCAACTGTTACGTTTGTTCATACTATATGAAACATGAATGAAACAAGCCTTTTATGGTGCACCAATCAATTGTTTAATCAGTAATTTCTAACTGCTATAAAAATTACCAAATTAAATTAAAAAACCATTTTGATTTATATATATATATATATATATATATATATATATATATATATATATATATATATATATATATATATATATATATATATATATATATATATATATATATATATATATATATATATATATATATATATAAACTTTTTCTTGAAGTTGGTAACAAAAGTTTAAAAAAAAAAAAAACAAGAATAATTTTAATTAATAATTTTTTATCAGTGTTTTATTTTCTGACATCCACTTATTTGAAAGTATGATTCACAATTTAGTATGATTTGCAGAAATAAAATTGTAGATGTAGAAATACTTAGCTGGCATGATTTGCTGTTTTGTAAAATTGTTACCACCTGACAATTCCACCTCCCATTCCCTAGTCATTTCAAGTATAATACATATTTATTATGGATATGCTTCTTATATTACACACTGTATTTTATTTTGTTAATTGTATTTATCTGCAGCATTTACTCTCATTGTTGTAGCTTATTGTTTGAATTTTTTTTATATATTTATGTATACAGTTACTGGATCAATTTTCAAATGATGTAACATTTTATCATGATTTTATTGTTATTATGTTATTATCCAAAACTTCAAGTAGTTTCGCATTTCAATTTTTTTGGATGCAAAAAGATAGTAAATTTTTTCCCCTTTCCAAATAACAAATGAGAACAAGAAGAATAACAACTTTATTAAACGTTATGGGTCATAGGATGTCAAAGGTTAACATGCCCATTCAGACAACACATAGATATGTCACAAAAATTTATGATGAAAAATCAGTACAAGAAAAATTACATATTAGCCTGAAAAATACAGAGAAAAAAAAAAGTTTTCTTAACACTCAAATTAGGGCAATAAAATTAAAATGTACATTTGTTGTTGAATGCCAATTATTAGATCTATTTAGTTTTTATTCAAAGGGTATACAGAATATCAGAAATGTTAAGCAATTTTTTGTTTTGTTTTTTTGTTATCTATGAAATTTAACTTGCAGATAAACATATTTTTTACTTACTCTTTATTTCTCTCCAAAATTAACGTTGAAATATTCATGATTTGATTGTGTTAGCTCCACAACTTCATTTTGTACAGTTTCGTAGTATAGTGTATGATATGGGGCCTACTAATTTTAGACCAGCTGTTTCACTTTGTTCAAATAATATTCTTACAATTTAATGTTTCTTTACTTGAGATTTTAAGGTAAAATAACTTTTTCTACTTTTAGGAGTTGTCTTTTTAGCTTCTAAATGAAAGCTTATATTGAATAATGTTTTTAATTGTGGTATTGAGAGTAATTTAATTAAGCTTGAACAATTGGTATTTAAATGCTAGTAAAGAAATAAAATAAGGGAGGGAAAAGGATGGAGAAGAGGAATGGAAGCAATGTTTTTTCCCCCTCTATAAAATATTTATAAAAAAAAATTAAATAGAACTGTCAGAAACCTGCAATGTTGCAACTGCAAAAGGTAGATTTATATTTTGGCTGTAGAATTCAGTATGAATTGGAAGAAATGCTTGTCACAGGAAAATTGCCCTAAAGATAATTAAATTATAACATATCACTTAGTCATATGTTGAAAAATCGGCTTATGAAATTATGTTTTATTTGTCAAAACAGTTTGTGCAGTAATAACCAACCATGCATAACCAACCAAAAATTTTTAATATTCAACCTCACCATCTGAGATTTCAATGAAACTTTTAAAAATCATTCTCTTTAATGATACATATGAAAATAAATTTTTGTGTACATAGTTTTATATCGTTATTTTTTTAAATTTTGAAAACTCATCATTTTGGCTTACATATACATATCTAATCTTGGATATCTCAAATTGTTCAAGCCCTACAGGATTGTTTTACTCCTTATTTTGAAGGGAATGGTATGAGTTTTCATTTAATATATAACTTGACTATTTAAAATGGAAAAAAAATCCTTTAAATTTTGAAAATTGAACAAACACATTTAAAAAATAGTTATTTTTTCTTTTTCTTTTTTTAAATATTATAAGCTTTGAATTCTTAAACTTTTAAAATGAAATCTCTATGGGAACAGGAGTTAAGGTATGATTGGTTAGTTTTAAAGTGAGTAAATAGTCTTGCTAATCACAGGTGGTACGCTGGTCTGATCACGTAAAAAGAGCAATTTTGTTGCCTTGTCTATATATATATATATATATATATATATTTTGCCATGACTCCTGATACTATTAAAACTTGGTTATTTTTAAAAAATATACTTTAAATTTTTTTTACTATCAAGTCAAGTTATATATTAAGTGAAATCATATAATATTCTTTTAAAAATTAAAAGTTAAACAATTATGTAGGACTTTGAATACTTGAGAAATTCCAAGTAAAATATGTCTATGCAAACCACAAAAATTAAGACCTTTCAAAATTTTAAAAATTAATTTTATAAAAACATGTTCTCATTGATATCATTAGGAAAAATGTTCCCTGAAGGTTTCATTGAAATCTAAGATGCTCAGGTTGAGTAATTTCTTTGTTTTGTATGGAATGACCCCTAAGTGACAGGAACCTAGTGGTACACGTGGAACTACTTTCGAGAAGCCGGTTCAGTTAGAATCCTTATTCCTGTTTCTTTTCAATGAAAGCACACATTTTGTCCATTTTATATTCATACTCACAAATCTCATGTGAAGTTAAATGAAGTTGAATTCATATTAAGTAATAATGCATTTTTATTACTGAGTAAAAAGTAACAAAAATGCTTGATAGCCAATTTTTTTTTTTTTTTTTTTTTTTTTTTGTTCTTTAATTTTATGTATACTTTAGTTATATAGTTTAATTTAATTTAATTTGCAAGGTTCAAGTTTTAACTTTGTTAAGTATTGACAAAAAAAAAATATGACAATTTTGAAACACATACATCTTGGAAACACGTACAACACAAAAACACTTGAAATCTAATCAGTTATTTGAGAAACCCCACAAGTAACTTTTTATCAAAATAATATGTTTCATAGTTGATTTCTTAGCTGTAGTTGTAGACTTTAGAAGTTGAACCATCCATATTATTATTGACTTGAACAATATTGAATCACGTTGGACAGGTTTTTTTTTATTTCTTCTGCCAGCGTGTCAAATTTTTATGAGAATTACAAGAGCAAAAAATTTAATGTATTTGTAGTAAGAAAAAGTAAAAAAATAAAATATTTATTTAATTAATTGAATTTTAATTCACTAATTAAGGCCTAATTGCAACAATGATTAAATAATACCTAATTAATTTTGAAACAAATTTCTTACTGAAAATTAAAGATAAGGTACTGATACACAGGCTCAAGTAAAATATAATACATAACTTAAATATTTTTTAAATTTTAACATTTAACATGAAAAATACTAGAAAAAATAAAAAATTTCCAAAAATAAATATATTCTAAAATACATAAAAAAATCTATTTTTTACCAAAATTTTTGTAAACAGGTAGAGCCCGTGCTCTGAAATGTTATCTAAACTATACAGTTGAAATTTTAAAAATCAGTTAATTAACTCTTAAGATATCACCATTGGAGTACATTCACTCAACAATGAAAAGCAGTTCTCCAGAAATTGAGTTCAAAGGTTTTCGACATTTTCTTTTTTCCAATATGTTTTAAATGTCGACCTTTACGAAATTGTATGTAATTAAAAAAGTATTTTAACTATAAGAAAGTTATTGGTATCATTTTAAAGATAATGAATCGGAGAACATTTTAGAATGAAAAAACAAAAATGCCTGTTTGGGTCAATTTTTGCGATTCCCAACGTATATGTATACCGTAGCCTATTTTTTTTTTTTTAAAAGCTTATTCTAACCTGATTAGTTTCTATAGGAAATTCAATGAGATCCAAAGTTTTACAAAATATTTTTTCTGGAATTATTTTGAGAAACAGTTTTTCTCGAATTGGCAATAATTGTGGCTGGTTTATGGTATTACTCAAGTGACAGGTTCAATAGTGGATCACATTTCTGGTTGCTGATTGAAATTTATTTTTGTTCATATTATATAGCATTAGGTGGTTTGATGTAGAGATTTTTCAACATCCAGCATCAATGATAATGGTGACTATTGAATCTTTTAAAGGTTGTGACTCTAACAAAGCATAAAGGTTGGGAGAAACCAGAAGATGAGCAACTGCATGTGCTACCTCTTTATGTGATGGACAACACTGATGAGTTTGGCAGTAAGGAAGGACAAGATAAAAAGGTGCCTTTTCAAGTTGATATTTTAAAAACATATATGTAATAACTATCAATTTTAGTATTGCCAAATTTAATTTATCCTTTCAAGGCGTGTATTCTATTTTTAATCCTTTCACCAATTCATTCAATAACTTCTCACTTTTTTGACTGCTTACCTTGTTGTGAGAATAGTTATGCCAGCGCTTTTTCAACAGTGAGTTCCTTTGTTAGTATTCTGTATTGCTCTGCCTAACTTGGTTTTCCAACAAACACCTATTCTCAATAAAGCTAGTTTCCAGATGTTCTCTATACAACAATTTCATTAATTTTCCATTGTTGTCTTCTGCCAGATCAAGATATACCTCCTCTCTCTCCAGTGGTTGAATTCGCACTAAAATTCCAAATATTCCTTAAATTTGTATTTCTCCCTAAAATTGTACTTCAATTTTTTGATAATTCTTAAAAAAAAAAAAAATTCAAATTCTGCTCTTTTCCTCCAAAACCCGCAAAAAAAACCCAAAAAACAAACAAACAAACAGGTAATCCACCAAAGGAGTTTGGTTTCTAAAATTTTAATTATTCAGTTTTTTTTTTTTTTTTTTTTTAAATGGACAATTCCCACATTTTTTAAAAATGAATGAAATTAATTTATAAAGAATTTCTTTCCGATTCTAAATATTCCAATAAAAATTCTTTAAAAAAATTAGTTATTTAAATATTAAGAAAAGAAAACGCGCAAAAAAACCCTCAAATTGCGATCCGCTCAAAACGGGCCGATTTTGAGTATGACGTCAAGTGTCTCGAAAGGTTCGGTGACGTAATCCCTTCGCTCTGTTTGTTATGATGAGGTTTCTACCACAAAGTGTCAGCTATATACTCTGTGGTTTCTACTTAGTAGTTGCTGTTTCTCAAATAATTTTGATCGCCTATTTGGTAGGTATTTGTTTTTTATTTAATTGCAAAAATGGAACCTGGTTTTGTAAGAGGCCAATCGGACAATTTGCCAAAAATTGACTCGACAATGATGACTGTCTATTTCAGCAAGAATATAGATTTTGTAACAGTGGAAACCGTGGCGTAAAAGCCAATAGGCAAGATTACCTGCTTTAATTAACTTGAATGGTTTTGTTGTGCTTGGAATAAAAAGTTTGGTGGGAAAATATCGGTATTTTTTCATTAAAGGGGGCCGTTGTCAACATCCAAGTCCTGTACGGATTCTGCGCCAAGGTAATTTTTGCCAAAAAATGGCTGCCCAGCCATTTTTTTTTAATGACAAGTGAACATAATTTGGCCTGGTTTTATGTAAACAATTCTTGGCGCAGAATCAGTACCGGACTTTTCAATTTTAACCCATTACTTTTCACTTGATGTTTACAAAAATTTAGAATAGCTTTCCTAACATATAGCTTATTTTAAACTTAAAAGGCAAACATTCTTTAATTTTCCTAATATAAAAATTATCATAAATGTAACTTATTTCAAAATGATCTTCACAAACATAACGTACAGTCTTTGTCGACAGTGGCATATACTTTTCAATGTCCCTCTTCATCGCTTGGCACCACTTTTTTCGAGTATTTTTATTCCGTGGTACGTAAATGAAAATTTTTTCAGGAGTTGTTATGGTTGTAATTTTGCACATTAGCAAGATACAATATTTGTAGAAAATGTTAGACATTTTAAGAAAAAATCAATCAAATAATATGAAAACAAAATGACGAGAAGACAAGTATTTGAAATTTCCATGATAGCAACATTTTAACAGCCGCAACTGCCTCGTGACCTATGGAGATATTTAGGAAACAATGACGTCACAATAGAGTCGCAAAAAAAAAGGTCCGTTTTCTCGCAAAAATCTAACAGGCAAACTTAAAATGCAAATTTAAAAAAAAAAAAAAAAAAAAAGCTTGGAGAATAAAAATTTTTGTGTTAATGGTCATTTCAAGACATTTAGAATCTAATAAAAATTTTTTAAGAAAATGCGGGATTTGTCCATTGGCAGTTTATTGCCGGTATTGAAATATGTTTTGAAAATTTTGAAAATGTCTGTGTTGGGAGCCTATGTCAGCTTTAAAAGAAATATCCCTAACATTTTTTAATTAACCGTAAATTTTTTTGACTTGCCCTTAAAAATTTTAGAAATTATCCCTAAAATGTTCCTGAAATTTTTGGAAATATCCCTAAAATTTCTGTTTAATTTTTCTAGAAAACTCACCTGTATAGTGGTTAGCGTGCTATCTTCTAGACCGGGAGGTTGCGGGTTCGAGTCCCGTGTTGGCATGGGTGTTTGTAAATGTATGTTGGCTTGTCTAATGACGAAAAGTTTCGGCGCATTATAGCCCTTGTGTTGCTGACGGCGCCAGATAATCTGAAAGCAACCAACCAACTAGAAAACTCACTGCACCCCCTACAAGCAACTTAATAAATATCCGACTGCAACTGAAAAGACTTTTATTTCCAAGATTTACCACACTGCCAACTTTTATAACGTTACAAACATTATATATATGAAAACAGCAGGAAATTTGGCTACTGTTTAAAATATTTTATGCAGAAAATATACCACTGTTAAGCACAAAATTTAGTTTTTGCTGGGTTAATATTTAGTTAGAATGTAACGGACTGCTCACAACTAGGTATCTTATTAAAAACAACTGAATGAATCATCAATGATTAGTTTTTGAAAATTTAATTTGTTTTTTGAAATCGGCAATTTGAAAAATATGGTTTCCATACTACTATTAACATTAAAAATGTATTTTTAATTCAAAATCAGGGTGGCACATCTACAAGTGTATAAATTGTTGTTAAAAAAAATTCCTTCCACCTTTATTAACACACATTAATCATTGTTGCAGCTCAATTTTTTTTGTGCATTTTTAAGCAATATTTTGGCAGGTAATGCAAAATAGAAGATATTTGTTGGATGTCTGTAGTCTAATAATCACTTAAATAAAACTTAATTTACATTCTTTCTAATCCTCAATTAACCAAGCCTTTTCGGCAAGTGACTAACAATTACTAATCGATTTCAGATCAACTCCGGTGCTGTTGAAGTCCTGACAAAGTTCCCAATTGACTACCGCATCCGCACAACCCCTTTAAAGCCCTGCAAAACAAGGGGGCGCAAACCCAAAGACGGCTTCTCCCCCCGCAAGCAGGCCCTACAGGCAGCATTCAAACAGCTCATCTCGAGTGGAAAACTGCGTAGGATAGACCCACCAGAACTATACCGCGGCAACCGCATGCTGAGCCTGCCTAGCAACGCCCAGCCTGACAGCAGTGCAGACAGCCGGAACCCACAAGCAGTCAACTACGGAAGTAGGGAGGAGACTGCATGTAAGTTCTACGCGGGGAAACAGGTTTTGCACAGTTCCTATGCAGCTAAGCCACACTACGCTCAGGGTTGGGCTTCACAGAACTTTAATTCTAATCCTACCTCATCAGATGGAAATCAGACCCTGAATAGCTTTAATTCACCTTTCACATCTGTTGCTTATGACCCAGTAGTTGCTGTGACTACCAACACGAATCCCGACACAAATTCAAAATGTTCGCCAAGTTCGAATTCACAGCAGATTGCCCCTTCGCTTACAAATACCTGCTCAAAGTTAACGTCTGGGACATACGTCACCTCCTCAGTCAGTGCCCCCTGTTATAATGATAATAATAACAACTACATGCCCTGTGCTTCGTATTCCTCCCAGGCCCCTAACTCGCAAGGTTATCGGCAGTACAACCCAGGCAATACACAATCAACCTACTCTCATTACTCTCCTAGTATAAACACCAACCCTCTACCTCCAACATTTGGATCTCAAAACAATGGCTCATATCATTATTCACACATCACACAAAATGCTCCTCATTTTCAAAATAACACATTTCATGGGCAATACGCTTACAGCTACCCGTCTCCTAATGTGCCGTTAAAGATACCTGGTAACTATACTGCTGCTAGCTATCCTTTACAGCATTCTGGTAACGGGAATTGTCAAAATGCGCCTTACACCAACAGTCATGGGACTCTAAACAGTAGCTTTTGTAACTATACAATGCAGAAACCTCATGCACCAACTAACTTTTCAAGGCCTGACCATTCAAATAATTTTGGTAATTTTTACCCCTCCGAACAACAGAATGTTCACTTTCCGTCATCTAATGCTAAAATCACAAGGGTGTCAACCCCTCAGTTCCAAAACTCGCAGTGCTCGGGTAACCAATCTATTTTTGTAAAATCAGAAAGCAAGGCCAACTGTGGTAATACTTTTTTGGAAAAATCAAGTAACTCTCCGTCGGAGAATCCTGATTCCGTGTATACCATGCGAGATCTCGATTCTAAGTCAGTCAACTGCTTCTCTACCTCTAAGCAGTCTGTTCCTACTCTTACTAATGACAGTAACAGTAGTTCCAAAACGGAACAAATCAATGTTTCCCAATGCAAGAAAGAGCCTCCAGACTCGAAGTATTACCACAACCAAAACACTTCACCACAATACCGATTCGACAATTACCAGCCACACGCGAAGAACTACAACTACCATCTTCAGCAGTCTAACATGATCCTGGATTTGGATAACTTCAATGACATTGTCTGCAATAACTATAATGCAGATTATGGAGACAATCTTTACAAGGAGGGATACGAGAAGGGGGTCAAAGGCGAGGACATTTATGAATTAAGGAGAGAACCTGTGCCAAATAATAAAGATCTTGCCTCAATGACAAAGATGACTGAGTCGCCATACCCATCTCATACAAACTCATATCCCCAAGAAACAAACCACCTTCATGTTTTAGCATCCAAGTACAGCTCTGTCAACATGGATGACGAAGAAAACTTCATCGATTCGACAACTCTGGAAGGCGACGAAGTCTATGAAGGTCACTCAGACAATGAAAGCAGCTTTAAGGATGTCGAAGTTGGCGGGGTTGCCATCGCTTTGACACATGGCTCTGTGCTCTTTGAGTGTGCTAAGCACGAACTCCATTCCACAACAGCTGTAAAGAAGCCAAACCGACGCAGCCCGACCAGAATCAGTCTTGTCTTCTACCAGCACAAGCACCTCAATTTTGAAAGTCATGGGGAGGCTGAATGGGGACAGAAAATGAAAGAGAAGCGCGTAGGTAATAATTTAAAGAATGCAGATGTATGTTTTGATGTTTCAGCAAGTAAGAAACAGTGCTTTCAGAGTGAGGAAGTCGAAAAGGTGGCTACCGGGTTTCCAGGAACGACTCCTACAACGAGTTGGGTTACCGTTTTCTCGATTGCACCACTGACGGTGGGTGCTCCCTACAGGCCATAGAGGGAAGGGCGTTTATACTTTTATATTGCCAAATAAAAATAATAATAACACTACAGTGTTTCTTGTGATTTTGAGGAATATTAAATTTACAGACCTTTTTAAGCATAAGTGATACTAAAAAGCCAAATAAAGTAAAAATTGTTTTATAAGTATTGAATCCAATAATTAATGAACCAGCAATAAAGACCAGAATCTTGAATCTATCTATCAAAATATTGGTTTTATGTTTTCTAGCAAAATTCACCGATTCAATTTAAAAAGTTAATAGTTATCTTAAAATATTTAAACACTTTAAAAATGGGACATTTTCTCAGATAAACAAATGTTAATTGTGCAGTGTTCAATTTAAAAACTGTTCATACACAATGGTTCTGGTTAAAAAACAACCAAGTGAGTTATTTTTACATATATAGTTATAGTTAGCAGCTTAATGAGCACATAAAAATACTTCAAAATTAGTGATTCTGAACAAAATAAATATCTTTTGTTCAATCTACCTTTAAATTAAAAGGGCATGGTCATTTTTAACTGTATCCTTCATTCACTTCTGCCATTCCTTATGTATAGTCACACATATATCCTGACTTAAATTACACCCAAAAATGTCCTTTTCCATTTGTAGCAACATCAAGGTAGCTTCTGAAATGCAATAAAACTTCTTCCATGACACTAGTGATAAAATATCTATGCAGACTTCACTACTATGCAAATACATATATATCAACGTATACTTCAAAGATAAACTATGGGTAGAGTAAAGAGTTCCGTAAACCAGTAGAATTGTATTTTACATCTAAATACCGTAACACAGTGCCTCATAAAAAGCGTTTTATATTGTATATTTAAACTGGACTACATTTTATATTTTTAACGACTACTGTACAGTTGAAGAAATCGGTGGATCCAGCCTATTTTTTTTAATGCCAAATAACGTTAGGTCGTTGTATTTTAATGAGACTGGAATTGTGCAAAAGTCTTTCCCTGTGTGCATGCAGTTTCTTCTCCACAACTCCCAGTGTGGTTGTTGTGCAAAATATTGCAAAGTATCCATCAGGTTGATTGGGTAGTTAATTGTCAACTGAACTAGATCAATTTTGTTATTTTTAGCAAAAAAATGCTAATTTTTTATTTGATCTCGCACATTTAGTGTTTAATGTATTTTTAAAAAATTGAAATGCGCGTATTGTATGAATTAAAATTGAACAAATTGCATTTATGTTTAACTTGATTGTTTTAGTGATTGTTGACAAAATTGTGTCGGTTGTAATTTTACTCGTAATCCATTTTTAATTTTATCTGAAAGTAACAAGCTTTATTACATTGCTTTGTGCAAAAAAAAATGCATTAATTCTAAATTTTGGTATGTCAAAAAGTTTTCCTTTTTACAGTTTACTGAATGCTTTGATTTTACACTATCTTGATCAGTGCAAAGATCTATATATATATATATATATATATATATTATTTTCCCATTTTTTATATGTTTCTTGAATTGCAGAACATAAAATTTTACTTTTTTTTGATTCACTTACCAATGATTGTGATTTCTTTTATTTATATGCATTTAAACATACTTTTTTTTACTTAAATTTTTTGTAAATTAATTTTGATCAAACCTTCCATATTTCTGTAGGTTATATAATAATTTCACATTATATACCACTTTTAATTGCCATTTGGACTGATTCCAATCAGTTTCAGCCAGTGTTCCTTATTTGTGTCATAAGTTTCCCTGTTATTGAGATCGCTTGCAAAGTATACAATTTACATTGATTTTATCCTTTTATTTTTTGTTAAGTTTAGACTTGGGTCAGTTACTGACACTGCCATATACCTCATTTCACTAAAAAAGTTTTTAAGTGTCAACTAAGTGCATTCTCATTTTTTCTCACCTACATCATCAACTCCCCCATCATTTGTCTCCAATCCCACTTTTTACGTTTCCTTGTATATTGAACCATTCGACTTTTAACTATTTTTATAAAAGGAATGTAAATAAGACTATATGCAATGTCAGGATCGGGACATTGTAAACAAATTCCAGTAAATCCTCTACAAGAGCTGAATTTATAAAAAGAAGAAAAAGTCAATCTAGTTCAAATACTTGCAGATTTGTGAATGAAATATGTAGTTTACATTTTAAACATTTGTATGTGATGTAGAATTGTCCTTTGTAGCGTCACTTGTATTGTAATATGATGTTCGTCAGTTTTTACTATTCTATGTAGTTGCAAATTGTATGTATTAAATTATTTTGAGCTTAAATATGTCTATTTTATTTATTATTCCTTTTACTTGCAGTATTTCTATAATCAGGTTGAGTGTGTGTAAATATGCTTCGATTGATTAAAGACCAATCGGTGTTTATTGAGCGTGTTTACGTACATAGTTTATTTCCAACTAGTAACTTATGCTTCTTGTTTTAGTTAAATATTCCTTTTGTACCACAGGCCTCTTTTGAAAGTTTAATACAACATAATTATGCAGCACTTTGAGAAAAATACCTATTTTAAAAATGGGAATTACTGCAACAGGAAAAACATTTCTGCCTATAATGTTGATACACGAAAACTCTATTTTGGACTTCAGCCTTTTCTGGCAATATTGAAAAAGGGAATTGCAACTCTAAAACTAAATTTATGATTCTTTCAAAACTATTGCTTGAGTAAAAAACTTATCAAGTATAATTAACATTTAATTAATGTATATATTTTTACTAACATACTTTAACTATTTCTTAGCACAATGGCAAACTCCTGTATTTTTTTTATTCAATTCTAAATGTTTCGAAAAGGCCATAAACGTCTGCTCAAAGCGCTTTCTCTTTTTTTAAATTTGCAACCTAAGTTCACCTGTTAGATTTGGCTGGAAAAACGACACATTCAGCTCGAAGCTAATGTGATATCGAAAAGATCCCAAATAACTTGGCCTGAAACGCAGCAGCGGAAACCAGTTTTGCAAGTTTCTCGCAAATCGCACTAACCGGCATGGGATATGGCAATTGTCTAAAAAACTCACACCAACTAATTGGCAGAAACCTGATTATAATCATGGAAACAGAAGGATCTCTTTGACATCCCAACTATAAAGAAGCGTATTAATCGTAAAGCGATTGGACAAGGTTTTTGGGCATTTTCTTTTCTTAATATTTAAATAATAAGAACTTTTGTTTGAATATTTGGAATTGAAAAGAAATTCTTTACAAATTTAAACTAATCACATTCGTTTTTAAAAAATGGGGGATTTGTCCATTGTTAAATTTTTTATACATTGGGAATCTGATTTTTTTTTAGCTTTTGCCTCATTGGTTCTTATTCCTTGATTTAAAGCTGGCAAAATTTCTGGCATTGTTACAAACTAAATTCCTGTAAATTTAATAACGATGTTTTTAATCATCTGCTTGTGAGTCAAGTATTATTAAGGGGAGTTTAAACCTTTTGATGACAAAAACAGCTTTTATTTAGTAATTTTCGATGTGCTGTAAAATAAAATCTATTCACTATTTTTGATATTTTTTATTCAGCATAATGTTTAGTTTCTTCTTGGAAAAAAATTTATTTTAAGCATAAGTATGTTATTTTAAAAGTTATCAAGTGAAACGTAATATGGAAAACTTAGAAAAAAATTTCTGAATATAAGTTATCCACAATATTAAAAAAAAAAGTTATTGTACTATCGCTTTAAAAATATTTATGGACACACACGTGAAGTTTTACATTCTCTGAAGCAGGAATTAAGAATATAGATGACAAGTTTTGTATAAAATGACATTTATAATTAAGAGTAAAATTTTAATTTTTCTTTTTGCATAATTTTTTTTTTTTTTTTTTTTTATATTTTGTTAAGAAGAATTCTGCTTTAGAGAATGAACCTATAAATTAGCTTTAATTTCCAATATTAATATTGTGTTTATTCCAGATACTTAATAAAACATCTTGTGGGTAACTTATGTTAAAAAAAAAATAAAAAATTCTAAATTGTTTAGCATTACTTTTTCCTTGATAACTTTTTAAAAACATACTTATGTCTAAAATAATTATTGTTAAGAAGGAATTAAACATTGTATTGTATAAAAAATATCAAGTACATTTTATTTTAAAGTATATCGAACATTACGATAAAAAGGCTGTTTCTGTTGCCGTCAAAAAGTTTAAATTCCTCTTAAGAGAATAGCCTTTGCCAGATAATCTAGTGACCACCATAGAAATTTACTCTTTGATTTACAATAGGGGTGATGCATGCAGGAAATTGGTGTCTTAAATATATATAGGTCGCTGCTTTTTTTCTGGAATCTCCCATGAAAAACAAGGCTAGCGTTGTTTCCAAAGCAACAGATGCCAGACAATGCTATACAGAAAAATTTCCACTTTTTGCTAAATAAGTTTTTAAATCAATCAATCATCCAAAACCAGATATTTTGATTTGTAATTTTAATGCATAAAATAATTGTGTTGATAATACAATTTATTACATATTTAGCAAAAGAGTACTGAATGCAAAAAACTAGGAAACTTTAATCATGAAATGAACTTGAAATTTTTCTGAGTAAGCTGATAATTGAAATGATAATTCTGAATATCTACATTTAAATATTATAGCACTTACTATAGTTTAATAGTATCGAATTTTTATACCTTGATTACTCTATGTTATTGAAAAGAACACAAATTTGAGTTCATAAATATGCAGACTAATACATGTATGTGGGCAATTTTCTAGTGTAAGCGTGATTGATTGACTTTTTTTCTACTCTTAAACAAATTAGAATCATAAAATTAAAATGAATTTGGTAGTTGTGTTTTTGCTTTATAAAATATTACTTGTGATAAAATTATATAAAAAGTCATTATTTTAACTTAATTAATTATGCATTTATAAGCCACCGATGCACGGGACATGCCTGTGTCCTGTGCATCCGTGGCTTATAAATGTATATTTGACCTAGTTAAAATAATTATTTTTCCATAAACTTTGTCACTAAGTAATATATTACAAAACAAAAACACAACTACTATATTCATATTAATATTATAATTCTTATCTCTTAGAAAAAAAATAAAAGTCAAAATCTACTTTGCGTACACCAGAGAATTGCCCATGTATAGTCTATTCTAAAGAAGGCAGTTCTCAGTCTTGACTGTATACTTTAAGGTAATATGCAAAACTTCCAGAAGGTATATATAAGCATTTTTCAAAGTGAAAATTAATGAAAAAATTTATTTCATTAAAAGTTTTCTAAAATATCAAAACTTTTTTCTTGTGTTAAGTCATTATAGAAGAAATAATCTACCAGAATTTTGTTTCAAACCCTAATTTTATGTGTGTCACAAATTAATTAATGGAATATGTTGAGAATGAGCATAGTTTTTAAATCGCTTTTTCGTATTTAAAATACTTCTCTTAATTTGAACGTTGAATAGGTTTAAATAAAAAAAAGAATTATATAAATTATTTTTAAGTATATATATTTAAGACTTGTTTATCATAAGAGGCATAGGGGTCATTTTATGACTTCACTTTGGTTTGGTATACTAAATTTTTTCCCTTCTACGGAAAGAAATTAAACAAAATTTTTTATGAAATTATTTTTAAATACACCTAATTATTGCCTATGATAAGGGGTATAGAATCAAAAGTTTGAGAACTGCTGCTCTAGACAGACATTCTTTTGCTACTACATACAAAATTCTGATGTTACATTCACATACATCCTATATTTATACATAACAAACACAAGTAATTTAAAAATATGGCATACAAATGATGCTTTAGATTAGCATATCTAAAAAAATTGAACTATTACTAAAATGGTTGAAATATAAAATGCAAGGAAACATTTAACACATTAAATCTCAAATATAAACTGAGATACACAAAAAGTAGAATTCAACACCAGACATATGAAATACAGATGTAATTAAGGAGAGTTTAAATCTTTTGACAGCAACAAAAAAAGTTTTTCTAAGTAATGTTCGATATGTTTTAAAATAAAATGTACTTTATATTTTTAATTGATATTTTTTATACGGTACAATGTTTAATTCCTTCTTTTTCTGAAATAAACTCAATATCAATATTGGAAATTATAGCTAATTTGTGGGTTCATTCTCTAAGGCAGAATTATCCTGAATACAAAATTAAAATTTGAATATAAATTTTTTTGTCCAACTATAAGTGCCATTTTATAAAAAAATCTTGTCATCTATATTCTTAGTTCATGCTTCAGAGAATGTAAAACTGTCACGTGTATGCCCATAAAAATTTTTAAAGGATAGGACAATAACTTTTTTTATAACATTGTAGGTAACTTATATTCAGAATTATTTTTCTAAATTTTTCATTATTACGTTTCACTTGATAACTTTAAAAATAAAAAACATACTTATGTTTAAAATAATTATTGTTTTTTGAGAAGAAAATAAACATTATGCTGTATAAAAATATCAATTAAAAATAGCAAATACATTTTATTTTAAAGCATATTGAAAATTAAGCAAAAAAAAAAGCTGTTTTTGTTGTCGTCAAAAGGTTTAAACTCCCCTTAACTTTAAATTATTTAGCACTACAAGCTTTGTTGTACTTTTTATGAAATGTTGACTTGACTCTAAACATAATTGTTAAGAAAATAAAGAACTTCTTCACACATTAGAACAGCAAAAGTAAGGTGACTAGATACAAAAAGTATAGGTGGGTAAAGGGTGTGTTAGTGTAATTTTAACTTGATTTCCTAAGTTAAAAACCTTAAAAAATAGGCATTTGTATGTAATTAAAAAATATCAGTAACAAATATTACATTTCATTCTAATAAAATTCTTCCTAAGATTAAAGAGGATAAATAATCGACTTACAATTGAAACGCACTGTTGAAAAAACTTTACAAAACAAAATGGAAAAATATTCAAACTTGATGACTTGCAAATATCTTTCAACTTTATGAAATAAATTTTTATTTCAGAAAACTGACTTTTTCGTAGAGTCTAGTCTGGATAAGCAAACAATAAAACTGAAAAAAACGACAGTATGTTTTACTTGTAAGTCGACGATATGTCCTAAAACTTAATCCATTGTTATTGATATCAGAAAGTAGAATATATATAAACATCATCAAAGATCGAAATAATAAAAACTTATAGTGATAAAAACATAAAATATAGTCAAGGCAAAAACAATTCATTTCAACATTAACCCTTTGCACTCCAGGTCTTTTTCGCGCGGAGGGACCAGCAACTCGAGACGTTTCCCACCATTTTTAGTTGGTTCGTGGTTATAGACCTGCTTCAAAGAAACTAAACACAGTCATTGGCCTTGCATTGAATTTCCGCATCAAACCTAATGGTCCTCTCAAGTTGCGGCATCAAATCATGTGGTGAGTGAGAGTCACCTCTTGAATGCCAAGGGTTAAGTTAGTCCAAACAAGTCCCAAAGGATTGGATTGAATTACGTTTAATGTAAGGATTGGATATATTTAATGTATTGGTGTGACACATTCACACAAATTCAGATTGGTTAAAGAGTGCCAGTCAACACTCTACTACCAATCAGATGGGTTATAGAGTGTTTAAACACAAGTCTTTTTTCCACAACGACTGCCCTATTGTAACCATTGAATTTTTGAAATTTTAATATTTTTATATTAGTCTTTGAAAGTAACTGCAAATTTCTCTTCATTAGTTAACAACTTGATTAAATAAGTAAGAAAATTAACTAAAGAAATTGATCAGTTTCTATCTCAAAATTAAATTTTGGAAAGATGTGTCTAAAGCTTTTTTAAGATTTTGCAAAAAGGTTTTTCTTAACGATTTTTATAGATTTACCAATACATACCAATACATAGAAACTCCAAAGTATATGTATATCTTTGTATACATACTACAACTTGAGGATCAACTTGAGTTTTTAATTTTTAAGACATACTAAGATGGCACACATTTCATTAATTTATCTGACTAAAAATAATTCCTAATGCCACTTAAAAATTATATAAAATATTACAAAAATATACAATAAAAACGTGCTAAAACATCATTAGCCGTCTTAATTTATACAACCATTTAATAGTTAGGAATAGCACAGTAACACAAGACAAAAGCAATATTAAAGTATTATGGAATAAACATAAAAAACAACAAAAAACATCTATTTCAACTTTTAACAAAAAAAGATAAGCATATCCCCAAGTCTTCAAGGAAAGTAATAAAATTGGTTAAACGGCTAATATATCCTTTTAAAAAAAAATCTGTTATACTTAGGACAATTTATGATATGACTTCTAAAATGCAAAATAATTTTAAAGCATAATAAAAATAACTTCAAGATATAAGAGGAAAAAAAAAATTGCTTAATGAAGGGACTATGGGCTATTTCAAAATCTGTGAAATCTTAGAAATTCATAGAATGTGTTAGCGGGAATGTTAATTTCCAAACAAACATAGTAATATCATTCATAAAAAAAAATCACATGAATATTTCTCTGTAATTGAGAATAACTAAAGAACTTTTCAAACGAAACAAACTTGACAAGTCTACCTTGACACATACAGCAAGTACTTGTAATTATTGCAATTGATAGATATCTATTAATCATATTATAAATGCAGTAAAAATTGCACTAAAATAAAAATTTTACAAATTAATGAACATTTGTAAGAAAGAGTATAATGTACAACTGGTATTATTAAATGTTTCACAATGGAAATAAACACAAAAAATAAGACATTAACATATATTACAGTACATTTGATTTTTAGACTAGTTCTCATTAAACAGTTAAAATAGTAGAAGGCATTTAGTTTTATATCATGATTACATGAGAAAAAACTATATTAATGTTATATTTTGATTTTACAAAATGATAATTATGGATACAGTTCACTTAGACTAGTAAAAATTATAACTTATATACTGTTTTAAGGTAAATCAGATGTAATTTATTTCCTTAATATAGAAATCACCAAGAAATCATAAATAATTCTATTGAAAGACAAGCTCTTCACTTTTAAGTGACTATTCAAGAATCAGGCACACAATGTTAAGTAATTTTCCAAAAAGAAACGAGTTCTTGCAATGGAATTTGTTTTATAGTTGTAATACTTATTGATATTTGATTTAACTGCATATTATATTAGAATGAATTGCTAAATTGAAAAAATAAAATGCTTCCAAAATATTTCTTGTTTCAACATTACAAACTGAATGGTTAAAGTAAACAGTGTTATTCCCTCACTTGCGTTTTGTTGATTATGCTGACAAAATTATACTGGCATATTCTTAAACTTAAAGGACAAAATATAAACTATTTATGATAAGTGTAAGTTATGAGAAAACATTCTGATAAGAAACTACCTACTAGCAAGAGCAAAAATATTTGTGGTAGTCCTCTTATTACCAGTTTTAAAGTCATTGAAAAGTCAAGCAATACAAAAGGGATAGTCAATTAATGGTCAGTTAACTATTTTATGAACACAAATAAAGCTGTAACAGGTGTAAATAGTTTTAAAAGAAAAAAAAAATGTTGTAGAAGAATACAACAATCTGATGGAAAATTAAAACATGAAAAACACCTGCAATTAATGAGCGACAACTTTCAAATAACATAATCACTTTAGTTAAGGCTTATAATAAATTAATCTGTATAAGTGCAATTACATATGAAGAAAAAGACGAACACAAAATCATCACAGTAAAATAAATGCATTAAGGAAACATTAGACCTTCACAATTTTTTCTTAAAGTAAATGTTTATTTAATAAATTAGAGATACTTAAAAAAAATGTTTTCGTCATTATACTATGACATTTTAATAAAGCACAAAAGAAATTAAAGTTTAGATGAAAAGTTTCTGAAAGAATTATAATAAAATGGCAGTTAATAAAAAATATTTTTGTACGTACAAATTTTGTTTTGAAATGAGGTTCAAATCAAGCTGTTTTTAATGAGGTTCAATTCACCCTGATGCTAAGTACACAACATAAAATGATTCTTAAACATTCTGAGGGAAATAAAAGGTTTACTTAAGCTGATAAATACATGATTATATACATAACTCAAGCACAGATTGTTACATGAATAAAAAATTAAGAAACTTTATATTATTTTGAGTCCTTAAGACATTCTTAACTTAGAACCTTAGACAGGGTGGCCATTAAATTCAGGAAAAAGAGTTCCCCGTTGTTAGATTTCTAAAAAATGTCCTGATTTTACAGCACATTTTTTTCAAATTTTCCCAACTTTTCCAGATGTATAGACACTCTGATCAATAAAAAATGTATGCTAAAAAGATAAAATGCCAATTTTTTAAAAACAATTTTAGGAGAAATGATAAGTTAAAATTATTCTGTAACATTAAACTTCTAATGACTATCACAATAACTCTTCAGGTAAATTGCACTAAATTACCCCTTGAGAGGAGAAAGTACCATTAAAACAATAGAAAATTTCTCTGATTTTTGTTAATTTTTAAAAATTCTCTGACATTTTCTTGATTTTTTCCAGAATCTGAAAGCTCCCCAACATTTCTCTAATTTTCAAGTACTGCAGCTACCTTGTTAAAAGGTTTTATATACAGAGTTATACTTTTAATTTCATACTGGAAACAATCCATCATATATTTTTAAAGGTTCAAGATTTGTTCCCTGAATTATTGATGAGGTTGATTTATTATGTATTTCAAAAAATTTCAGTTTTGAACTGTTTAAATTGCACACAAAAATATTTATCTATTAAAGATCACATCATTACATTCAAATTTTGACAAACTATTGATAAATACCTTTTGCACAAGCCCCTAAGAAATCAATATTATTTAGATAAAACAAGACTACTTTTGACTCAACCATGTTAATCTAAAATATTTACAACAATATGTTTAGTTAACATGAATAGAGAAATGCTGTCATGTTGATACAAAAAATAATTATTATCATGGAATTTTAACACCAATTCTATCAATAAATTATTCATCATTACAGTTTTAAACTGCATCATTAATACCCCCCCCCCCCCAAAAAAAAAAAAAACCAAAAAAAAACCCCCCATGACAATTAAAGTTACTTAAATGGATTAAAATAAAAGAATACTAAAATAGAAGTTATTACACACTTCATTTTTAGCAATTGCACAAAAACTGCAAACATTAAGTAACAGAACACAAATATTTACAAATTAAAATTGCTCATCAATTGAAATACCAAACTTTAAAAATCATACTGAAAATAATTTTTAAAGGGCTAAGTATGTAATAAACTTTGTTTACATATCTGATTTTAAAAAACAATACATGTGTACCATTTTAACAGGTATTAACCCTTTACCTTCCAAGGGCGTATATATATACACCTCGCTAAGCCGATGTGTTAACTGTCCCTTATGTGTATAAATATGCCTTTCCGAAGTACGATCCTTAGCATTGAAATTTTTGGTTTTGAACATTCCCTTAGATCATTTTGGCCTACCATCTGGTGTAAATAATATTTTCTAACAAATTTGCATAGGTGTAAAAAAAAAATCAAATTTTTATATTTTCCACATAATTATGAGAGTTTGTGTGAAAAAAAGTGGCACTGGGGAACGTACCTCATAAGTTTTCCTCGGAAGGTAAGGGGATAATATGTTATCACTATGCAGATGCAGCAATACTTCAGAAGGCACTATATAAGTCACATTTATAAAATATCAGACTATCTTTTGTATAAAAATAGTTACAAGCTTAGAAAGATAGTTAAAAATAACTTTGCAACACAACCACAATAAGCTATATAGGATAATTTTCAGATAAAAACAAGATAATTTTGTTAATACAAAGCTGCTATGTTAAAAATATCTATATAAAAAGCTGCACCGGAATTTTTACAAATGCTGAAAGCACAAAATGCAATGTGGTGAATGTAAGCTCTTTGAGATTAAAGACCAGTTTGCTGAACTTCTTTTAGTTCATCAATCCGCGCTTGAATCCTTGCCTTCTTTTCTTGATACCTGATAGAAGAAAATACTTTTTACTGGCTTACATTCTTTAATTTTAGAAATATGCATTCCATTCAAAAGTTAAAAAGATGGTAGAAACTGCGAAGAAGATTTGCAGCTAGGACGAATATCAAACAAAGATGTGGCATCGACGATTGCTGGTATGATTGCGAGTGGTTAACCCATTAACGACGGTTGGTAAGAAAACTTGTTAATCAACATTTTTTTTTTGCTAATAAATTTCGATTGTGGTTCCATTTAGTGTTTTTTAAAAATCACAAACATAATTTCCTAAAAAACCTGAAAAATTTAAAATACACCTTAAATGATCTAAATAAACAAGGTAAAAGTTCAAAAACAATGACTGTTTATCCATCTCAAAGTCGTCTTTAATGGGTTAATGTGACTGAACTGTATTGTACACTTCACACATGGTAATTTATGATGATAATATGCATTAGTAATCTTGTTTCTTTATCTCTCATCCACTAAAAAATTAGGCCAGATAGATTATTCACACTAGATGTTTTACCAGGAAATTTACTCATCTAAAGTGAAATTCATTCTTAAATACAAACTATGAATACTAGAACAGAAATTAATAGCAGGGTTAATAAACTATATTTCTTAAACTTGAAACATTGTTAATGGAATTTCTGTTTCAAATTCTGATTGTTAGAGAATAAGGACCTGAAAACTGCTTTTTAAACTGCAACTAGTAAAGAGATATGAAATAACAAAAAATAACGAGTTGCATCTCAGTTCATTTGGAAAATACAGCTACATAAACACAAACTTTGGATTACTTTTTTCAATTAGATAGCGATAACAGCCCAAAACACCAATAATTGAGAATGCTTAGCAATTCTGTTAGAAAAACATACATAATAACTTGAAAAATGTAATTATGCCTACATTATATTAGGCGTCAATCTCTCCATTGGAAGATCATGGGATCAAGATACTGAACTGAAGCAACAGTGTGATTAATAATGGCTGCTGCATGCTTGATGTAGAGAGAGAGTGCTAGTCCAGATGTTAGCACCTCACCATCTGACCAAGTTTGGAATATTACAAGGCATAATAGTATATGTTGCTGTAACAATGTATATCGAACAAACTTTAAAGCAAGCTGTATAAAGAACTCCAAAACAACCAAGCAACTAAAAGTTCATATTTCCTCTAGCGCCAGTTATTTAAAATTTAAGTTAGTATTACTAAGATCAGTGTTAATTGTCAGTTTGGCAAAAATTATGCATGTCCAGAATGTTTTTCAAGAATTAGGGCTTGATAGGGTAATGCATAACACTGTCAAATTTTAAGTAAACTAGCAATAAGATAGAAGAGTTATTACTTGGAAATTTTCTTTTAGTCTGATTTTTTTTTTTTTTTGTATATAATTGCCACTCAAACTTATTGTAAGCATACTTTTTAATCTAACCAATAATATTGTATAAAATAGTTTATCTTGAATGTAATTAATGAAACAGCAGGTCTTACTTTTTGACAATTCTTTGTTCTTCCTTTTTTTCTTCTTCGTTGAACTTATGAAGAAACATTTTAAGTTCAGTATCTGAAAATTTTATGTACTGAGCAACCTGAAATAATGAAATTAGTGAAGTTAAGAACATTAATATATTTTTTAGAAACACTCTAAAAGACTAATTATATAAGCATTTTAAAAATACTTATTTAAAAAAAAATCAGTCTTAATAATAAAATTCCTACTTTTCTAATTGAATATAAGAATTAAGTAATAAAACAAAGTAGAAATCTAAGCACAGCAGGAAACAACATTTTCTGCACATATTTTAAAGCTAAAATTGATTACTAACCCAAAATGTGGCATTTTTAACCTCTCCTTACCTCACATGTGATTTCCTTTGCCAAGTACTTATTCATGATAAATACTTTTGCCACATCTTCGCTGGGTCCTAACATCACTCTTACTAGAAGAGGATACTCGTTTTCTTGGATACAACGGCGCTCTGGAAGAAAGAAATTTCATTAAACAATTTCAATTGTAAACAAACAAAATTATTAAAAACTAAGCAACAACTATGATTAAAATGTGTGCTCCTTGTATGAACATTATGTTTGTGAGTAATCAAAATTGATCTATATGACTGGTTTTTTTTCCTAAAAATTTATTGCAGCAAGTTATGTATAAATTGAAAGCTGTATACTTTTCTAAACATTCTTTATATGTTTTTGAAAAATATTACAAAGAGCTAACTAATATTTTCTACTTAACACAGCAATAGATTGCAACTATAAATATTTAAAAAACCACTGTACAATTTGATTTGTATTATATCTCTTATTTTTACGGTTTCTATAACATAGCTGTGAGCTAACTTGACTTCAAATTATTAAACTTTCCTCCACCATATTTATAAGTATTCTTTTCTTAAGCAAAAAAAAAACGCTATAGACTGCAACCCCTTTTTACATTCAATTACCCATATGTTAACATAGGGTAAAATGAAAGTATTGTATTTGGTAAAAAATATAACTATATTTTTGTATTTCTACATATTTTGGAATGTGCAGATTTCAAAAAAGTAGTCTAGAAAAAATTTCTGAATGCGATGTAACTTCCGGACGAATTGACCTAAAATTTTTAACTTTTGCATATAAGTTAATAGTGGTCACGAGATCGTTTTCGACCAAATTGTGCATATGCATAAGGCCAATGAAAAATTTATGTTTTTCAACAACTGTAAAAGACCCAGCTCTAACGATTTTGATCAAAATCGCCATGGCAGTGTATTTTTTGGTTTTGTTTTTAAAATGTAATGGTAATTGCCAAAATAATTTTTTTAAAAAAACTTACGGAACGTATGAGAATGGTAACTTACACCATTCCATGCCAAATATCAATGCAGTGACCAGTAGGCCCAGGCGATGTTAACATTTCTGCATCGTGATATATCGGGAAGCAAACATCACGATGTCACGATACATCGCAATGCTAACTATGTGTATATATTTTTTTTACAAAATACTACAAAACAACATTTTCATAACACGCTATATAGCCGAAAGTTATGCTTACTTAGCTTTGTAAAATTTAATTAAATTCATTTTGGTTTTTTATAGGTTTAGGAATTTTATTTTAAATAACATGAGCAGCGACCGAATTATTTTCAGGGAGATACACAAAGCACCCAAGGGGGTATAAGCCGGATATTATTATTATTATTTTGGTTTAATCCGGATTTTTCAATTTCTCTATCTTAATGAAATTTTACTTTGTTATTTTCTAGGGAAGGAGGGGGGGTGGAGGACAAGTGCACTTCCTGGCGGTGCACATGTTACTTTAGTTATTGGATATTCTTAATTATTAAATCAAAAACATACTTAATAATGAATATTTTATTACTTACAATATACAATATAACTATTATGCATTAATTTTATTTTTATTTTTTAACATTTAAAACTCAATCTTTATTTTGTGCCAAAAAAATCTGCATTTCCGCATTTTTAAGAAGCAATGTTGAATTGAGACTTATGGAAATAAACTTTATTCAAATTGTACAAACTGAAAAAAAAAAATTATAAAACATTTATTTACTTACGAGACCGAAGAGGAAATCCTTATAGTGGATGGGAAAAAATCGTTTATAAGTATTTAAGCAATCAAATTAGAGAAACAACTGTGATTAGTCCATGCACTAGTTCACATTGATTTTGGCAAATATAACAAACAGCTCATAGTAATAAATAACCAGATTATCTTAACTGAGTAAGAACTAGTCAGAAATTACCACGCCAGAATACCACAATCCCCTAGCGTTAATAAATAAAGCAAAATAAAATAATAGCAAGATAAAAAATCTCGAAGTTAATATAAAAGATTTCAAAATACAAAAGTGTAATACTTTATTTCTTTCAATTTAGAGAAATAATGGAAAAAAAAAAAATTAAAAATGAATTACAAAAAGTGTATGAAATGCCCAAAAATAGATATCAAGGTCTTATATCTAATGACTATTAAATCAAAATCAAAATGTTTAAGAGAACAACATAAATAACGTTCAAACATTAAAGGAATACTTCTTTTGTCGAATCTCCAATATTACTAGACTGCTGGCACCACCTGTCAAACAGCCAGATGTCGACGGTTTCCCTATGTTTTTATACAATATTGGGAACATCGCGCATATGCAGGGCAGGATGGATAGGATTAACACGATGTGAGCTTGCTGATGAAGTACAGCGCCAAAGCAAATGGAACTCGTTTCAAACAGAGCGGTGTCGACGGTTTCAATACGTTTCTATAGTATCTTAGGAACACTGCGCATGAATCGTGGAGCGGTTCTTCGTCCTTGAAGTGCTAGGCAAGTATTGTCAGAAAAGATCGTGATGTATCGGTTTTGAGAAAATAACGACACCGGTTTGACGATGCTGATTTCACACTGGTTTTTGCCGATGTAACGATGCATCGCCCAAGCCTAGTGACCAGTTTAAGCATAATTGAAAATTGTGCGATGTTCCACACCCTTAGTTACATTTAGTGATTTATTTCAAACAGGTAGTTTTTAAGCTACTCATTAAAAAGGTCCACTGTTTGAGGATTTTTAAGGCAAAGTGATTAAGCCATAATTTGAAGTTGCATAGTTTATCAACTTTTTTTTTATATATTGTGAATTAGGACCTTTCACACTTGTTATATCCAGTACAAATTTTATCTTTTGAAGAAAAAGTTGGACAGAACTGTAAATTGAAATAATATAGCAAACACAATATAGGACAAGAATTCTGATAGTAAAAACTCGCATACCTCCAGTATCTCTAACAACAAACAAAGCAAAGTCTTCTGGATTATTAACAACTTTAAATTTATCAAGAAGCATGTTAATCACTTCTGGTCCAGTCACAAGACTTGTGACCCATACACTAGTGATGCTTGCAAAAGCAGGGGTGAAAACACTTGTCTAAAAAGATAATTTTAGTTATTAGTTATAAAATAAAAAAGAAAAAAATATATTCATGTATTAAATAACATATATGTTACTACATTCTCAGGGTGTCCACAGAAAAGTTATTTTAAAATTCCCTGATATTTCCCTGATTATTCCCTGTAACACCAAATATTTTCCCTGATTATAAGTTATCGACAAAATATATATAAATAATAAACTTTCAAGTAAAACAACATTCAAATTCACCATCATAAAGAAAATTACGATGCATGTACTGTTTATCTTTACACATTTATGACACAAATACCAAATTGCTTCATTTAGTGTAGTGTATGTATAGTGTACCTGCACTGTGCATGTGCAATTATACTTTAAAATCACACTTTTTTTTTCATTACAATTTAATCTCAAGAAAAGAGGACTCTAGTATTAAATTTCAGATTTAATAAACTGTTTTCTTAAGTAAAATTTTAAAAATAAAGACAAACCATAAATCATGTCAAAATGGATCAAACACACACATTTAACAAATACTCTATATATTATATTAACTATTTTTGTTTTCTGAATACTTGAAATTATAATCAAATTTTAAAAATCAATAATTGCTTTAAAATATTTTCGTAAAGTAAAATTTTTATATTTTATAAATTATATATCAATTTGAGTATTTAAAAAAAAAACAAAAAAAACCTGTCGTCAGATGTAGTTGGATTGGGGGTGTTACACTATTTTCATTGGCTTTTTAGTTTGCATAATTTCGTTGTCCAAATTGTTCAATTTCATTATATGCATTATTTGAAATTTTCTTTTTTGTTTAAGATCAGCTGTAGCCGCTTATTTAAGTACAATACCCAAGCAAAATTTTTACAAAATAAACACATTTTCCCCAGACAATTAATTTTAAACAATTATACATAAAAAAAAATTGCTTTAACTTTAAACTACTTACATCTATAGTTAAAATGTGAAATTGTTTTTCAAGTTAAAATAAACAATTTTACATTCAGTAGCAGTTAAAATGACAATTTAAAATAAGGATACATAAAAAAAACTGGGACGATTTGGATTAATTTCTTGTGCAAAATTAAATTAAAATTCTAATCATTCATCATTAATTCAAACCAAACGGTGAAAACGATCCTCACATACACACTAATAACGTACATAGCGGTTTTCACATCAGTGGAAGTCTAGGCGAATGACAGCAAAACGACGTCGTGAATCTCACCAATAACTTCAGTTAAAACGGCTTAAATCTAAGTGAAAATTACAGCTACTTCAACGTAAATATCGGTGATAGCGGCCGCCGTACGGGCGCAAGTCTCGGCAATTATATTAAACCAACAATCGGCAAAAATGCCCGTACCGGTACAGGCAAAATGCCGATTGTTGCGGAGATTCCGTGATTGTCAGACTTGTAAGTCCAACAAAATTGTAATGCAGATTTGTATCGATCTCAGGAATGATTTAAAATTTCAATTAAAAGAAAAAGTCTAAATTCGCTTTTTAGTTGAACTGTACTATGTCCGACAGATGCAAACCTCTGCAATAACGTCAGTAACAATTATTATTTTCGAGTAAGACTCGACGAAAATGAGTATCACACAGCAACGTAATAACGGCGATAACGCTCGCCATAATTACAGGAATAACTGCCATTTCATCAGCGTAACGTTCTGCAAAATGGCTATAACATACCAATGTAAATAATTTCGATAGAGTCTAACATTAGAGAAAAATAAGGTGGGAGGGGATAATAATTCCATCGGTGGTTTGGGGAAGACTGAACGCATGCAGGTTCCATGATTGTCAGGAAATTTTAATCTCCGCGGGATCAATGAGAAATTTGTGGGAGGAAAGTTGGTTGTTTTCAGATTATCTGGCGCCGTCAGCAAAACGAGGGCTATAATGAGCCGAAACATTCGTCATTTGACAAGCCAACATACATTTACAAACACCCATGCCATACGCGGGACTCGAACCCGCAACCTCCCGGTTTAGAAGCTAGCACGCTAACCACTATACCGTTTGGTCGGCTGTGGGAGGAAAACTTTGATAGGTGGAAAAATAAGAAAAATTCACGAAAGCGGAAAGATCGGCAGAAGCAATCACATCCCTGCATTAAGGCAACAATAGGCAAAAATGACCATCACACCAACGTAAATATCAACGCTAGCATCCAATATATCGATGGAAATCGCTGAAATAGACGCGATTGTATCGACGTCACAATCTACGAAATTGACAATCACAAGCGTAAATCTCGGCGATATAGACAACTATTGAGGCGCAAACCTTAGAATAGTGATTAATAGGGACTAAAATGAACATCACAAGAATGTTAATCTCGGTGAAAGCTCCCTTCTTAGCAGCGAAAATCTCGGCAATAACAAGCTTAACATCAGAGTAACGTTCGGCGAAACTAACCACCACACACCATCATAAATAACAGCGATAGATGCTGGCAATCAGCAAGAAAAATGATCATTACATCACAAGTTTGGGGAAATCTGAAAGTATGTAGGTTCCTTGATTGTCAGACAAGCAAGTAAACCCAATGACATTGTAATGCAGTTTTGAATCCGTCTCAGGAATGATGGAAATTTCAAAAAAAAAAAAAAAAAAAAAAAAAAAAAAAAAAAAATGCTGAAATCTAAAAAAGCAGAACTGTACCATGGCTGACAGGTGCAATCTCTGAAATAGCGTCAGGGACACATCACGAAAATGAGCAGCATGCAAGAACGTGTATCTTGCCCTCTATAATCACGAAAATATCGGTCATTTTACCATCGTAACGTTCAGAAAAATGACCATCAAATATCAACGTAAATAATGCCGATAGACTACTATAATATAAGAGAAAAATGAGGAAGGAATGTAGTCATTCCATCGGCGATTTGAGGCAAATCTGAAAGCAAGCAGGTTCAGTGATTGTCAGGAAATTTTATTGCGAAAAGTTACGTGGTCGGTCTTGCGGTCCGAATTTTCGACGTTTTTTTTTTTTTTTTTTTTTTTTTTTTTTTTTTTTTTTTAAACTTTTTCTAATTTTTTTTCAAATTGATTTTTGTATTTTTGGTAACAGTGTATCTTTAATTGTCAAAATTAAAAGTTTCATTTTAATTTCGGAAAATTCCTTTAAACTTTTTGACAAAATCCCTGATAATTCCCTGATTTTTCCCGAAATGCCGAATTCCCTGACTTTTCCCGATATTCCCGGTTTTCCCGATCTGTGGACACCCTGATTCTAAAATAGAGTTTTTAAACAACAAAAGTTATTCAAAAAGATAAATGAAAAAAAAAAAAGGAGGGGGGGGGGGGAGTGTAAATTAATTGTATTTTTGAGAAATATTAATACATTTTTAAAAAGAAATCTACTTATGTATCAGTTACATAATAAATGTGCTACAACTTTGAATAATGTTTTTAATTAAATATATATTTAAGAATTATTTTTAGATATTTTCCATAAGACTGAGCACATATAAAATCTTATATGACACAAGTTCAAGAAATTCAAAACAAAGTGTCTTGTCTTCAAATTAAAATATACATATGCTTTATGGGGACAACACATATGTATTTAAGATGTATATGTTAGAAGGTAGATCAGTGATACCATGGTGTAACAAATAGATTAATTTTAATTTCTTATTTTTTTAATATGAATAAAACTGTGTTTTGAATAGTAAGAAAAACATAAATTTTGTTTTTTACAACTTCAATTGTTTTTTAATGGTACTCTTTCATTATTTTTTCAAAATAACATTAGTATTTTTAAGTTGAAGAATGGATGTTTTTTTGACAATAGCCTTAACATGAACTTTTTTCATACTTTATCTAAATAGCATTTGTCATTCTATAAAATGCTTAGGTATTTTATACAATTTCTAGGGAAAGTATATAATACTTGTGTAAAGTATATAATTCTTTGCAAAGTAGATAAATACTTTGTTTAAAAACACCCAGCATTCAATAAAATACTGGCATTTCATATATTACAGTTAGCCCATACACATTATTAAAAGTTTAATTAACACTAGGTTTACCACAAATTGTCATTTACCTATTTCTACCCAAAGGGTCAAAATGACCCTTTTCAGTATTTAATTAGAAAAAATAGAAATTTACCAATTTATTGCAAAGTTAAAGTGGAAAAAATCAATAAAATTATATCAGTTATAAAAATCAGTTTTTTTTATTAGTGACATTTTATAGTAAAGCATTGATCAACCTCTGAGGAAAGTTTTTATCAAGGTTTCAAAATGACTCCCTGGTAAACCTAGTGTTAACAATACATCACACTCTAAATATTAAGAAGCAGACTAAACTAAAATTTAAAAAAAATTTTTTTTTTTGTTACAACGGTAGTATAGTGTAGTTTAATTCTAACAAAGCCATGTATATCCAGTTACATCGTAAAATTTTAAAGAGCTACAATTCTTAAGATTTTAAGGAAGTCGGTAAGAAAGTGGCTTATAAGAAAACAAAGAGGTATGAAGGAAATGACTTGGACGAACAGTTTTTAACAAACCTAACTTACCTCTCTATTGTAATAATGGCCATTTATAGAACACCGCCTCTTCAGCTTTGACTTCTGTACCCTGGGTCTCCGCCTTAACTGAACAACATTCCCACAACGGTCTTTCGCAGAACTTTCATTCGTTGACAAGCTGTGGTTGTTGTCAGCTTTAACACTTCTTAGTCCACCGGCGGGAAGAGTCTTGTAATGAGTTGGGGAAACGAGGTTTTCTTCAGTTTCGTCCTTTTCTGAATTGCGTACTTTGAGATCGATTTCAGATAAAGGGACACCGTCGTTCATTGGTAGGGAGAGAAGAGAGTTGAGAAGATTTGGGTCCTTCTCGACCAAGGCTGATTTTTCGTCATCGGTTAGAGGGGTGGTAGCATCTGACTGAAATGGGATTTGTTGATTTAGGATAGAGAATGAATAGGATGCATTTTGTTATATTAAGTAGTTATGTATTGTTGTATTTGTTTATTACATAAACAGGAGTGGTTGTAATAAAGAAAATCTATTCTGTTAATAAGAAATATTTGTTACAGATTAGATTTTCTTTATTACAACCAAAAATTTAATTTGTAATTGAGTTTGTAAAGTCAGTTAAAAAACAAACTCAATTACAAATTAAATTTTTAAAAACTAATTTTTTTAAAATTAAAGTGAAAAAAATATTTATGTATAAATTATATAAGTGTTAAAAATATAACTTTAATATTTAGCTATACCTATGGTACAGCTCTCTTTTTATCTCATAAGAATAGTTAGCAAATTTATACACTTTTGACACAAATAAAAACAACATACAAGTGAATACAACTTAACATGTATGTAACATCAAAATAACTATTTAATCTCATCAATGAAATAACATGCTACAAGAATTGTTTGTCATAGAAAATTTAATTACTTGGATAATTCTTTTAATATTAAAAAAAAATTTCGTTGTATCAACGTTTAGTAATTTAATTTATTTTTCAAATTAAAATTTAAGATACTAGCAGGATTCAATCAAATTTCAAAAAGAAAAATCTAATAAATTTTCAATAACATTTTGTTACGTTTTCCATAGTCTACAATAGCAATATTTGTTTTCCTAACTTATTATGAAAAAATTAATTTGATCCCAAAGTCTTAAATAATCACATATTTTGTAAAAAAAATCAAACACTACTTGAAACCGGATATTATTTTTAAATCTATTTTCACATACTTTTTAAGGTTTTCAAACACTATTATGAATATTATTACCATTAAATACAAATCTGCTTATTATGAATATGTAACTCATACCTTTTGTTCAGGAGCTGAGTTGGAGTCTGGCATGAACTGGCAGCTGTTCCTCCTTCTGACAGGAATTCTGTCATCGTGATCTTCTTTAAGATGAATCACATTGTTCACTCCCCAAAAGATCCGGAGGGGGCCCTCTAGTATCAGCCGACCATTACGCTAAACATAAGCGAATCCTCTGTATTAATTGTGTCAAAATTACTAAAATAAGTTAATGTTAATTTAGTAACTTAATTTAAATTACATTAACTGGTAACTAAATTATTAAGTTAACTTATATTAATTTATTTAATAATTAAGTTACCAATGATGGTTGATAAAACCTTTTTATGGCAATAAAGCCTTTTTACTCACAACTATTCAAACTTCATTTATCCATTATAAGAAAATATGCTAAAAAATAAATAGTGAGTTAATCATTAACGGTAATCAGGGATGAGAGTGATCAGAGAGCAAAAAGGAGGAAATCCAAAAACTTGTTAAAAAAGCTTGCGGAAGGAATACACAAAAATTCAACAAAAAAAAGTATGCAGGAAGGATGATTCAATAATTTTTAAGATACAATGAAATTTCTCATACTATATAATAATTACACTTCAAATATTAGGAGTTAGTGAAGTAATCTGTGAGGGAAGGGGAGCTAAGAAAAAATCTTATGTTTAGACATAAGAAAAGCATACTTTTTGCAGGAAAAACTGGTTCAGATAAGAAAAATGCGGATCCTCGAAACAGGGACAAAGAGAAGGAAAATTTTACAGAAAAAAACAAAAAGAAGGAAAACTGGCATCCCTGGGTAATTTAAAAGAACGTTTGATTTTATCTACATTTTTTAATTTTAAATCAGTCATTTTTTTTTTTTTTTTTAAATTGCATTGTAACCCTTATTTATCATTGAGAGTTAAATAAATTTGGTAAATAAGTTATTGCTTAACATATTACATTGTCTTTTTTACCCCTCAGTAAAATTAAAGCGAATATTTTCCAGGGCATAATGCCTATATATTAGCACATCATACGTTATGAAAACAATAATAAAAATTTATTAATAAAATTTAAAGAGATAATAAATGAAAACTTGTTTACTATTCTCATTTTAAATTTAGTCATGAGATATCTTTTAATCCAGTGGCTTCACAAGTTCGAGAAGATACAAAAATCTGTCATTAAAAAGTTTCAAATTAAAATTTTGATTGTCATTAAACTGGTATTAAAATGGAATGCTTGATGTTCTAATGAAATATCAGATACAGTTTTGTACATAGTTTAAAACAATACTTCATCATTGTATTTCGAAAAATATTAGGTATATTGATTAGAAAATTACTTTTAACCATATATAAAATTGCTCTATATATCTAATGTTTGGGTAAAATTTTATTGAGATTTTATCTAATTCCAAAATTTTAAGGTCGCATGAGTCTATATGGGTCCTTCTAAGATACATTTTTGTCAAAAAAATTCAATATAAAAATAACAGCTACTGAGAGAATTAAACGTTAAATATTTTGAAAGTAAAAAATATAACATGCATGTAGAATATAAAGTTAAATGTTTGTCATTATTTACTCTAAAATTGCTGTTGTACACTGCATTGTGTTTCAGATGAAACTAGATTGTATAGGGAAGGGACATTACATGAGATTAAAATATGTTTATAGTTCATAATGTCTTAGTGGCTTTTTTAAAGACATGCTTACTTCAAAGGTTAAAAAAAAAAAAACCTTTTTTCACTCTAACCATTTTCCAATAATTATATAACAATTTAAATAAATAGTCAGATCTCTTCAAACCAATAGAAGTAAACCTTTAAGGTAATAGACACTTTTCAAAATGCAAATAATTTTACTACCTCACGACTTTGAATAGTTCCACTTTTGCCTTCAAAGAAATTATTATAGATGCGTAATTTGGCTTCCAAATGTGATCTGAAAATGAAAGAAAAATAATAAATATTACTTTTTTGTATTTGCTATCATTTTCTATGAGTGAAACCCTGATGTTTTCCACAGGAAAAAAGTACTTAATCTAATGCCTAAAATTGAAATGTTTTGAAAACAAAGAGATAATCCAGTGCCCAATATTTATTTTTAGAAATTTAAAACACAAAAATATAAATTTGTCAATAATTTATGATGATATAAAATAGTTACTAAAGTATGGTTAGTAACGTCAAGAAACTCAACCTATTTACAACTTATCCCAAATCATGAAAATTATAGTTCTTTGATCTTCATCTTTTTATTATGCATTAAAAAAAGTGTTTTTGTAAGTTATTTGTGAAGATGCGGATATTAAACACACTTAAACTAAAGTATTAAAGAAGCAGGGAGTAGCTACAAACGCTTTTGGAATAGTATACTTTTAACTTTGAAGTTGCATAAACAAATGTCAATAGAAGTATGGAAGAAAAACTTTAACAGCAACAGTAGTAATTGCTAGAGAAACAATTCAGTTCAATAAACTAATAAAAAAACAAGTTTACTTAAGTTAAAATGTAATTAAAATACTCTGTATTCAAGACAGTGTCACTGTTATCATCATACATTTACTATTATATATTGCATTATCAAAATTTATGAAAAAAAACTTATTTGGTTCAAACCTAGGCACTGGAGTTCCCTGACGATTGACCGCTTTCCCAAAGCTAGTGTGAGCTTCCACTTGCGAGCCATGTCCAAATAAGGTGGGTCCAAACAAAACACTATAACAAGGTATGTGGCAGTAAGGCACACCTTTGTGCTGAAAAAGAAACTCATTAAAATCCCACTGTTAATTAAAAGCCTAATGTAAAAGAAAAAAAGAAAAAAAATTAAAATAAGATACAAGATTAGTTATTACTATTTTGAAGTAAAATAAAAGGCAAAATGAAATTAGTTCAAGTTCATTTTAATGAGTATAATTAAGTATGTTATTAACCCTGCAAGTACTGTATTTTATTAACTCAAAACAGTACTAGAATATGTGCTCTGGAATGCAATAAATGAAAAACCGTTTTACAAGGGGACCTTATGGTCTCAGAAATTCAGATCGGGATGAGACTCGGCAGATTGGTAGTATACCTTAAGGGTATCCACACAATAAAGCAATAAAGCACACTAGCCAGAAGATTCCGAGAAAATAGGCTCTAAAGTGTTACTCGCAACTTATATACTAATAGATATTTTTGCTCAGCAACTGCCCGGTGACTAACATAAGTGGTCAGAGTGCTGGGTTCCCGTACGGGTGATCAAGGTTCGATACCTCACGAGGCAATTTTTTTTTTCTTTTTCAATTTATAAAGTGAAAGTTACAGCTAATTGAAATTTCAATTAAAGATAATACTTTATTTGCAATTGCAGAACAAAAATATCTAGTATATAAGCTGCGCGTAACACTTTAGAGCCTGTTTTCTCGAAATCTTCTGGCTAGTGCGTTTTATTGCTGTACTATGTGCAGAGTTCATCCCAGGCATTTTTCGAGGGGCGGCGCGCCCTGCCTGCCCTTTTTCTATAAAAATAGCGCCCTCCTTGCCCTTTTTTTATAAAAATAGCGCCCTTCCTGCCCTTTTTCAGAAAAAATTTCAAACTGAAAGAATTCGAAAAACTTTCGTATTCTTCCCTCCCAACAGTACGCAATATGTGGATCACCCCAACTGAAATCGGCTGTCGCGCATGCGCATTCATGTTCAAACGCGCAACGTATATATCAGGGATTAAAACCATTGAGTAGATGTCTTATAACGTGCTTCATTAGTAGGTGGATTGTAGGTCGCCGTCTTACAATTTCCCAAGTGCACATTAGTAAACTCCGATGGCCATTTCATACTTGTTTTGATTAAGTGTATTTCGCTGGATTTTTACCATACCTCCTTCAAAATAGAGAAGAAAGGAATATGAAAGACTTGAATAACTTAGTTAAAGGTTTATAACTATCAGATGTTTACACTAAGAATTTAAAAAGAATATTTCCGTTTGGACACGCGTAATCGCGATGACCTCCTGTTAAATTTAGGGGGTGTTTTTGGTAATTTGCCTGTTACCAATTAATTTCTAAACATCCGTTTCATGTTTAAAATTAAACATAACAGGAATGCAACCAAAATCCCAGATTATTTCCGATTTTTAAAAAAATAAAACTTCTATTATAGCTTACATAATAGCGGCATGCACGGCAAAAAAATCGCCGTTTTGACGCTAAATTTGATCCGATTTTGAAAATAAAAAAATGCAAAAATTTCAGGACATAGTCCAAGTTCTTTAGTCGGAATACTCCTTGTGATATCACACAATGAATAATGTTAAATTTGGAGAAACTCTATTCTCTATCTGACAATAGCAAAACTAAGAGATGAAGTTTAAGGTTGATTCATTCAAACTTTAGAAAATTTTGATAGAGTGAAAAGTTCTTATCTTAACACATTTACATTATACTAAAACATTCTTATCTTAATTTTACTGTATTATAAATTGATAATTTTATAAAAATTGCTATTTGATGAAAATTTTACGGTGTATATTGCACTTTAATTTTAATAATTTTCTCAGTCTTATTCCAGCAGAATTAGGACTGAAGCATTTTATCAGTATTTTGATATCTTTTAAGTTTCTGACCAAATTTTTGATTCACGGATATTTGCATTATAATTTTTTTCTTCAGAATATTGAAAATTATTTATCGTGGTAGAAAAGTATAACAATATTGAAATTGTGGCAGAAAACGCGTATTTCTGCAATTTGCCATAAAAGTGCCCTCGTAAACAGAAAGTGCCCTTTTTTTGGAAAATAGCACCCTGCCCTTTTTCATTTCTAGGATGAACTCTGCTATGTGGATACCCTTAAGGTTTACTACCAATCTGCCGAGTCTCATCCCGATTTGAATTTCCGAGACAGTAAGGTCCCCTTGTTTGACATGCGAGTGGTCTTAATATATAATTTTATACCTTAACTTAAGATGAATAAATAATTACTCCCCAAATTTAGAAATGGAAATTAAGTTGTCAATATATCGGAGTTGATATATCTTTCTCTACATCAAAGCAAAACCCTTGATTGACTGAACTACATGTCACTAATATTCTCACAAGGCTAAACTGCTGAAATTTAGCACAGATGTTCCTCATATGCAAACTAGGAAACCATATAAAAAAAACTTTCCTCCAAAACTAACTATGCTTGTATTTTTTACAGTTCTTCCACTAATGAAAGAGCTTTTCAAGATGTAATGCATTTCAAATAACAACTGCAATCATCCTTATTCCCTACTAAGAACCATCATATGAGCTCTTATGTGGAAGCAAGTTACGGGCTTAGTTCGACAAGATTTTAATTGATGTTTTTATTAATTTTAGTTATTGCGGTTCAAAGTTTCATTTAAATATAACTCGAACAATAAAGAAGTTAAATGTTTTGAAACTTTCAGTACTTATTCTTATAGAGTACAAAATGTACAATTAATATTTGTTTTAAACTTGTTTAATTTATATTTATGATACAGTGATATTAGTAATTGGAACTTTGTCACTTTTGTCAAACGAATTTCAGAAAAATAATAAAGTTCTAACAGTTACAACTAACTCAAAGTAATTTTTTTTTATTTAAATACAGATTTGGTTTAATTAGACAAGGTTCTAACTGATGTTTTTTTTTAGTTTGAGATGTCAAAACAAAGTTTTTTCAAATTTAATGCAAACATAAGTGATTTAATCATAATAAATATTTATATATTTATTATTTATACATGCGTAGAATACTAATTGTATAAGTTAAATTGCAAAAAACCTTAATTTTTTTTGGAGTTGAAACCTTGTATGCTTCAACATGTTATTGAATTGCAAGATTCTAACTACTTGTTATGCAACTGTATCAAAGTTATTGGTATTAATTAAAATTCAGAAAATAAGACTATTGTTTCATTTACAATTACTAACACATTTATTAACTAATTTCAAAATTAAAAAACTAAACAATTCTATTATTAAATTAGCAGTAGAAAAAAACAAAATTAACATTTTATAAAATAATAGCAACATTTTTTTCATGCATTAATAATGTTATATTTCGAATTACATAATATCTGGAAACAGCATCATGGACATGGCTGATCATTTAATTATTTACAATAAATAATTTATACTTTTAATACAGGTGAATAATATTGCTAGTCTCTTACAGGCCTGCATTAATCAAAATATTTTTTTTATCTTATCAATCTTCTATCTTTTCTGTATTTTAACCATATTCTTAAAAACAGTGAAATGTTCACCTATTTTTAACTGTTACCTTTGTCTTCAGGTTTCACTAAATATTATGTTCTAAATTAATGTTAATCCATTTCCGATTTTGTATAACTTAATGTAAAATCAACTGCATAGAAACAAGCCATGCAGTTGGTTTACAAATATATATCTAGTGGATATATTGAATAAGTGATCATGAAAAAAAAGTTTTAATTAAAATACCTATGATGTACAACAAAGTTATAAATAAATTCAAATCAGAATAAAATTGTAATGATTTTATGTGCTTATAAGAGCAAAGCCAAAACATTAATAAACAAACTCAATTTGTATGACATAATCAATGGGTTAACTTTAATTAATTTAACTTTCATGCCAGCATATTTATAACGCTCATTAAAAGAGAATTGATGGTAAATTCCTAGTTCACGTTTATGGGTCGGCGCACTTTTGAAAAGTTGGCGACAAAGCCAGAATGTCGCCAATTCGGAATTCCAATATGAAAAATGGAGAAACGAACCAGCTCCATGATTTGTGGTATAGAAAGGGTGAAGCCAAAGCATGTCAATAAAAAAAATGGGGTTGCCAAATTTAGAACTGTATCGCCTACAAAACAGCGCCAAATCGGCTTGGCGATATTTTAACGTCAACTAGGAATAGACCGAATTGATTAATAAAAAGTTAAAATCTTTATTCAGTTCCAACCTCTGCATGTTGTCCAGGGTTTAGTCGCTTCCCACATTCTTCACAACGTAAACATTCTGGATGCCATTCATATCCCAAAGACGTTCTTCTTTCCGCTGCAAAATAAACAAGCAACTTACAAAATGAAATAAATTTTCATAACAGTTGCAGTAGTCTACATTTTTATGTCAGTATTGGTTTTATTGATATTGACACACGGAATAATACACAAGTTCTAGAAATCAAATTTTTAATTATTTTACTGAAATAATTATTTATTTTACACAAAAGGTGTTCGAGGTAAATTTTATGGTACATGAATTTTTTTTTTTTTAATGTGCATGTGTATCAATTTTATTCTCAAAGAAAAATACATCTTCGAACATTTTACAATACAAAAAAAAATATCTTGTGAAAAAGCCTACATGTTGATGTGAAGACAGTGCCAAAAAACTAATACATTTTAAACGTTTGTTTTAAAATAGCTTTCAACAAGTTTGCAATACTATTGATTATCCTCATGAAAAATTTACAGTTACACAGGAAACTGTAAATTGAGAACACGAAACAAAATATTTATTGACAGAATCAACTAAAACCTCAAATTTTAACCTTAAAGTAAATCACATTTAAAATTTCACCGAAAAACACAACATTCTTTATTATAATTTCACGGGACTTATGTATATTTATACGAACCGAAAAACACGGGTTTTCCACACTTGTGACACTTCATTTCCGTTTATCAAAGGCAAATGTAAACCCGAAATGTTTGAACAAATAAAAACTTTACAGTCAGATTGTTTTCAATCATTGAAAATTGTCAAAATAGTGATAAGGAACTAAAATTATGCTTATTTAAAACGGTAAACATTGACATCTGTTTTTAATCTTGGTTTAGTTTTTCTTTGAAGTGTAGATTGCGCCCCTCCTACGCTTAAAATGCTATTTTACTGATTGGTCTTTATAAGAAATAGGCGGAGTTTGTAAACTGAGTTTGGGCTTATTTGCTTCTATTAAAACCTTGTAGTCTATGTAACAACCTTGCTTTTAATATAGGAAATGTGAAAATATTTGATACTTAATCAATGTTTTATTTAATTTTACTACTAAATAAACCTTGTCAATAAATCAGTATATATTTTACTGTTCATTGTGTTTCGTTTGCATTCTTTAAAAACAAATGTGCATTCTGGTTTCCAGCTGCGACATTATTTGCTTGATAAGTGTATAAGACAATGGTTCAACTTTTAAAACCGAGTACGGTTATATTCATGGATTGGTTGATATTTCTGCATTTTCGGTAACCCCACCTATTTCAACGTTTGAGGAGCAATCACTGTCTCTAACAGCTCAATATCATGTTTCATTGCCACTTTTTTTAATTAATTCTTTTTTTTCTGTTTTCGACTTTATGCAGAAAAAAAATCATATTACGTTTTGATTTGTGATTTATTTTTCAGAACGTAAAAACACTGCGTAAAAAATAAATGAAAATCTTAAATCGAATTTAAATTTTTATTTTATTATAACAGTTACGGTTACGTGGATCTTTAGATGTTTGTTGCTAAATCACTAAATCATTTTTTAAAAAACTGAGTAGAACTTTCTGCTCTTGTTTGCCATCACAAACTTTTCAAATTTGAAAAATACTTTACTTATTGAGTTGTTGTCATTTTGTCAACTCAAAATATTTGAAGCGTTATCATATATTTTCCATCAATAAGATAAATTCCAGTTGAAAATGCCTACAGTTATTCCAGATGACGACCGGTTTAAAGTTGAACTTAATAATGCCGGTTCAAAATTAGTTGTCGTTGATTTTATGGCTACTTGGTAAGAGTTATTTATAAATTCATCTGTTTGCATTTTTTGCTACTATTTAAACACGTAAATTTCCACAAAAAATAATGTCACGAATGTGGAGTTGACATTATCGATGGTAATGTTTTGATTATTGTACTAGTGCGTACTTTTGTATCTTGACATTACTTTTGTAATTAATTTTATGTCACACGAAATCTCACGCTCAGAAATTGTATATAATATTTTCCTTTCACCAATGCCTGACAATGCATATGGTAAGAAAAATGTAATAACAAATAAAGTAACTATTATTTTGTTTAAAGTCATTATTCTCTGGACATAGACAGCTGTAATAGGGCAATTCCATGATAGGGTCAACCAAACAACTAATTTTTCAAAATCATTATTTTTAAACAAATAAAGTGTCATTTTAAAGCTAAAGAACTGAATTTTAAGAAGTAATGAACCATTATGTGATATATTTAGTTTTGAATAAATTAGGAGGTCTTAAACATAAGTCACCAACCAAACTGTATAGTGGTTAGCGTGCTAGCTTCTAGACCGCGAGGTTGCGGGTTCGAGTCCCGTGTTAGGCTTGGGTGTTTGTAAATGTATGTTGGCTTGTCTAATGACGAATGTTTCAGCGCATTATAGCCCTCGTATTGCTGACGGCGCCAGATAATCTGAATACAACCAACTTAAACATAAGTCAATTATATATGCTTTTGTAAGTTACATTCTGTGACTGTGAAAGAAACTTTTTTTCTCCTAAATATATAAACTATAATATTTATTAAAAATTCATAAATATATTGTAAACAATATTTTAACATCCTTGAAATTAGATAGGTCACGATATTAGTTTTTTTGATTTTTAAGAGACTTTCAAAAAGGCACTTCAGTAATTTTACGACCAACATCAAAACATCTAGCAATTTACGCAGTGTGAATTATGCAAATGCGAATAATCTGCAATTTTGTTTTTAAAGCAAGATTGTATGCCTCTTTAATGCTATGTATTAAAATTTTGTTAATATTCAGTAATTCTTCCATAAATCATGGTGTCGGTGGTAAAAAATAATTTTATGACCGACACCGTTATATCTTAAAAAAACATGTAGCTAATTTAAGCTTTAAATTATTGTTTAGTATTTAAACTAACTAAAAACTTGTTCTGTAATTATAAAATAATAATGTATTTATATTTTACACTTATTAGGTTGAACTGAATTTTAAGAAGTAATGAACCATAATGTGATATATTTAGTTTTGAATAAATTAGGAGGTCTTAAACATAAATTAATTATATATGCATTTGTAAGTTATATTCTGTGACTGTTCTCTGACTTTTATCTAGATTGCTTAAATTTAATATTGTAGGCTGTATTTGGAATATACTATATAAAATATAATTTTTTAACACCTCCACTCAATGTTTTAGTTTGAAGTTATACCAAGAAAATATCCACCTTTTATTGCTAGGATTAAAATCATCATCCCACCTCCCTACTAAATTTTTAGATTTTATAAATGTTGTTGCAAATGACACATTATCCAAAATATGTATGTCTATTCAATACAGTAGTTGCAGCAGTAAAATTTTTAACCTTAACTTCAAACTTGACAATGAGAACCAGCCAGTAAAATAGTAAAAGGTGATGTATAGAAGGATAATGATTAAATCTTGCACTGTAAAAGGAACATTTGATGAATTACCAAATCATCTTTAAGCCTTTCCTCATACATATGTTTATAAAACAAAATCAGGCAATATGAAGATTTTAAGTCAAAAGTTTACAGAAAAAATATAGTACTAATTCAGTTAGATTTTTCCGAAAATGCAACGCTCACTCTTTAGAATGATATACAATTTGTACATTCACAGGCAACTATGTTTTCCGCTCATGCATGGATTTATAGACATATTTATGAGTAATGTAGTTGTTTCAGATAATTTAGACCAAGCAAAATAATCAACTCGCAAATTTGTGGACTATGGTTTTTTCAATGTTAAAGGCTAAGTAGAGTAGGTTTGAATGTGTTAATGTATTTTCAGGTGAGTCAAGGTCATGATTCAAACAGAGATACTTGTTTTCCAATTTATTTAAATATTTGAAACATTGCATGAAAAAAATTAACCAGGAATTTTTGGGGAAGTTCACATGGCAAAGAGTCGTAAAAAGAATAGGTGGATACAGTTAAGAGAACTTTTTGACACCATGTCAAAACAGAAAAGTAATAAATAGTGAACACAGCCCAGCAGTTTGTTTTAGTATTTGCAGAAATGAATCCTAGTCTATATATTATATTCAAATAGGATTCAGAAAGTTTACATATTAAATGGAAGGCCGTATTACCTGTTCCAAATATATAGTAGGTACATGGTGTACAGCCTCCCACAAATAATCAAATTTCAGACGTTTACCATTCGGTACAGATACAAAATTGTCCTTATATTTCCCATATAAGAAGAGAAGTGATCTTGAAGCATTGGATAGTGATGATGAAGCGCACAAAACAAGCCAATCAAGTAACTGACAATGAAATTAAATTTATTGTGATGCATCTCTCTGACTGCGGTTTCATATTACCATACACTGAAGATAAAATATTCTACATGCTAGAAAATGTAGTAAAGCTAATTTATTAAATCTCCTATTCCTAAAGGAAACAGGGCGCAGTATAGCCCTTGATAAGCTCTTGTGCTAATTAAACCCAACCAACCTAAAAGAAACAGAGGACAGTTCACATTTATGGAACATATCTAATTATATGTTAATACAATAAATTGAAATATCTCTATATATTATTAACATTTTGTTAATGAACAGGGAAATGTTTATATCTTATTAGTTAAAAAGAAATGTAGGCAATTTTTTATATATAAAAAAAAAATTTAAGATATATTACTAAAAGTTAACTTAAGTTTTATATTTGCTCTTTTAAATACCTATTTACATCAAGCAAAAGTTTTGTTTAACACATTTTATGACCAACACCAAATTATCCATTAATTATCACACCTTATTTTTCACACAATTTACGACTGACACCTAAATTTTACAACCGACTACAAAAGAAAAATCATTTTAATTCATTTATATAGTAAATTTATTTTACTAGAAAAAGGCATACTATGTTTAAATCATTTATATACCTTAGATTAAAAATTACCTTACATTGAAATTGCTTAACAATTCACAGACTTTTGATCATTTGTTAGACATAGTCGAGTTTCTCAATTTATGTGTTTACGACCAACACCAAATTAGAATTTTTTTTTCATTCTTATTTAAAAAATTTCCAAAAACATTTTTATGCATGTTTCCTATGTATTAGGATGTAGTAAATATTTTAAAAATAAATTTAATAATTTTCAATTTGTTTTTATTCTACAAATTGAGTTTGTGTGTGAAGATTTTCTTCAATTTTTACAACCGACACCGTGGATTTGCCCAATAGATGTATTTTAATTGTATATACAGCAGGGCTCCAGAAAAATATGTTCTTCCTGTGTACACAAATACCATTACCAAAAATTTCCTGCGAGTCTGTGCGCTTTAAATTATGCCGCTGCAGAAAATTAATTTTTACGTACTATTGAGGATTTAAAGTTGTTTAATTCAAAACCTTCTTGGCATTTATTTTGGAAGCATCAGACTCGGCAAGATAAACATCGGTTTCCAATGGCAAATTTTCAGCTTCAATATTTAGTACTGGGTTGGCTTCAAAGTTGAACTTGTGAAACGGAAGCAAACATTAATGCTTGTCCAACATGCCTCCTTTCCTAACTGTTTTCATTTCTGTGATTTCATTTCACGATTTTTTTCGATTTAAATGATGGGAATAGTTTTGTTCCAACATTTCTTCATTGCAAATACAGCATTTTATTTTCCTTGTCTTGCTTGGATAGCTCCTTTTTATTTTAAAGAAAAATGTGGTTTCTTTTAAATTACAATGAAATATCCCAAGAATTCTTTCAAATTAAAAAGAAGATTGAAGGAAATAAACTCTCAAGTGGCAAATGGATTGAAAAAGTTACAGTAAAAAAAGAAAAACTTGTAATTGCATGTTTCAATAAATTCAGGGGTTCAGCAGAGTCAGATAAAATGGACGTACGCGCGTACGATGTACGCAGGAAATCGGCATATCCCGCAGGAAATTAAAATCAAAAATCTTTTTTTTTTTTTTTTTTCAATGCGCCAACAGATCGAGCGATCCGCATTCCGGCAAGAGCGACATCGTTCCGCATGATTGCTATTCCCCGTATATTTCCTCACCAGTTACTTCTAGGAAGAAGGAGAAATTTCAGTTGAGTAAGGTGGGGAAGGGAGAGGTGTTGACTCCCGTAACTCCGGGAGGAGAGAGGTTTGGGGGGAGATGCTATTCCCCATATAGTTCCCAGAGTTCATCCTAGGCATTTTTCGAGGGGCGGCACGCCCTGCCTGCCCTTTTTCTATGAAAATAGCGCCCTTCCTGCCCTTTTTCAGAAAAAAATTTCATCCTGAAATAATTCGAAAAACTTTCGTTTTTTCCCTCCCAACAGTACGCAATATGTGGATCACCCCTACTGAAATCGCCTGTCGCGCATGCGCATTCATGTTCAAACGCGCAACCTATATATCAGGGACTGAAACCATTGAGTAGATGTCCATATAACGTGCTTCATTAGTAGGTGGATTCTAGGGAGCCGTCTTACATTTTCCAAGTGCACATTAGTAAACTCCGATGGCCATTTCGTACGTGTTTTGATTAAGTGTATTTCGCTGGATTTTTACTAAGCCTCCTTCAAAATAGAGAAGAAAGGAATTTGAAAGACTGGATTAACTTAGTTAAAGGTGTATAACCATCAAATGTTTACACTAAAAATTTAAAAAGAATATTTCCGTTTGGACACGCGTAATCGCGATGTCCTCCTGTTAAATTTAGGGGGTGTTTTTGATAGTTTACCTGTTACCAATTAATTTCAAAACATCCGTTTCATATTTAAAATTGAACATAACAGGAATGCAATCAAAATCCCAGATTATTTCTGATTTTTTAAAAAATAAAACCTTTAATACAGCTTACATAATAGCGGCATGCACGGCAAAAAAAAATTGCCGTTTTGACGCTAAATTTGATCCGCTTTGGAAATTAAAAAAATGCACAAATTTCAGGACATAGTCCAAATTCTTTAGTCGGAATACTCCTTGGGATATCCCACAATGAATAATGCTAAATTTGAAGAAACTCTATTCTCTATCTAACAATGGCAAACCTAAGAGATGAAGTTTAAGGTTGATTCATTCAAACTTTAAAAAAAATTTAAAGAGTGAAAAGTTTTTATCTTAAAACATTTTTATTATATTATGGTATTATAAATTGATAATTTTATAACAATTACTATTTGATGAAAATTTTACTGTGTATATTGCACTTTAATTTTAATAATTTTCTCAGAATTATGACTGAAGCATTTTATCAGTATTTTGATGTCTTTTAAGTATCTGAGCGAGTTTTTGATTCATGGATTTTTGCATTATTTTTTTCCCTTCAGAATATTGAAAATTATTTATTGTGGTAGAAAAGTATAACAATATTGAAATTGTGGCAGAAAACGCGTATGGAAATTTCTGCAATTTGCAATAAAAGTGCTCTTGTAAACAGGAATTGCCCTTTTTTTGGAAAATAGCACCCTGCCCTTTTTCATTTTTAGGATGAACTCTGTAGTTCCTTACCAGTTACTTCTAGGAAGAAGGAGAAATTCCAGTTAGGTTGGACAGGGAAGAGAGAAGTGTTGACACCCGTAGGGAGAGGGGGGACTTCATTTCCTAATTTTGGAATCTGAACCTATTGAAACATGCAATTACAAGATTTTCCTTTGCTGTAACTTTTTCATTCCATTTGAATCATGAGTTTTTGGCGCTTGAGAGTTTATTTCCTTCAATCTTCTTTTTAATTTGAAAGAATTCTTGGGATATTTCATCGTAATTTAAAAGAAACCACATTTTTCTTTAAAATGAAAAGGAGCTATCCAAGCAAGACAAGGAAAATAAAATGCTGTATTAGCAATGAAGAATTGTTGGAGCAAAACTATTCCCATCATTTAAATTGAAAGCACAAAAATTAAAATAGTTAGGAAAGGAGGTATACTGGACGAGCGTCAATGTTTGCTTTCGTTTCGCAAGCTTAACCTTGAAACCAACCCAGTACTAATGACCTTAATATTGAAAATAAAAATTTGCCATTTGGAAACCGATGTTTATCCTGCAGAGTCTGATGCTTCCAAAATTAATGCCAAGATGGTTTTGAATTAAACAACTTTAAATCCTCAATAGTACGTAAAACTTAATTTTTTTCTGCACTATAATTAAAATCGCACAGACTTGCAGGAAGTTTTTGGTAATGGTATTTATGTACGCAGGAAGAAAATATTTTTCTGGAGCCCTGGGGTTCAGATTCCAAAATTAGGAAATGAATCCCTACTGCTGTCAACACTTCTCCCTTCCCCGGCTAACCTAACTAGAATTTCTCCTTCTTCCTAGAAGTAACTGGTGGGGAACTATATTGGGAATAGCATCTCCCCCCAAACCTTTTCCATCCCAGAGTTACGGGAGTCAACACCTTTCCCTTCCCCACCACATTTAAACATACCTCACATTGATTCAAACCACAGAAGGGAATGAGAGTGTGCCATTGGCGACACCTGACAATGTTTACTGTGTTGGCACAGAGAATTAAACACATGTTTTAAATCTTGAGTTTAGGAACTGATTTTTAAATGGCGAATGTTTTATAAGTGATAATTTTATTTCTGATTAATGTTTTACTCCAATTGAATCTAATTAACTGCTTTAAACAACAAAGTATAAATTTTGTATTTATCAAGGAAAATATTCAGCTGGAATATATTTTTGAAACCAAGTTTTTTTTTTTTTTTTTTTTTTTTTAAGTTAACATTTAGACGTAAAAGAAAAATTTGGGTGACTCAGAAACTCGAATGCTACTTTCAAAATTATCAATTCTTATTATTTTATTAATAGTCATTTGTTTGCTGCCATTATAAGTAAGAAACTAAAATATTTCTGAATAAATGACTGCATCAATGCGACTGCATAAATTTTTTAGTCTTTTTGTTATAATTTTTAAGGCAAAGATGCAGAATATGACATTTCTTCAACATGATTTTATATAGGTGGTTTTTTTTCCCCCGGATAAATGCGGTTTCTGGAAACAGATTTAAGTTTTATTTTAATTTGATACTTTATATTATTTACATTTTAATTTAATTTTAGTGTTATTTTAATTTTATTACTATTAGTATTTGAATTTAATTATTATTAATATTTTAACCTTATTCCATTATTATTTGTATTTTGATTTTGACCCTTTTTGCTATTATCAAATAAGAAATATCGCTAAATCTCCTATACTATATCTGTTCCATTTTTATAATAATAATAAATGTTAATAAATATTGAGCTTTTTTAATATTGACTTGTATTTAATAAGAAATATTTTAATGTGCAGTCTAGTAATATATTGGATTATAATATTGTGAACATAAGTTATGACAATTAATTTATATTTATCTATTTTATGATAGTTGAAGTTAAAGAAATTATAAAGATGTCTATTCTATAATTTAACTGTAAGTAAAAAATAAAATATAAATGTAATATAGTTAAACTTTTCTTTCAATCCACAAATTAAAAAGAAAAATAATATTTTTTCACATAAAATGTCTTCACTGAATATTAATTATCACGACTCTTACATGGTATAAATATTTCATAAAAGCTAAATTGGGATTTGTTAAATTTTGATATAGATGGCACCACCATTCAAATTTTCAATTAATCATTATTAAAAATCAGTTTTACAATTATTTATAAGTATATTACAATTTTGAAGTCACAAACCAACTTAGTGCGACTATACAACTATCAAACTTCATTAAAAAAGCTACGTCAATAAGAAATACCTGCAAACATAATTTTTCCCATTTAATAAGATTATGGCTTCGTTGAATTCAGCGCTTCGTAATACTGTAAAAATCGTCCATCCAGTTTTTTTTTCGTACAATGATTTGACGTTGCTTGTAATGAAAACAATATCTTCCTTTTTTTTAATCATATTTTCAAAAACAAACCAAGAAAATACGAATTCTCTGTTAGAACTATCAACTTCCCATTCAGCATGCAGCCGCCATTTTGGGTGGACGTTACTTCTTCGCAGACTGACAAGAAAACTGACCAATGGCGCACTCTCATTCCCATCTGTGGTTTGAATCAAAGTGAGGAATGCTTAAATGCTTCCCCACCCTACCTAACTGAAATTTCTCCTTCTTCCTAGAAGTAACTGGTGGGGAACTATATGGGGAATAGCAATCCTGCGGAACGATGTCGCTCTTGCCGGAATGCGGATCGCTCAATCTGTTTGGAAAAAACACCCACAACTTTTGATTTTAATTTCCTGCGGGATATGCCGATTTCCTGCTTACATCGTACGTGCGTAATGTTCATTTTATTGGACTCTGATATACAGATGTACACTATTGGCCCTTAGACATTTATTTCATAGATTTCTTGGTTGAAATCCCGAGTCCGGTACAAATGAGGAACTTTCACGTTTTTTGGTTTTATTTTTAAATAAAAGTAGAGAAAAAATCCTGAAAATCAATACCATTCTTTAAAAAATTTGAGCTTGGATAGATAGTTAAAAAAATGTTTAGTTTTTCACTTTATGATTTGGCGGGAAAAAGCCACTTTTGCGTGAAACGTCAACACGCAGATAGTGAACCAGTCTAAAACCTGTTTTAGAAAGGGAATGAGTGAGGTTCCTCCCTCGTTTTGCGACTTTATCTCTGGTTTTTTTATGCGTTTTTGGTCATGTGACTTTTGCTTTGATTTCGGCTAATTTCAAACTCGATTTTTGATTAATTGAAAGCATAAAGATAAAAAATAATTGCACTGCTCAAATATATTCGTTTGATAACACTAGAAAATACAAAAAATATTCATTTTCCTCACTTATGCAAGTTCCTCATTCTGCGCCAAGAATTGTTTACATAAAACCGTGCAAAATTATGGCAACCATACGCAGTTCACTTGTCATTATAAAAAATGGCGGGGCTGCCATTTATTGGTGAAAATCACCTTGGCGTAGAATCCGTGCCTGTCTTGGAATTTTAACCGATTTCTTTGGTTTACTTAAAAGAAAAGTAATTTCTTATTGTAACACTTCAATTCTGTATTTGTGTATTGTTACAAACATACTGGGGAAAGTCAGTTAGAATGCGTTATACGCCCCCCTCACCCACTTTTTTAGGTTATTTTGCGTCAAGTATGATAACCCAGTGCCTATATGATTCCATTACAACTTGGCATCCATCCAGGCAAACCTGTAATTCAATTCAGTAGTAGTGTCAATGCAACTTGGCGGCATTTTGCAAAGTCACCAAAGGGAAGGGGGGGGGGGGACTTACTTTTAAAATATCTTGTGCAACTCCTGAGAGTCATCTAGTATCACTTTTATGTATGTATTTGATAAAAAATTGATAAGAATCTTTAGTGGCCTGATAGTATTTGTTTCGTTCTGTCTCCTTTTATACAAAGAATACAATCTGAGAGAGCTTTACAAAAATGCCTAGTTAAAGATGTTGCAGGCATTGTAATCTTTTGGGAACTGAAGTGAATTTCAGAATTTAAAAATTAAAAAGAGAGAATTTTTTAACAAGACAAGAAAAGGGATGGTTCTGCCAACTATCACTATAGACCCTTTTTTGAATCTCTAGAGTTCTCAACCAGTTAAAATCTGGTAATTAGAGGGTCTGATGTCATGCATATCTGCATACTCACTGACCCCCCCCCTTCCCACCATTGACACATATTCTCCTGTTTCCTTTTCTTTCTCTCCAGAAGTCCAGGCCGACCAAACGGTAGAGTGGTTAGCGTGCTAGCTTCTGGACCGCGAGGTTGCGGGTTTGAGTCCCGTGTTAGGCATGGATGTTTGTAAATGTATGTTGGCTTGTCTAATGACGAATGTTTCGGCGCATTATAGCCAGATAATTTGAAAACAACCAACCAGAAATCCAGAATGAGACTCATGCACCCCATCTCCATCATCATGTCCCACCTCTCCATCCCCGTCACGTATCAAATAAGCAGGTTATTTGTGAATTGGAAAAAGTTGGTAACACGTGAAAAATTGCTTGTTCCTTTTAATAAATGACAGTTCTAATGTTGGGGACTTCAAGCAAGAATTTGACTTAGCGGATAGTTTGAATTAAGCGTTTTTGTCTTAAACAAATAAAATAACGTTATTATAGGTCAGTATTCGTACATGCGGTTCGTCTTGACAGTACTTTTTTTTTTTAACATTTTCGAATTAATGAGGTTGAACTTTACCTGTGTGGGACCTGAATAAGCAGACTGTTACAATAGTATTGACTGCTCATAACATTACAAAAATGTCTCCAAGAAAAAGTGGACAATGAACATGACTCTAAATTTAAAAAATTCATATTTTACCGTTTATCATTTTCTTCGGAAGTATATGAACTTTTGAGTCGTAGCATACTTTTTTAAATTAACACAATGACCTTAAAAAAACCCGTCTAAGCTACTTTTTTGCTTAATGTGCATAATGCATAAACTCTCCTTTATATGTTTTATTCTTTTTTGGAATATTTTCTTTTGCAGTTTAGCTGAAATTTAAGAAAAATATGGAAACAAAACATAGCACATCAAGGCCAAAAAAAAAATATCTTTCCATTACACTCATTAAAAGTGGTATACATTAAAACTCGTACCAATAACAACTTTCCTTCCTACAGGTGCGGCCCTTGCCACCGAGTTGCCCCAGCTTTTGAAGACCTATCTCGTCGTTATCCCTCTGTATTATTCTTCAAGGTGGACGTCGACCAGTGTCCAGAGACAACGACAGCCCAAGGAGTGACAGCCATGCCCACGTTTGTTCTCTATCGTAATAAGCAGAAAGTTGGGGTGGTGAAAGGAGTAGATGTATCAACTCTGGAGCAGAAGATAAGGGAGATGGGAGGAGGGGAAGGGGAGGAGGCAGTAGCGGAGAGCGGGGCCCATGGACATGTATGTCATATTTTCTTTGTTTTTGGGTGGATTGTGGGTTTAATATTTTCAGTTATGGGATCTCCCGTTGACATCAAATTGATGACATTGTTTTAAATTGGTAAATGTCTAAAAATATGGAAAGTGAATTACATAGGGCATCATTTGAGTATTATTGTTGCTAAGAGAAGTGGAAAGTATTGGGGATCAAGCTGTGATTGCTTTTTCAGTAAAATACTTAAAACCTTTCTTAAATGCCAAAATTCATGGAAAATTATTTGCTTTAGTCTTGGAAAGTCATGGATTTGTGACATTTTATTTTGGCAGAAACCCTGAAGAAAATTCTTAAGCATTTTGCTAAATAAGCACCCACAGCTTAATCCCTGGTAGAAATTCTATGCAGCTTCCATAAATTTACTATAATGCTATCAATTATATTTGTAAATAATGGCCACCACCATCAAGTTTTTTTTTATGACATTTGTTTTATTTTTATTTTATTTACAGAACTTGCAACTTTAATCCATTATAAAAACATATTAATCTCAAGTGGAATAATTATACATATTCAAAAATTCAAATTTGCCAACAACTGTTTCAAGTTATAAAAAAAAAAATAGTGTATTTTGAAAATTTCTCAACAGAAAGTGTTTAGTCCAATTAAATGTCAGGGAGCTTTCTGATTCTGGAAAATGTCAGGGAGCTTTCTGATTCTGGAAAAAATCAGGGAAATGTCAGGGAACTTTCTAACATTTCATGAAAATCAGGGAAATTTAGTATTGTTTAAGGCACATTCATCCATATTTTGGCGCTATTTACATGGAGATTTGTAATGGTAAGCCATTAGAAGTTTAATGTTACGGAATAATTTAAACTTTTCATTACCATCAAAACTATTTTTAAATCATTTGCATGTTATCTCTTTAACATACATGTTCTATTTGATCAGGGTGTCTACACATCTGGAAAACCTAAGAAAATTGGGGAAATTTGAAAAAAAGTTTGCCCTAAAATCAGAAATCTGTCTGAGAAATCAGGAAACTTTTTTCCTGAATTTTATGGCCACACTGAATTACTAATATTTTATAGATCTCTTCAGAACCCTTAAAAATAGTGGGAAAATAAAATTAGTGAAAAACATATGTCACAGTATTAAAAAAAATATTTATTGAAATGGTGCGTTTACGCACCTTTGACTGAAAATGAGTTAAAAAGCTTGTAATATAATACAGTGAATTTTGAATTAAATCGGTTTCTTTTTAAATAAAAATTACATTGGCAATGAAAACCCCAGTAATAAAGTGCACTTGATCATATTTTAACCAATCAAATTTCATTCTTTGTGAGAGGATTTGAATTTTAGCATGGATTGACCCAACATAGAGTATTATTTACTCACCTTTAGTAATCATAAATTTTCATCAGATAGTCTTATAAACAAAGCAGTTAATTGTAAAAGCTAAATGAAAATAGACTTTTAAAATAGCTTTTGCTCACCATCATGCTTATGCTTTTTAACTTTAATATATCTGCATAGTATGTGCAAATTGCAAAGATATTTGTTTTGTAGAATAACTATAATTAAAGAACATTGGCTTTTTTTAAAATTTAATTTACACTATAAAGACAAACTATAAAATGCTTCTCTTTAATTTCATTTAAAATGCTTTATTTTATGCACATTTAAAAAGATTTAGATTTTAATATTCACTATTTTTGCTTGCTTTTCTACTGTATTTCATATTGTATCAACTTATACTTAAAGGTATTTTGTTCTTATATTACAAGTTTGAAATTATATTGAATAGAAACTGTCCGATATTGATTAAAAAAACCCAAAAAAACACCCCAGCTATAATTTTATACTTGCATATGACTTTCAGGTAGATCTTGTAAGTTTCATTCAGAAGTCTGCGTGTGAGTGCTTGAACGATGCGGACGATCACCCATTTGTTAACAGCTTAGTATCTGGAGGTGGATACTTAGAGTCTGATTGTGATGAACAGGTATTACATATATTTTTTAACATCTTGTTTGCATAAATCATTTAACTTAATAGTTGTTAAGACAAAAAGTTAAAGCTTTTGCTTATAATTAGTATAAACAGAGTATTGAGAAACTGGGAAAATGCATAAAACATAGAATTATTGAAGAAATTAGTGAGCCAGGAAATGTCCAAAGAATTTGGACAACTCGTACCATATCAAGCAATTTCAAATATTTAAAAAAACAAAAACAGACATTGAAAGTAGATTCTCTGGTAATAAAACAATGATGGTCTTTGCTCTCTCAGTGTCATCATAGTATAAATAGGTACAAGATTCATTCTGCACTTAATATTTTTACTTTCAATTACCCATATGTATACATAGTGTAATGAAAATATAAGATTCAGCAAGAATTTTTTTTTTTTTTTGCTTGTCTCCACACTTTGGAACATCCTGATTTCCAAAAAGGGATCTAGAAAAAATGTGTGTCTGTGGTCAGCATAACTCCTGAACAAATTGACCTATGATGTTCAAATTTGGTGTGCAGGGTTGTGGTGGTCATGGGACCTATCAATAAGGTTTTCATCAAAACCGTGCATGCATATAAGGTAGCTGCCATTGAAAAAATCATGTTTTTCAATGATTGCTAAAAAACGGTTCTAATGATTTTGATCAAAATCGCTGTGGTAATGCTTCTTAACCTTCTGAGGGTCACGGGCGTATATATCCGTCATTTGATCCCCAGTTTTTCCAGCAATACACAACCTTTTTAAATTTATAAATAAAATGTAAAATAAAATATTTTTTAAATCTTTTTATTAGGATGATAGTTTAAAACCTACTTAAAACAAAATAAATAAAAAATAATTAAAAAAAATTATATATTTGGATCAGAAATAAAATTTAAAAATTATTGCAGCTAAAACAACTGTATAATTTCGCCCATTCCCTTGACGCTCAGAGGGGTTAAGGTGTTCTAAACATCCCTACCTCCGAAATTTCCGTAAATATGTCTTAAAAAGTTGAAAAATGAATGTCTTCAACACAGTTCTTTTTGCTTGCACACAGCTCATCAACGATCGTTTTTTCTCCTCTCCTCAGTTTCACTTATAATAAATTATAACAGTGGCCGCCTGTGGTCGAAGATGTTAGTGCAGCCAGAAACATGCGACTTCCCAACGACCCCCATCCACACACACAACTTTCCACAATCATGTATAATCACACTTGAACTTTTTTTTTTTTAAATTATCATTTTAAAAATGAATTTTTTTGCACCTAAAAGTACTTAATTAGTAATGATGTTTATATGAAAAAAATTTAAGTTTTATTAAAAAATTAACTAATTAACTCGTTATAATTAGTCTATTTTTAAACAGTGATTGCTCGAGTTTTATAGGGTCAAGAAAAAAATTTTTGATTAGAAATTGTTCGTAATATCATTTTTAATGTTATGAGCCTCCATTTAGTTTCTAGAATGTCTACTGTTTTTTTTTTTTTTAATAGAATTTTTTTAACATTGAAAGTAGAAGAAATCGCAATTTTCCTAAAAACTTTTACTTTTAAAAATCTAGCAAAATTGATTTTCTTTTCCAATTAATTTGACTGAGGTTCAAAACATCTAATAGTTAATGCAAATTTGAATTCTCAAATAATTTTTCCAAAAGATTATATAAAACTTCAGTTATCAGTGTTTAAATTAAGTTTCACCTGCCAAAAACACGATTTTTTAGATAATAAGTTTAAAATATTCAAATTTATTGTGAGAACAAAATTGTACTTCAAACTAACAAAATAACTCTCTAGCTTTCAGATGGTACCATTATCTTGTAAAAATTCCATCTAGAGATTATTTTAAAACAGAAATTCTCAAAGGCAGCCGAAGTCGGAAAATCGCTGATCTGGCTGCCATGTTACACATAACGTGGAGGGAAGGCTCTATTGGATTGCATTGGTTACCATGGCAACGTCGCTGTCGAAATGCCTTTGAACACATGGCTGCCGTTCGGAGGAAGATCACCTTGATTGGAAACGTTTTTATTCCCTCGTGAATTGAGTATTGAGGCAAGAAGTTCGCTGTTTATTGGATTTTTTTTACACTTACCGTAGAAATCGTATCTTCATTTTAGAAAATTGTAAATATATTATTTTAGTTTTGGACTAATAAATTTAGAAACAGCCCGACTGTTGTACAGGATCTGCCACTGAAGGATCATATAAGAATTATCGAAAAGTATCACCAAAAACACCATTTTGGCAAAGTTTTTTTTTTTTTTTAAGTTTAAAAAAAACAAACAAAAAAAGACCCATATAAGAAATATCGCAAAATATATCCCCAAACTGTTAATTTTTTCTAAGCGAATGATTAAAATATAAAAACGACAATTGTCACGAATCCACATCAGTAATGTAGTGTAATTGAAAGTTGTGTGATGTTCCATGTCCATGTATTTTTTTTTGGTATGAAAAATTAAATGGTTTATTGCTTTATTACAAGAATTCAATTATTTCTAGCTCATCATCTCCTATGGATTTAACCAAGCAGTGAAGTTGCATTCTCTGAAAATAACTGCACCTGAAGGTATGTATTGAATTATTATTGAAAGAGTGATTAAATGAAATCTTTATCTGAAATCTAAAGTGAAAGGATCAGACTAGCTTTTGGAATATCTATAGCAAAATGCTGATTAGTTATATATTCTAAAGCAGCATATTATATTCAACTACCTGAATACCTAGGTTTTGCATTTTAGTAATTAGTGTGTTAGTGATGTTTGCCTTAAAGTTAATAGCTTTCCGTAATTGATTCAAATTGTATCAGTCTAATTAGTGAACATTGAGGCTGCAACCTATTTAATGTTCACTTGCCTTCATTAACATATACACTAGTACTAAACAAAGCTAAATTGAACCCGAGATTTTAAAATAAAAGTTATAGATGATGCTTATTATAATTAAATGGCTTGGAGGGAGAAGGGGGGGTCACTAGAAGTTTATTTTTTATTTGAGGATTCCAATCTTCGTGCGCTAATGATTACTTTTAAATTCTCCTCTTAAGTTACTTTTGTTTTCTAAAAATCTCATTTGACTTCTGTGTGTAAATGTTTATTTGATTAAAGTGCTTAAATTTAGTTTTAATTATGCTGATATTCACCCTACAATATTTAATTTTTTTTTTAGATAAGGGACCTAAAACTCTTAAGTTATTTATTAACCAACCTCACACGCTGGACTTCGATGCTGCAGACACCTCAGAAGCAGTTCAAACTTTAGAGTAAGCGAAATAATTAATGCTCACCTCTACAGGAAGTGATTAATATTTTACTTAAATTTCAGTGTGATTGGAAATTTATTAATACTATTATCACTTTGTGTTTATTAAAAACAGTTTATATGTTTTCATCTGTAGCTACACTTGTATAAAATTTAGACCTGAATTTGTATTTTAGATTGAAACCTGAGGATTTGTCTGGTGAAAACAATGTGCTCTTGCGTTATGTAAAGTTTCAAAATGTACAAAATTTGCAAGTGAGTAATTATTTTCTTGAAAAATGAAACCAATTACTTAACTAAATTATTTTTGGTAAATGTTTTCTATGCTTTTTTTTTAATGTTGTACCAGTATTGAAGGGAGGAATCAGGATCAAGATTAAGTTAATAACTTATCAAGGTTATTTTTAGATCCTTAAATATGCATGTGGAATATTCTCTTGATGGACATTTAATATCCTTTTTCTACTTGTAAATAAATTCGAATGGCGAAACAATGATAAATTTACTAGTTATGTTTTTGTTTTATATAATATTAGTTTCTGACCAAGTTTATGAAAAAATAATTATTATTATTTGGGTAAATATACATTTATAAGCCACTAACGAATGGGATGTGGTCGTGTCCCAGATGTTATAAATGCATATTTGACATAGTTAAAAATAATTTATTTGCCACAAAATAATATTATGTAAAACAAAAACATAACTATTAAGTTCATCGTAATTTTACAATTCTAATCCGTTTATGTGTAGAAAAAAGACCACAGAATGTCCAGCGCATTATCCAGAGAATTGCCCATGTACTATTTATTTTAAATTTGTAAAGATTTGAAATGTTAAATGAAACTCGTCACGTTAAATAAAATCAGCATTTGGGAGGATAGTTTCTTCTGTTTGATGTAAATGAACCTTTATTAGTATTGGTTTGCTTTTGAAAACAGAATACAACTTATATGCCAAAAACATATACTTTAAGAAATAACTAAGCTAGTTTTGGTATCATCACAGCACTTGTAGTAGATATCGTGTTCATGTCATTAAAATTATTTTCAGTTAAGAAACTTTTTTTAATTCAGGTTGTAAAACATGGCACATGAATTTTTTTAAAAACCTAGAAATATTGAATGGTCAACTAATTTTTAATTTACAATTTTTGTAAGTTCATATCTTAAAATTGATAGTGCCTTAAATTTTAGTTTTTCCCACTTATTCAGTGCACATAGATATATACTCATTAATAGTGAGATATACTTTATGTTATGTAAAGATATAAACACTGAGTATAAATAAAAATATCAACAAAAATAAAAAGTTTCTTAGAAATTACAAAAAAAAAAAAAAAATGAATTTTTAAGTGTTTATATGGATAATAAATATTATAGTGTAGTATAATTATGTAAAAAAGTTGAATAAATAATGATGCATATATTTTGATACTGGAACAAATCGCAATGAATGATTTGCTGTCATGATTGGAGTATTTGTTTTGTTTGTCTTTTCATGCCGAAAATTTACTTTAGTTGTTTATTTTTCACCTTTTTATTTTCATCTATCATTTAATAATATATGAAGCAAGGGCAAGTCACTAGATTTTCATTTAAAATAAAGGGAATAGATCTGCTGCATTAAACAAAACTTAAAATTTTATATCTGTGTCAATCCAGATTTCCTACAGATAAACCTTAATCATGTTTTAGTGATATAGAACTATAATAACATGTAATGTAAATATCCTGTTTTTATTACATTCAGATAATTATCATTTAATAAATTATTTTGTTTGTCGCATGTAGGATTGAATTTACTTAAGTCGGTATTAACTGCACTTATGTGCATCACAATTATACTGGATCCAGTATTCGATTTTATTTGTTCTTGTAATAATAGTGTCTTCCACTATCTTCAATCTATCAAAAATATTTTAGAACATTTGAAAAAAATTGGATCAACAACTCTGCACCTTAAAGGCAAATTATTGCAAGAACAAATAAAACATTAATGTTTATTTAATTTAGTAATAACTTTTATTTAAGTTGTTCATATATATTTTAAGTCGCTGAATTTCAGGATTATATATTTTCCCCCCAGATTTTTGTAAAAGATAACCAAACCGGTGCTGAGACAACTAGAATTGATCATTTAGCAATAATAGGCAGCACAATTAGCATGACCAACATGAGTGAATTCAAAAGGGTATGTCAGTTTCTCAAACTATTTCATTGACTGTCTGTAATATCTTGTACTCTTTCTACACTTATTAAGAATATTATTTTTGTTAAAAAATTATTCTATTACTGTGAATGCAGTCATGATTTTAATGTTGAAATTTTTTTATTTATAAATTGTATTGTACAAGAAATACTTGAAAATTTTGACATTTCTGCTGTCATCTGGAACAAGAGAAAGCAATTTTTAGCCATTTGAAAAGAGCTCATGCAGCAAATTCTTACAACACTGGAATGTTTTATGCAAGTCCTTAAAAATCAAAACTGTTATATTTGAAGTGAATAGTTAGCAAAATAGGCTCAATCCATTTTCATAAATTTCACGGGCAATACAAAAAATGTTTTATTGGCCACCTTTTAGCTTTGGCCATTTCATGTTTAAATATATTTTAGTCTTGTTTAAGAAACTTTAACTCAATACTAGTTTAATAGGTGATGTTGTGTATTTAGAATTTATGAATACAAAACTGTTTAACAAAAATCGTGATTTGAGCTGATTTTGCCTCTTTTGCTATCCGATATGTGTCGAGAAATATATTAGTTTGATAATCAGTGCCTCTAATTAATACTTTTCAGCAATTATTATTTTTTTTTTTTTGTACTCATTATTTTATGTTTCTATTGCTAAATATTACTACTTTTTTCTTTTTTGTAAAATAGGCGATTGCATAATTTAAGAGTCATGGTTCGTACATTTAAAAAAAAAAAAACCTTGAAAAGTACTTAAAAAAATCTTTCATTTTCAAGCTTGAAAACCTTGAATTCTGTAAAAATACGTTTATAGTCTAGAATTTCATTTTATTTTCTAAAAATATAGCATCTTAAAAAATGTTGATCAACAAAGTAAGCAAAATCTTTTGAATAAAATTTAGCCAATCATCAACTAGAAAAACATTGCAGTTGAATACACAAAAATTTCGTCAATTCCCCTTCAATCAGTACCGTGCTACACATGCTCTACATATTTTAAATATCCGATCAAGTCACATGATCTCTTTTTTGTATTGTGTGTGCTAATTTTTGCGCACTGTTTAAAAATGGCTGGGAAATGCATTTTAAATTCAAGCTGGTTAGTACTAATTGAGTACCAAGGATAAAAGACAACGAAGAAAAAAAATATTGAAATTTCCAAAATGAAATAAAAAAACGAGTTCTAGCCCGATTTTGATGTAAAAATTTAGACAAACGTCCAGCTCTAACTAAGCTATAGATCTTCAAACGGATTGAATTATAGGATACGGAATGTTTCAACTTAAAATCCTACGCTGGTTTGAACTTCATTAAATAATTCTTTCTATTTTTAATTAACTTAAAACCACTTTTTTTCATTTCATAATTTGGCGACAGATAAAGGCGATCAGCTTGTAATTGAGGTTCAGATATATATGCCAAAAGTTGCCAAACAGGTTTGCTATCATTTGGAAGTTAGTTTTTCCGACATGTTAGGCTTAAGTGAGAATGAACGCAACCTTAAAGTATAGGCAGAAAGAATTTGACTATAATTATATGGCTTATAACATCTTTAAAATTGAAATAATTTAATTTTTGAAGAGACAGAATTAAAGGGAAATATTTGTTCTTCAAATTGCATGTGTTATTTAAACTGTATGACAATTTAGAGTGAGTTAACTTTCAAAAACATTTTAATTTCGGGAAATCTCCGTTGAAAAATGAAAATAATCATACTTTGTTGCAAGATACTATGGGCTGAATACAAAGTATAAATGGGGAGGTTATGTGAGCTGACGTCACAGTCAATTCGTTACTGCTGGACTAAATGAAACGCGCATTGCGATTGGCTAATGGAATTTGCAAAAATGTCATTCGTTTTTAAAGATGTGTTGATTTTGTTTACTTTCCGTTGTAAAATGAAATCGTAGAATCATATATCATCAAAATTATAATTTCATAGTGAATTTTTAAATTGTTATTAAGAAAATATTTTAACTTTTGTCAAATATCCATGGGTTATTATGTGAACCAAAATAATGCTTGGCATAATAAATAATTTATATTGCAATAATTAGACTGTAAAAAACTTGTAATATTTATTTGTAAAAATTTATTAGAATAAATTTTTAATGGGATGAACGCTCTGGTCTTGTATGTTAAAGGTGCCGGATTTGATTCTTGGGTTAGGTGTGGATGTTCGTAGTGATTCAGAATCCACGTTAAGCAATGGGTTCCGGACTGATTAGTCGTTATTATGCACTAAAATAGGTCGTTGTGCGTACAAACTAACCAATCGAGTTGAAACTTGGCAGACAGGCTCTTTGTCTATGGCAACGTATTTCATTAAGTTTTGGGGGTTGAGTTGTCATACACAAGTTTGCCGACCAAACGGTATAGTGGTTAGCGTGCTAGCTTCTAAACCGCGAGGTTGCGGGTTCGAATCCCGTGTTAGGCATGGGTGTTTGTAAATGTATGTTGGCTTGTCTAATGACGAATTTTTCAGCGAATTATAGCCCTCGTGTTGCTGACGGCGCCAGATAATCTGAAAACAACCAACCATACACAAGTTTCTATCACTCGTTCGTGGTCGATTTTGATGGTTGTACTGCTGTCCGCATTCAACCGGATTGTCAATTTTCAAGTAGACTTAAATTTTAAAAATAAACTAAGTAAGCATACATTCTTAAGCGAGTCACAACCGAGAGTTGTAATCAGAGGTTGGCCATTTTTTATATCACTGTGTTTGTGGCTGAAAATTTTCATCATGTTTATGACTTTTTTATTGCAAGAAAGTTTTTTGTGTTTTTGAGGTTGGTGGTTTTTCTACTTTTCAAAAGTGTTTTTTTGGGGGATATAATATTGAAGCCTATATGTTAGATTCGCACTTTGCACTAAGTACTTTGTGTGTCAAAAATGTCATGATAGGAGAAAGTGCTTTAAAAAACTATGCTAAGAGTTAAAAATGGATTTAGTTTCTTTAAAAAGTTTGATGGGGATTATTCGAACTATTTCTAATGATAAAAAGTACCCCAAAAGCTGATATATTTCGCAACAATGAAAGTCGTCAGCTTGATGGAGGCGCATGTAATTCAAAATGAAGTTTTAGATACTGAAATACTATGGATATTGAAAATTATAAAAAAAATCACTACTCTTATAAATTAAATGAAAACATTGATAAATTATGTAATTGCATGTTAGCCAATAGTGTGATTGTATTTAAATTCTAAATTTTTTTGTGGAGAAAAAAACTGCATATTATACAGTGTTTGTAATCAAGCCTTCCGAGTAGATTGGAAGACAGTTTAATAAATAAGACTTTTGTATCATTATTTGAGGGATTAAATGGATGTTGGCGTAATCACCAAGTGAGTACTAGCTACTTCACTTCTGTTTTTATGGGTCATAATACTGCTTCTAATATATAGGAAGGTTTTTTTGTATTGTAACCTTAAAATTTTCTTTTAGGTGAAACCTAAAAAACATTTTCCCCCTATGTACTGGATTTGAACACATGTACCGTTAGGCAAAAAAAATAAAAATGGATTTTTTAATGTATTTGTGTTGATAACGCCATCCTTGAAAAGTGCTTAATCATGGTTCGTACGTTTTTAAAAAACCTTGAAAAGTGCTTGAAAACCTTGAATTCTGTAAAAATACATTTAAAGTGCTTGAATTTCATTTTATTTTCAAAAAATATAGCATCTTAAAAACTTTGGTCAGCAAGCTAAGCAAAATCTTTGAAATTAAGTTAAGCAATCAGCAACTAGAAAAACATCGCAGTTGAATATACAAAAATGTCGTCAACCCCCTCTTTGATGAGTACAGCCTGCGCATGCTCAACATATCTGGAATATCCGATCAAATCACGTGATCTCTTTTTTCGTTTTTGTATCGTGTGTGCTAATTTTTTGCACACTGTTTAAAAATGGCAGTGAAATGCATTTTCAATTCAAGCTGATTAGAAAAGCCAGAATATAATATGGAAGACTTATGTGTTAGATTTGCACTTTGTAGTTTGTGTGTAAAAAATTTCATGATGGAAGAAAGTACTTTAAAAAACTATGCAGAGTAACAAATGGATTTAGTTTCTATAAGAAGTTCAATGAGGATTGTTCGAACTATTTCTAATGATAAAAAATACCCCCAAAGCGGATATATTTCGCAACAATCAACGTCATCAGCACGATGGAGGGGCATGTAGTTGAAAGCGAAGTTTTAGATACTGAAATATTATGGACATTGAAATGAATAAAATACTATGGACATTGAAAATCATAAAAAATCACGGCTCTTATGAATTGAATGAAAATATTGATAAATTTTGTAATTGATGCATGTTAGCCAATAACATAATTGCCTCTGAATTTTAAATTTTTATGTGGTGAAAAAAACTGCATATTATACAGTATTTATAATCAAGCCTTAGTAGATCGGAAGACACTTTAATCATTAAGACTTTTGTATTATTATTTGACAAAAGTCTCAATATGATGAAACAAGACAATGAAATGGATGTTCACATACGATATTGGCGTAATTACCAAATGAGTACTAGTTACTTTACTTCGGTTTTTATGGGACATGATTATTGGAAGGCTTTCTTTTTCTATTGTAACCTTAAAATGTTCTATCATTGAAAAAAAACAAAAAAAAAACTATTATCTCGATTTGAACGTGCACCGTTTGCCAATAAAAAAAATGTGGATTTTTAAAAAAATGTATTTGTGTTGATAACGCATCCTTGAAAAGTGCTTAAAAAGTCCTTGAATTCTTTTCTCCTTCAAGAGTACAAACCATGTTAAAAAGTCCTTGAATTTTTGTCCCCTTCTAGTGTACGAACCATGAGAGTTCTAAAAACATTTAATGAGTTGACCTTAATGTGTATTTTTTCATTTTATTTCAGGTTGCCGGAAAGAAAGGAGAGAGTCACTGAGTTCTTCAAAAGATTCAGCAATTTATAAGATATTGATATTATACATTTTCACATTTTATTACTACTTTTTTAATATCTAAATAGGTTATTAATTTATACTGCTCACTTCCATTGTATTGAAATTCAACTGTTAAAACTCTTGTTTTGCTAATTAGGTATTTATTACTAAATCAATTACTTATTATGGCAAGTGCAAGCGCATTGAAACAGCATATAGAATGAAAAATGTTCCAATATGGTGTCAAAACTGTTTTAAGAGGACCTGTTATGTAATATACATGTATGAGAAATAAAGGACAAAACAATGTGAAATAAATTTAATTTGGTTTTATTTGTGTGTGTATTTTTTACAACAGCAAGTAGAATAAATATCAGGAAAGTAATTTGCTTGATTAGTTTTATTATAGAAATTTGCTTTTTTCATTCCTAATGTAGATATTGAGATAGGAATGAAAACATTTATCTTGTTTGTGGAATTTCTGAAGAAATTCTTGCAGCTCTTTCAAAGTTTGCAGTTAGATCTCCATTATTTCCTTGATTTTAAACTTTTTGTGTATGTGACTTATTTTGTGGTGCATATACCATCTATAAAATATGATGTGTCCCTTGTTTAACTATATTTGTTCTATATAATCTTGTCATATTAATTGTAATATTCAAAGAATGTGGTATTTATTTAGAATCCAAGATGTGCTCGTGAGTAGGTCCATCATAGATAATTGCTGCATACTCTTTATCCTTTTGCACATTAAAAGCCATCTGGTAATATATAATCTTCTTTCAATAGCATGGTTGAGCATGCGAGAACGCCTGATTTATCTTTGATTCTCAATTCATCTCTTAAATTTTGTGTTATTAAACTTGAAGATATAGCAGTGATGTCGATGAGATGACAAACTTGTAAATGGTTAAGTGTTTACGATTGTAATAATACGAAACGGTTTAAAAAAACAACTTTATTAGTAACTACGCCATTCTCCAAACTACTATCTTCAAATCTTAAGAATACAACTCCCTAGGTAAAGCGCGAAGATATCTAGTTGTGTGACAGCACGAAGATATATTCATCCAGCTAGAGATGCACGAAGATATATTTATTCCGCTACAAAGATACATTTCTTGTGCTATCGGGAGCCATTCTGAGAGAGTATTTTCCCTCTTTTTTCAGTTGGCACAAATCTATAGGTATTGATAATGCATGCAATTCATGTATTTTGGAGATATTAACTGCTAAATATTCATAACCATAAATTTTAAACATTACATTCGCATATTGAGCCAGAAACATCAATTACCTGACACCATGCACATTTGGACCAGTGAATTGGTTTAGCATTCACTGATAAAGAAACTGCTGGAAAATTAAATATTTTATAGATAAGACATTATGAATAATTAAAATGACATTTTAATTTTGTCTCGTAAGTTGACAAAGTAAACTGTTTATACTAACCTTTAACGTAAACTTGAGAAGAATTTAAGTTAATAATAGATCAACTCTGCATTACATAAAGGCGTGTATGGTTTCAATTTGGATGGATAAATGTTAGTTAAAGAAAAATTTATTTTTGTAGTTGAGTCTAGGAAGGAGTTTAACCAAATTCAAAAACAGAACTTAATGTCTACTGGAAATATAACCAATAAAAATTGAAACATATTCCATTTTGGTTGTTAAGCCTTTTCTTCCTCCCCCCTTCACTGGAAGGAAAACGTGAAACTAAAGAGCAAAAAACTATTTGTAAAAAGTAAAAAAGTATTGCATAAAGAATAATAGGAAGTAAAATAAATTGAAGTTAAAACACACAAATGCAAAAATATTGCATATGTCGAGTTCATGGTTTTAGCTATGACGCTACATATAACTATATTTATTGATAAAAGCACACATTTTATGCCTTACTTTAAAATAGTATAAAACCTCGACCAGAAATGAAAGCCGAGTAGCTACTTGTCTTAAAATGATCAGAATGATACTTCCTATCAATGCACTTAAATACAGGATTGTTTCACAAAAGGTAGATTTCTTATATAATATGGTGCTTAGTTGTGCTACTAAATTCTCTATTATTATTTTTATGCTAAGAAGTTCTTTCAAGTTTTAGAAAAAATTTCATGAGTGCAAATTTTTAACCAAGGTGATTTCTGCCAACAAATGGCAGCCACTGTCACTTTTTTAATAACAAGTTAACTGCCTATGGTTGCCATAATTTGACGCAATTTTATGTAAACAGTTCTTGACGCAGATTCTGTACCACACTTGGAAGGTTTTACCGAAATTGCTCTTCAAAAATTTGTTTGCTATAATAAAGCATACAAAATCGAAGGTTATACAAAGGACTTAAAAAGACAGGAATCAAAACCTACTTTTTTCTTTGTAGAAATTTTTTACCTGAAATAACAAATCAAGGTAAAAGAGTAGAATCACCCTAAGCCAATCTGAGGGGTAACCATCTCCTACAACAAAACCAAAATGGTATATGACTAAGTTTCCAGGTCGCATTGTGTTCTTCAATGTAACTTTCGATTTGTAACCAAAAAAATATAAGTTAATGGGTATGAAATCAAATAATACACAACCACAAGCAAATAGTATTATTTAGTCATGTTCTAAATTTGCAAAGGAACTAGCAATCAATAATTTAATCAGGGGTGCCGATCCCCCCTCAAGGTCCATGACGCAACTCCCCTAGTTTCGAAAATCCTCACGCCCATTTTAAATTTTGCCAGATTTTAATATTTCTAAACTTTTGATACTAAAAGATGTAACCATTATATTATGCTGGTTATCAACTGAAAAGTAATGATGAGATGAGGACTTTATTATATACGTTGTTTATTTGGAATTCTTGCAACAAAATTTTGAAAGTCGAAGTCACTATCCTAATTTCTGAAACAATAAAGGCTTGCAAATTAAAACAACATCTGGCATGTATTCAACTATCTTGTTTGCGGTGCAAAATTCCAATAAATGTAGAAAATATTAAGTGTAACATATATTGTCAGAAAAAGATTTAAAATAATGGATTGTATTAAAATTTATAACATAAAGAAATGAAAATGTGGATTAGTGCTTTTTCGTTCTTTTAATATCCTAATTTACTTTCCATCGAATCTATTTTTTAAAGTAATGTTCATTACTTTATTAATTTTTTCCAAGGAAATGCAAATCAAAAATATTTGACCTTTATATATAAAACAAAGTTCTGAAAGTTATATATGAAATACATCTGTATGATAAAGAATTTTCGCCCCCATCTACAAAATATTTTTTTGTTTCATTTATCTTATTATTTTACGATAAATCCTAAAATTTTCCATTTTCTTATCACCCCCAACCCCCTAAAATTTTAATGACGCAGTTTGCGTCACGAAACCCCCCTGTAGGCACCCCTGGTTTAATAAACAAATATTTTGGACACATAAGTAGACAAATATGAAAACAATTTATCAATGTTGATTCACAAGATAACTTCAAACAAGAAATAAGTAATTTCATCAATATTTTGTAATACAATTCCAGTTAAATTAGTTAGAAGTGTTTAATTAAAGCGAATCACTAGTCACACAAAATATACTAACAATTTCCAAAGCATTATATTAATTTTACTAGGGGGCTCCACTCCCTGCTCGCTGACGCTCGTTAACCCCCTGGATTGCTATGCAATCCCCTTGGTGCCGACCAAACGGTATAGTGGTTAGCGTGCTAGCTTCTGGACCGCGAGGTTGCGGGTTCGAGTCCCGTGTTGGCATGGGTGTTTGTAAATGTATGTTGGCTTGTCTAATGACGAATGTTTCGGCACATTATAGCCCTCGTGTTGCTGATGGTGCCAGATAATCTGAATACAACCAACCAACCAATCCCCTTGGTTCGCGACGCGAACCAGGCTCGCTCCGCTCGCTTCAAAGTGAGGCATTTAAAATATGCCCTAGCTAAAAGCTATTTCAGTGATATTGTGCCATGAAACTGAAAACGTTGGATTATTTATGATGAGCTACGATACTTTGGACATCATTATCTTACTGCTTATGTCGAGACGCGTAAAGCAGGGATAGTTTGGCAACGTAGCAGAACGTTTTTGGAAAACAATAAAAATAAATACTCTCATACATATATTTAAAAAAGATAAGTTATTTCAGAAAGCAATTTAAATGTATGGATTGATTTTGTATGAAGCGCCAAAATAATTCAAGTTGCACATCAAAATTTCTCAAGGAAGCAATATTAGCAATCATATGTTTGCATAATCCTTTTAACGATACTTAAAAAATAACACAAATTGTTTATCCGCAATGCTATTTTAATTTATTCAATCAGTGTGAATGTGAGCATGGAAATCTTAATATTCTTCAAGGAAATAACGTGCTCAGTTTTTATAGCCATGTATCCGGAAAACGTTCGTAATAAATATGTTGTGGTTATTTGTCGAATCCAAACAAATCTGGCTTTTTTCAATTGTATAAGAAAGAGAGTTCTTGGAATTGTAATCCAAAAGAAATGTACACATATTGCATCATTGCAAATATTAAATCAATACGTTTCAAATGGATAATAATTTGTTTCTGTAGACTGTAAAAATAAAATAAAAATATAGCTAATCCAAGTTGTTTCCTGTTGCCAGTTGTATTAGTCAAATTTCGAAGGATATATTGTGATTGGCTGAATTTGTAAATCCGTGCATAAAATAAATTTAGAAGATTTGTGATTGGATGTTTGAAGTCGTTGCCATTCTGCTAATAGAAATACAGCCGAATTTGGGCGGCACGCAAGAGAATTATATATATAGATACTTTTTTCTAATTTGTATTTACAAACGATGATAAATGTTGACATTAAGTTGGGATGTTGATGTAACGTTTAAGCAAAGATGGAACTTTTTCTGTTAACAATCTCAATTGTCAAAGCCTAATGCTATGAAAATGATTACTATGTCAACAAGAAAACACTAGAAGATAACAGAAGTGAAACTTCACTAAAATAAAACTTACAGCATAATAGTACAACTAAGACAATGTTTACAACATATATTTGGAACAGAAGCAGTATAGGACTTCATTGGCGACATTTCCAGGCTAAGTCGAAAGTCCTTTCTAGTCGAAATGGCGCTTTTTTACACTTCTGGCTACCCCTCCTTCTGATACCCTTGAAGTTTCAACTGTTATAATTTGTTTTGCAATTGTGGGATTTCTTGTAGTCGCCAATGGGGTCCTATACTGCTTCTATATCATATATATTTTTGAATAAAATGGTTTTTATTCTCATTATATTCACATTATAAAAATGAAACATCGAACACCAACAAAATATAGTGACAAAGTATTTTTATTTCTCCTCTCCTATCGGCTCACTTCATTAATCGGAAAGTCAGAGAAACAACTTTTTACTTGTTTAAAATAAATCCTACTTCGTAAACGTGAGAACGATCCGATGCGAATAATGTGTTTTTTACTTTCAATTACCCAAATGTGTACATAGGGGAGTGAAAGTATAGTATTCGGTCAAAATAAAAATTTCGATTTTTTTTTTTTTTTTTTTTTGCATTTCTCCACGTTTTTGAACATTCTGATTTTAAAAAAGTGATCTAGAAAAAATGTCTGTCCGTGTGTATGTGGTCAGCATAGCTCCCGAACAAATTGACCTATGATGTTCAAATTTGGTGTACGTGTTGGTGATAGCCATGGGACCTACCGTTAAGATTTTCGTCAAAATCACGAATGCGCGTAAGATTTCTGCCATTGAAAAAAATTCATGTTTTTCAGTAATTGCTAAGTCGGCTCTAACGATTTTGTTCAAAATCACTGTGTTAATGCCTTTTAAGATGTTCTAAACGTCCCCACCTCCGAAATTCCCGTAAAAATGCTTTAACGGCGTAAAAAGTTGAAAAACGAATAATATCAACACAGAGTTCTCTTTCCTTGAGCATACCTCATCAACGATCGTTTTTTCTTCTCCCCTTCGCTTATAATAAAGGGTAATATAAGGATTACCGAAAAGTACATCGCCAAAATCACGGGATTTTTTTTTTTAAAGATACATGCAAGATTTATCGCAAAAAATAATATCGCCATACTGGCCTGTAATTGAAAGTTGTGTGATGTTCCACACCCCTAGTTTTCTAAGTCTGCTCACGGGCAGATCCTGAAAGCATTGAAGATGGGATCTAAGAAAAACTTATACAAATTGATGTTTTCAGATCAAGAAAAATTTCTAGCTAAATTTCTAGTTTACTCGGATAGATTGGCGTGAAATCGAATAGTTGGCGTCAAGGTTAAAACTTCGCCAATTCAGCATGGCGGGTGATTCAAAGTGGTCGTCAATTCTAAACAATGACGAAAAGATAATGAATACTCAAATAATCAATCGGAAGTTATGAAAATTAAATAATTAAAAAAAATAATTAAAATATGGCAAAAAAAAAAAAAAACTCACAAGAAATAGGGTTGTTAAATATGAAACTTTATCACCAACCAACTGGCGCCAAATTCGTTTGGCGATACTTACCCGTCAACTGAGAATAAACTAATTTAGCAATATATCATGTATTAAAAATTAAAATTTACATTCAACTTAGTTTAAAGATGCTGAATGACTGGATCCACATTTTTAATGTTTGCACCAATTTCCAGAATAAGTATTTCCAATATTTTTCAACAACACATTTTGAATGGGAAATCTTGTTTCTGTTTGATTTTCTGTTAAAAATTTTTTTAAAGAAAAACATACAACTGTGGCGACCTCAAATATCAGATAATGCTTCTGTGCTTTGGAGTACTCTTTTGCACAGAGGTAACGCATCTGTCTCCAGACATCATGGTCCTCGGATCAAATCCCGTCGCCCGCAACGAAAGCTTAACGCTTCACTGGTGACCCGGACTAAAACGAATCATGCTGCCATCTATCGGCGCTTCTGAAAGGAGAAACTACATCGCAACAAGCGATCACATACGCAACTCGCGTGCAACACAGCAACAAGCGGGGATACAACGATGCACAACTAGCATCACAAAAAACTTCCAACTCCGATCAGACGTTGATCAGAGCAACAGCATCGCTCCTTCGTCGCTGGGAGGAGGCTGTGTGGCGACCTCAAATATCAGATAATGCTTCTGTGCATTGGAGTACTCTTTTGCACAGAGGTAACGCATCTGTCTTCAGACATCATGGTCCTCGGATCAAATCCCGTCGCCCGCAACTACTAGTGAAGACAAAATTCATTTCAAATGTATTAAAATTCATTTCCGTCGGTTATTTGCAAACTGTAAACTTTTCACACGAAATATTGTAAGATGTAGATAAACACATACTTGTACATTTCAAACTATTTTAACCACCACTTTTACAATTTTAAGTTTATATTTCACTGTACTGAACTTGTAAATTCGACTATATTCCTGATAACCATCCACGAATAATTAATTCTTTAATCGAAAGTAGTGGCTGAAAATTATATTAATTATCATCAGAATATTTAGAATAGAAGAGTTTCTAGTTAATGAAAAGTTATAAATTAAAAAAATATTTGTCCGTTTCCTTATTATACCCTTAAAGTCTGTCGATCTGAAATATAAAATGAACGATTGAAACAAAATTCTAATAGTCTTGCACTTCCTTGAAAAATATCCTGCCATCGCCCATGATTGGTGAATGTAACAAATACAGTCTGCTAATGAAATTGTAGTGCTGCCATCTAGCTTCACAGATACTAGCTAGGTCATACCCCTAAGTCCGTCTTCTAAAATAAACTTTATTCCGTTGAAACTGTTGCTTATTCACAATGCTGCTATTTATCTTTTTTCTAAAGAAGTAATTCTTGCGGTAGAGTATCGAGCTCGTAACCGGAGGGTTGTGGGTTCGGGCCTCCGTCCGCCAAATATCGGTGTGTACCTTAATGGGGGCTGGTGCAGATTAAATCTGTCGTGGCCTCAATGTCCTCTCGTTGTTGTGGTGGGGTCGGAGAGAGGAGTTTACACTAGAAGATTTCGATCTCGTATTCTTCTAGATGCTCAAAATTACGAGACGTATTTGGCTGTGTAAAGCACTTTATAAGTGGCAGAAATAGACAGTCGGTATTTCCAAAAAACAAAAACAAAACAAAGAAGTGATTGGTTGGTTTAAAAAGGTTTAGAAACTTTACAAATGGGTCAAATATTTAAAAATATATATTTTAAATTCTGTTTGAATTATTCGTTGTCAATCTTCAACACTCTTTAAAAATCGATGCATTAAATGACAATTACAGAACACCTGCGTAGATGTTATTGATAAAATGTTGCTTTTTGTCCAAAAACTTACCTTTTGAACTTCTAAAAATCTTTTAAATACGTTGAAACTCAACATAAAAGTTTGCAATGCATATAAAAAAAATCTATATTAAAAATTGTGTTACTATTATATCCTTTATATTAAATTCGATTTTGTGTGTGTATGGGTGCGACATGTATGGGGCCTATACATGTCGATGGCGTTCAAATCTGCGGAGGCCTAATTAACCCTCTTGTCGTCATCCAATCGGTCGGAAACTTGGCAGATAGATTCGATGTCGATGAAGTGCATTAAATCAAATTTTGGGAAATGTCACGGTCACTAAAATGCCGCTTTTACAGAATACTAATAAACCAACTTGCTGTCATCCAATCGCACTGAAATTGCATTTAACTGAAATAGAGCTGAAATCATCGAAGAACTCTTTCCGGTTTCCAAAATTTTTTAAATACGTAAATAATAAAATTGTTTTATTCAGAAATGATAAAAGGTATTTGGATGTGAATGCATAAATTTAAATTAATTTTTAATGAGTAAATTTTGAAAACTATTTTATCTAATATTTTGCTGATAGAGATGTTTTTAATATTGAAAATTTGATACAACACCAAGTACACACTGACACCAGAAACAGCGCTGTGTTAATGAATATAAAAATTGGAAATGGATGTATGTTAAAAACTTTGTTTTTATTGGTTACATTATTTTTATGTGTAATTTTTTTTTTCATTTTAGAGGGATTTTCCTGTATGCCTTGCTGATCTTAAAACAGAGGTACAGGATGTCAGGAATTACAAATAAGTATAAACCATTTGTGGAGATGATTTTTCGAGCGCTTGTAATCAAAGAAATAGCTTCTTATAATAAATAGGTGGGTACACTATTAAAAATGTGGATCCACCTTGCACCAAAAATTGGTTCCCATTTAGCTGCAACCAAAATTTATTGCTTAGTGTCACAATGTAATGGTGCTTACGGTCCTAGGCTGCAGAGAATCAAAAAGTGATGCTAACAATAACACATATGTAGATTGGTCGGGTATTAAAAAGAATATCTGATAATTTGGATTAAATTTTCTTTTTAAATGCATATTATGTGAAGCACACACAGAGAAGTACATTATCTTCTTTTCGACTGCCCTTTTTTAGCAAATTCCTTTTTCAAAATTTTCTGCGCTAATCTCTTCCTTGCCAGAGTGTTCCATGTTAGCGAGTCTTTAATGTTATAAAATTATCGTCGATACAATAAGCACATCTCAGTTTGGTTGGTTGTTTTCAGATTATCTGGCGCCGTCAGCAACACGAGGGCTATAATGCGCAGAAACATTCGTCATTAGACAAGCCAACATACATTTACAAACATCTATGCCTAACACGGGACTCGAACCAGCAACCTTGCGGTCTAGAAGCTAGCACGCTAACCACTGTACCGTTTGGTCGGCATCATCTCAGTTTGGACGTGCCCCTATTCGCGTTTCCATTGGTTTAAAATCGAAACTTTTGAATATTAAAGAGAATGAATCCATTCGACAGATGTGCCCGCAAATTTAATACGATTAACTTTAATGTATTTGATGATATATGCCTCCCTGTAAATGTTTTACAACTTCATTGCTATGTTTGCATCTCCACATACCATCAATAATGCTCCAAGAATCTTCGTCAAAACCTTTCTCGTAAGGATATAGAGACGATTTTCCTCTGAATTTGTCCTTGGCCAGGTTTGGGAACCATAAGTGAACCATGATTTCCACATACCATCACTAATGCTCCAAGAATCTTCGTCAAAACCTTTCTCTTAAGGATATAGAGACGATTTTCCCCTGAATTTGTCCTTGGCCAGGTTTGGGAACCATAAGTGAGCATAGGTCTAATAATGGATTTATATAAAATAATTTTTGTTTTTATTTTTTACTAATTTTAAATGTTGGAAATTTCTTAATCCATTGAAACTCCGATTAACAGCAACTGTCTCTGTCGTTATCGTGGTATTCAATTTTCTCCTCACTGTTTACATTGAAATCAAGGTACGTACATTTTTATTTATATTTTTTCTATTTTGAGGGTGATTGTCGATGATTGTTTATGTTATTAAATAAATGTGTCATAACGAAATTATATTTATTTTAATAACACACTTCATATAACATTCACTTTAAATTGGTTTGATTTATTTTGAATGAAACTGCAAAGTATATTTCTTCTTCTGAATATTGTGTTACGTCATTTGCTTCTCATCAAAGGAGGAATCTTCCATTCTAATCCTGAAACATGTAATGAAATTAATATATTTTGTAAAATAGTAAAGCTGTATTTTTAATGTTTAAAGTTAAAAAGGAACCATTTTAATTAAAAAAAATAAAGTCAATTTTAACAGTTTTGAACACAGGTGTGTATAGTTTTTGCACGGTATTAATTGAGTGCCTGAGAAGCAAAGGAGTCCAAGTGCTTTTCTTAATGAATAGAAATACGTAATGCATTTGAAACAAGAAACATACAAAAGTCTAGCTTCAGAGAGATCCAAGTGTAAAAACAGCTGGTGATATTTTCATTCCAGAGGTTAGTATTTGAATAATAAATAATTTTCATGGAATTTAATATAAATAAGAAACTTTATGGGGACTTAGTACCCTTCAAACTTTTTTGTTTATTTCACTCTTTAAAATTATAATTTTTACATACTTGGATGTATTACTAAGTAAAAACTCAATTTTATTAAAAAAAAAGTTCATATAATGCTCTAAATTTTCAAAATTTCAAAAAAAATTCATCAAATTTTAAATTCTATCTTCTTTTCATTTTTCAATATTTTTTCTTGATTTTTAAAAAAAAAAATGAATGTTTCTAGTAATAAACTATAAATTTTTAGGCATCGGATTTGATATAAGTAAAATAGTTTTCAAGAAAAACTATAATTACTGTATCTATAAGTAAAAAAAGCTTTAAAAACGAGTATTTTTCAACATTTAAATTTGAAAAAATAATAATAATAATAATTTTATTTTACTCAAAATCTCATGTCTGTTTTTGTCTAATATGTATTAAGACTGACACAAATTTTTTTTCCAAGTCATTCCATTCATATTTGCTGAAGTTTTAGCATTTTGAGTAAGATGGGAATTTTAAAAATCACGAATTGAGAAAAATCAAAGGAGCCATTGCAGCCATGCTAAATTCCATAAAAATACAGTTTTTCTACAATTGCAACAATCGGATCAGCTCAATAACTTGCCAGAATAAGGAAGATGGTTTCAAAGATTATAAACACGCAAAAAATAGAAAATTAATATTTTTATTATTTTTTGTGAAAACAAGGGGTACCAAGTCCCCTTAAAGTAAATTTTCTTAAAAGTTAAGAAGAGTTACTTAGACCCCTTTGCTTCTCAGTCCCTCATTTTATAGTTTTAAAAAATATTTTTTCAACTCATTTATAGAAAAAATCAACACATCAAGCGCAAAATTTGAACTACTTTTAATAATCGGAACTACACTAAGAAAACTCTACTAATTCTTTATTTTAACTGAGATGTCCATTACTAAGAAAAAATATTAAATATTATTCAGTGTCTAAAATGTGCTATCACAATATTGTGAAGACAATCGATAAAAGGTGATAATAAATCGATTTGGGAATCTTCTGTGAAATAATTCTAACAGTATAGGCTGTCTCAAAAATTTTCCTCGCAAATTCAGAAGTTCATTACAAAATCCAATTAGTTCTCTAACAAAATATTTATACATTAGAAAACTTCAAAATTTTCTTGTTGGTAGAGGGTACATAATTGGGTGTATCGTTAGATTGTTCTATTCATTAAGTTTTAGCAAATTTGTTGCGTACATGTATTTTGAGAAAAAACTAATAAAAAATGGGTACTTATGTATTATCCCATCAACTGTTGGCGAGAGGAAAAGTTCGCCAAAGGTATTTTCTTAGTCTTTCGAAACGGTCAGTCCAGATGGAATCTAGGACAGCGATGCAGTTTAGGTATTCCGTGGGAAAGCTTCGAAGCTGGTCCAAGCCGAACCGGATCTCGGAGAATGTATGGTAACCTTCAAACTTTTTGCGACCAACAAAAATTTCGTCAACGTTCGACGAGAAAATACATAAGTACCAAAAAATTTTACGATCAGACACCAGATTTAATCATTAGTTATTTCATCATCCGTTATCAACAAACTTTTTTTATATCTAAAGATTCCTGACATGAAAACAACAAAAAATGCAAAACAGGCAAATTTTGCTTATCGAATATCGAACATAAAAGTAGTAATAGAAATTGAAAGTATAGTAAAATAATTGCAAAAAATACTAGATATTTCGGCTGTAGTTATTTATATTGCATAAAGGCATTACTTGTAAAACTGACTCAATATTGAAAAGCAAATTATATTTACTCTACTTTTATAAAAAAAAGTATACTTTAAAAAAGAAATACGTCTGATAATGTTTACGACATAGCAGACATTCTAAATAAAGAGTACACAGTTACAAATACCAATTTCTATATTTAGTAATAAATTTTTAAACGTTATAACAAAATCCAGAAAAAAAGTATCATATTCTGAAAATATCAGACATTTTTTAAAGGTTTTTTTTTTTTTTTTAATTAGTCAAAAAGGTCATAAAAAAAGGTATAAATGGTTTCGATTTGTTATTTTTGTGCAACTTTCTTACATTGTTATCTGGCAATCACAATCAGCGTGTCCATTGTTCATATGGCATACGTACGGTCCCGATCCGCATTGCCTCTTGCAGGCACTATCTCTTGCCGAAGAACAATCAGAATTTCCAATGCCATGTGATATTCCTGTAAAAAAATAATGCCATTTCTGAGTAGATATTTGCCATTAAACTGACTTTATATAATGCTATCTGAAGTGTCTGGCGTTGCCCTGGCTCAGACAGCTGTGTCACGGCTTTGCAGGGTAGAATATTTCCTACATTTACATGTATTCGGTCATGGGAATATAATGCTTCGCTCTGATTGGCTGACTGTCGCTGCTAGTCAAGATTCTTCATTTTCACCACAGTGAGTGCTAGCTATAGTATTTTTTTTACCTGACACTTAAAAAAGAGAAAAAAAAGAAGAGAAAAAAAAGGGGGGGGGGGAGGGAAACCCCTGATGTCTTGTTTTTCAGAAAAATAAGCTTCCATCTTCCTTTATAAACGAGGTAGAATGCGATTCTTCAAATAATGTAGTTATTCGGAGTTCTAAATGTCGTAGAATGCATGCATGTTTATATAAATTTTCTTAAAACGAAAATTTTCTTTTAAAAAGAGATCATGCATAGTAATGAAAAGATTCATTTATTGAAATAAGTTCTATTGCATACTATTGTTAACAGTATTCCAGAAACATTTTCTTTCAAAAGCATTCAGTTCTCCATTTGTAGCACTATTGAAAACTGGCAACCGATCAGTCAGAGCGTGGCATTATTTTCCCTTGTGCGAATGCATGTAAAGGTAGAGAATATGCTGCCGGGCTCAACCATTCCCTATAATAGCTATGTAATAAACTTCTAGACCAGTTCTTTGTATCATATAGAAACTATTTTGTATCAAACCTTGAAATTTGGTGAGCAAGTACGAAAATGATCACACAATGAAATGGCATAAATTAAAAACTCGAAAATAGCGTCTAATATATCTTATTTTATAAATGAAATCCTTACTTCAATGCCTATGCAGTGGCGCCACCTGCAATGGTCTTTTGCTTTTTTTAATTTTCTTTTATAATAGATAGACATTAAATGAAAACAATTTATGTCATTTCATTAAGTGATCCTTTTCGTACATTCTCGCCAAATTTCAGGGTTTTATACAAAGTAGTTTCTAAATGAACTTGGCTAGAAGATTGTACCACAGCGAGTATTGGAGATGATCCTTACTATACTAAACTTCAACTTAATTTGACATCACTAGATGGTAGATCGTCACAGTGCTCATAGGCATTTAATCCATTTTGGCGGCGTGAAAGCATAATGTTCGCCAAACCACAACCCTGTAGAGAACAAAAGGCTATAAGGTTTGGCGAGAATTATGTCTTCACTCCGCTAAAATGGATTAAATGCCTATGAGCACGGTGAAGATCTATCGTCTAGTGATGTCAAGTTAAGTTGGAGTTAAGTATAGGACTTCCTCTTAAAGTTATCTGTATGCCTTTCTTAACTCTCTATCCTAAATTTCTGTAAGTATTTTTTCCCCTTCAGAATGCTGATGTCAATTACATCCGGTTGTGCCACTTGCCCCATAATATTTTCATGTGTGGCACGAGCAGCCACATTTGTCGGAAGTTGATTTTTAACTATTTTTTGCTTGTTATTATATATTAGTAGCATGCATTTAAAATTAGATTTGCTTAATTTAAGAGAATGGATGAGAATTTTAGGTTTAGTTTTCCTGCAATTTCATGAATATTTTTAACTAACCATTCAAATACAGACAACATACATGCTAAACTAATATGTCTAGATTAAATTATAAAACAAACTTTTTAAATTATAATAGGACATACTTATAAAAGAGGGACTTTGTGTTTCTAAAAATTTCAAGGAGCCAAAGTGTTATTTGCTTTAAAAAAATAAAAGCACAAAAACAGGTTTTAGTGCTTTTATAAAGCGTAACATAAGAACAATGAACGAGAACATAAGAGTTAAATAAATTAAGATAAAAAACGTAAAGTAAATAAATTTACTAAAATGTTTTTAAAAGTTTTCTACTTTTTTAAAATTTTACAGATTTTGCGAGATTTGAGTTTTTCACCATGAAAATCGTAAATATTTATAACATAAGATTTTTGAATGATTAAAAACGCTGGGAATGTGCAAAATATTTTCTAACCTTCTCTTTTCCTCGTGTTTTTTTAGAACATTCAAATACAGAACTGCATCAGGTCCTGATAACCAAAGGTATAAATACAACAATGCGACGTGGGGGCAAATAGAAAGAAGAAAAAAACATTATTATTCTTTTTAGAAAAAAAAATAACGTTTTCCTGATCGCACAATAAACAAGAATAGTATACGCCAAGCTTCATTACAACATTTACAATAACACTTGTGGATATTGAGTTAAACGTCAACTATACCAAAACTTTAGATACACTTGCATCACTTTACTCAAACTAATAACCTTTCCTTAACCATCTGGAATTAAAAAAATCTCTTGTAAAGTCTAGTTTTTGTTTGTATAAGGTGTAAGGGTGTTGATAAGTAAGAATTTGAATCATATAAAAATCTGAACTTACTTTTTTCTATACATTTACAGTCTTTCATATCCTCTTTAAATCTGCACATTAGTTTCCCTTTCGTTTGCCCGCACAACCATTCACAAGAGCTTACTTCCGATAATTTACTTACTTGGGAACAAACCATCCCAGAATATACATTCGCTGAAAATGTTTATTGAAACTATCAGTGTTTGCTTCGCAAATTAAAGGAAGGATAATATACTGGTTGCACCACATTTAATAAACAAAAAATAATACTGAATTTGCGAAATTAGAAATATTAGCAAAATATCATGAGCTAATCTTGGAACCAAATATTTGCAAGTACTGCATGTTCCAAAACAAAAACATTGTGATGATAAAGGGCTCAAAAAGCTTGCTGTTACTTATAGAAAATAATGTCTTCTCTTGCATGCAAATAAAAATACTTGAGAGGGATCGGAAGGCAAAATTTTCCTCGGAATCCAGTTTGAGGTTTTTAGCGCATCACAATAGTTGAATAGTTGGTTTAACTTGGTGAGCAATGCGCTCATCTGAAGTATTTTGAAATATTTTTCGAAAAAATAACAACACTGTGAAAGAAAGTCCGCTTTGTACTTTAAACGCTGTTTTCTCAAAATGCTGTTTTTTCATGGAAATGTACCTATTTCTCAGGATCTACTCAATATTTTGCTTTGAATTTTCTTTCCTGGTACATATTGTAGTTTACGCAAACAGAAATATACTTTTATAGAAATGTTGATTAGATTTAAAAAAAAAAAAAGTTCCTAACCATGTTTTTTTTTTTTGTGGAAAATCTTATACAAAAATTTTAAAACATCATAAATACCAAACAACTTTATTTTTACAAAATTATAAGTCAGTCTATGTAAAAGTGTTTTAATATTGGCTGAACAAAATTTAAAACCAATACTATGACTAGTTTCTGGGGAAAAGGTACATAAAAAAAAGACCTTTTTAACTTGGACTAGATAGAGCCTTACGACCCCCCCCCCTAATGCTAGCTAACTGCCATATATATATATATATATATATATATATATATATATATATATATATATATATATATATATATATATATATATATATATATATATATATATATAATGAATCCAGGAAAATTCATTCCAACGTGGAGGCAACCGTGGAAATTTATAAAGAGTCAGTTCTTGTTCAGGAAGCCAATGACGCAGTTTATTACAGAACATGTTTGCTCATATTTGATATACAGTAAAACCCCGATTATCCGAGCCCCGGTTATCCGAGTTTCCGCTTTAACCGAGCCAGATAATATTTCTTTAATTTTTTTTTACCCCTGATATTTTCCTTTGTCAAAACTAGTATCGAAAAAAATTGGTACTTGATCTCTCAAACACTCAAGAAAACAAAATGTTTACATTCCTTTTCATTGTATGACAGTAAAAGAACTCTTTAAGCATTACTATATATTATTAATTGGATGTGGTTTACCTATAGTATAACATTTGTACTTGTCAAAACATACATTTAAACCGATACGATTTATTTTATTTTTCGCTTTAACCGAGTTTTTCAGTTATCCGAGTTGGTCTTGGTCCACATTAACTCGGATAATCATGACTCTACTGTACATGAATGACAGAGATAGAGTTGTTTGAGAAAAATGGATTATTGGGGTACAAAGAAAAAGTGATCTGACAAATCTAGGGATATTAAGTATTAAAAAGGGAAAATATGAGCGCTCCATCCCTATGTTATGAAAACAAACAGGTAGAAATTAATGATGTCGCGATAATGTGGGAATGCTTCCAACTCTGGTTGGTTGGTTGGTAGGAGTTTAACGGCGCAAGGGCAACACGTGGGCCATACTGTGCCAAGCTTTCAACTGTGGAATGATTGGGGTATAAAAATAAATTGAGAATTTAAGTGATCTTGATAGAAACTATTAGGTGGCGAGTTACAAAATCATTATATATATATCTTAATCTAACAGCCTCTTTTCGTGCTCAACAGGTGAAGATGAACTTTTTTTTTTTTTTTTTTTTTTAAATTTTATCCATGTATGTTATTGGAGTATGTTAGCCCAGTTGCTCTCTCTCTTTCTCAAAAAAAAAAAAAAAAAATCATCAGTCAAGCTATATTTCAAATTTACACATTTGTCCAGGTAAAACATCTATCCCATCGGTGTAAGCTTCCATAAAAGAAATTGCAAAGCTTTCCCCCCCCCCCCCGATAGGCTCACTTAAAATACTACTTCATTGAAGTTTAACGCTTATTTCAGGGACGTTATAAGGTGGTATATTATTTATAATTTGTATACTTTTTACTAAAGAAGACAAATGATAAGATAAGCAAGAAATAATAATGATAATATATTAAAATAGTAAGAACATTAAGTATGTTTACCTTAAAGATAAAATTAATACACGTGCAGTAAATTCACATTTCTTGATATAAAAGAGGAAAGTTTGAAGATCATAAACGATGCAAGTTTTACAATGTTTAAAATTATTTATAATTTTAAATATTTTTTTTTAAATATAGGAATATAATGTGAACAGATATTACTTACAAATCACTCCTGCTAAAATTAAAACGAAGAAAGTTTTGCTCTGAACTTCCATGTCCCTTTATGAAAGAAAACGAAATTTCTAATTACTGTGGGAATATTGAATTTTTTAGAAAATACTTAATTTTAATATTAAAAATATTTTTTAGAAAGAATTTAACAATAAGAAATAATTTCAATATTTTAAATCGCTTAGATAAGCTATTTTCATTCCTCCTATATATTTACTATAATAAGCTGTAATAAAAAATCATATTGACCATGTCAACCATATTAACAAGAGCAAGTTATCTGCATATGTTCTCTTCTCTTCCCCCTATCGATAAAGAGTCAAATAAAATATGTTTCTTTAGCTTTGAATACATTTAAAAAAAAAATGTCTTATTAAAAGGTTGCTCTATGTTTTTGAAAATAAAGTAGCTCATATATTAAGGCAGTTTGAAGTGCACCAAAGAATGTAAAGTTTTAGTAAAAGATGTAGAGGGGGTAGATAGACCCGAAGTTTCAATAATAAACATTTGTAATTTTGTAGGATATTTTTATTTTTTTTATTTTTAATTCTATATTTAATTTTTAATGTGAGAAAATTTTTAAGTATAGCTATAAAATTGTAAATCTAAAGTTTATAATTTATTTTATTTTGTCCAAAAAAAAAATTAATTTAAAGATTTAAAAAATTAACTTCAGACTATTGGACTTTATCCTCTCAGATTATGATATCTTGTATTTTATTAATCAATTGTAAATAATAAATCTAAACTATTTTCAAGTTACATATTTTATTTTATATTAGCAATGAATATCGGATTTGATTAGTATCAATAAGGATACATACTTAGTATTTTGAAATCATAAGATTATAGCTTATATTAGAGAATTTTTAACAGACCAAAAACACGAGTCTAAAATAAAATCAATATTAAAACAAACACAAGCTTATCATTACATGCTTATCATCACACCAAATTTCATAACTAAAAATTAAAAGTTACCGTATGTTGATTTCTCAGCAATATTAAGGTTAATATTGACCAGGGAAAATACTGACAGTAAAAAGTAAACTTGAATTTTCTGTGTTTATATAACAAATGTATTTTCCTAACACAATGCAATTCCTCGTTCTTCAAAAATCATTCAATAGGTTTTATGATTGGCATCATTTCATGATCGATGAAAAATAAGCAATATATGAGTATTGTATCAGTGAAGTTTAGTTTTCAGTGAGCTGTCAATAAATGTCGGTTATGTTAAATAGATATGAACAATTGGATTCAAAATATTTTAAAAAGTAAAAATTTTCCCAAGGCACATTTTAGCAAGCTTTACTACATCCTAAATGTGTTTGAATGGGGCAAAAAAATATCAATTACGAAATTTTTAAGAATCTTTTTAAGCAAATTTCGGAAATGAGAAGGGAGGTTTTTTAAGAAGCTTATATGTTTTAATACAAATTCATGTACTTATCAACATGAACCTTATGCTTTACTCACGCCATCAGCTTTTATTTAATACTCTAGAAAACCAAATTTGTGAAGATTTTTTCTTAAAACTGAAAAGAAAATTAAGCTTGAAAAATGTCTTTTTATACTGCCGTTTTCTTTCTATCCATTTCCGAGGATCATCTCTGTCATTGGGTTTGATGTGTGTGTGTCCCCTACACATTAGAACAGCGTCAGCCACTACGCCACTACACTTGGCCAGCGACAGATTTTTCTGCTGCCTGCCGGCAGTACAGAAGATTAAAAAAAAAAAAAAAATCAAATTTTGCGGAATGGACTTTTTTTTTACATAATTGGTAATTTGTCCAGAATAGTACGTGTTTACTATGTAAAACAGAGTTCTCCACTTCGTGCCCAAAGAAACTCTATGAAGAAACTTTCAGCAAGATGATTTTCATCAAGAATAAATACAGGAATAACTAAACTGAATCTCATTTGGACCACTTGTTAAGATTGACTGTAACAAGTATTAGCACAAAATAAACTGAACGATTTCAACCGCCATCGCATATCGATATCGGTTAAAACAGAGTAATCTGGAAGTGCAGTTTAAATACTTTTATTAAAAGTTTGATCAAGTCCCATTATCAAGTTAAAACAAAAGATTCACTTCTTTCTTAGACTTTAATTGACTAATAATGAAATTTTTTTTCTTAATTAGTTGAAAAAAAGAATCAATTGTAATTTTACTAAGATAAAAAAAAAATCAATATTTTATTGTATTCCAATATATATTAGCAAATGAAGTATGATGACAATAATACTACAGTTTTTGTAAAAAATCAGCATTTAAGTCGGAAATGCTATTGTTTATGATCCTAGCAAAAATGCCTTGAAATTTAGGACATCGTCTTTGATAAAAAATATAGTTTTATGGTTTAAATGTTTGAAAATCCTGTGGGGTTATCGACCAGTTGCGATTCCTACCAGGAACACAGCCATAATCAGTCTTAAAGAACTTGTAACTTTAAAATCTTCTAAAAAAATGTAGCATACAATTAACGTTTACGTTGCTCAAGACATAACTTACTTCCCGATCTAAACACAAAGTATTTTATCAATCCGAAACTCCTTAAGACGACCTTTAAATATTAAATCAGACAATAAAACAAACTTGGTAAATGCATATGCCCTGAGGCATATATAATCTAATGAATCTTAGTTGCATTGGAAAATGATCTTTCCTAAAATAAAAATGGATTCAGTCATATTCAATATCAAAAATTTCACTGGAATGTTATAGCAAATTATTAACTATGACAATTGAAACGACATTCTAAATGTGATTGATTTTTTTTAGTCATTTTTAAAAGAATCCGTCAAAACTAATTAAAGCTGAAAAAAAAAAAAAAAGTTACAGCGGGAAAATGAGGTGAAAAGCGGGAAGTCTGGTTATATCACTCATAATAACATACAGTCAGAGTCAAAAGTGAACGTACCCCTTCTTACTGGAACCAAATTCCTCGATAAAAAGGAAACATTAAATTGAAATTCGAAATTTTTGATGTAGAACAGATGTGACAATTATTTAGTCGAAATAATCACTATAGAAAATCGAATTCTGAAATTTGTAAAAGGTCCACTTAAGTACTTATGAAAAATAGCAGAAATCTGCGAGTCAAAAGTGATCGTAGAGCACACATTTTCTTCTTGATTTTGTTTTAAATGACGTTTTAAAAGTTCAGTAAATTGAGTTTTCTGAAAGTTTAGGTTATTTAAAGTTAAAACTTCTCTTCATATTATTAAGAATTATGGAAACACGTCGCAAAGCTTAGTGAGAAAGAACGTAAACTCATCGGTTGGCTGAAAAAATGAAGGTAAATCCTTGAGAGAAATAGGGAAAATGGCCAACTAAAAAGTCCCTTGTCTATTCATGGAATCACCCCCAAGATATAATATGAATGTAACTATTTAAATGTGCCCATGTTCAGGACAACCAAAGTATTTATTCAATGTGGATGGACCCACAGTTTCTCACAGAAGCTAAACAAGGGCCGACTATTAGTGCTATCAAAATTAAGAAAAACATTTCCAGTGTAAAAGAATAATCGGTTAGTTCAAATACTACAAGAGGGACACTGAATTTTGCTGGATATAACGCCAGTGTCCAAGAAGAAAGTCTACTCCCTGTAAAGCAAATCTTCACGAACGTCTACTATTTTCCAATGGCTTCAAAGATTTCCCCATGGAGTAATGGATAAATTTTTTATTTACTGATGAATCTAAGGTTGAGGCAGTCATACATAAAAAAATCTAAAAAATTTAAAAGACTACACATTCTGAACTACAACAAAGAAATACAGTGTGAGCAGTGGAGTATGGTGAAGGATACCAAATGGTGTGAGGGTGCACAGTCGCTTCAGGTGTAGGTGAATTTGCTGTTGCACACTCTAAAATGGATCGTTTTGTCTACTTAGATATACTGAAATAAAAATAATATAAAAGTACCAGAACAAATTGTCAATGAAACTCCTGGAACTTTCAGCAGGACAGTCACCCTAAGCATACAGCTGCAATAAAAAAGCTATGGCTCCATTATCCCCTAACAACTGAATTAAGCAACCCAGTTCCTAGATTTGATTCCGATTAAATATGTCTGAGGAATAATAAAGCAAAAATTAAGAAATAAAACTGTCGCAAGCAAGTTATCTCTTCGAAATGTATTGAAAACCCTGTAGAAATTTATTTGGGTTACAGAAGAAAAAAAATTAGTTCATTCCATTCCCAAAAGACTCAAAACAGTCATAAAGGTTCCTGATGAGCCAAATAAATTACATTTTAAGTTGACAAAGTTAGCCAAAGTTGAAAACAATTTTGCTGTACGGTGACTTCTGCTTCAATATTTTTTCTTTTTGATAAAACAAATGTTTTTTTTTTTTTTTGTTTTTTTTTAATTTTTTTTTTTTTTTTTTTTTTTTTTTTAAATGTACTTTTCATCCATATGCAAAAAAATTGAAGTAATATTAACCTTTGGGGATATATAGTTGTTTAGCAAAAAAAAAAAAAAATTATCCTTTTTCCTACGTACTAAGTACACATTTGGAAACTAAATTTTTTAAACTTGAAGGTGTGCGTTCACTTTTGACGCTGACTGTAAATGTTTCGAGACAATATATAGTTCTACAGTATAAATGGTAATGAAAAAACTTCTTACCATGGGTTTCTTTATTCGTGAAGTCTTACTTTCTCATGCATGAGATATTCAACAAATTAAGTGAAGCTTTGCCGCTTTTAAGTATTGTATAATTAAGTATTGTATATTTTAAGTATTAACAACATAACGTTCAACGAATGGGTTTCAATGTTTTTCCATCTCCAGGGACACAGAAAACCGCTTCAAAACTGACTATTTTGTGGACTATTATGGACAATGTAAAAGGGGAGAATGTTGTTTTTATTTTTTGTTTACACGTCGTGAAGACCGCCCAGGAAGCTGCTTCTGTCCTTGAAACAGCGGCGGCCCGCATTCGAAAATGTTAGTACAGCCGGAAACATGCGACTTCCCAAAAGCACCCCCCCCCCCTCCCCCAACCACACACACACACTTTCCACAAGCATGTACATGTTCAATCACACTTGAACTTTTTTTCTTAAATTATCATTTAAGAAATTGGATTTTTGTGCACTTAAAAATACATAATTAGTAAGACGCTTAATATTTTGCATTTAAAAATACATAATTAGTAAGACGCATACGTAATTAGTAAGATGCTTAAATGAAAAGAAAAATTCTGTTTTATTCAAAAATTAATTAATAAATTAATATTTAACTCGTTATAGTTAGCAGATTTTTGAACAGTTATTGCACAAGTTTTATGGGGCAAGAAAAGAAATTATGGTTGGAAATTGTTCATAATTTCATTCTGAATGTTATGAGCCTCCATCTAGTTTCTAGAATATATAGCTTTTTTAATAGAATTTTTTAACATTGAAAGTAGAAAGAAATCGCAATTTGTATAAAAACTTATGCATTTTAAAATCTAGCAAAATTCATTTTCTTTTCCAATCAATTTGACTTAGATTCAATACATCTAATAGCTGATGCAGATTTGAATTTTCATATCATTTTTTAAAAAGGTTATATCTAACTCCAGTTATCACTCTTTGAATGAAGTTTCACGTGCCAAAAACACGATTTTTTAGATAATGAGTTTAAAATATTCAAATTTATTTTCAGAATAAAATAGTACTTCAAGCTAATAAAATAGCTCTCTAATACCATTATTTTTCAAAAATTCCATCCAGAGATTTGTTTTGTTTTTTGGAACTACCGACTGTCTATTTCTGCCACTTATAAAGTGCTTAACACAGCCAAATACGTCTCGTAATTTTGAGCATCTAGAAGAATACGAGATCGAAATCTTCTAGTGTAAACCTCTCCCTCCGACCCCACCACACCAACGAGAGGACATTGAGACCACGACAGATTTAATGTGAACCAGCCCCCATTAGGTACACACCGATATGTGGCAGACGGAGGCCCGAGATAGTTTTAAAGCAGAAAAACTATAAACACATTTGACCTATTTTTGCGATATTTAGGGATGTGAGTGGCTGAAGACCCAAAAGACTGAAACCGTATGGAAGCAAAAAAATTGCACCATACTTTATAAGTGAAACATGTTTTAAGAAGTAAATTATCAAAAAATACTACATGATGAAAAAATTGTGCAATAATAATTAATAACTTAATTATTTTTTATTCAGTAAGTAATAAAAAAGAAAAAGAATATTAAATTATTAAATCATTTACATTAAAAGTTTAATTAAGAAATAAGTTTAACACATTATTAAGGCCATCAGAAATCTAAAATTAGGCATTGAAACATATTTACGATCTTTTCATTACCGAGATGCAGCATTCACTCAAAAAAAGTATGAGAAGAATTATATATAATAACTTTTTGATAAAAATTAGTAGCTGAAAAAGCATACTTCATGGATTTCAAGACTCATCCCCCCCCCCCTCAAAAAAAAGTTCAAGGACCCATCCTCAATCATCACTCACACTAATCACGGACATAGCTGCCATCACATCAGCGAAAACAGCGTTGCAAATCTCGGCAATACTGCTTTAAAACGGCTTAAACCAAGGTGAAAATTGCCACTACTCCAATTTAAATATCGGTGATAGCGGCCACCATACCGTCGCAAATCTCGGCAATCATATTAAGGCAACAATCCGCAAACTGACCATCACACCAACGTAAACATCATGGTTAGCACCCAATATATCCGTGAAAATCTCTGCAATAGCGGTGATTACGAAATTTACTACCACGACCACGTAAATTTCGTCGATAGTGACAATTATAGAGATGCAAACTTTCGGATTAGTGACTATTATATCGGCGTGATACCCGCCGAAAATGAACGTTACAACAACGTAAATCTAGGCGATTGCATTCGCTGTAATAGCGCAAATCTCAGCAATAGCAGTCTTTACGTCATCGTAATGCTCAGTGAAAATAATCACCATGCACAAACATAAAAGATGCCGATAGAGATTGGCAATTTGTAGTAAAAGTGGTCATGACATAAGAAGTTTGGAGAAGTCTGAAACGTATGTAGGTCCCGTCGTTGCGACTTGCAAGCAAGTCCAATAAAATTGTAATGCAGATTTGTATCAATCTTAGGAATGATCGAAATTTTAATAAGAAAAGAGCGGAAATAAACGTTTCAGCTGAACTGTACCATGTCTGATAGGTGCGAATATCTCCAACAGCATTAGTGGCTAATATATCGGAGTAACATATGATGAAAATGATCATCACGCTACAACGTAATTTTCTATGACAGTGCCACCATAATTGAGGAAACAGCGGACATTTCATATATATACTTCAGTAAAATGACCATCACATACCAATGTAAATAATGCCGATAGAGGCCTGCAATCTGCAGGAAAAGTGATCGGAGGTTTGGGAGTTCTGAACATACGCAAGTTGCATGGTTGCCAAACTTGCAAGAAGCCCATTAAAATTGTAATGCAAATCTGTATCGATTTCAGGAATTATCAAAATTTAGTAAAAAAAAAAAAAAAAAAAAGCTGAAATCCGCGTTTCAGTTTAACTGCACCATGTCTGACACGTGCAAATCTTTGCACTAACATCAGCTACTATTATATCGGCTTAACATCTGAAGAAAATGATCATCACGCAACAGCGTAATTCTCGGTGATAGTGTAAGCAATAGAAATTTTTTCCCCCTTCCGAAGTGGATTTCACATCACAGTTAAATGGAGGATATCAGCTTGAACGCTTGTGCGCTTGATGTCACCTCTTCAAAATAGTTAAATATTGTTGTGCATACAATTGCAAGAAGGTTTTTGTAAAAGGTGAATCGATAACACTTCACAGGTAATAACTTCATCCAATTTTTTTTATGGATTATTATTTGTTTTTAGTGTTTTTGTAAGGAAGCGTTGTGGGAAGTTGTGTTATCTTGCCAATGAAAAGTTAATTAGTATATTGTTATGAATTTTTCCGCTGAGGCAATGATGGTACAGTTTTCACGGTATAAAAATATTTATTCTCTCTTCAGAAAACTCACAAAATTTATTCACAGGCAACAGTTTAATTGCTCTCAAGCTTCAACACAAGCTTCAACAAAAATAACTTCGAATTCAGCGATTATACAAGCTCACTCCAATAGGTAAACAAAGCGATCAGCTTTCAACGAAATCCGAAGTCAATCTGAAAACTTTCCCGTTCTCCAGTCGTTTATATACAAGCGCGTGAGACATTCTCGAAATTTCTAGCCAATTCATCGGAAACGAAATATCTCGAAACTTCTCGATTACTTCAGGTGTTTCCACCTTTTTCTAACTTGTATAATCGCTATTAATTAATAAATAAAATAAGATAAAAATAAATTACAATAGAATTTTGAAATAATACGTCACTATTTACAATATATACAGACAATTTGTGCAACATTTCCCCCTTCTTAAAGACTGCACGTCCCGGGCAGTGAAGTCCTTAAGAGGAAAGGCAATTCAATCACTTCTACTATAATATGGGGCTAGTCTATTGTTATGTACAACTCTAGGTTTACAGGAGGGTGTCCGTTGAATCCTTACCACGACGTCGTTGATCTTCTTAAGGACCACATACGGCCCTTCCCAGTTCGTCTGGAGCTTAGGGGAGAGTCCTTTCCGACGTTTAGGATTCCATAACCACACCTTGTCACCTTCTTGGAATGGACGTTCCGTGGCCTTGGCATCGTAGCGGACCTTCATGCGCTCTGTCATGATGTTGATTCTTTCTCTGGCGAACCGATGTACGGCTTCCAAACGTGCCTGGAGATCATCTAGATACTGGACAGGCGAGGAAGGGGTGTCTGGTGGTCGTCCAAAGAGGAGGTCGCAGGGTAGTCTAAGGTCTCTTCCGAAAATCATTTGAGATGGTGTATATCCGGTGGTCTCGTGAGTAGCACTTCTGTAGGCCAAAAGGAACAATGGAAGTTTCTGATCCCAATCTTGCTGGTTCTTGGAAACAAACAAGGAGAGATGATTCAGAATCGTTCTATTAAATCGTTCAACCATTCCATCGGATTGTGGGTGCAGGGGAGTTGTACGAGTCTTTTCCATGTCGAGCAAGTCACACAGCCCAGTGAAGACGGCAGAGTTGAAGTTCGTCCCCTGATCGGAATGTATCAGCAGGGGTACGCCAAATCGGGAGATCCAATTCCGTACGAGGACTTCTGCTACGGTTGTGGCTTCCTGGTCCGGAATCGCGTATGCTTCTGGCCACTTGCTAAAGTAGTCCATGACAACTAGGATGTATTTGTTGCCATTAGTTGTGTGAGGTAGGGGGCCTAAGACGTCCAAAGCAATTCTTTCGAATGGTGCTCCTACGTTGTAACGTTGCAACTTTCCACGAGTTCGGGTCTTCGGTCCCTTCCGCGAATTGCATGCATCACAGGACTTGCACCACTTCTCCACGTCGGATTTTGCTTTGTCCCAGAAGAATCTCTCCCTGACTTTCTGAAGAGTTTTCGTGACACCAAAATGTCCTCCAGTAGAACTGCTGTGAAGTTCTTCTAGAACGTTCGTAACTCTAGAACTTGGAAGGATTAATTGCCACCGGAAGCTTTTGCCATCATCGGACTCCCATCGACGGTAGAGTACTCCATTCTTCAAGTGCAATGAGTCCCACATAGCCCAATATCTCTTCATTGTTGGGCTATAGCATGCAATTTCCTGCCAACTGGGTTTTCCGGTAGCCGCTTCCAGGAATTCAATGAGAGGTTTCAAGTCCTGATCTTCGACCTGACTTTTGCGGACATTCTGATCACTCCAAGGATCCACGTCTGAAGTAGTTGACTTGGAAGTTATTTTCCGAACGGCCGATGTGTTAACCCCAAACTTAGACTCGGCATTGGAACAAAATCGACAGTTCTCCGGACATGGTCTTCTAGAAAGAGCGTCTGCATTCCCATGGAACGTTCCTTTTCTGTGATGGATATCCATGTCGTATTCCTGCAGGCGCTGAATCCACCTTGCTATTTGTCCCTCTGTATTCTTGAAATTAAGCAACCAAGTCAGAGACGCATGATCAGTTCTTAAAAGGAATTTTCGGCCGTACAAGTAATGATGAAAGTGCTCAACGGCTTTTACTATTGCCAGTAACTCCTTTCTTGTGACGCAGTAGTTCCGCTCGGATCTTGACAGGCTCTTACTAAAATAAGCGATGACTTTCTCCTGTCCTTCAATTTCCTGGGAAAGAACGGCGCCCACTCCTTCATTGCTGGCATCTGCATCCAGAATAAAGTCCTTGTTAACATCGGGAAAAGCCGAAACAGGCGCGGATGTTAAAGGTGTCTTCAGTTGATTGAAGGAGTCATCACAGTCGGCAATCCACAGGAACTTCTGTTTGCTCTCTGTCAGTCGATGCAAGGGTCTGGCGATCTTGGAGAAACCTTTCACGAATTTACGGTAATACGTGCACAGGCCTAGGAAGCTTCGCAATTGATGAACGTCTTTCGGTCGAGACCAAATTTGCACAGCATGGATCTTGGCTGGATCTGTGCTTACTCCATCGGATGAGATGATGTGTCCGAGGTAACTGACTTTCCGCCTAAAGAGCTTACATTTTGATGGGCTAAGTTTCAAGTGGGCTTCCCTAAGCTTCAAGAACACGTTCTTCACATTTTGCAAGTGTTGATCAAAACTACGCCCGGTGATAATGATATCGTCCAAATATACCAGACAGGTCTCGTAGGAAAGTCCTCTAAGCACAGTCTCCATTAGTCGCTCGAACGTAGCCGGTGCATTACACAAGCCAAAAGGCATAACTTGAAACTGCCATAATCCTTGGCCGGTAGTGAAGGCAGTCTTCTCACGATCGTCGGGGTGTATCTCCACTTGCCAGTATCCACTCTTCAAATCCAAAGTCGAAAACCACTGGTTCCCCGATAGAGTGTCCAAAGTGTCATCGATTCTTGGCAGAGGGTAGCTGTCCTTTTTCGTAATTTCGTTCAGCTTCCGGTAATCCACACAAAACCTGGTGGAACCATCCTTCTTTCGAACGAGTACGATTGGAGAGGCCCATGGACTTGAGGAGGGTTCGATAACTCTATTATCTTCCATTTCATGTAACAATCTCCCGACCTCCTCTTGTTTTGCGAAAGGAAGTCTTCGAGGATGTTGTTTAATAGGTAAATGGGCCCCAGTATCGATTCGATGTTGAGTAAGCTCTGTTCTTCCTACATCTTTCGATGACATGGAGAAAATGTCTTGAAATTCTTTTATAAGGTTTCCGACAATCTTCTCTTGCCTTCTTTCCAACCGAGAGTCTTCGAGAAGCTGGTCCACTAAATCCGCGGGTGGTGCGGTCGGAAGCTCCTTCGATCCTCGTTCGATGCTTGTAACAGGTGTGCAAGTGGCAATTTCTTCTCCTTTCTTGATAACTCTCTTAGAATCACCGATGTTGGCCATTCTCACATGCACCACCTCTTGAGAGAGATCCACAAGCGTCGCTCCTACTACCACTCCTTTCGGGACGCTATTCGATGATGGGAAGTCCGTTACTCCAAATCGGAAGGCCTTCGGGAGCTCTGTTGAACCTTTTACAACCAAATCTGTCATGGAGGGGATGGTGATGTCTTCAAGAGCTACTATTCGATATGCACACTGCTCTTCCGAGTCCAAACCAAACAATGGAACTTCTTCTTTTCCCGTTTGAAGCTCGCCTTTCTCGAAATTCAAAGTAATTCCATTTCTCTTTAAAAAGTCCAATCCAAGAATACATGGGTCAATAATTTCAGCGACGTAAACGGTGTGAGTGTAGGTGTGAAATCCAAAAGAGATGTTGACATTTAATTTCCCATGCACAGAAATTTTGTTACCAGTCACAGTCTGTAGTGAAACTGAAGGCGCCGTGTAAAGAGGTTGGCTGTCCAGGCGCCGGGCTACATCCGTCCGTAAGATGGTTACATTTGCCCCTGAGTCAACTATTAGACGACAGGGAGTTCCATTGATCTTGCCCTCCACGAATAAACCATGGTTTCCTCCTTGAAGGGATGAGATGTGATAGAGGCTGAGTGGGGCACCACCTGCTCTACACGGCGACCTCCGCCTCGCGAGATAGCCGCTCTTTAGTTTAACTGCTGAGGCTCGGACGAGGGTCTGTCCCCTCTCCTGTCCAATTCAGGGCAATCACGTCTGAAATGTCCTTCCCGGTTGCAGAGCCAACAAACCACTCTAGTTTTTCGATCCCTTGAGCCAGGAATATTTCTCATAATTCGCTCCATCTTGTTTTCCAGTTCTTGAAACTTCTTCGTGAAAAGTTCAGAGGAATCGTCTGCCAATGTTCCACGTACGAAACGCCGGTCTTTTCTAGAAGCTTGCTGTGCGGCTTCTACTCTCATGGCATAGACGAGGGTGGACTTCAGATCTTTGCTGTCTGACATCCTGGCAGCTTGCTGTATGTCGGGATCTTTGATGGCATCCACGAAATACTGAAGAGACAGGTTATCTCGAACGTCCGAGGGACAGTCTAGGAAAGCGAGGAGCGACAGTCTTTCTATATCCGATGCCAATTCTTGAAGAGTTTCATTGGCCTTCTGCTGTCTCACTTTCAATTGCAGTCTGTTGTAATCCTTTAGATGCTGCTCCCCAAACCTTAACTCCAACGCACTTGCCAGCGCCACGAATTCTCCCCGCTTCTCTTCAGGTAGTGTCTGTAAAATGTCAGCAGCTTCACCTCGAAGAGATGCTGCGAGATGGAATGCTTTCGAAGTATCGTCCCAACCATTCGCAGAAGCAATCATTTCAAATTGCGTTTGATAAACGCGCCAAGACGACTTCCCATCAAAAGGGACCACTTTGATGTTAGAGCGCGGCGCCATAAAGGGGATGGAAGCGTTATCCCAATTAGGTGACGCTATGGCCAGAGCTTCACGCGTTTCCATTTTTCGCAGCCTTTCTTCTACAACGTCAATGAATTTGTCTTGCTCTTCCTTTAAGGTGGAAAATTTTTCTTGCATGGTGGAAACTTTTTCTTGCACGGTGGAAACTTTTTCTTCAACTTCATTTCTCACTGTCTTAAGATCTTCTCTGACATCCAAAATATCCGCCTTCATTGATTGAAGAACACTCTCTGTGCGCTCCATAAATCTATCAACGGACGCAGAAGATGATTCTTGCTTGGATGCTAAAGCTTTAATATCCGATGATGTCGCTTCTTGACTAGCGGCAATTGCGGCGGCGAGTTCGGCATTTGTCGTTTCTTGACGGGCTTGACCAGCTGCGATTGTAGCGGCGAGTTCGGCATTTGTCGTTTCTTGTCCGGCTTTTATTTCGGCTTTCATTTCTTTCATTTCGGCTGAGGCGGTTTCTTGGCAGGCTTTCATTCCAGCAAGCATTTCCATCAACTGTTTCATTTGGTCTTCCATCATTCCTCTAGTAGTCGGCATTCAAGATGACTTGATCCCACTTCTGACACCACTGTTATGAATTTTTCCGCTGAGGCAATGATGGTACAGTTTTCACGGTATAAAAATATTTATTCTCTCTTCAGAAAACTCACAAAATTTATTCACAGGCAACAGTTTAATTACTCTCAAGCTTCAACACAAGCTTCAACAAAAATAACTTCGAATTCAGCGATTATACAAGCTCACTCCAATAGGTAAACAAAGCGATCAGCTTTCAACGAAATCCGAAGTCAATCTGAAAACTTTCCCGTTCTCCAGTCGTTTATATACAAGCGCGTGAGACATTCTCGAAATTTCTAGCCAATTCATCGGAAACGAAATATCTCGAAACTTCTCGATTACTTCAGGTGTTGCCACCTTTTTCTAACTTGTATAATCGCTATTAATTAATAAATAAAATAAGATAAAAATAAATTACAATAGAATTTTGAAATAATACGTCACTATTTACAATATATACAGACAATTTGTCTATGTAATTTATTATGCTTAAACAACTGTTATATGGATTGCATATTTCATTAGTAAGGTCGTTGTATGCTATGTATTTATCCATGTGATGCAATTTGTGAGTTATTTGCATGAAAACAATCAGTTGTTCTTGGCGATGTATTAGATTTGAAAGGGAAAGTCCCTTGCGCTTAACGGGACTTTCCAGTTTCAAAACTATTACGATTTGCAAAATTTCTTCATTTTTGCTGTACTTTATATTATTGAATGGTTATTTTCTTAAAGCACTATAGTAGATTTAATTTACTTCTGTATTTGTCTGTCTGCTTTCTTTTTCAAAGTGCCAGTGTTTTTAAAAAGTCACATCAGTTGGCATGGATTACATTTAAAAATGAACTATACTAACTCAATAATGAACCACAAACTAACATTAAGTGTACACAAATGTAAGAAACTGACTGCTTCGAGATTATATACTTTAATCGTAAAGTTACAAACTCTGAGTGGCAATGTATTTTTGAGTTTCGGTTCTTCTTTGAATTCTTTTGTTATGATTTTTCGTAGTTCTAGATGCTTTTAAGTTAAAATGTAAATATTTGTAGTTAAAGTAAATTAACAGGCTTTTGTAAGTTTTTAAAGAGCATTGAGTTTTACATTAAACGAGTATTGAGAGCGAGGAATATCGATCCATAATAGAGTTTAATGATTGGTATCCGACACAAATGTCAAAAAAAGTTGTAGAATCACAGGTGAAAATTATAACTTCGGATATCGGTTAAGTGTGTCGGAAATTTTTCAAATAATTAGTTAATTTTTTTTTAATAATTCTTAAATAATATGTATTAAAACAAAAAAGTTATTTAGTATTTTTTGAAAAAAGAAACACTTTGGTAAATCCCATTTTGCTTTAATTCAATAAGGTTGCGTGGATGGGTTCGAAAGATTTGAAGCCAAAGCAGATCAAAAGTTGCAGAAATTTATTCCAATATAACTCTTCTCAGATTCTCTTACAACTCCAGAACTTCTCGTTCTAGTAGACAGAATAAAAGCTCTTTTCACAACAATAGAGCACAAAACAGCAGTTAAAAACTTAACAACACAACTGTTCAAATCGCTGCACAAGACAATGCAATACAGTTCGCTTTCAGTACTCTCTGAACGCTCACTGAGACTCAGTATCAGTGATTTCAGTCAACTAATGGACTCAGCTAACAACTAACTCCCTCACCCGCTCCCCTGAGCTTTTATAGGGGAGGCGAACATACGTGAATCTTCTAGAGATAGACATTTGGAGAACTTTCCAGATCGTAGTCGAAAAGTCCTATACATGTACATGGGGACCGAAATTGTCGCCAAATTGTCGCCAAGTTTGGCGACATTTGGCAATTTCTCGCCAAATTTGGCGACAAAAATTAGTCGCCAAAACCGTTGCCAACTTGGCTCTATCTCGCCAATTTGGCGAGATTGCCATTACCATAATGTTAAATGCCCTGCTCCTTGTAAAATTCGCTTCCCAGTGTTTTCTCTGTAAAACTCTTTTATCAAGCATCAAGAGACTCATTGCAGGAAAACAAACTAAAGACGAACTATTGCACTGCCTTATGCAAAATGTACATAAATTTTCCTATTTACAAAATTAACACTATGAAATATTTACAAATATACAAAAATTCATAACAATAAGTTAAATGCGTACTTGTTTTTTGCAAATTGTTTGCTTGCAAATTTAAGAATATTTAAGTTTTAAATACAATTGTTTCATTTTGTATCAACAAAATACCTTTTTTCCACCATTTAGATGAATTGTTAATTTGCCCCAATTTCATTAAGTAATTGTTTTATTGGTGGTAAAATAATTTTAATTTGATTAAAACAAAATAGTGGATGATCTTATAGGGGGTGTTCATAAATGGTGTCATATTTTTTATCCATATTTGACACCTTCTCTTTCCTATTTTATAATGTGTCATAGTTCACCTTTCCCTCTTCTACAACGACAAGATGATATTATTGACAATAGATATTTTGCTTGTATTAGCTGTTGACGTAAGTTAGTTAATTGCTTTACGTACGTAAAATAACATTAGCCAAAACAAAAGTTCTAGACTAATTGTTAAGGTTTCCTTTATAGTTAAAACTCATTTTTATAATTTTGTAGAAATCTATAATAACAAAACAAAGAGTCTAAACAAAAAAATCTAAACAAAGATAAAATGAATGGAAAAGTATGAATATCCTTAGTTTTTTTTTAGTTATTTCTTCGCAGTTTCGTTTTCGTAAGTCATTGCATCCGTCGTCAAGACTGGAGATTCAAAGCCAAGAAAGGGAACTTTTCCGCACATGTCACGTGGTACATGCTGGCTTCAGCTTTTGCCGGATTTTAGCATTAGCTAACTCCATCCACTACTTTTTATATCGATGCGAACAACGAAATGTTTTTCTTCAATTTGGCGAACTATTTGATTTTGCTGAAGTCATTACAAGCCAATCAGCTCATGGAATTCTCAAGGGCAACCGAAGTTAGAATCAATTCCTGACCGGCAGAACCGCTATTACATTGCTTGGAGGGAAAGCTCTATTGCTTTCCATTGGTTACCATGGCGACGCATGGCAACGGGGCAGCCCGAAACGCGTTTCAGGAACACACGGCTGCAGTTCGAAGGAAGATCACTTTAATTGGAAGAGGGTTTTTTATCGTGAATTATTCAGGCAAGAAGATTGCCGGTTATTGGATTTTTCTCACTTACCGTAGAAATTGGATCTTAATTTTAGAAAATTGTAAAATATATAATTTTAGTTTTGAACTAATAAATTTAGATGCAGCCCTGCTGCACTGCCTGTAGTGCACGAGCCGCCACTGCCTTGAGAAACAGATAAGAGCTGTAGTAGGTTCCTTTGCGACAGAATGTCGGGAAATATATATCCCCAATAAAATTGTCTACTCTGGAATAGTTGAGAGACGAATTGCTTGTGGGTCTACTAATTGGTGGAAAATACTATTGCATTTTCGACGACCCTTCCCGATCCCTCCCCGTCATTCTGTTGTGTTCTGAATCCAGTGTTCGTATACGAGTGGGAGAAGTAGTATTACGATCCCTTATGTCTTTAGCAGCTGAAAAACGGGTAGTGGGACTTGGATGTCGGGGGCTGGCGATATTTGGCTGTCGGGGGTACGTGATGTTTGACTGGATTTGGGCTAAAATCAGAATAATTATTGAAAAGTATAATAAATATTCGTGATATTTCACAAAAACTATACACTTTTATACTACACATTACATTAAATTATACATCACATTTATACATCACTTTTATACATCACATTACACTATACATTAAATTAAAACTCATTATTCCTCGACAAAAAAACTTAATTTTCCCTAATGGGTGGGCTAAGGTTTATCGACGGGGGTGCTACAGCCACTCCCCACTCTGAGGTCTACACATATTGGAAGTCACTTTCTATTAAGCCACAAGGATAGAGTCTTACTCACAGACTCTTTTATTATTATTATTATTATTATTATTATTATTATTATTATTATTATTATTACTATTATTATTATAGGTTTGATATAGTTTTTTTTTTTTTTGTTTAATTTTTTTTTTTTTTTTTTTTTTTTTTTTTTTTTTTTTTTAAGTAGATAGTAGTAAAAAGGCATTTGAGCTAGATTCGATGTAGTAATCGTTGTCTTTTAGTAGTTTGGAATAAGTTTGACAGTTTACAAGTGTTTCTCTTTCTGAGTTATTTTTAAAGAACAGTTTCTTTTATTTATTCAAAATAAAGAAAAATGCATTGTCTAGTTGATACCATTGTGTCACTTGGAAGAAAGTTAATGCCATTGTTCATTCTTAAATTCCCGTGGAAATATTTTTTGTTTTAGAAAATTGCATCAACAAAAGATTTTTTCGAAAGACTTTTTGTAAAAGTGCTGACAAAATCAGGATTTGATGTTTCAATTACTTGATGTAACACACGCATGCACGTGACAAAGAAAGGCAGTTTTTTTTTGTGATTTCTATTAGAAGTCCCGGTTTCAAAAATCAGTCTTCTAGAAAATTGTCTGTTTCTTTGTATTCAATTCATTGGCACATTTTACTGCTTCCAATAAAAAAAAAGCAGCACTTCACTCAATAGTGATGAAAACCAGCAAAAAACAGAAATTTTTCAAAAAAATTCAAACAACTTTAAACATTTATACTATATGGACAAACCCGTGAATCTAATTAATCCCAGTTTTCTAATTTTTTAAGCTACATGTATAGTACCGAAATTTCAGTAAAAAAAAAGCTTAAATCAATGTTTCCGCTGAACTGTGCCATGTTTGAAACTCCTTAACGGATAATGCTATAATGTTCAATTTTGGTATACAAGTCATCAGTATCCAAGATACGAGGGTGTGTGATAAAATCACGCATGGACAGAAGGTACCACCTGCCTTTGAAGATGTAGGTGTTTCAGCAATCGTAATCTTACCCTATCGAAAAATCCCGGTTTTCAAGATTTTGATAAAAATTGCTCTGGAGGTAACTGCATAGAGAGTTGACGAACGAATATCATTCAAAATAAACTTTATTACATGAACAATCATCACCTTTTCCGACAATGAAATTGTCAGAAATTATTCAGGTCGAGACCTATACAGGGTTCCCACTCAAATCTCAGAATGAGAAACAATAACTTTTAAGGACCTAAATAATGTTTTTCAAGGACCTTTGAAAATTTGTTTTCAGTCACCATGTCTTTATATAAATTTTTAATACAGTATACTGGGCTTTATATCAATGCAACCCAAATATCGATTTAGTATAAATATCGACGATGCGATTTAGAGCTAATATCGTTTGCGAAATATCGAAATTTCGATGTAACGCACTAAATCGGCTGATATCCACGATGTTCCAAATATCGTTCCGCTCTCCAGAATTCGATTTAAGCAGCGCATGCGCCCTGCTTGCTAAATCGCCACCATTTCCGATTTACGGAGAAGTTCATTCAAGGAGAAGCGCGCTCGATTGCTCGATCTATTAAAGTTGAAATTTTCAATCCTAGTACATCGGATTTTAGTTTACATGTAATTTATTTTGTGTGTGTGCTTGTGAATTAATAACTTTTGGCGATTGTTCATATTTCGATATATTATTATTAGTTTGAAGATATCTGAACGATCTCCCGAGATTAAACGTTAGATATTTCAAATCCATTTGCATCCTATTCATAACAAAAAATATCCTTTAAAATCATGTTTTTTCTTAAATTAAAAGCTACAACCAGTCATATTTTAGCATTATTCCTCTTCTTTTAAGTTATTTTGCTAAAAAAAGAAGAAAAAAAAAAAAAAAAAAAAAAAAAGAGAGAGAGAGAGAGAGAGAAGAGGTATAATTACGGATGGGTGTTAACGGGGAAGGGGGGGGGGGGTCAAGATAGGGACATATTCTTCAGCGGTGTTAAATCGATTTATCACTAAATCGCGATGTTAAACTGATGATAAATCGATTTAAGAAATCTCGATATCGCCCAGCCCTAATACAGTATATTTTATCAAAAAAATTTACAAGTTGGAGCATGTATAATACAGAAATGCCAGAGATTTCCGATACGGCACGGATAAGTGGCGGCCACGCGGGGATAGTAAGTCCGAGTTGTATTTTAATAAATTTTGCAGTTGAGCACATAATATCTGCCAAAATTAAGGACTTTCAAGGTCCTTTCAGCATGTTCAAGGACTTTAAAGCACCTCTAAGCATTTTCAAGTACTTTCAAGGCCTTGAAAACAAGTTCAAAAATATTAAGAACTTTTAATGACCGGGGGAATCCTGTTATAACTTATTAAGGTGGATTCCTAACCACAACGGATATCCATGCCTAACCCAGAATTAGAACCCGTTATCTTTGGAATGCGAGGCCAGAGCGCCAACCACACATCCATCAGGTGGGCCGAAAAGATATTTAATCAATCTTAATTTCTGCAAGTACATGTAGTTTATGACTCTTTACATACTTTTACTCAAAAAGAAGCACTTTGAGCTGTGTCACTTTTGAAGTAAGAGTGTGACATGATGAATTTTAAACCAACAACTTAGCAATAAGATTGCAATTCAGAGTAAAATTCTTGTCATTGTGAAATAATATAACTCATAAAAACAGAGTTTTAAAGAAATCCTTTATATACATTGCCAATTTTTATATTCATTAACACAGCACCGATATCGAAACCATTTCTATTAACAAAATGGGGAGGCAAGCTACGTTTCAAAATTTATTTATTAAAAATGAACTTGAATTTATGTTGTCACATCCAAGCACCATTTATTCATTCTGATTAAAGCATCGATATAGATAAACAACTGGATAGACTGCTCTGATGTCAATGCACGGGAAAAAACGCGCCGTTGGTTGTTGATGATGGGTGGACGATTAACCTATCACAGTTAACTTTTAGAATTGGGTGGGAATGCGAGAAACCTAGTAAAGTGCTAGAGTAGATTTTTTTTGTGTGCACGTTATTACTAATTAAGGTCTACTGTTACGAATTTTTGTATATTTTTAAATATTTCGTAGCATTAATTATGTAAAAAGATAAATTTCTGTACATTTTGCATAAGGCAGTGCAAGGGTTTGCTTTCCTGCAATGTGTGTCTTAATGCTTGATAACGAGTTTTACAGAGATAACGCTGGGAAGCCAGTTTTACAAGGAGTAGGGCATTTAACATTATGGTAATGGTTATCTCGCCAAATTGGCGAGATAGAGCCAAGTTGGCGACGGTTTTGGCGACTAATTTTTGTCGCCAAATTTGGCGAGAAATCGCCAAATGTCACTAAACTTTGCGACCATTTGGCGACATTTTCGGTCCCCATGTACATGTATAGGATTTTTCGACTACGATCCAGAAAGTTCTCCAAATGTCTATCTCTAGAAAATTCACGAAGGTTCGCCTCCTCTATATAAGCCCAAGAGAGTTGAGTCACCGAGTTAGTTGTGTCCGTGAGTTGACTGAAATCACTGAGTTAAGCTTGGCGTCCACTATCGCTAAGCAGAGTAGAGCAGAGTGGAGTGGATTAGAGCCAATTACAAGGCTATCAACGTCCATTATAGCACGAAGCTCGTGCTACAGTAGACGTTGGCAGCCTTGTAATTGTCTCTAGTCCACTCCGCTCTGCTCAGCGATAGTAGACGCCAAGCTTTAGTTGAGTCACTGAGCTAGTTGAGTCCGTTAGTTGACTGTAATTTCTGAGTTGAGATACTGAGTTAGCTGTCTCTCAGTGAGCATTCAGAGTAGTTCTAAAGTGAACTGTATTGCATTGTCTTTTGCAGCGATTTAGCAGTTGTGTGTCAAGTTTAACTGCTGTTTGTGCTCTATTGTTGAGTATAGAGCTGTATTGAGTCTACTAGAAAGAGAAGTTCTGGAGTTGTAAAGGAATCTGTGAAGAGTTATATTGGAATAAATTTCTGCAAGTTTTGATCTGCTTTGGCTTCAAATCTTTCGAACCCATCCACGCAACACTATTATAGACAGTTCTGCTGTGTACAACCCAAGATTTTATTTGCAATCCTCGAAATTCCGTATTTTGTTTTATCCACCCAACGATCTGGTAACGGCTTCATTTTCCCAGCATCTACCAGTCCATCCAGTTGTTTAGCTATATCGATGGAATAAAGTAATTTTTTTATTTATTAAAAAAAATATTTTTGGCATCAGGAAAGAGTTTCAACAGTGATAAGTTTGTGGGGAATCATCAATTCCAATCAAATGACGTCACAAGCTGCAGTCTATAAGAACTGCCGAAAAACTTTATTTTCAGAGTCTGGCAACACTGTACTTGATAGAGATCGACTAGAAGCTGTTCTATGAAATGTTGTAACTTTTATATATCATCCTTAATGCTTAACCCTTAAACTTAAAATTTATCTTCAATAAATATGTTATGTTTCTCGAATGTGTTCGGTAACTCAAGTTTTTTAACCTTCTGATCCTGAGTCCACTGTTTATTTAATTTCTTAATATTTAATTGATTTTGGTACTACGTGTGGATACTGCCTTTACCAATTACCAAAAGTTCAATGCTATTTTAACGCGATTGACCGCAAGTCTGTAAAAACGACCTTTTAGTGACAGCTACAGCCCCAAAATTTGATAGAATGCATTATCAACTACATCAAACCTAACAGCTAACTTTTAGCTCGATTGGATGACGGCAAGGGGGTTGGTTAGGCCTCCGCAGATGCCGCTCCCATCAACAAACAAAATCGAAATTAATATGAAGGATTTAGAAAAAAAAAAAAAAAAAAGTTCAAAATCATTGTATAAAAGCAACCGAAAATAAATTAAAAGAATGTAATCTGTATAATATTGTAGTTTTTCTTCTCTTATTTTTATGAAACATCCCTATCATTATGAATGAAAATTTGATCCGATTATTTTAATTAAAAAAAAAATAAAATAATAATAATAAACCTAACAACAAGCATTATTGTCAACTATACTCTCATAAGCCCCCATTTCTTAAAAAACTTATAAACCAATTTGATAATTTTTTTTAAACTATCGCAGCCTGATTATAAATATATAAAAATTGTTCTATATTGCACTACATATTTACATAAAGTTATTTTGGTTTATAATCCTATGAAAAAATTGTTACATTAACCATTTATTTATTGGAGTGACTTATGAATCCCGTCAGTTTTCTCATGGTATTGTATTAATTTAAACGCTTTGAGGCTCATTGGTACTTTGAAGTTAACTTCTATGAAGATCGTTCTTTTAGAGTTGGTGGCAGCAGAAGTTTATTTTTCTCTTTGGAAGCTTGCTAGAGGCAAGTGTATATAAGACTATGTAAAGCCAAGATGGATGCTTAGAAGATTGAAAATCGTCTATGTGTTTCCATATAGAGAAATAAGTTGGTGTTGCCATCACAAAATTGAAGAAGGAACTTAGTAAAAGTGGATTTCAAAGCGTTAAATTAATACAATACCATGAGAAAAACGATGGGACTTCATTTATTGAAGTAACAAAATAACTTGTAAGTACCGACCAGTACTTGGATATGTTTTTATTTAATTGGAAATGTCAGTAAAATTATCCCAATTACAGGGCTGCCACAGCTTAATAGCATTGAAAATAGTTGCTTTAGTAGCCTTAGACGTAAAAAATAGTAGCCAAAATAGTATCCTCAAATACTAAAATCAATAGCGTGATCCCGAAAAACAATATTTTGAACTGGCTGCGTGACCTCGCGTTGCGGAAAGCCGTCATTGTGTATAGGTCTCAGCTTTTGACACTTCTTGTGAAAATTTCAGAGCTGTACGTCTATTAGAAGTCACTTTGTAAAAAATTAATTAATTTTTAGCCTGCTAATTAGATTTTTGATAAACATAATGCAAAAATTGTATGTAGTTTTTTTTTACTTTTATTAATAATAAAAGTAAAAAAAACTACATACAATTTTTGCATTATGTTTATCAAAAATCTAATTAGCAGGCTAAAACTATTTATGTTAAAAATTTCAGAGCTCTAGTCCTGTTAAAAGTTGCTTTGTAAAAACTTAATCAAATGATATTCAATAACATGCTCGTTTCACTAGCTGAAAGGTTCATGGCTGCGTAAGCATAAGATCGTTGCACTCGATAAATGATAAATTGTTATATAAACCCGTAATATTAGAATCCCTCCTCTGTCGAGAAACAAAAGGAAAAAAAAATAAAAATATTCTTCGTTAATACAATAACACAATCCCCCCCTTCTCTCTGAGAATATTTTAACAGTGTGTTTGTCAAAAGTCCAAAACTTCTTCTGTTGAAAATTTCAGAGCTACATTCCTACTGGAAGTTGCTTTGTAAATTTTTTTAAAATTAATTAAAATAAGTAATCAAAATTTTAACGTTATGTTTTTTAAAAATTCAACTAGAAGGCCAAAATTACTTATCTTGAAAGTTTCAGAGCTGTAGCCATATTAGAAGTCCTTTTGTAAAAAAAAAATATTAAAAAAAAATAATTAAAAATACTAATTTAAATTTTAACATTGTTTTTTAAAACTACTCATGTTGAATATTCCAGAGATGTATTCTTATTTGAAATCGCTTTGTAAAAAACTTTAAAATCAATGAACTAAACATAATAAATTTAACAAAATCGTTTGTTCTCTAAAAAGTCGTACATAACGTATGATATCACGTGACCCACAGTTCTGGTTTCTAGTTCGAAGTTACATAAAACCACCACTTCCGTCGCAACGCCAGTGTGCCGGCGTTAGGGGGTCACGTGATCGTTAGGTTTTTGTTTGATCCGAACGCCCAGAGTTCGCCAGTTAAATATTTCTAAAGGGTATTTTTACCCCCCTCTCTAAATTTTAAGGGGTATTTTCAAAATCCAAAAGGTATTTTTTAAAGTGAAACATTTTTAAATTAAAGCGAAATAAGTTTATTTTTTGACAAAATTAATAACTACAACAATAACAGTGATGATCGATCTCGATTTCGCATAAGAGAGGAAATATGCTTTTTGAATGCTTAAACTGACTCTTCCACTATGCCGTTCGGTAACACTACGTTGGTGTGTGTGGGGGGGGGGGGTGATTTTATTTCGGAGGGGTGATCCGTGTATTGTATTCTGTTGGAAAATAAACGAAAATTTTGCATTTTTTCAGAAAAGGACGCAATTTTCAAAAAAAAGGGGCAGGGAGGTAACGCCGCCCTCCGATAAACGGCTAGGATGATCTCTGATTTTATAAAATGGTGGATTATTCTTAAAAATTTAACCATGATGTGCCGATGCGTGAATTCACCCGTGAGGTTAATTCTATGGGGGTGAAATTGATTTTCAATGCGTGTTCACGCACTTTGGCGAAGCGTCGTTTATGTAACTTCTAAAATATGCATCCCAAAAGTTACAGTTATTCACCACAGAACCAATAAAAGGAGAAAATAGAAGTTCTTTTGAAGAAAAATTTTCAATCATCCTCAGTTCAGATTCAATCATACTTTATAAGAACGACATCATTGGTGGAAGCCACAGATCTAAAGAACAGAGACTGCCTACTTTTGACGTCATGACCAAACTTACGTTTCTCCTGCTTTTTTACTTGTGAATAAGAGATAAAAATACGATTTTTTCCCCAAAAATAGTCGCTGAATATGTAAAAAAGTAACAAGATTAGCTAAAAAGTTAGCTTTTAGGCCAATTTTGGCGAAATAAGTCGCCATAGTAGCCTTGCTTCGAAAATAGTCACTTTAGTCGTCTGTGGCAGCCCTGCAATTAATAGGTTCACATACACTACATTTGAATATATCATTCCTTTAGACACACCTAATATATATATATTTTCAATTTTTAAGTGATGTACTGTCATTCCATCGATTATGTTTGTTCCTATCAAGAAGATTTTAATCACCAATCCTTGTTAATGTGATCGATCTGTTTAGAATTATTTAGATATTGTAGTACCAATGATTACAGAAAGTATTGAAAACCATATACTAACCTCATAGTCTGAGAAGCGAATCAAAGTTTAGTTGCCCCATCAAACATTATTTTGAATTTTTTATAGAAAGTAGAGAAATGTTAGTAGATCATATGAACTTACTGGTCAGCAGGGGAAAAAATTATCGAAACTGTTCAAAATCTGACATTAAATGAGTTGAACTACAACTGCTAAATATGTTATAACTTGCCAAATAATGAGTATTCTTTTTTATTTCGTAATCCACCTCTCTAATTTTTGATGAGGAAGCTGTAGACGATTCAGATCTCTGGGAACGACTTACTTACAACTTTTAATGGTGAGCCAAGTTGATGTCATCAGTGATGCAAGACATTGCCAGAGATTTGAATCGACTGCATTATTCACAATATTCACACATACTTGGCCATCAGACTTAGTTTGAATTATTCAAAGTCGATTTTTGAAAATGTTTGGGCCACTTCTGTCCCAGCAGACCAGAAGATTCATGATCTACTGGCATTTCTCTACATTCTATAAAAAATTCAGGATGGTATTCGATGGGGTACCTAAAGTTTCAGTCACCTGTCTCAGTCTATTAGAGTATAATTTTAATGTTTAATAGCTTAATATATTTAACCTGCACATAGGAAAATAAAAATTCAAACATTATTTAACTAAATCATGAAATTTTTTGTCTTTCAAATAATAACTAAAAAGATTGTGCTCAACATTTATAAAAAAATCATTTTATTTGCCTAAAAAAAATCTGGATGCAACATTGAAATTATGAGGAAAAGTAACACAAATTAAACAGCAAATAAAACATTTAAAATGCATAAGAAATGCCCAATGAGATTCTGTTTAATTTACAATAATCATCAGACTTTTTTTAAATTATCAATACATTAACCAATAATGCAAAATAGTACATACGAGTAAGAAATTTCATTTATTTCAAGTATACGCGACTCTTATTCTTTCATTCTTTATATACAATTCATTCTATTTCACACACAGTAACAAAGACTTAGTTGAGTTTCAATTGCTTTTCAAGTTTTCAAATATTCCTGAAGCTGCTGCATTGTCTCAACATCCACAGTGGACATAAGGTCTTGGAATTTAGTGGCACCCACAGACTGTTGAAGGGCCATCACTTGGTTATAAAGATAGTCCCTTAACACTACCGTGTACACTGGATCTAGTCTAGAAAGCTGAAACCAATTTAAGTCAATACTGAGAAAAATAGTTTTTTCAAGAAACAATTACATTCAAAGGGAAAAAAAAAATGAATACATCAAACAAAAGCATAACATACAGGGTGGGGCATAAAGATCTCCCTAATTTGCCACTGTCGCTGCGGTGGCACTAGTGTAGAGGGCATGTTCGAAGTAGCGCTGTTATATTTCCCTAATTACGCTATTTCAACTGACAGTATGTCTTGGACTAGTGAGCATCGTGCATTCGTTGTCGAAACTTATTTTAAAAATGCGGATTCCATCATTGAAACGCAACGATTATTTCGTAGGCACTTTGGAGTAAGCAGGGATGGAAGAATACCCGACAGAAAGACAATATCCTTATGGGTTGCTAATTTTAGAGAAACAGGTTCGATTCGAAATTGCAGCAATTCCTCCAGCAATGGTGGAAAAGGTTATGCTGAATTTCCGGGAGAGACTTCACAAGTGTATAGAGAACGAAGGAAAACATTTAGACGATATCCTTTTTCGTACAACAAAACCTCGAAATTAATTAATAGTAAAAATTGTTGCAGATTGTAAAAATTAATTAATGGCAAACATTATTCTATCCGAATGTAAAATATTTGTTTTCAATGTCCTATATATTTTTATTGACCTCTTAAAATGGGGAGATCTTTATGCCCCACCCTGTAAAATAAAATTCCAGAAATTGAAATGCGTTAAAGCTGATTTTGGATTGCCACAAAGCTGGCTGTACTGAAGTCAACAAGTATATGAGACTGTGATGCATTTGAACACTTAAGAAATCAAGTTTTTATAACAATGTGCAAAAAATAAAAATAAAATTTTAATCAGAAATCGTCGCATAGTAGCACTTTATCGCGAGGAGTGTGGGAAAGTTACTTTCTGACACTAGTGTGAAAAAGCACTTTCCCACATGCCTCATGCTCAAATTTTATAAAGTTTTGGTATAAAAATGACATATTTAGAAGAGATTCATTAGCTGGAGTTGCTAACATTAGTTTATACATGTATTAAAAATATTTTTTTCATGTGATTATAAATTTTTTTGTATGCAACATGTGGGAAATCACTTTTTCAAACTCGGCAAATAAGCATTTTGATTTGAAAAAGTATGACTTTCTCCACTAGTTGCATTAATAATTATTCTCTCATCCAATACATTAAAAAGATAAAACAAATACATTTTTAGACTTTTGTAATATACATTGACTGAGTGAACAACATAGTTTTTAATTAGTAATTTATGTGATAACATTTGGACACAATCAGTGTGAAAAAACCCGATTTCAGTGTAGATTTGGTTATGCAGGGGTCAAAGTGACAAAATAAGAATATATACGATTTTTTCCAAAAAAATATAGGACAATATAAAACATCAAATAACTGCACACAGTCGCTACTGAACTTCAAAATTAACTCGTTATACATTTATATACTCGTTATATTGAATTTAAGAGAATAGAAAATACACCTTTAAAAAAAAGAAATCGCCTGATCCTGAATACGTGATCCGTTATTGCCTCAATATTCCATCCCTAAATCAAGTTTTATTAATTACATTATTTGCAATCATGAGTCTTTTGCTTCCAGCATTTTTAACTGTTCCAATTTCTTTTAAGTATTTTCTTTTTATCCCTGTTTGCAGTCTTTTGTTGATTCAGATTTACTGTTCAGTGTCGGCTGGATTGGCGGCGAAAAGTGGGAGATTTATCGCCGAACCTGGCACTTGGTTTTAAAGCAACCCTAGTGATCGTTTGGATTTGGCAACACAATGTATTGACGTAATTTTCAATTTTGGCGACTTTTATGAAAAAAAATCGTGGTTAATATTCCGAATCCGGTACGAATTCTGCGCCTAGGCGATTTTCGCCAAAAAATGACAGCCTTGCCATTTTTTAAGAGCAAGATAACTAACTGCCTATGGTTGCCATAATTTGGAGTGGTTTGATGTAAACAATTCGTGGCGCAGAATCCGTACAGGATTCGGAATAAAAAAATCGCCATCCGACATCATACAGTAAATCTTAACCCTTTTGTTTCTTTCATCAGCACTCAAAATGTTCTTTAGTAGTCCTGCAAGTTAATCCCAAGTTGTTTTTATCCGTTTTTCCCGAGGCAGAGTTTTGTTGTTGAGTCTCTCTCTGCATTATGGCCAACTAATTTATTACGTTGGAGGAGAAATCAGATCAGAAATTCAAGACCGATTGTTATGGAAATGTTCACATGTTTACAACTCCCGCCGGTCCAGTAGAGTTGAGTTGTAGGTTATGCAGCACGTGACGTCACAAGAGATAAAACGCCGCGCCGCCGTTACAAATATCGTTTTTGTCAGGTCTTTTTCACCTACGATCGCGCCAAAGAATCCGAAATATTAAAAAATGGCAATAAACGGCGCCGTTATTACGAATTCAAAGAAAATATAGATCGAATCAATGTAGAAATATAGGATATATAAGACAATTGTAAAATATAGGACAATATAGGACGTTTTCACCGATTTTTTAAAAAATATAGGATTTATAGGACATATAGGACGTCTGCGACCCCTGGTTATGTTACACGACTGGACAAAGTAAATAGCCGAATGGGCTCCAGAGATGTAATTAGTATAGGAATCTATGGTGCAAAGAATCAGAGAAAAATTCAGTCATGCATAACAAAGATTTGGTAGAGATTTTTCCAAGAAGTATTTCTTTTGTGTGACATCACAAAACTAGATTGATGAGTTTGAGATGTTCGATGCCAACCAAATCCACACCAAAATCAGCTTTTTCCACATTGATTTTATCCAAGTTTTATCATAAAAACCAGATGCCAGTTAAAACTATGTTATTCACACAGTTAATATATAATACAAAATGTCTAAAAATGTATTTAGCCGACCAAACGTTATAGTGGTTAACGTGCTAGCTTCTAGACCGCGAGGTTGCAGGTTCGAGTCCCGTGTTAGGCATGGGTGTTTGTAAACGTATGTTGGCTTTTCTAATGACGAATGTTTCGGCGCATTATAGCCCTCGTGTTGCTGACGGCGCCAGATAATCTGAATACAACCAACCAACTAAAAATGTATTTAGTTTATCTTTTTAAGGTATTGGATGAGAGAAACTTGAATACTTAGTGTTAAAATGCAATAGTCACATATTCTCATAGATTTAGTACTTCAACAGTCAGCTTTGTGCCAACCCGAAATCGGCTTCAACCACCTCATCTGCTCTGTAGGTAAGCATATCTTTATTGAATAGTCAAATTGGTTGCGAGGTGAAAAAATATCTAGATTTGTGTGCTCAAAGTGCATAGAGCACTACTTGATTGACATCTCCTATGCAAACTAGATTGAAAATGAACTTAAAATCATGGAAAATGTTACTTTTTATAAATATGTCCAATAAATTATTTCTTCAAGCCAGAGCCTCAAATTTTAGTGAAAGTAGTGTCTCTTCGTGGGTTGATGATACGAACACCAAAAGTCAAATAATGATTACTAATTTCCCATTTATGGTTTTTACCCAAACTTTTCAAGAAACCTGAATTTTAGATTTCAGAAACCATTAGTTTTGCAATCATTTGGAAATTTAAATCCAGAAAATTATACAATACTTAAACATGGTTTGTACATTTTTAAAAATCCTTGAAAAGTGCTTTAAAAAAAAATCTTTCATTTTCAAGTGCTTGAAAACCTTGAATTCTGTAAAAATACGTTTAAAGTGCTTGAAAACCTTGAATTCTGTAAAAATACGTTTAAAGTGCTTGAATTTTATATTATTTTCTAAAAATATAACATCTTAAAAAACTTTGTCAACAAAGTGAGTAAAATCTTTTGAATTTAGTTAAACCAATCAGCAACTAGGAAAACAGCATAGTTGAACATAGATTTTGTCATTCCCCCCCCTTTGATGAGTACAGTTTTGTGCATTTGGCCATTTGGAATATCCGATCAAGTCACGTGATCTTTGTTTTGTTTTTGTATCGTGTGTGCTAATTTTTTGCGCACTGTTTAAAAATGGCGGGGAAATGCATTTTCAATTCAAGCTGATTTGAAAAGCTAGAATATAATATCATGGTTTGAAGCCTATGTCTTGGATTCGCACTTAGCACGATGTACTTTGTGTGCCAAAAATGTCATGATGAGAGAAAGTGCTTTAAAAAGCCATGCAAAGAGCAAAAAGCATATTATGGATTTAGTTTCTACAAGAAATTTGATGAGGATTGTTCGAACTATTTCTAATAATAAAAAGTACCCCAAAATCGTATATTTTTCACAGCAATCAACGTCGTCAGCCCGATGGAGGCACATGTAACTGAAAATGAAGTTTTAGATATTGAAATACTATGGACAATGGATATTGAAAACTATAAAAAATCACGGCTCTCGTAAATTAAATGAAAATATTGATAAATTATGTAATTACATGTTTGCCGGTAGTGTGTTTGCATCTAAATTTTCATGTGGAGAAAAAAAAGTGCATATTATGCTGTATTTGGATTCAAGCCTTCAGAGTAAATTGGAAGACAGTTTAATCAATTCGACTTTTTTTATTATTATTTGATGAAAGTCTCAATATGATGAAAAAAGAAAATCGCAAGGATGTTCACATCCAATATTGGAGTAATTACCAAGTGAGTACTCGCTACTTTACTTCTGGGGTACTTTTTATGGGATATGGTACTGCTTCTGATAGATTGGAAGGTTTTTTCTATTGTAACCTTAACATTTTCTTTTATTGAAACTTAAAAAACATTTTTTTGTATTTACTCGATTTGAACATGTACCGTTTGCCAATAAAAAAACTAGAATTTTTTTTTTAATGTTTGAATTGATAATGTATCTTTGAAAAGTGCTTGAATTTTTTTCTCCTTCAAGTGTACAAACCATGTTAACTTTTAACATAAAAATATGCATCTTATTAATACTACTCGCTCTACTTTATAATGATCCATATAATAAAATCACCAGAATTTTTTTTTCTAACTTATTTTCTGAAAAAGAATACAATATTAAGCCATGTATTTTACTTGTAATTTGATTAGTGCAGTAAAGAATCGGACAAACTTCTATTACCTCTCTCTTTCTTTTATCATGTTCAGTTTCTATCTCTTCATCTTGGGTGAAATCATCACTGTTTATCACAAGCATACTGGAATAGAAAAAATTAGACATCATAAAAAATTCAAACTCATTATTTATCAATTTTTTTTTTTAAAACCTAATACGTCAAAACAGGAGATTATAAACTGACTATAGCAGAATCCCATATTACACAGTTAATATTACTAAATTAAATTATTTAGTATTAAATCTTGCACAATATTTACTTTCTAACAGTTCTCATAAAAAGTCAATAAATGTTAAATTTGTGTAGTTCAAAAGTTAATTCTTTTAAAGTTTGATTGACATCATTATAAGAGTATAATTTGTTATGACCATACTAAAAGTTAGCACTTTACATTTTTATGTTTTTGTCACCAAGAAGTTTTCCGCCCTGAACTTATCAAACTTTTCCGTTTTGAAACTTTTCATGCAGGTAATAATCTTGATACATTAACAATACATATAAACAAATATTATCTACTAAAAGAGAAGACATTATAGAAAAGCTAAAAAAAGAAAGGAAGTTAAACATGATTGAGCACTATTTTTAGTCTAATTTAAACATCAAGATATGTACAACATGTTAAAATTTTTTAAACCTACATAAGAAACTACACTATAAATGAAAATTCAATCACTATTGAAATATGCTTTCAAGGAGTATAAAACTCAATACCCATTCTGAGTGTGAAGCAAGTTCAAGTTTTATATTGAACTTATTATGTGAATCAAAACTGGTAATATGCAAATAAAATCAGTTAAATAATAAAAAACAAAATTTTTCTAACTTGAATGAGGAACTTGCACAAGTGAGGAAAATGAATATTTTTTGTATTTTCTAGTGTTATCCAATGAATATATTTGAGCAGTGCAATTATTTTTTATCTTTATGCTTTCAATTAATCAAAAATCGAGTTTGAAATTAGCCGAAATCAAAGCAAATGTCACGTGACCAAAACCGCATAAAAAACCTGCGACGTGGTTACGCAGAGATAAAGTCGCAAAAAGGAGATGAAACCTTACTCATTTCTCGTCTGAAACAGGTTTTAGACTGGTTCATTATCTGCGCGTAGACGTTTCATGCAAAAGTGGCTTTTTCCTGCCAAATCGCAAAGTGAAAAACTAAATATTTTTTTAACTATCTATCCGAGCTCAAATTTTTTAAAGAATGGTATTGTTTTTCATGATTTTTTCTCTACTTTTATTTAAAAATAAAACCAAAAAATGTGAAAGTTCCTCATTAAAAAAAAAGAAAAAGTTTGGAAAAAATGCAATGACTTATTTATGAATGTTTGTGTATTGATGGACTAGATCTGCTCCATTTAAATCTTTCAACCAGTTCCTGTGTTATATAAACTTATACATATTTCAGACACTGTGATCATTTAAGTGTTACATTTTGACTTTAGTGATAAATAAAAACATTGTGTTTATTTTTGGCAAATAACTTTTATTGTCATTGAACATCCAACTCTTTTAATATGCTATTTATATAATAATATAGCGTAGAAGCCAAAATAAACAGATTATTTCAGTAACAGTTTTCCTCAATTTTTGAGTTAAATTAAAAAAAAAAAAAAAAAAATTAGAATTTTTATTAAAAAAAAAAAAAAAATTCAACTAGTTGACAGAATCCTCCAACTGTCTAATAATAACAAAATGTGTGTGTCCACATACTTCAAAGATAATTTATAAAAATGTATTGTAATTTCTATAAATATTTGAAAAAAATCATGCATTTTCAGTTAATTTGGAATCTTCTAATTATTTTTTAACAAAATCCCAAGTTTCTCCATTTTATCGAAAAAACAGATGACCTCACATTAAAAAACTATTATTGAGGGGGGGAAGCTGAAATCTTCTGAAAAGCAGAATAATATCATCCTGTCTGTACGAAACATTAATATGGACCCTAGTGACAAATTAATCGTGAAACAATAATTAAAAAAGTAATTAAAATAAAAACTGTATAACTAGACATTTAGTCAGTATTGGGATGGATTGATTCTATAAACACCTTAATCACTGAAATATAATGATGTTAGAATTTATTTTTTGCATGTTAATAAGTTTAGTCTATAAAACCACTCAGTATCAGTTTATGACAGCTTGATTTTAAAATATGTAAAACTGATTAAATTATCAAAAAAATACAACACAGAAAACGAGTCAATTTAATATTTCTGAATTTATTTAGAAAACAGATTAATAAACATTTTTTATTTGGGAATAAAATGCATAAAATATTTAATAATTTACAATTTTTATAAAACATTAAAAAGTATTTTTTTAATAAAGTTTGAATACAATGCTTCTCCAATTGAATGTTTTCTCATGAACTAAACCAACCAAAATAACCTTGTTTTACAATTATTTAAACCTTGCTCATTACTAAAAATTATTAAAAAAAAAAAAAAAAAAAAAAAAAAAAACCTACTTGAAAAGTAATATTTTTACAAACATATTTTATTCTAAAACTAGCACTATAATCTAGTAGCATATATTAAACTGCATTTTAAATAGATTAACATAAAATAATTGTGTTCAAAACACAAGAATTTACATAAAAAACTACAAATAATAAACTATGCACTCACTCAGCAGATGGCGATTCACTATCACATTTGGTAATGTCATTCAAAACTTCAGCTACCCCCAAAAATATTCCACATATACGTTCATGGACCACACTAAAAATAAAATTGAAATATATTACAATTTATATTAAATGTCTTTTTATTGCAGGGCTAAAAAATACTTTAGTTGAAAATACTTCATGAGAAATAAAGGCAGTTTTAAAGTTGGCAGTTTTGAGCATAGATGTAAAGCATTAAAACACTAAAACACAAGGACATTTTGAAATGGAGGACAAAATAAGACAATGATGTGAAAGGTATAGAAAACCACTATTTTCCATAAAAAATTTAATCAAATAAATTTTTTGAAAAGCTTCAAAAGTTATTTTTTGGATTCTATTTTTAGTTTATTCTAATTTTTCATGACCTTGAATTCATAAAATCCATTTTGAAAATTTTTCAAGGGACGAAGGAACTTTTTTAGTACTAAAAAAAATTACAGCAAAAAATACAAAATAATCACATAATATTTTAGTATTGTCCATTAATAATAAATAAGCATAATAATAAATCAGAATATAAATCAGCATGTTTCATTAGAAATGGTCTTACTCTGAATTAGATGTTAAAAGGCAAGTCAAGGCTAATCCTGTGAGTTTTCTTCTTTGAATTGGGTTGAATAAGGGCATTTTTTCCAGCCACACATCAAGAAGCTGTCCAAATATTAATCCAACCTGCAAAACATCAGATAAAAACAGTATTTTTAAAACATGCATATGCCTTTACGAAATAACAATCAAAGCATTAAGATTAGATACACAGCACTTTAGAATATACTGTTCAGCTCTGGGTATTTGACTGATATAGGGTAGGACAATTCCGACCTTTTTTTACTCCATCAGTAACTGGGCCAAACTGGTTCATTTTTGCTTTCCCTTGGCCAACAAAAGTGAGCCGGACATTATATTGTAGATGAGGTCCAAAATTGCAAATTTCCCACTATATTCAATTTAAATAAAAACAATAAAAGTATAAGCTTTTTTAATGAAACTTTTTGTGAAAAATTATGACAAAGTAAACAAATCTTTTTCTGATACATATGCATTTGATATGAGTGTAATTAAGCATACATATTAAATCCCATAGACACAAACAATTATTTTTCAAAACTGCAGAGGAAAATTAGATTCCTCACATGTAACATGATACTTACATCTTTTTGTAATTCATTTGCTTTTGATTGTAATACACTCCCAAAACAAGTTTGGTTATGCAATATAACTCTTGCTAATATAGAAATGTATATAGACATCGAAATTGGTAGCACCTAAAACACAAACAATTTATCGTAAGCAAATTATTAAAGAAAAAAAAAAAAAAAAAAAAAAAAGACAAACCGAAAATGATTGATGCAAACAATAACAATAACTAAGGATGTCTTATACTTTATTTAAATTGTATTTTGGAAATTCATAAACTAATTAAAAAGGTTAGAAAAGTAGATAAAATAGGCTTACAAATAAATATTGGATACAATCATGCAGTATACAATTGTATTAGTGAAATTTCAACTTCAAGTTATAAAATATGGGTTTTCGAAAAATTTCAAGTAATAATGTTGTATTCATTTAATAATAAAATTTGCACCTGAAAAAACTGCGTATTTTCTCATACTTGTAGAAATATAGATGGGCAAATAATATAGAAAGAACAACAAAAATACTTGCTGATTTGAAAAGTTTGGTAATATTTTACTAATACTTAACAAAAATATATAACTAAATTAGTAAGGTTGACGAAAAATATAGGTTTATTTAGTTTTGTGCATGAATGCTAACTTCGTACAGACAGGGTTTTTGCCAAAATAAAATATCACAAATCCATGATTTTTCAAGACTGAGGCAAATAATTTTCCACAACTCAAGAAATTAAATTACAAAAAATAATAATAATAGCCTATAAGAATTTTACAAACATGTTGTAGGTAAATCAATGTATCATAAAATGATTTTTATAAAGTTTTATTTTAAAAAAAGTAAAAAAACTTTGTTTCAGTAACTTCTAAATCAGAAGAAATAGGGAAAAATAATTTTCCATTCTTTGATATTTCAGTGTTAAGAAAGCTAACCAATCTTTAATAATAAAGAAATATTTGAAGAAAGAATAAGTCAATAATAATAAATTATATCATCAAAAATCAAATGTTTTGATATCAACAATGCAAAACAGAAGAAAGAAGACAGAAAAAAAAAAAAAAAAAAATTTAACAAGAACTGTTTAATTTCAGTTCTCATGTTATGAAATTTTTTTCACTCAAGACCTTACTCGTGTGATGTTACAAATTTGGATTTCAGAAATGTTTTCACTTCTGGCCGCAGTTTTTAACTGTGACCCGTTATTTAATTCAAAATGTAAATAAAAACATAAGATTTATTTTCGGCGAGCTGAATAGCGATCATGACATTTATGATGTTACAGTTACATGATATTACTTAAAATGCTTAGAAATCCATGAAATTCACTGTATTTCTATGACTTAAGGCCATTTTTTTTGCTCAAAATCAAGACTTTTCATGATAAAATTTACCCAATGTTCAAATTCATGATATTCCATATGCACAGAAACGCAGTACAGAGAACGGAAATAGCCTTGATAAAAGCTAATCACTACAGAACTGAGTGGTAGTAACATTAAGAATTAAATGGAATGAAAAGTTCTTGAGAGATATAGCATTTAAAAAATATATTCTTATTTCCCAAGTCATTGTCGAAAATCCCCCCCCCCCCTTCAATTTCTAGAAATATGCACATATCTGATTTTTTTTTCTGGTCCAAATAGAAACCAATTATATCCTACTTCATTAAATTTCCTTCAGGCATATGAAAGGCACAATTTTGAATAGAACATATGAACAGACACCATTGAGATTTCACAAGTTAAAAACTGGAGTTTGATTTTTCAAATTACAGCACTTTCTATACATGCTGGATGAGAAAGCAATATCATAACTGAAATACTAAAGATAGTATACAGCCTACATCATCTTTCAAGGTTAGGGACAAAATGAAGGGTAACATGGGTTGAAACAGAACTGGACCATCCTCAGGAAATACAATAAATGCTGTATCAACAACCTGAAATAATAATAAAAAATAATACATATATATGACTCTATTCTAGATTAAATTTAAAAAATAAATTTTATGGGATTAGTTTAATTATTAAGTCTAATACTCAACCTTTGAAATATATTTACCTTAAGCACCATATTAATCCCTTCAGATTTCATATCTGTCACAGCAGAAAGGAATGTCTGTACTAACATTTGGCCATATCTCTAAAATTAAAGGGCACATTTTATTTCTTTATGTTAATTAAACCCTAAGAAATAAATGTTCAATTCTTTACTTAATTTTCTGCAGATCATAGTACAGGCTACTATATAGAAGTTGAATTTTTTAATGAATTTTGCAGAAATGATAAAACCTTAATATGACTATTTAGTATTGGTCCATAAATTTAAAAACCTCTAACAGAAATAGGTTATTTAAAATTTTATTAAAACTAAAAAATATCACGAAGTGCTTACTTTGAGAAAGTTTTCAGGGGATAAAATTACATATGCTTCCGTAATCTGCAAACATATTGGAAGATTTTCTCCTTGGTATTCTGTAATACATTAAGGTTTTAATAAAATGACAAGGACCACTCTAAGTACTCAAAATAATCTTCTAGTCTTATAAAACATACAGAAAGTAAATAAACAAGAATCTTTAGCAATTAAAAAGAGTTCTTTATAATTATACCAAAACTCAATAAAAGCAATTCACTGAGAATAGTTTACAATTATAATGAGAAAAGAATAGTTAAGACTCATTTACCTAATAATGGCATCATATTGGCAGCCAGATTCAAAAGACCCTCACTACACATTGATGTGTTATCAAGAACAGCCCACCACAGATCTAAACCATCTTCCAGCAGGTAAACATGAGGAGGCTGAGAAACATCAGTGCTCAATGCAATCATGGGCAATAGGAACTGATGCAATGATTCACTGAGTGTGCCCAAACCCTAAAATATAAGATCCATCTGGCTGAGCATTACAATTTAAAGTATACACATTACAATTTAAAATATATACAGAGACAACAACTTTTCCACAGATTATCCGTAGTTTTTATGGTTTACCCATGGCTAATACTCTGACATTACAATGAATGAATACAAGATACAATTACATCAGCGCAGCAACACTCAGCAAAAACAAGATAAATCCAAAAGTGGAAGCATTAGTGAATATCATGAGTATAGAAATTTAATAGAAATTCGTAAAAACCACAGAAAATAAATAAGAAAATCCATAACAAAAGTTAGCATCTCTGTATGTAGCTTGTTAATATGTTGAAGTATTTTGTTTGAATATTACGTCATATTTCAGATCAGTTATTGTGATTTCACTAACAAGTATTAATGAGTTACTGTTTGATGTGTTGAAAGTTATTTTGAGGACCAATCAGTTTTCTGTTAACAAGCCATTCACAGAATTTTAGAGGAAATTTGCTGCAAATTAACATTAAACCTACCGACATTTTATACGTACCGATGGGGGTCAAATGACCCCTTTTCAAATAAACGTTTATTCTTTGCCAGTTGATTATAAATACAAAATTTAGCATTGGAAATAAAACAAAGAAAAATTATTATGTAATAATTAAAAAATATTTAAAAGTAATAATATTATAAGAAAATGAAAACCTGGACCTTAACAATTTTGATTAAAGTCTCAAAAGTGTTCATTTGACCACTTTATGGTAGGATCAGTGTTAAACTACAGCTAATAAAATACATAACCGATGAATACATTCTACAATAAAAAGCAGAAATTTTTAGGTTAAGAATCTAGAAAAATTAAACAAAAAATTCAAATTATTGTTTAAGTCATGTTAAATAATTTACTTAACATACCTGAACCAAATGAACAAAACAGGAAATTATTGAACAACGAAGCATGTTGTGATCCCCACAGCTTTCCCACAATTGAGGTAGATATTGCATAAGAGCTTCAGCGTAAGGACGCACTTCGGATCCCATGCGCTCAATTAAGAAGGATAAAACATGGAGGACAGACATCTAAAATAAAATATATTTAAATATAAATTAAGAGTCCATACCGAATATATCTACATAAGGTTTCAGGTTTACTAACAATCAGACTATCGGGCAAACACAAAACCTGCTTTTTAAACTTTAAAAGATATCCGATTGACAAGTATTAAAAATGTAATTGCTGCTCTAAAAAAAATAATGTTAAATTGCAAATGTACTTAAAATTAAATGACATGTCAAAATTTAAAACCTGAATTTAATCTAAAACTCACCTTTTTAATTTGTAACTAATGTAGATTGGAAATATGAAAGATATAATTTTGTTCACATTATTGTCAACAACAAACATGACTTGTGTTTAGGGTTTGGTTATTGATAGCAATATCGGGCAAATTCCATAGTTTTTATTAAAAATAAAATTAATGTTTATTATGAATGTAAGTTAGCAACATTTATGATTTTTAAAACTGCTGAAAAAACATTTGTTTATGAAAAGCTTATCTATCATTAGAATGTAGATATCATTATATAGAGGCAGACATATGATAAGGTTTTAGTTTAGTCTGAAAACTTTGAGAAATAAATAGCCAAATAGTATTCTAAACATAAATATCAGTTTTTTTGTAGCTATAGGTATAAAAATTCAGATTCTTAAAATAAAAACAATAGCTACAGTGTTTCAGTGTTTTTTTAATATATTTAAAGATAAGAAGGTTTCGTGTGATTCAAGATAATAATTAAAAAAAAAAAAAAAAAAAAAAAAAAAAAACAATTTTATTTATACATTACATTTTATGTGCTGAACCTGAACTTTGTGTAATTAGAAAGGTACTTTAAAGATAATTACCTTTAAATCACATTCTTTTACTTCTTTCAAAAGCATAAAAAGAGCAGAAATACAACCTTCTAAAAACTATGGGATGAATAAAACATTAGTTAGTGCCAATACAAGGATGAAGTAAAAAAAAAAATCATGTTATAATAATGCTATTGAAAAATCCAGATAAACTGAACTGTATTACGAATGCCACTACATGTCTATATTTAAATCATTATACAACATTTATACACAGTTTTAAAACCATATATTATAATATTGTTTTAAAAAATGTTCACAATAATATTTTTTTTAAAATTTAATTTAAAAAGTATTCCTTTTTTTTTAGTACAGCATTATAGATATAAAAATTCTAGGCTCAATTCTAGAAGGATTATTAAAATAAGCAAATATGTGAATATATTTATCCACAATTCATTTATACAAATCCTTTTAGAGTTAATAGAATGGCCTTAAATTTAACTTCATAGCTGTTCACATACTGTATGTTTTAATTTAAGGAAACTATCCAAAAAAGTCAACTATAGAAAGTTTATTATTTATTTATGAGGGAGAGATAAAAATAAAGTTGACACTTACTGGAAGAAATTGCTCGGTGCTGAATTCAAAATCATCCACAGGTAATCAAGGAGAGTTAAGGAAATTCTTCAGAAATTCATGATATATCATTCAAATTTTAACTTTGAAATATAGCTCAAAATCATTGGAATATTGGTAAACAATGGTACATCACACAGGCAGACATAGGTTTGACAGGAAACAACATTTATCAACAAACACATATAAAGGATAAGTTTGTTGATAAATTAATACATCCTTTATATGTGTCTGTTGATCAGAAGTTTAAGTAAAAATTATGAAAAAGGGAGACATAAAACACTCATTAGGATGCGAGTTCAGAGACCAATTAAATTGGACATGTGTAGAATGGGTAGCATTAAACTCTCACATGAGATTGCTACTGCTATTATATGAAGATAGTGGGTGCATATTGCAACACAATAAAAATATTTTTTAAAAGGAGCACTGCAAACAAAAGTAATTGAACTTTTTAATGCTCACAAACAGAAGTTTTTATACCAAGATGAAGTGGCAGCTCATCAAATAGTTAAATTTTCATTAAAAAGTTAAATCACATAAAGTAATAAGCAGGGAAATTACATAAAATAAAAAGCACTTCATAAAGGAAGAAAAATATCTCAAATACATTTAAAGAAAAATGTGAGCGAATATATTAAATAATATTTTTTATTTCATTTCTAATTTTTACCTTGAAGAAAAGAAAGAGGTTTAGAAGAGAATTGGAAAGCAACAATTCCTGAAAGCAGAAATTTATATAAAAAATTTATCTTTTTTTCTGGCTTTCTATATGCAGCATTATAAAAACTGACCTGTCTTTTTATTCCATGAAATATAACTGGTTTTGCAAAAAAAAAAAAAAAAAAAAAAAGATAAAAATAACAGTACAATTGTTACCATTTTTCAAAACAGAAAATGGCAGGAAAATTTAATAAGTTACATTTTCAACTCATTTTCTGATTTGATTATTTATAATTTTTCTGTATGCTGCAGTAGGTTCTTAAAAATGTAATCGCTGAAACTTTTTATCTTTGCTATATAAAGAGGTTATAAAAATAATAAGAGTGCTGTACATTTGTCACAACTCCTCTATGAGAAAAATACTAATTTTTAAGTGACTTAACACAAGTCTGACAGTACAAGGATATCAACTTTGAGAGCATTCGAGGCAGCAAGGCGAACAATAAGATTCTCCTCATTTCTCAGCAACTGCAAAATCACCTCATAGAGTAGTGGTCTCATCTCAGGTGACATCTTTACACCAACCCACTGTCCAATCAACCAAATGACTCTTCGCCTAATTATATAATACCTATCAAAGAAATATGGCATACTTAACTCATTGATTTAGATCCATGTAGACAGGATGTTGAAGACTTAAATCAATTTCTTTGAACTAAATACATTCAAATAAATCTCTTTATTATATCAGGATATTTTTAGCCATCATATGTTTAGAAAGTAGATTTTTTTCTATGATTAGTACTTGTTTTTTTCTACTAGCCACCTGTAGTATGATTTTATAAATATGAGGTATACGTATAGTTACGAGTAAGAAATTTGAACTCCTAGAAATAGACCCTCAAGAAATGTTTGTTGTTAGAAGGGATAACAGTTTCAATATTCAGTTTTTTAATTTTTTTTAATCATAATTCCCTAAGCAAATATCATACACTTTAAAAATAATAGTTACTAATGGCTTTACAAAAACATTTATGTGTGTTTAAATTGCAATAACCTTGACAACATCTTTGGTGTTCATATTTTCCACACTTCAGTATGACAACAAGTTTGTGGATATTCATAAAAACTTAAATATTAATTTTCTTCTAGATATAAGGTTCTAAGGAATCAAAGGGATTAGAATTTAGAAGATTTCAGATAACAAATTAGCTGCATTGGTATGAATCTAGTTGATGGTCGAAGTCTTTAAAACAACAAAATGTTAATGATGTTACATACTATACCACCTATTTCTCCAAGCTAAATAATTACCTTTTATAATAAAAATGTGGTTCATTTTGATTTGAAGCTAATTCTGAAAGTAAATTTTGGTTGTTTACACCTTGCCAATTCTACATATATCATTAATAGTACTAGACAAGAATTGACTTGAATAAACAAAATAAGACTTATTTTACCTATTAAAATCATGAGCTTTATACCCAGTGGCATACTTTAGTTTTAAAATGAAACGTTAATCAATTAGTTATTTTAAGACGATCATTAAAAAAAAAATCCTTACTAGCAACCTTTCATCCCTAGAGTAAAGTCATTACACTATTTTGGGATTTTTCATTAGATTTCTGGAATTATTAGCATAAGAACATACATTTCTCTCACTGTTAAAAAGCACAGATACTTTAGAGTTACAGTAATTCAAACGAGTTTCTAGATTTTGAGAAGAACTTTGCTATACATTGAGACAAGCTTACTTGAGCTCATTGAATAAGCTACAATGATGTGTGAACCGGTTTTACTGCGCCCCGATTGGCTGATTGGAACGAGGTGTGGCCGATTTGTTACAACTCTTATAGTATACGCGGTTAGAGAATTAAAATATTAGATACAATTTAAACTTAAAAGCACTTATTTTCTTGTCGTTATCAACATATTAATATGAAATCCATTTTATGTAGGGAGGAAAGTTTAATACAAAACAATTTACACATGCTATCAATCTTACTATAAAAGTTGCGATTTGTCCGGGACCATATTTTTAAGTGGAAGGATCCATCTTACAGAGTATACTCAAGTAATACTGTCTCGAGGCATAGAAGAAAAACTATTTTCAAACAGACGGCAAAGTAGAAGTCGACCAAGCAAGTAAAGCGAAACCACAACATTTTTAATATCAATGTAGCTTAAAATTTAAAATTGGTCTCTGTAGTCTGAGCATTTTTTACCAAATCGTAATGGACAACAAATATACATAAGAATTTTTTCAATGGACAATTCCCGCTTTTTTTAAAAACGAATGAAGTTGATTTATATTTATAAAAATTTCTTTCTGATTCTAAATATTCCAGTAAAAGTTCTTTAAAAAAATTAGTTATTTAAATATTAAGAAAAGAAAATGCGCAAAACCCCCTCAAATTACGATCTGCTCAAAACGGGCCAATTTTGAGTACAACGTCAAGTGTCTCGAAAGGTTCGGTGACGTAATCCCTTAGCTCCGTTTGTTATGGTGAGGTTTCTACAACAAAATGTAGTTTCTACTTAGTAGTTGCCGTTTCTCAAATATTTTTGATCGCCTATTTTGTAGATAGTTGTTTTTTACTTAATTGCAAAAATGGAACCTGGTTTTGTAAGAGGCCAACTGGACAATTTGCCAAAAATTGACTCGTCAATGATAGCTGTCTATTTCAGCAAGAATATGGATTTTGTAACAGCGGAAACCTGTAGCGTAAAAGCCAATAGGCAAGATTCCCTGCTTTAATTAACTTGAATGATTTTGTTGTGCTTGGAATAAAAAGTTTGGTGGGAAAATATCAGTATTTTTTCGTTAAAGGGGGCCGTTGTCAACATCCAAGTCCGGTACGGATTCTGCGCCAAGGTAATTTTTGCCAAAAATGGCTGCCCCGCCATTTTTTTTTAATGGCAAGTGAATATAATTTGGCGTGGTTTTATGTAAACAATTCTTGGCGCAGAATCAGTACAGGACTTTCAGTTTTGACCCATTACTTTGCACTTGATGTTTACAAAAATTTAGAATAGCTTTCCTAACAAATAGCTTGTTTTAAACTTAAAAGGCAAACATTCTTTAATTTTCCTAATATAAAAATTATCATAAATGTAACTTATTTCAAAATGATCTTCACAAACATAATGTACAGTCTTTGTCGACAGTGGCATATACTTTTCGATGTCCCTCTTCATTGAATGGCACTACTTTTTTCGAGTCTTTTCATCCCGTGGTACGTAAATGAAAATTTTGTCAGGAGTTGTTATGGTTGTGCTTTTGCACATTGTCACAATACAATATTTGTAGAAAATGTTAGACATTTTAAGAAAAATCAATCAAATAATACGAAAACAAAAGGACGAGAAGACAAGTATTTGAAATTTCCATGATAACAACGTTTTAACAGCAGCCACTGCCACGTGACCTATGGAGATATTTAGGAAACGAAGACGTCACAATAGAGTCACACAAAAAAAAGGTTCGTTTTCCCACAAAAATCTGACAGGCAAACTTAAAATGCAAATTTAAAAAGGGGAAAAAAAAAAAAAAAAAAAAAACATGTGGAGAATAGAAATTTTTGTGTTAATGGTCATTTCGAGACATTTAGAATCGAATAAATAAAAAAAAAATTAAAAAAAAAAAGGTGCAGGAATTATCCATTGAAAAGGAACAAAACAAAGAAAATTGTTTTTTACATGAAAGATAACAGTAATATCTTATATACAATTAAAATTAAATCCAATGCCACTTGCAAATAATAATAACAAAAAATCATACCCAGGGTCTTTAATAGTCAATTCGGAAATAAGAACATTCGTAAACCAATTATCAAAATCCACTTCATCATATAAATCAAATGCAGCTAAGCCAACAGCATTGTAAACTAAATTAAAAGAAAATATGAGCACAAAAATTATTACTCATTAGAATAAAAGTGATTACATTTATTTGAGGAAGTTTTTAATTTTACATAAAAATTAATAAAGTTTTTAGAAAACTTAAAGACAAAATGATTTTTTCTCTCAAATTAAAAGTTCATTGTTTTACATCAGAAAATAATTTGTGTTGCATAATAAGTATATTTTACCTGCATCTTTCTTTAAAATATCCATGAAATCTCTTGTACTATTATTTTGAACATTTTTGGTCATTTCTACGAGGAGAGGTGTTAGTAAATTTCGGAAATCGTGAAACAAGGTGAGGAAAAAAACTTCTGTACAAGGCTAAAAATAAACAAATCGTAACTATTAAAATCAAGTATATTTAAAGAAATTCAATTGGTAAAAACTCAAGAGACTTAAAAACTTCTTTTAAAAATCACTACTGAATAAAGATATAAGAAAGCTAGTTAGTAGTTTATATAAGTTAATGAACATATATATGTGAGATGCATTATAATCATTTATAAATCAAATAACTATGGAAGACTTTAATAATAAAAATGTATTTATTCAAAGAAATTCAATCAGTAAAAACTCAAGAGGCCTAAAAACTTCTTGTATAAACTATTAAACAAAGATAGGATAGTTAAAAAAAATATTAAGTTTGCTATTAAGTACTTTATCAAGCTAGAAAAACTTACCCTTAAACTAAATTTCCAAGATTCACCACCTTCCTCTGAAGCTAGATTAAAATTTTTTTGAAAAATAAAATATTTATTACGACACTATATCTTAATGTGTAGTTTAAACAATTCTTTTAATTTAGTAATGCAAGTTATATTGTAAAAATAAGATATATAAAAACTGCTGTTAGCAAAAATAATATGACAGTGGAAGAAAATTATAAATAAAATTACAGTTATACAAGGATTTTATCAACGAAGCAGAATTTTTTTTTACCATACTGCAACAAGCTGTTTACAAAAATCTTATTGCAGGATAAGTCTATGACTTTCAGTGAATTTTTTAATCAATATTATATTGCAACAATGCTACATAGAAAAATCGCAGTAATGCCTTTGAAATTATTATATAATACATAGTAGTTTGTAGCGCCATTAACACAATTAGACTTCTATAATACGATTAAAATAGACCAGATCACACATTATTATCAGATTAAAATGATATTCATTTAAGTGATAGCAATGCATGAACACTTCGATGTTACATTTTCAAATAGGTGAATTATAACTTTCTAATTAATTTTTGTTATCATTTGGATTATTTATTATACATTAAAATTATATTCATTTAAGTGGTAGCAATGCATGAATATTTTGATGCTACATTTTCAAACATAGTTTCAAGAGTTTTACTTACCGAATTCTTCAGGAGTATTTTCCCAGCTAGAAATATCACTTTCAGATAGCAAAAAGTACCTTGACAGTAGCTGCTCACAGATTTCTTTTAGCACAGGGTAAGTGAAAAACTCCACTTTAATTTTGTGTGCTTCCAGAGTCAAAACATTTTTAGTATCTAGGAAAAATTAATCATTGAAAGTATTTGTCACAAAAAAGTTATAAAGCTTTCAAAGTATTTATCAGACAATGGCTTACATATTTAGAGTATAAATTATTTAAACTTCGGCTTAATACTTTTTAAAATTGATAAGTAAAATGTAATCACCTTCAATCAGCTTTGCTGGTTTATACTCTTGGCACAATAGAATACCTTTAATTAAATTTAAAAACTGTACAATAAGTTTTTCAAAGAGTCGATCTGGAAAATAAAGAAAATGTTTAGAGTATTTTGCAATATCTGTAACTCAGCAAGACACTGATATGGAGAATAAAATTAGTTATAATGTTACTTTCACAAACCGCAAAGAATAAAATCCATGATCATCGATTATCCAAAGCAATTCCTGACTGTGGACAGATAACTGATCAATTAAGAAAAAAATAGGAACATAAAGAAACGGTGATATTACACACAATACTGTACATATTTTGTATTACACACTTTATAAATCACCTTACATAAATTAAATCTATGTTAAAGTAGTCCTAAAGTTAAGAAAAAGTCCAGAATTTTCAATTTGCCAACTGGAATGGTTTAGGTTAATCAATCTTTCAGTTGATTGATATATGGATAATCGATGCTTTAGCATAGCTATTACAAAAGAAGAAAAGCTATGATTCTACAAGTACATTCCCAGGGTTCCCACTCTTTCTGAAGGAAAAAAAATAAAAAATCAAGGACTTTCAAGGAACTTTTTAAGAAAATTCAAGGACTCTTTTAAGAAAATTCAAGGACCTTTTTAGAAAATTCAAGGACCATACTTTAGACATAAAAATACAAAACAGGGATTATCAGTGGTCACTTAAAAATTCAAGGACCTTATTCTTTTTTCAAGAACCCAAATTTCATAAAAAAAAAATTCATTCAAGGACTTTCCAGGACCGTGGGAACCCAGTATTCAAAATGCCTAAACAGGCTTTTGTTTAAAATTTGAAAAGTAAAAATAGTCTTTCAATCCCAATTTAAGAACATTATAAACAAATAAAATTTGAAATTTTTAAGAATAACAAAGATTTGAATTGAGCATGTTCTTTGGGAATAATCTGCACATGCTCAAGGTCTTTAGATTATACATTTTTTGTTATAAAAAACAATGTTATTACAATTTAGGTACATCAGTTTGTCTTTGCCCTGAGAATGCAATGAGCCCAGAAGCTGAATAATATATAATGTTCTGCAACAGGACTTTTGACAGTTATAAAATGTTCTTCAGACATTTTTTCAAAATTTCCAGTATGATATAAGGGAAAAAACCCATAAAATTAATACTACACATTTATTACAAAATGATAATGACGAAAAAAATTATTTTTCAAACCAAGCATACATTCAAAATTTGTAACTTTATCAATGACTTTGGAAATTAAATATTTAGACATTGATACAGAACCGCTATGTATAGAATGTTTGTGGTAAGTTGGCCCATGCAAAGAAATAAGGGCTGCTTTAAGATGTTTTCTTAAAGATTTGTGTCCAGGTGGAGCACCATTTGAAAAAACAAACATTCTTTTATCAGTTGTATCACAAATATTATCTCCATCAAAAAAATTTGGTCGCTTAGCCATAATTTTATCAATTGTGGATCCCCAAGATTTATAAATTGCTTCTAAAATGGGCACAGAAAAAATAAAAACAAGAAATTTGATGAATCTGGGAATCTCTGTCTTCAGTTCTTCTATGGCATGCTTTAAAAGCTCTTTTGGCTGGAAAAAAGACTCACTAGTCCTACACTTCTCAAGACATTTGTACGCCCAATTATTAAAAACAGTGTATTCAAAATACAATTCAGTAGTTTCTTCTTTTGAATGTTCAATGAAAGGAAAATCTTTCATAAAACTTATGAAATTAGGAAGAAGTTAAAATTCTTCTTCTCACTCGTGGGCATTTGTTCCTAACTTAAAATTGTTCTGCAAGGACTCTGATTGTTCTGCAACGTAAGTCGCAGTTTTAGGCACTTTCTGCTTTCGGGGCAATGAGTTTCATTCATAAATGCATTAGGGATTAGCAGGTGAGATAGGAGGGTAAGTAGAGTCAAAAGTTTTAAGATATAATATTATTTTGATAAGCATGGAGTTTGGATCAAGTAACACTAGTAACTACAGTTAGCAAATTATACCAAGAAAATATATAGTACTGAAATCAATGTTTAGTTTTTTCTCTTCAATAAATGGCAAAAAACTATGTTTAAAACGTGTAATAAAATGTCTTAATAAGTCTTTTTTTCTTTAATTTTGTTTATAAACAGTATACAATACATTTTGCTTAACTTTAGAAAGTTAAATAAATTACCTTCAAAGCTCTTATTAAAACAAAAGGTGACACTGCATTCTAGTGTTGGTCGAATTAGAGGAACAAATGCAAATGGTTGGAATTCTAGAACATCACGTAACTAAAAAAAAAAGAAAGATTTTAATATATAGCAGCTAAAAAATAAACCTACTGAAAACTAGATGGCACAAATATTATTTATTTAGCTGATATTTTTTTTTCCAAACATTATCTGTAGTATCAAGGTTAATTTTTTTTTTTTTAAAGAGAGAGATTAACAACTACTGTGCAATCAAGTTTAAAAGAGGGGAAAAAAATCATAAACAAGATAAAAGGAGTAAGACAGCAAATTTAAGATTTAGCAAAATACAAATAAAGTGTTTGGAAAAAATGCTATTCAATTAATGGAGCAATTTGTATATTTCACATTGTTTGAAATAGAAATTACTCACAACTTTGATTAACAACACTAAATATTTCTCTGAGTTTTCTAATATATGGTCTCTATTCTTCAAATAAGTCCCTAAAACAAAAAGTCTTTTCAAATGTACTGTCATAAAAAAACACACACTTTTTTCTGTTTTATACAATGTAAAAAATAAATTTTTAAATAATTTTAATACAATTTTGTATCAACATTAAGGATGAAAATAATACATACTACAATCCAAGAAAGGTCCAATTTGTTGAAAGATTAATGTTAAAAAGTTAGCAGCATCAGCATCTTTGGAAGAGTCCTTAAAGCCATTCACTACTAACTTCCTTAAAACTAAAGAAATAATGCTAAGTTTTAAAGAGTCTTTTACACATAAAATACAATATAGTTCTAAAATTGAGCAAGTGATTTCTAAAAATATATTTTTTATCACTTTTCCAGTAATTTGCATGTCTTTACTTTTTTTTTATATATTAAATAAACTACATAATTATAACACCATAGCTGCTACATTAAAGTATCCAAGTAAGGAAATGGGTTATAATTTTTTCAAAGCAGCTTATTATATGTTTTATTTTATTTCTTTTTTGATTAAGTATTAAGCCTTGAGTGTGGAATAGAGCACAATTTTCAATTACACTTAAATACTGGATACTGCATTAAAGTTTGAAATGTATTGACTTTACACTAATTAAAAAGAAATTGCTTGCTTTTAATCTCTAAAACAATATTATTAAAATTTGAGCAGTTGGTGGCTAATTATTTATGTTTGGAATAGAAATTACCAACTGAAGCAGTTTGAAACAGGTTCACAATTCAAGCAGTTTGCTAAAATTGAAAAAACTTGTTTAGAGGAATACTTGAAAATTTTATCATAATAATCGGTTTTAGGGCTGTCGTGCCAATGAAGATTTTTGTTTTCGGTATCTATATTTTTAATAATAAAATTTTGATGTAATAAAAGCATGGAATGGTATGCAAGATTAAATGGGAAGGGAAATTGAAAAAAAAAAAACTGAAAGAATAATTTGTAGTAATACTTACTCTTCAAAGTTATCAAAGAGCTTTCTAGTAATTCTTTAAGTTTAGGAAAATCTCTATTGACTTCTTGTAGAAACATTTTGCTGTAATTGATCCAGAGATGGAAAACATTGTTGAATATTGAAGCAGTCAGCTAAAATAGAAAGCACGACAGATTAGTTAACATCAGTATACACAAATTCATATATACTATGATTAAATATATCTCAAGGAGACAATTCCCCCTAACTTATTCTTAAGAGCAATTCCATGATAGGATCAACCAAGCAACCAATTTTTCAAAGTCATTATTTTTAAACAAATAAAGTGTCATTTTTAAGCTAAAGAACTGAATTTTAAGAAGTAATGAACCATAATGTGATATATTTAGTTTTTAATAAATTTGGAGGTCTTAAACATAAGATAATTATGTATGCATTTGCAAGTTACATTCTGTGACTGTGAAAGAAACCTTATTTTCTCCAAAATATATAAATATTTATCATATTTTAAAAATTCATAAACCTATTATAAACAATATTCTAACATCCTAGCTTGAAAAAGATAAGTCATGATATTAGTTTTTTGATTTTTAAGAAAATTTCAAAAAGGCACTTCAGTTATTTTACAACAGACACCAAAACATTTAACAATTTACACTGTGTGAATTATGTAAATGCGAATAATCTACAATTTTGTTTTTAACGCAAGATTGTATGTCCCTTTAATACTATGTATTCTTTTTAATATTTAGTACTTCTTATATAAATCATGGTGTCATAAAAAATAATTTTACAACTGATACGGTTATATCTAAAAACAAACAAAAAAACATGTAGCTAATTTAAAGCTTTAAATTATCGTTTAGTATTTAAACTAATAAAAACATGTTCTATACTTATTGTTCATTACCTTATATTTTATATAGATTGTTTAAAGATATAATATTGTAGGCTGCATTTGGAATATATTATATAAAATTTAATTTTTTAACACCTCATCTTAATGTTTTAGTTTGAAGTTATACCTAGATAATACTAGAGATAATATCTGCCTTTTATTGCTAGAATTAAAATCATCACCTCACCCCCCTACTGAATTTTCAGATTTTATAAATGTGGTTGCATGTGACACATCATCCAAAATATGTATATTGATTCAATACTGAAGTTGCAGCAATAAAATTCTTAACTTCAAACCTGATAATGAGAACCAGCCAGTAAAATGGTAAAAGGCAATATAAAGACGGATATTGACTAAATCTCGCACATTAAAAGGAACATTTGATAATTAGCAAATCATCTTTAAGCCTTTCTTCATATATATGTTTATAAAACAAAATCAGGCAATATGAAGATTTTAAGTCAAAAGTTTACAGAAAAAATATAGTACTAATTCAGTTAGATTTTTCCAAAAATGCAACGCTCACTCTTTAGAATGATATCCAATCTGTACATTCGCAGGCAACTGTGTTTTCTGCTCATGCAGGGATTGATAGACATATCTCTGAGTAATGTAGTTGTTTCAGATAATTTAGACCAAGCAAAATAATCAATTTGTAAATTTGTGGACTATGGTTTTTTCAATGTTAAAGACTAAGTAGAGTAGGTTTGAATATGTTAATGTATTTTCAGGTGACTCAAGGTCATGATTCAAACATAGATACTTGTTTTCCAATTCATTTAAATCTTTGAAATATTTCATGAAAATTAACCAGAAACTTTTTGGGAAGTTCACATGGCAAAGAGTCATAAAAAGAATAGATGGATACAGTTAAGAGAAATTTTTGACACCATGTCAAAACAGAAAAGTAATAAATAGTGAACACAGCCCAGCAATTTGTTTTAGTGTCTGCGGAAATGAATCCTAGTTTAAATATTATATTCAAATAGGATTCAGAAAGTTTACATTTTAAATGGAAGGCCACATTACCTGCTCTAAATATACAGTAGGTACATAGCATAAAGCCTCCTTCAATTAATCATGGGCAAATTTCAGACGTTTACAGTTTGGTACAGATACAAAATTGTCTTTATATTTGATTTCCCATATAAAAAGAGAAGTGATCTTGAAGCATTTGATAGTAATGATGAAGCGCACAAAATAAATGATCTACCAACAGTTTCTGTTAGTGTAAATTTTTGGATTCTAGCAAAATATACCTCCTATCTCGGGTATGCCAATCAAGTAACTGACAATGAAATTAAAATTATTGTGAAGCATCTTTCCGATTGCTGTTTCATACGACCGAACACTGAAGATAAAATATTCTATAAGCTAGAAAATGTAGTAAAGCTAATTCATAAAATCGCCTATTCCTAAAAGAAACAGAGGACAGTTCACATTTATGGAACGTATCTAATTATATATTAATACTATAAATTCAATATTTTCTCTATATTTTTAACATTTTGTTGATGAACAGGGAAATGTTTATATCTTATTAGTTGAAAAGAAATTTAGGCCATTTTTCCTATAAATTAAAAAAAACTTAAGGTATATTACTAAAAGTCAATTGAAGTTTTATATTTGTTCTTATAAATACGTATTTAGATCAAGCAAAAAAAAAATATTTTTTAGCACATTTTATGATCAACACCAATTATTTTTCACACAATTTACGACCGACACTAAGAGAAAAATAATTTTAACTCATTTACATAATGAATTATTTTGCTGGAAAAATGCACAATATGCTTTAATAATTTATATACTTTAGAATAAAAATTACCTTACTTTGAAATTGTGTAACAATTCACAGACTATTGATCATTAGTTAGACATAATCATGTTTCTCAATATGTGTGTTTACAAATGACACCAAATTTGAAATTTTTAAAATTCTTATTTAATTTTTTTTCAAAAAACAGTTTTATGCATGTTTCATATGTATTGGGATGTAGTAAACATTTTAAAAATAAATTTATTAATTTTCAATTAATTTTTATTCTACAAATTGAGTTTATATGTGAAGATTTTCCTCAATTTTTACACCCGACACTGTGGAATTGCTTATAAATGTTATTATATTCTTTGAAAATCACTACAACACTTACCATGAAATTTTTTTTTTTTTTTTAATAAAATTTTTTTTATTTGTTTAAGACACTTAAAAGTCTTTGTACAGTACCCCCCCAAAAAAAATCTGAACGAAGGCTATACCTTGTGCTACAGTTGATGAAATAGCAAACGAGAAGTACCGTTATAAATCGCGGAAGGTCTTTAATAATAGCATGTAGTTTTATTTTTGTCATGTGGGGTCATCTACATATTAAAACAGATCCAAACTTCAAAAAGTTCAATGGGAACCCCCCATAATATTACAACATATTATGATTTAGAAAAAAAAAAGTCGAAATACAAAAATTCATTATGTGCCAATGAATAGTTAGTAATTAAAAGAAAAAAAAAAAGATAAATTAACGTTAAAACGAAAAGTTATTTTTTGGGCCATAACTACTTAAATAATTAATATATTTTAGCAATTTCTGTTTTAAACAATAGTCTGTAAATGGCCAAACATAAATAGCAATAAACTTTTGCATCACATTTTTTAAAAATAATTATTAAAACAATTTTTTAATAATTATTAAAACAATTTCAGCTAGGTAAAAAACAAAAAAACACTAGTTATTTTTCTTTTGTTAAGGATTTTTTATTACTTATGTTATATCTGGTGTAAAAACTTATGGTTTTACTAGATAAATATGGTTCTTTATCACTTAAATTAAAATATAAAAAGGTAATAAATAATACTTGATGGAATATGCGTCGATCGGCCGTCAGGCGCTTGGAAGATAGAGCTTTCACAACGTGGTGCATGGTTAACAAAGCTCGCATCTGATGCAATTCGTTTGTGGATAGAGTCCCATTCAAGAGCACAGTAAATAGATCTGGCCATTCTTTCGGAAAATCAAATCGGGCCACTTTGGAAATAATAACAGAAAATTGAAGAGCAATCTGAAAAAGAAAACGTCTCTAATGAAAATGTGGAGAAAAGAGATCTCTTTAAACAAATAAAATACAGAATTGGAAGTCTTTATAAAGATGTTAGAAAACATATTGCTATGATGCTCAATCTCTTTGTGTTTAGTAACTGCAAAAGAAATTATCAAGTAATGATTTTATTACATTCCTTCAATAATCAACACCTTGATGTGAAGAATAAGATTTTGAAATTAATTTTTATAAGCCACTGAAGTGCCACATTTACATTTGGTGACAAAACTTTTAACCGATGTCTAAATTTTTTTTTTAGATATTCTTCCATAATTTAAATAGAAAGTATATCAAATTTCTGAAACACTTAAGGCAATTGATTGCACTAAACAGATGCAGTTTATTATGGCCAGCCATACATACATATATATATAAATATATACACATCTCTTTTGCAAGAGTAATGCACCAAAGCCTACAGAACAATATGACTAATCTTAAACATAATAAATTTCCTTCCAATTACTTACTTGATTGATGGGTTCATTAAAACATGTCAGTAACTTCAGCCTAAGAGCTTCTTTTTCATCATTTGCAATTGCACTATAAAAAGAATTAAAGTAAGAACAATTTTTAAAAATAAATCACAAAAGTTTTATGTCTTTAAAAGTATAATTTATTTTTAAATTTCAACATATTGTTATGAATCATCTCGGAGGAAATGACGACACAGCTTTTACAAGATAAAAGCAGAGTTTATCCTAGGCATTTTTCGAGGGGCGGCGCGCCCTGCCTGCCCTTTTTCTATAAAAATAGCGCCCTGCCTGCCCTTTTTCTATAAAAATAGAGCCCTTCCTACCCTTTTTCAGAAAAAAATTTCATCCTGAAAGAATTCGAAAAACTTTCGTTTTTTCCCTCCCAACAGTACGCAATATGTGGATCACACCTACTGAAATCGCCTGTCGCGCATGCGCATTCATGTTCAAACGCGCAACCTATATATCAGGGACTGAAACCATTGAGTAGATGTCCATATAACGTGCTTCATTAGTAGGTGGATTGTAGGGAGCCGTCTTACATTTTCTAAGTGCACATTAGTAAACTCCGATGGCCATTTTGTACGTGTTTTGATTAAGTGTATTTAGCTGGATTTTTACTATGCTTCCTTCAAAATAGAGAAGAAAGGAATTTGAAAGACTGGATTAACTTAGTTAAAGGTATATAACCATCAAATGTTTACACTAAGAATTTAAAAAGAATATTTCCGTTTGGACACGCGTAATCGCGATGTCCTCCTGTTAATTTTAGGGAGTGTTTTTGATAGTTTACCTGTTACCAATTAATTTCAAAACATCCGTTTCATATTTAAAATTGAACATAACAGGAATGCAATCAAAATCCCAGATTATTTCCGATTTTTTAAAAAATAAAACCTTTATACAGCTTACATAATAGCGGCATGCACGGCAAAAAAATCGCCGTTTTGACGCTAAATTTGATCCGCTTTGGAAATTAAAAAAATGCACAAATTTCAGGACATAGTCCAAATTCTGTAGTCGGAATACTCCTTGCGATATCCCACAATGAATAATGCTAAATTTGAAGAAACTCTATTCTCTATCTAACAATGGCAAACCTAAGAGATGAAGTTTAAGGTTGATTCATTCAAACTTTAAAAAAATTTTAAAGAGTGAAAAGTTCTCATCTTAAAACATTTTTATTATACTAAAACATTCTTATCTTAATTTTACTGTATTGTAAATTGATAATTTTATAAAAATTACTATTTGATGAAAATTTTACTGTGTATATTGCACTTTAATTTTAATAATTTTCTCAGAATTATGACTGAAGCATTTTATCAGTATTTTGAAGTCTTTTAAAGTATCTGAGCGAGTTTTTGATTCATGGATTTTTGCATTATTTTTTTTCCTTCAGAATATTGAAAATTATTTATCGTGGTAGAAAAGTATAACAATATTGAAATTGTGGCAGAAAACGCGTATGGAAATTTCTGCAATTTGCCATAAAAGTGCTCTTGTAAACAGGAATTGCCCTTTTTTTGGAAAATAGCGCCCTGCCCTTTTTCATTTTTAGGATGAACTCTGATAAAAGCAATAATTTATTCTTTGTTCAGAAGCTCACAAAACATCTCCTTAAACAACTGATTATCAAGAATAGTGAACTCGTTATCAAGATTTAACAACTTCAGACACTAGAAAAGTAAACAAGCGCTGAACTACTTTCAAAACATCACTTAAAATTTGTGTGCTTTACTAGAACACTGTGTCAGCGATATTTATTTCATCAAGCATGAACTTTTCCGAAAAATAAAGTCTCAACGATTTTGTAATCAGAGCGTGCAAAATGACTTCTTCTTTGATATACAGGTTGTTTCATATTGAATGGCACAAAAATGAACGATACCTTGGGTGTAATTAATTTAGTTTGATAAATCAAATTCACAGTGAAACTACAGTTATTATTCTATAGATGATTTTTATAGATGTTCTTCGGTGATAAACTAAATGTCTTTGGTGTATTCCAGTTCCTGCAACACTCGTCAGGATATCTCTTGTTAATGAGTCCAACACATCAGTTATCGACAGCTTCAGTTGCTGCAAGTCCTGGAGAAGTGAAGGCCCGAAGACTTTGTTTCTAACAAAACCCCACAGGTAAAAATCACAAAGGAGTTAGATCTGGGAATTTCCGTAGCCAAGAAAGCAATGTCATATCATTTGACCCATCCCAGCAATCCGGTGATAGGATCATTCAAGTACTAATGTAACTTCTTGCAATTTTTTTCTTGAGGAGTTGTTAAAGAAAAATGTCTTCCCAGTTTGTACAGCAATATCTGCTACTACATTACCATAGACCTTGGCGAAAATGACTATAACACCAACGTAAATATCGGGGACAGCGACCCCCATACCATATCGCAATCTCGGTAAAGTCGGCGCAAAATCCCAGTAAATATCGTATTTTTTTAAGTCACCAAACAGCGTCGCAAATCTCGGCAGCAGCTGCTATTACATCAGTGTAAACTTCAGCGAAAATGACTACCACACTTGCGTAAATATTAGCGATAGCGCGTACAATACCGTCGAAAATCTAGACAGAGGATACTACGTAAGTTGAAGACTCAGCAGAAATGACCATTGCAAAAACATACGTAGCGGAAAAACTGTTAGTAATATTGACATTTTCTTGGTAATGTTTGTGCAAGATTCGGTAATATCTGATGTTAACAAAAGCACAGCACTTTTCGAAAATGACCGTCACACCAATGAAAGTATCAGCAATAGCGTTGAATAAACCGGAGCAATTCTCAATAGCAGCTTTAATATATCGGTGAAAGACTCAACGAAAATGACCATCATAATAATGTCTGCATCAGATTTGCAAATCATCGCAGTAACATCAACATTTTCTCAGTAATATCGGGGCAAATTTTGGATATTACAATATCGCAGCCCTCGGCAATAATTACCATCATACCAACGAAAATATAAGCAATAGTGTCGAATTAACTGGAGCTATTATATCGATGAAAGACTAGATGAAAATGACCGTCATAACAACGTAAAACTTGACAATAATGTCAGCATTAGCGTCGCAAATCACCGCAGCACTCGGAGAAAATGAATACCACACCAATTTAAATATCAGCGTTAGCGCCGAATATACCGGAATATTTCTCAACAATAGCGATATTATATCAGCAAACAATATCGAATTTCAATGCGCAAAAAAAACAAAACAAAAACTCGTTCTGGCGCAAATATATCTAAAATAAAGCATTTGGAGTAGCATAGCATGGAGCAGATTTTTGTATTTGGCGCAGGTCTGAGACCCCTGCATAATGACAACGAATCTATCTGTCAAATTTTAGCATGGTTGAATAATGGCGTACACGTGGTTTAACTAAACACAAACATTTTTTAAAAAGAAACTCGTTAATGCAAAATGTATTTTATATTTTTATAAATGCTTAATCAAACTTACTTTGGTGCTGCTTTCCTCCAATATCGATCCACACCATTTTTAATACAAAGAACAGAAAGCCAACGTATATTCACATCCACATTAGTATCACAGGCTATATCCTAAAATAATAATACACTTTTATTTTAAGCTTAATGCATATTAGTAATATTACAAAATAAAATTTAAAACATATCAAGTTACTAGAAGTTCGTATATAACTACACTTTTTAAAAAGAAAATCTTATTACATCACTATATAGTTTAACTAACTGCCTACACACAATAGGAAAGCATGGTACTCTTCCATTTGAAGAGTACCACGTAAAAACTACCAAATTACAACGTAACTCATCCAAACTAACAACCTCCCAAACCTTTATAATTTCTATAACAAACTGTTATAGGGTTGTTATAGCAATCCTACAACAAACAGTAAACATTTAGGCTTGGCTCCAACTGGTACCAGTTTAACTGAAGAGTACAGAAATAAGTTTGGCATCTATTTTGGTACCAAGTTTTAAGAGAAAAAAAAAAATACTTATCATATTGTACACATCATCTATTCACGAGCTGATGTTTGAAAACAAATCCAGATCGTCTCTGATTAGTGGACATCTTATGGCTTTCAGTAGCCTATTTCCGGCTAGTCTCCCTGTTTATTTTGAATGAGTTCATTTTGAGCGTATTAGTTTTGTGTTTTTTAAAACTCGTCAATGAATAGCAAAAGCGATTATTTTAATAAGTTGGTTTAAAAAGTGGACAGTAAATGGGATTGATTTGCAGGATTCTTTTTATGTTTTTTGAGAAAAACTGCGATCCTCGGTGACAGTTGACATTGGCTCGATCTCATACTCGGATATATTTATATATAGTTCCAGTCAGTAGATTAAAAAGGTACAGAAGCAGTATAGAATCCAATTTACAACTTTTTAGCCTGATGGCTAAAATAATACGATAAAGCAAGAAATCATCAGTAGAAACTTATGCTTACCTTGTTGAAATAATATGAAGGATTGAAAGTACAATTTAAACAAAATACTAAAATAAAATTATGAATTTCAGTTTAGATTAATTAATAGCTATGGATGAGAAAGGTTTGCAAATTAAATAAATACTTAAGAAGAATCAAATCTTGTTTAACACGTCTGCCACGGAATTTCGCCCGATTCTGGTCTAAAGAGCCAATTTGATTTAACCTTTAACTGCTTTATGCAGTCTAACAGACCACAAGTCATTTTTTTGGAATACTTCCAACCACTAAAATATTTCAACTTTGACTTTGGAATTAATTTTTCTGATATTTTGTTTTCTAAATTTTAAAATGTTGTTCACTATTTCTTTGGCGCAGTATGAAACATGTGTTGCTCTTGCCCCAAAATTATCAAACCACCCAACCACAGAACTCATCGACGCGTTGATTGGAGAAGAGATTGAACATGTGGTGTGAGTTGAATGCAACTCATATGGCAGTCAACGTATTAAAAATCATTAATATTAGCGCAAACATGTCCATTCATTTCTAAGAGCAACTTATTTAATTCTTTTTATAAAGACAAAATTTGTTTTGTTTCAATAATAATAATAAGCGGAAAGTACAATGCAAATAAAATTCTTAAAAAAGTGTATAGCTGTTTAGATTTAATAACATGGATAGGAAAGGATTGCAAGTAGAATAAATATTTCCAAATGAAATAAATTTTGTCAAACTTAGATATATTGTATCTTTTCCCATAAATTTAAATGCAAAAAAACAAACTTTTTTTAATAAATTATGTTTTTAGAAGTTTGCTTACATTATACTTTCAAATAATTTTAATGGATTCATTAATATATACTTGCTTCTAAACAAACAACACAGGAAACAGGATTGGAAGAACAGAACACACATTTGCCAATGGGGTTCTTTACCGTCTTTGTGCCACTAATTGGTTGGTTTGTACGCTCAATGACCTATTTTAATGCACATTAGTGGCTAATCAGACCAGGACCTACAGCTTAACATAGGTTCCGAACCACAATGAACATCCATTTCTAACTCAGGATTCAAACAAAGAACCTTTAGCATGCAAGGTCAGAGTGCTAATCCCACAGCCATCAGATGGGCTTTGTTCCATTAAAAGTTGTGGTATTCTAAACTTCAGGCTTACTTTATGAAAGGTTATTTGTAAGACGCGTAATACAAAATATATACAGTTGTGTGTTTATTACCACTCTTTCGGTGTTTCGTACTGTTCTTATAGCACTAGTAAATTTTTTTTCATAAATGATCTGCTATCCTAACATCTACAGCCTAATTCTGCTCTACTGCACTAAAATTGTGCCTATTCCAGTTTAAGCACATTTGCTAGTTATTTTATTTTAGCTGAAACACCAAATAATATTGATTTTTCAAAGCGAGTGGCTTTTAACCAGCGAAAGATCTACTTTTCCCGCCACATTATGGAACAATCCATCATTACAATGCAACAACATTTAATTTCATTTAACAGTGATATTTGCTCGCCCGTGGTGGGCTGCTTGATCTCTATGATCCAGGGTTAGGGAGAACTTTAAAGGGGATTAACTTCCGATTAAAATAGCATTAATGTTCAGTTATAAGGTTGGATCTTGCGAGTTATAGTTCTTTAGTAAAGACTTTGATGAGATCTAGGATGGCTACAGTTTTTGCCTTATCAGCCAGGTTGAAAATCCATGAGTATGAAAGGGGGGTAGTTCTCATAGCTTGGCATAGTTTATTACGTGATAGGTTGAACTTTTTGCATTCTAGAACAAGGTGCTTCATTGTTTGAGTTTCACCACAAAAGGTGCAAGCAGAGGAGCTATCCAAACCAAATCGGGATAATTTGGCCTTGGTGGGAAGAGACTTGTCCGGAATCTTGTTAGGAGGACATCAGACTTCCTATTTGGAGGAATGAGCTGGTGTTCCTGTTTGATCGATAACAGGTGCAATAACATCATATGTAGGTATTTCCTTCTCAAGTACACTTTATTCATAGTGGAAGTTATAATATAAATATTGGAAAAAATCCATTGGTAACCATTAATTTATTTATATTTTTGAATTTTCTAAACATCAAACGAAAAGAAAAAACAAAAAACCGTCAAATGTCTTATACTTCATCTGTTCCCCAAATTTGTTATTTATATTTTACTTTAGTAACTGTGTTTATGTTTATTTTTTTGATCCCCAAATGTCATAAACTATATCTGTTCTGATTTTTTTTAGCTTTTGTCAACTTTCTAACGTACTCTATACGTTTAGCAGAAAGGTTAAGATAAAATAGTAAAACTTAAATAGGCCATTTAAAAGATGCTTCAATATGATCTCTTACTCATGACAAAATAGTCATGAGTAAACATGGGCAATTTTTGTAGTAAAATAGAAATTAGATATATTGCAAAATCATGAGCCAAGTAGTAGTTGACGTAACAGGTTGTCATTTGCTTGACTAATTTAATTTCATACACTTACCAATAATGTTGAGTAAAATCCTCTTTCAGTCTCCCAGCTTTTTAACTGTCGTTCCGCTATTTTTAAAAGCTCAGCATTTTGACTAGATGCTTTGGTTAGAGCGTCTAAAACTACGTGATAATGATTATCCATGTCTTGTTCAAACATAAACAAACGGTCCTAACATCAGATGCGCAATAAAATAATTAAAACGTAAATAAAGAAATTTTTAATCAGAACATAATTGCAAGTGTGTGTTTCCTCTGTAATTTTCCGTTGAGCATATAAATGCATGAACAAATTTTAATAAAAATATAAATTCTACATTTGCGTTTCAAAACATCATCAAATCACATGCAATATTTTCGCCGAAAAAAGCTTATTATTTCACTTCACGTTCTCTTTCGGTGAAGAACGAAAAATGTTCTTCTTTACGCATGATCTTATTTGAAGTGAAATGTTTGCAAATCCACCAAGAATTAACCATACTTTATGACTCATTAAAATACGCTAAAATGAACTGAGTTTATGATTCGTCTGTGCCGATATATGAAAAAATTCAGGGACCAATTTTGGTGATGTCTTCATGCACAAACTTCATTTTGGGATTGTACTGCAACCGTAATTGTCTTGGCGGTACCATTTCTGTTGTATGTTTTGAAGTTTATTGAAAAAACAGTATTTAAACCGATTCTGGGTAAGTAAAAGCTTTTATTTTAATAACTTTTAGTCAGATATAGTTCAAATGTTTCAGAGTGCAAAGAAAAGTCGAGTTAATGGGTAAGATTTGCTTCATAGTTTTAGTCTGATTTTTAGCAAATTACCGTCCCATTTTTTAATATGTTACAGTATCATATAATTTTTTTTAGTATTAAGTCTATACTGATACAAATCCTTACTTCCTATATAAATAAGCTATACACTTTAGTATGATTAAGCTAATTTTAGGTTGTTAGTCGTGGCTGTATTTCTCTGTTTTTCTTGAAAACAAGAACCGGTCTTTATCGTTCCTGTCTTGGATACCTCCTCACATAGCGAAACTGTGTGCAGGGCTGCCAACTCTCAGATAGCCTGAATCGCCAACAGCCTATTAAAAAATCGCCAAAAATCGCCAGATCTCAAAATCAAGAAAATCGCCAAAATATAGCCAAAAATCGCCAAATGAGAAAATAATTCGCCAAAAAAACTAATTATCTTAGAAATAAGATGTGTTTATCAATAGTATTGCCTTTCCAGCCAAGCCAATTGGCGGATAAATACCTGGTTTTTTCAACGTTGGAGGGTAATTTGAAAATGAGGATATCTGCGGGGTTTTTTTTTTTCCCCCCAAAAAAGAATGTATTTTTTTTACTACGGAGAGGTCATTTTTTCGAGTAATCTGATAAGTTCAAGGCATGGATTAAATAAACAAGGGTCATTACTATACGAGTAGGCGACAAAACACAAGATCAATTTATTTTATCCCCTACCCGGTAGTGTTCGTCACTGTGGTGTTCGTTTCAAATTTCAATTAGTTTGCAGCCGTTTTTAGGGTTTCCTATCCCTCCCTATTGACCCCCAGAAGTTCTCTTACAAAGAAACCTCGGCGCCTACTTGACAAATAATTAGATCGACTTGGCGGGCAAACTTAACGTAACCAAATGGTTGTGGAGAATCTCGTTTTAGGGCAGTTTAGCTTCTAGCCTCCAGCCTTCTTCTTTCCTTTTTTTTTTTTTTTTTGTCTCGCATGCAGAACCAAATCGCGGCGAACAGAACAAAGGACCAAGGGGTACCCTGTTGTGTTTGTTAAAATACTAGTCGCACTGTCGGCGTGGGGGGGGGGGATGAAAAGTGCAGTGTCATTTCCTTTCCCTTGTTCCAATCTTGAGCCGAAACCGATTCTGGTTTGGCTTTTTTCCTTTCCATTTCTATCTATTAACTGTTAACTGGGCTGGGATTTAGGAAAGTTAAGCTGAAGACACACAGGAACAAATTCCACCCTCCTTAAGATTTCATTTCTCCCCTTTCGACATTTATCAAAAGGAGGCTTGTATCCGCGCCGTGCCCGGCCTTTTAGTGAGGCCTGTGTGTCACCAGTTTAGGCTGTCACGTATTATTCATTACGTAACAAAAAATTTCGTTGCTTTCGAAATAATATTGGAAATTTTTCTTGGATATTCATAGGTTATTTGCTTACGCTTGTCATTTAAAACTTAACAATAAGAATAATAAAAGATTGCAAATTATTATTTACTTTCAATTTGATTTTGTTCAAGGGAAGAAACAGTATAAATAGAAGAAAATACAACGAACCTGGAAATGATGAAGAAAATGGTAGATAAAAATGTAAATAGTACAGCTTTAACCACAATTATTTCTAAAAAGAGTTAATTAACTTTAGAGAGAAATGAAAAAAAAATATTGACATAGTTAACATGACTGATTACAATGCTTTAATTGGATATAAAAATAAGAATTTATGTTATTGAATAAGAATTATTTGATTAGTTTTCTTAATAATCTTATGAGTTTGGAAATTTTAATTTGTTAAAAATTTTAAACTTGTTTTTTTAACAGTTCAGATTCTTACTACATCAATAATCGGACATCTGTCACAATCCCTGTCGGGTCTACTTATATTTTGAAAATTGAGATCCCCACAGAACTCCTTCACGCTATGGAAAATTTTGAAACAATATTTCCTATTTTCTTAGTTACACGAACAGTTTTGCATTTCAATAATTTTATGCTTTTACATGGAACTAGATAAATTTATTTTTATGAATTTCAATGATCCATTTGTTAAAACAGGGAATAAAAGTATTGGATTCGGTAAAAAAAAAAAAAAAAAAATCGATTTTTGCTTTTCTTCATGTTTTGGGATGTGCTCTGAGTTAAAAAAAGTGGTCTAGAACAATGTCGGTGTACGTCCGTAGACCTAGTAAGCATAACTCCCGAACAGATTGATCTACGATATTCTATTTTGGGTCGCACTCATCAAATAAGCATTTTACCTTGTTTGTAAAAGTATTACTTTCCCCACTAGTTGCATAAACAACTATTTCCTATGACATTTTTTTTTCAATTGGATCGGCTTAAATTAGAACTTCTCAATAGTCAAAAACTTCTCAAATCTATTGTATCTCTTTGTTAATGTATTAGATTTTGCTGTGAAAAATATGTGATACATTTTTGTAAATTATTTGAGAATTACCGATTAGTTTGGTATGTGAACGAAACAAGTAACTTAAAATGAATGACTGGTGTTTGATCTAACATTTTAATTTTTAGTCTTTATTTTTGATGTCGACATTTTCAATTTTTTTAATTTTTTTTTATTAAACTTTTATCATTTTAAATAAGATACTCATTTCATAATACATGCTAAAAAGTTTTTAAAGTTGTTTCATTGACTTTGACTTCTGGGCAAAAAATTAATTATTATAACTATTATAAGAAGTCAACGGATTTTCGGGGAATCGGTTGACTTCTTATAATAGTTACAATAATTAATCAATTTTTTTTTCTTTTTGTCGCGTTCCATGTGCCACCTACGTGGGAAGACTGCTTCTTCCTCTCGTTTTTTATTTCTGGGAACACCTTTAGATTATTAGATACGAATCAAGTTTCTTAATAAGTAAAAATCCTTTGCACGAAATAAGAAAACAATTTGTGATTAGTTGAAACGCACTTCGAATTCTTCCACCTCTTTTTATTTTACACTACAACACTTAGATTAAGTTCAATTGGATTACAGTAAATGAGTTAATTAGTTCCTCCAAGTCAAATAGAAACGTGTGTAAAAGAGGCCATTTAGTGACAGCCCTAAAACTTGATAGAATGCATTGCTATCGATATCGAAATCTATCTGCTAAGTTTCAGCTCGAATGGATAAAGCTAGGCAAGTGGATTAATTTGTCGTTATCATTTTCTCAGATTCGTACGCCACACACAAAAGCAAACAAAATCGAAGTTAGGATTTAGAAATACAACATACAAAATTCAAAGAAAATTGTTTCCCCAATGAAAATAAAATTAAAAAATAGGCCATATTCTAAATGAACAACCGAATTCTTAAAATAGATATCAATTAAGTACCATATTTAATGCCTAATAATCTACAAACAGCAAAGTATTTAAAAGTAAATGGTTGAGAACAAAACAGGAACAAAAAGTAAGCCAAAGTATTTTAATGATAGTGCAATAAATGTATCTTCTAACCAATCCTCAATAATTCAAGACAACAGGTGCCTGCATTCACCAGACAGTTACAAGGAAGGTTGACTAAGTCTGCTTTAAGCAAAACAAAAAATATATATATATATAAAAAAATAGCAAATATCCAGAAAATCACTGGAAAATCCGAAAATCGCCAAAAAAAGGTGGAAATTCGCCAGAATAATTTTTTTAAATCGCCAAAAAATCGCCAATCGCCAAACCCTCAAAACCTATCGCCAAACGCCTTCAAAAATCGCCAAATTGGCGAAAAATCGCCAAACCTGGCAGCGCTGACTGTGTGAGCAATCTTTTCTGGTTTGTTTGTTTTGCTAGAAAAACATTTCAAATATCCTTGGAATTTGGTGTTGGCTGTCTTGCCTAATATTTTCCAATGTTCACCTTTGTATCATGATAGTCATGATTTTGAGCAAAAAAACAGTTGCCAGACTGAAATTTACAAATTACCCTCTAAGCCATACAAAAATACCCTCAAATACCTACAAACTCAAATTTTATAGTGGCGCTACCTAGTGAGATTAATTAGCATTACATATTTCAAGAATATAATATATTTCTTATTAATTTAATAATTGATGAATTATTTGTTAAGTTAATTATTAATTAACTAATTATTACTTTAAACATAATTAATTGCCATTAATAAAATAATATTTGGATTTGTTTGAATAAATAATTAATAGTTTAAAAAACTAAAAAACAAGCTTTAATAGAAAAGTGAACTAAAAAGTAGAAAATAATTTAAAATAAGTTCGAAATAAGGATAGAGTGATTAACAAGAAATATTTATTTTATCGTAAAAAAGCGTGGGGTGTTTTTTAAGATATTTTCTTAATGGCTCTACTTTTACCAATATCTGTCATTAAATATGTACAACAATTGACATTAAGCACCCCACGCTTTTTTACAATAAAATAAATATTTGTTAATCACTCTATTCTTATTTCAAACTTATTTAAAATTATTTTCTACTTTTTAGTTAACTTTTCTACTAATTCGTGTTTTTTAGTTTTTTAAACTATTAATTATTTTTTCTGTAAACTATAATTTTTTTTTTAGTTAATTTTTTTAGTTAAGTGTACAAAACTCTCCAGTTGTTCCTGCCAATAGTCACATGCTTGTCTCAAATTTAAGTCATGTGTATTCATTAGTACACACCGTATTACTTGGCTTAAAACACTACCGTGTCTCTGAATATAAAAAATCACTAATCCAGAAGATCCTGGTAAGGATAATACGACTATAAAAATACGTTTTGTATAACTGTCGTGCCCACGACAAATCTTTCAAATGTCTGCCTTATCAATTGTCGATGATAGGTTCTGTGATTACTGGGATTGTAACGTTTAACGGTACACCAGGGTTCGATTCCGGAGAAGGTTGATTGGTTGGAATTTAATGGCGCAAGGGCAACACAAGCTAATCCTTGTGATAAAGCGACAAACTTATTGAATTATTGTATTGTCACCAGTCTTTGACAAGTGTGCAAAGTTTGAATCAAATCTGATCGCTCAAAGTAGGACAAAATTGAGCACAAAAGAGTCGGTTACAAGCAAACATGCAGGTGAAACTAATAAAAGCATGTTAAAAACAAAAAGAAACTAAAGTTACTTTAAATCAAATGTGCCATTAGCAATTTCTTTAATGTACACGATTCATGTATTATGAGTCGAATTGTAGCAAAATAAAATTCAGAAAATCTTCAAAATATGTTATTTTAATAAAATATTTGTTACTTTTAATTTGTCTTCTGTTAGCTCCGTAAATTTATAAAATAACAAACTTGCATAGTTTTCATTTTTTATTGAAACTATTTAATATGAAACAGAATTCGGTGAATATATGTGATGTGAGCATGACAGAAGTAGAAAAAAAAATGACAAATATAGTAAAGAAATTATTCGATTGCATCATGCTTCTCAAGTCGTTACTGAAATAATAAAAGAAAATAATGTTCACTTCCAAATCAAGTTATTAAAGCATTTTAAAACGTCAATATGTATTTTTATTGCACTCTTAAGTTACAACTTTTTTTAAAAATAATAATCTTGCGGTTAAAGTTGTATTATTTTTTATATTTATCTATCATTTTCAACATCATTTCCAGATTGGTTGATGGCTGTGTGGTTAGCGCTCTGGTCATGCATGCCAAAAGGTGCAGGTTTCGAATTCCGGATTAAGCATGATGTTTGTTGGGGTTCAGAATCCATGTTAAGCTGTAGGTTTCGGCCTGATTAGCTGTCATTGTGCATAAAAATAGGTTGTTAAGCGTATAAACCAACCAATCAAATTGTTTGCATTTCTTCTATTTGTACGGCTTTCTTTGAAAAAAAAATCAATTTGAAAGTAAATAATAATTGGCAGTCCTTTATATTCATATAGTTAGGTTTAAATGGCAAGCGTAAGCAAATAACCATTAACAGAATATGTAAGGAAAATTTTCAATATTTTTTGGAAAGCAACTAATAATGTGTAGATGCATGTTTAAATAATTTTCTTGGCTATATTTGTACACAATGATGAAAAAGTACATTTAATCTTACAATAATTTTATGAATAAAACAAGATGACAAAAAGGTTTTGCATACTCTCTATAAGTCAACAAAATCAAATTGAAAATAAATCATTATTTGCAGTAATTTATTATTCCTTTTGTTAAGTTTTAATTGACAAGCATTAGCAAATAACCAAAGAATAACTAAGGAAGAATTTCCAATATCATTTGGAAAGTTAGCCCAATTAATCGATAAAAATGGAAAGGTAAAAATCCACACCTAATAAGTCATGTAGGAAAATTAAGAATCGGTTTCAGCTTGAGATCGGAATAAGGGAAAGAAAGTGTCACTATGCTTTTCATATCCCCTTCTCTCCCGACGACGCAATCAGTATTTTAACAAACAAAACAGGTGTACAACCTAATAACCTCCCTTGGTTCTTTACCCTGTTCATCGAATTTTGCATACGAGACAAAGAAAGAAGGGAGCGAGGGGCTGGAGGCCGGAAACCAAACTGACCTAAAGGAATATCCAAGCTAAAGTGACCCCTTAATCATTTTAGTTACTTTAAGTTTTAGCCTGCCAATCGACCTAATTATCTGTTCAAGTATCGGCACCAATATCTCTTTGTGAAAAAACTCCTGAGGGTAAATAGGGAGGGACAGGAAATCGTAAAAATTGATGTAACCTAACTGAAACGATTACTCCTGGGTAGGAGGTAAATTGAATTGATCTCTTGTTTCGTCGCCTGCTGGTGTTACAACGAATTTTGTCTTTTCAACACAAGCTTCCTGTTATCAGATTTCCCCCAAAAATACTTCTTCCATTGTAAAAAAAAACACAAAAAAATTCCGCCTTTTTGAAAGAACCCCACAAATAAACTCATTTTCAAATTACCCGTCAACCTTTAAAATACCCGGTTTGCGACCCCAATTGGCAACACTGCTTCGATGATCCATTTACGTTTTTATTTACATTTTGACAGAACAATGGTCTCAGTTAAAAACTTCGACCAATGCAAACATTTCTGAACGCCAAACTTGTGACATCACACGAATAAGGTCTTGTAGGTGAAAAAAATTTATAAAATAAGAATTAAATTGAACTGATTTGATAAGCTTGTTTTACAATTTGATTTTTTCCCTTTTGTCTTCTTTCTTAACACATTGCACTACGGTTTTGCATTGTTGGTATCAAAATATTTGATTTTTAATTAAATAATTTAATATGTTATTATTAACTTATTCCTTCTTCGAATATATCCATGTCATTAAAAATTGATTAGCTTTTCATTAAATGGAAAATTGTTTCTTCCTTTTTCTTTTGATTTCTGAGGATCTTTGTTATTGAAACAAGGATTTTTTACTTATTATAAAATAAAACTTTATAGAAATCATTTTATGGTATGATAAAAATTATTATGGGTTATTATTTTTTTGTAATGCAATTTCTTGAGTCATGGAAAATTATTTGCTTTGGTCTTGGAAGGTCATGGATTCGTAACATTTCATTTTGGTAGAATGACCTACCCAGAATGGCATTGACCGACGATGTTCAAATTTGGTATACGGGTTGGTGATAGCACAGCGACCTAACATTAAGGTTTTCGTCAAAATAGCACATGCACTTAAGATAACTGCCATCGAAAAAATCATGTTTTTCAGTAATTGCTAAAAAACAGCTATAACGTTTTTGTCCAAAATCGCTGTGGTAATGCCTCTTAAGGTGTTCTAAACATCCCCACCTCCGAAATTCCTGTAAAAATGCTTTAATGGTGTAAAAAGTTGAAAAATGAATGCCTTTAACACTGAGTTCTATTTTCTTGAGCATACCTCATCAATGATAATTTTTATGCCTCTCGTAAGTTTAACATATAAGAACAGATAATATAAGAATTATTCAGGGATGTGATACCTTCCACCAAACGGCCGATTTCCGCTTTTTTCGAATTTTTCATATTTTTCTGCGTTTTGAAATTTAACATATTTTCCGCTTTTTTTTACGAATTTCAAAGAAAATCAGTGCTTTTCTACAATTTTTTATTAATCTAAGAGACTGAGAGTAGTTTCGCTTTCCGTTGGAAGTTTTCTTTCTTACTTCAAACATGGTTGAATTCGAAAGAATTCAGGTTTTTGCTGAAGTTTCGATCATGCCTGAGATTGATGCATATTCGGATTGTAATTTATTGACAACCTCGGAATCTGCATACGGTTATAACTTTCCCAAACCCACTGACAGATTGGCTACATATTCCACTCATTTTTCTGTATTGTTATAGCCTCTATCAGCATTATTTACGTTGATATGTGATGCCCATTTTACTGAGAGTTACGGTGATGAAATGGCCACTATTCCCGTGATTATGGCGCGCAGAGAATATATATTGCCAAGAATTGCGTAGTTGCGTGATGCTAGTTTTCACCGGATGTTATTCCAATTCAACACTCACTGACATTATTGCAGAGATTTGTACCTGTTATTATAAAGTACAGTTCGGCTAAAACGCAAATTAAGCTCTTTTTTTGTCTAAAATTTTGATCATTCTTGTGATTGATACAAATCTGCATTATAATTTTATTAAGGCTTGCTTGCGAGTCCGACAACCAAGAAACCTGCGTACGTTCAGACTTCCCCAATGATCACTTTTCTTGCAGTTTAGTAGTCATCATTGATATTTATTTACGTTGGTGTGTGGTAATTAATTTTGTTAATGCAAGGGCTGTTTTGCGGAGATTTGTTCTGTTACGGCGGGAGCTATCACCGAGATTTACGTTTTTATTATGTTTATGTAATTGCTTCTATTTCAGAGATTTCAACCAATATATTGCTTGCTAACGCTGATATGAGCTGGTGTGATGGTCACTTTTGCCAATTATTGCTATAATGTAATTGCCGAGATTTTCGCCAGTATGGGGGCCGCTATCGCCGATATTTATTTTGGAGTAATGACAATTTTTACCTAGGTTTAAGCTGTTTTAATAGGAGCTATTGCTGAGATTTGCCCCACTGTTTTCAGTTTTTAATTCAATTTTGTGCAAGAAATTAGCCCCAATTGATAATTTTACTAAATATTTTTAATTCAAATTTTAATTTTAACTGCTTGTAAAATTGTTTATTTTAGCTTGAAAAATACTTTTACATTTTAGCCTTAGATATAAGTGATAGTTTAAAAGTAAAATAATTTTTTTAAAAATAATTATTTAAAATTAACTGACTTGTCCAATTTTGCTACTTACAACACCTCCTCCTTTAGTTCTTAGCAAATTAATGTTTGTGACAAGTATAGTCGAGTTAAAAAAAAAAAAAGCTTGTTCCAAAGGAAACTGAAAAAACAAAATAAAAAACTTTAAAGTTACTAAACTGTAAAAAAAATTTCATCCTAAAGAGAGAGAGGGGAGATCCCAGATTTTCAAACAATCATTCAACATCTCAGTATTATAGTGTAATTTAAAGTTGTGTGATGTTCCACACCCCTAGTTATGTGAGTGTTTTATGTATCTGATGTTAGTGGAGGATAGATATCCTGTATGGCTTCATGGAATGCCAAGATCTTCCAGAGAATTTCTATTTTATGCATCCGCTTCCACTTATATGTAGCTTAATACAATTCTGATGATTTTCCTAGAAATTCAAACATCTAAAATGTCAGCAAAAATGTAGTGGATTGGCAAAGAAAATACTTTTTTAAAAAGTCTATTTTTCCCCCTTAGAAGAAGTTTCTTCTAAATTTTTTATGTATTTATGACTAATTTCTGATGTTAAAATTGCCTTTTAGAAGTTATATTTTAATTGTGCTTTTTCTTAAATATTATCTTTTATTTTCAGATTATGACCACATTTTGATTACACAAATCTTTTTAGACCATTTCTTAAATTACAATTGCTGAAAAAAAAATAATCCAACCTCCAAAATGAGTGGTGGTGTCTATGGTGGTGATGAAGTAGGTGCATTAGTGTTTGATTTTGGCCACTATTCCATACGTGCTGGGTATGCTGGGGAAGATACACCCAAAGCAGATATACCCACCATGGCCGGTGTGTTGGAAGAAAATGTTTCGGATGCAATGGAGGTGAATGGAAACAATGCTTCTGGTGAGCCCTCATCTCAGAAGAAATACTTTGTTGATACCACTAGTATCCATGTTCCTCGCAAAGGTGCGGAAATGTCCTCGTTCTTGAAGGATGGAATGATAGAGGACTGGGATCTGTTTGAACGTGTTCTAGATTACGTTTACTGTAAACACATAAAGTCTGAACCTCATCTCCACCCCGTTTTGATGTCCGAGACCTCGTGGAATGCTAGATCCAAGCGGGAGAAACTGACTGAATTGATGTTTGAAAAGTACAACATTCCTGCTTTCTTCCTGAGCAAGAATGCGGTGCTTTCTGCTTTTGCTAACGGCCGCTCCACTGGAATTGTGGTGGACAGCGGGGCCAGCCAGACCTCTGCTGTGCCTGTTCATGATGGCTATGTCCTATCCCAGGCCATAGTCAAATCCCCACTTGCTGGGGACTTCATATCCATGCAGTGCAAGCAATATCTGGAGGAGAATCATATCGAAATAGTGCCACCTTATTTGATAGCATCAAAAGAGATGGTCAAGGAAAATACTCCCGCTAAGTGGGTTAAGAAGAGTAATCTTCCAGAAGTGACGAAATCATGGCACAACTATATGGTGAAGGAAGTTCTCCAGGATTTTCAGAGCTCAGTCCTCCAAGTGTACGAGACTCAGGTAGACAAAGAGGTTGTAGAGAATCTACCGATGGTCCACTACGAGTTCCCTAATGGCTACAACCAAGACTTTGGTGCTGAGCGCTTTCAGATACCGGAGGCGTTGTTTGATCCCACCAACATCAAGGGCATAACTGGGACCACCATTGGGGCAGCGCAGGTGGTAACTACGAGTGTAGGAATGTGTGACATTGATGTCAGACCCAGCTTGTATGGGGGAGTAATTCTGGCAGGAGGGAATACTTTGATCCAGGGTTTCACTGAAAGACTAAATCGAGATCTGTCTGCGAAGACTCCGCCTAGCATGAGACTCAAAGTTATTAGCTCCAACAACAATGCAGAGAGAAGATTCGGGGCGTGGATTGGGGGCTCTATCCTGGCATCACTGGGGACCTTCCAGCAGATGTGGATTACGAAGCAGGAGTATGACGAGGGAGGGAAGACGCAGGTCGAAAGGAAATGTCCATGACATTCACCTTTTGCCAGCTGAGATGGACCATTGTGAATTGCATGTTTGAGTGAGATGTTTTGTGCATCACTTGTTTATTTTCATCATCATTGCAGCTCGTATCCTTTGTAGTTCATATAAACTAGTTTAAATATCATCTGATTTTATTCTGAATTGGATTCGCCTTTTTTTTTTTAAATGATACAATGCCTTTCAACAGTAAGGCAGTTGAGCTACATGGATTATTTTTACAAATTAAACTGCATTATATATTAAGAACCCATGAATATAAAATTATAAACAACCTTCCATTAGTTAGTGAAGCGTGTCTCCAAGATAATTGTTTAAGTAACTTTTCATCTTTGCAAAACTTTTCTTCAAGTCTGTATCAAGTGTTTTGATAACTTAAATAACATAGGGTTGGTAAAAGTAGACTAAAAGTATCAAGAAGTGATGAAATAAGATGCTTTAGACTTTTCTTGCAACACTATTGTCCTGTATTCATTATTTATAAATATTTATAATCAACTAGTTATTTATTTAAATTTTGGATTATTTAATTAGGTCTTTAATAGTGTAAATTTTATAAAAAAAATCTTAGTGAACATCTTATTAATTGTCAAAGCATCCTGTTTTTTTTTGTCCTGAAATGTAATAGTTGATTGATATCTAAATTGAGGTTTTCCTATTAGCCATTGAAATCAAATTTTGACACAAAAAATGAAAATAATTATAATAATTCTTTCATCCAAGAATGGAACATCAACTTAGGTGTTATTGCTTCTTCTTTTTAACATGCTTAAAAATGTTATCTTCAATTCATTTTATTAGTATTTACTTTTATTTTCAGTATTCATGTTTGCACACTAAATTAATTTCGAATTTGAATAATTACTCGTTTTGAGACAACAAATTTTGCAATTTTTCTTTCCTTTATGATTGTACAGTTAAATAATTTGTATTTCTATTTACAAAATAGAGGAAATGTTTCATAATTGTTAAAAGATTTCTGTGCCAATATTTCATGTTATTTTAAATGCACATGTTTTCAATGATTGGTTTTAGTTATCAGGATTTATATATTAACTTCCTATTTCAGGAGAAATTTGCATTTTTGAAGACTAAATATAAATTGTCGTCTCGTGATGATATTCCATGATGTATTTTTGATCCAAATAAAAAGTTTAAGGTAAATTCAGACTTCTGTGTTCTTTAAAATACATCTATTTGGTATTTATAAGTTTTATATTCATTATACTTATAAAGGAGATATTTGCTAATAAATACTATTTCTCATGCCTCTTCAATCTACAAATCTTTTTGATGCCAACTTTCAAAGTTACTTATGCCACCAATTAAAGTACGGTCAATCCTTGGTAATACGGAATCTCTTTACACAAAATCCCGTTTAAATCGAAATAAAAGCAGTTTCCGTAAGATAAATCTTTAACTTAACGTTAATTTATTCGTTTTACTGAAATTGCGGATAACATAAAATCCTGCTTTAGATGGAAAAAATTACTTTTTAAATCACTTTTTTTAGATGAAACCTTCTTTGAGACTTAATTTAAAAGTGTTATGAAAACATTTCTCAAGTTGAAATTGAATGTAGAAAATGTAGAAATGGATATGAAACTAGAAAAATGCCCGAACGATCACATTTTTACCAAATCTTTATGAAATGAGCTGATTTCCTCAAATTTCGATGGCAACTTTCCGTAGACTGGCTTTGTGATGTTGCGTGCCCTTCCGGTATCCAACAGTTTAGAAAACAAAACTCTGTCACATTTGCATTTTGAATCTTGTCAATGAAACAGCAATCGCTATCAACAAAACAAAACATTTTAAATGAAATCGATGATGATTCTTTAAAAAAACAGAAATTGCTACCAAGTATGGAATCGCCAACTGCACTTTATCAATAATTTTAAAAAATCGGAAAAAAATTGAGCAGCTCTTCTGTAAATCGATTTGTACCTGCATGGATAAGAATGCGGACTGCTGGTAAATACATTGCGAGGAGTCTAGAGTTTGTTTGAAACTAGATTTTTTAAAAATAACTTGATCTCTTACTAAAATAATTATTCTTTAATTTACTGTTCAACAGAATAATTTAAAATCCATATTATTTTTTTGTGTGTATTTTGACATTTTGTTTTCAACTTTTTTTTTGTGATTATATTTCAATAGAAAGAGATAGGCAAGTGCTTTCTCTTGACTTTTTTTTGTGTGTGTCCTGGCCTGTTATTGATATTTCATTGCCCATTTTACAACAGATCTTAATAGGATTGGTTAATAAGATTTTAAAATATGGTTACTTTTAGAATTCTCTTAGCAGCAATATTGTATGTGTAAATTAAAAAAAAAAATTCTAAATTTTGATACTGAACCACCAGTTTGATTTTCAAATCATTTCCCTACACTCAAACTTTCATAAAATATGAGTTAATTACAGCTTGTTTAAAATATAAAAATAACCTCCAAACATTTATCTATCAATCAATAATAGCAGTGTTAAGCTGGGGTACAAAATTTCTTTAGTAAAAAAGCTAAAATCACAATTTTTATTGTAGCATTATGCCAAAATGATCACTCAGGATGTTTAAATTAACACAATTATTACACCTTTTTATTATAAAATCATTATTAACTTTAAATATAAAAGCTATTTTATACCATTATCAACCAGAAAAATACTGTTCACCATTCAAATTATTTATTCTTTTAGGTTGATGACTAACCTTAAGATAACAAAAATGGCAATTTTGTTCATTTTGTATAAAAATGTTTTGGCAAAAGAGCTAAACCACACTTTCTGATTTTAGCTTTTCAGAAAGTTCTTAAGTATTTTGCTAAAAAAGCATCCACAGCTTAATCCCTGATTAATAACATGGTTACATTAACTCAAATTGGCTAACAGAATGCTGTTTGGTTGTGTTGTTGGACTTTCCAGTATTGTAAGTTTTTTTAAAACTCTGTAGTCCATTGTCTGATGAACTAATATAAATCCTTTGTCAAAGTTTTCTATTTGAGTTATATATTTCTATGGTACTCGAATATTTTTTTATTTATGGTTGTGTGGTTGATTTGTACCTTCTACACTTATTTTTATGCACAATGACGGCTAATTAGATAGGGATCTATGGCTTATTGTGGATTCTGAACCACGACAAACATCCATGCCTAACTCGGGATTCGCACCCAACACCTTTGGTGCTAACCACACAGCCCTCAAGTTGGCTATTATTTATAGGGTATAAGTATTTTTATGAAATCATTTTGAAAGTTTTACTAATAAAATTAAGTTTACTAAGTAGAAAGAAATTCAATATTGTAGCTTTTTAAAAAATGATGGAAATAACAGTTTAAAACAGCCCTTGTGGAAACAGTTTGTTAAAAATCTTTTGTAAGGAAATTGGTGTAACTTCCTGATTGTGGCAAAAATAATTCAACCCAAACAAATTTAGAATCTACTCCTGTTGAGAGATCTTTAGTCAATCCTTTTAGTGTTCCAAAGAATATGCATTTCATATTTGGTAAGGCTCTGTTGATTGGTAAAGGAAGTTTTGTGCAACAAGTGGCATGCATATATGGTTGAATTTTTATAGATATACAGGAACCTACGTGTTCAAAATTAGGCAACTCGATATATTTATAAATTTTGGTTTGTAATTTAAAATCGATTTTCTATAAATATATTTTGAACTACCATAAATTTTCACTCCCGAAATATCCTATAGACCAGGGATTCCCAATTTTTAAACACCGATTCACTTTTTAGAAACAGAAATCTCTAGCGACCTACTTCGTTCTCATGGCATTGAATTTATTCAGAGACGAACAGTATTCATCTTTTCTAAAAATGGTTTTATAAACCATTTACTAGGTATGCATAATCTTTGTGTCCTTAGTATTTTTAATGTTATTTTACTTATTTTTAAAGTCTGCTATGATGACTAAATAGGTTTGTCAAGCGAGAATGAAATAATTTTTTAACAGCATTTGGTGACTCCGATTTATTTAAATGAGATTAATTGATTTATTATTTCTAATCATAGCCATTTAAATTCTTTATGTTTCAAGGTTCAAAGGGCACAAAACTTTAAAAAATAAGCACTAGATGCAAATTCTGTGGCCATAATTGACAATGGCTTCCTAATGGTTAGATATATTTACCCAAGGAATACGGAAGGATATTTAAAATTCTATAGTACCATATAAGTAATGTCTCATCTGTTTTCTAGGCCAAGCTTGGAAGCCACTAAACCAATTTTGATTGGTGTATCATAGTTGTGTGATAAGTTTATTTACGTAGGTTTATTTACCTGTCTTGTAATAATAACCACAGATGGATTAAATAAAGAATACGGATTTACTGTGACAGGATTCATTGCAAGTATGTATCTGTGCTACTAGTGGGAAAAAGGGCGTTTATCTATGATGGTGGAGGAAAGCTGAATATTGAAAGAAAGTGGAGGACACACATTATTGTTCCTATTACAAAGCAATTGATTATTTATTATACTATGCACCTTTATTACTTATTATTCTCAAACTGCGAGGTCAGACATTTTTTGAGGTACTGGAAAATGTGTTTGAAATAAGATTCTAAGGATCTATTTTTTTTTTTTTTTTAATATTGACATACATGCAGAAAGTAATTTGTATTTACAGGCTCATTGCATATATTTTTTACTTTTCTAAACTAATGCATTTTCTTAAAGTTGAATTATTTATTTTTTAACAAAGCATTTTTTTTTAATCTTGGAATTCCTTGTTTTTTATTATGTATTACTTACCTTGGGAGTTGCAAATTTCCATTTGAAAATCGTTACCATAAATGAATAAGCACTTTTGGCAATGACTATTTGAATTTAGCCACTAGGTTTTAGGTTATGTAAATGCTATGTTAATTTATTTTGATTTCAAAAGCTTTTTTGTTAACTAATATGGTACTGTGCTTTTATTACGAAGAAATTGTATTGTAAGCAATTTATACAGTTTGGCATCTGTGTGTGTCAATATCAAAGATATCAAAGACATGTTCCATTTTAAAAGTTAAATGAGATTTCTTGTTCAAGTAGACTTGCAGTTGTTTCTCTTATTTGACAGTTCTCATAATCTTAAAATCATTTGCTATTTTAATGCTAAGTTTCTGGCGAGTATATTTTTGATTTGGTGAAACTTAGTTTCAGTTGAGCCTACTAATTCAGTTCCAATCCCTCTGCTGACTATCTAAAACAATTACAATTTTTAGTAGATATTTCATGTCCGTATAACTGTTATATCCATGCTAAACTGCTTAAATTTCATTTAAAAGGTTTGTATAAAAAATTTAAAGTTCAACATGCTTCTGTTTCTTGTGAATTTGTATAACTTTGTTCAGTTATAATTTTATGAAAAATCTTTTAAATTGTAATTTCTTAAAGATCAGTTAAGTGACCCGATTTTCTTATTAGCGGACCACTGGTAGTTTTACAAAAGGATGTGTAATAAATCGGGCCCAGTACAGTCCAAGGGAAACACTGATTTCAACTTTTTTGACCAAAATTTCAATACTTTGAATTCCAAAATTAGAATATTAGATTTTAATTAAATTAATTGAGTTTAATTAAATTTGTCAATATAGTACAATTATTTAAAGTTGTTTGAACTGAAATGTTTTGAATTTTTGGTGTTTTCCGCTAGTTTACTTTTGAGTGAAGTTCAGCTTTTTTTGCTTGGGAGCTGAACCATGTTTGATAAATACAATACAAAACCACAATTGTTTTTCTATTTTCATTCCTTTGCTTAGGTTTAAAATTTGAAAACTCAAAGAATCACATCAAATACCATTTGTTTATAATCCATAGAAGTTTTATTAGAAATTTTAACTGTTGATCTCATACAATGACAGCGTGCACCACACTTTCAATCTCAAGAGAGATCTCGTTTAGAATTGAACAGCAACCTTTCTAATGTTCACATGTCCAAGAATGATGACAAGACAGCTGCACAAACAATTGAAGCTGCAATTAACATTCTACTAGTTGAGTGTGTTGGAAAACTATTTGCTAAAAAAGGGAAGTGACCTTAAACTGCCAAGGTCGGATTCAAGATTAATTGAGTTTGGGGCTTGCGTCTAACAAATTTTAAAAATTTGTTAGGAAATTAAAATTACTTTCTTTCTTTATTTGACCTATGGGCATGCGAAAGAAAGTTAGTTCTATACTGGAGAATAGGATTTTGAGATTCAAAGGTTATTGACTTCATTCAACTCTCGTTAAAAGTTGTTATAAAGATGCTATACTTTGATGTAATTTCTTTTTCATGGATAGAAAAATATAGAATTTTTCTAAATTCGATTAATTTTCTGAGGATGAAATTTTTTAATATTTCTTAATTATGGGATTAAAAATTGTTTAATGAAAACGAGTTGTATTTTAGAAATGCTACCTAGACTTATTAAATAATTTAATATATTTAAAAGTAGAGAAGTTAAATTCTTTTCTAGGCAAAAAATTGTGTTTGCAGTTAACCTATCAACAGCAGAAAAAATTACGATTTGTAAGTTTAATATTGAATTGGAAGTGTTGAAAGGAATTTGAATTAAGAACTTTTTTGAATTTTGGATGGTGCAATGTATTTTAATTACGTATTTGTAAACAATTAAATCGCAATTTATAAATAAATTCTACCTAAGAGACCTATTTTTTAAAGCACATTGGAATGGTTGAAAGATTAAAAATTGGATAGTGATTGTCTTGAGAATCGCTGGATTTTCGTATAATTGCTAGTCACTCAGCGAAAGTGTAACATCTCATTGAATCCGACCTTGTGGATAAATTCAAGTTGCTAAGCTCCAGATTAAAAAAGAAAAATAATTCAAAGATCAGCATGCATAACTGAAAAGGGATCGGCCACAGCTTTATGTCCATTTTATGGATAAATCTATCATTAGTTGTAAGTTTTTGTATTATGCATCCTACAGTTTTTCATTTATAGCATGGTTCACCCATTCATAATTATATTTTATATATTTATGAATGAGTGAATCGAAAAATAATTGATCAATAATACGTTCATGTACTATGAGTTGTACATCACATATTTAGATTGAAGGTGAACAATTATTGCCATAGTGACTTTAAATAACTTACATTTTTCCTATAACTGATGCACAGTTTTGTAATCTTTAATTTGAAAAATAAATTTGAGATGTTACATAGTAAATAAATTTGAGGGTAGTTTTTTTTAAGTGGGTTAAAGACACTAAATTTTCAAAATTTTCCAACTTTTTTTTATTCTTTTAAAAAGTAATACAGATAGATACGAGTTGAATGACATAAATTAAACTCTACCTGAATTACAACTTTTAATATAAAGTAATTAGCACCATAACAGATGCTACTTAACCATGCTATTTCAAAACTTTAAGGTTTAGATTTCTTAGTGATGATATTTCCCCCCGTCTTTTGAAGTTTTAATTGATATAATTCTAGAACTGTATATTATAAATTCATAAAAAAATTTAGAGTTTTTTTTTTAAATGTATATTTCATTATATGTATATTATCTTATATGTATATTATCTTATTATTTCATTATATGTATGTAATTAAATGTATATTATCTTTTTGAATTATTGAAAAGTTAAATAATAATAATAATAATAATAATAATAATAATAATAATAATAAAAAAAATGGTGAAAAGACAATTTATTCTATGATTCTTAATGAGTAATTAAGTGTGGAAAAAATTGAAAACTAAACTACTAAATTTTGGACTTGCATAACAAATAAAAGTAGTTCAAATTTTATACAAATTTAAATTAAAAAGTTCTATTTCAATATAAAATAGTTTATTCAACTACAATAATTAAAACACACCTATCCAATAAATTTCAGAAGATTCACTTTAAAATTGGAGATTTGATTTAAACTGGGAATACTTTTATGATATTCTACTAATTATATAATTATCTATTTTTTATATTGAATATACCAATCTCTAAATAAAGATAGTAAATTCATATAAATATCATTTAAATTTATCGCCACTCTAGTAATTGTGCTTCTGGCTATATTGGCAGCAAGCCATCAGTTTGAAAGTATGCCTGGCCGATCCCCAATTTATAACATTGTGCAATTCACATAAATAATTTATATATACATGATTGTTATCACAGTGAGTATTACTCTTTTCCTGAGTAACATGTGAGCAACTTTTTTTTCTCGGAAATTAATAGAAAGTATTAAGTTTTTAAGAGTGACCACACACAGGATTTTAGATGTTTTCTAATAGAAAAAAATGCTTCTGTGTCTGCACCAGTGCCACAAACACTACACAATTTGTACACTTTAACATCTGCACAGTTTTAAAATCATCTTTAAAATATTTAACAGGCCTCATGGTCCCTGGCTCTCCAGCCTTTAATAAATATCTGAAAAATCAAATATATATGCAAAATTAAGTAATTTCTTTAAATGAAAAATAATATACCTGACTTTTCTTATAATTGTCAGAACCATTTCTAATATTTTCTTTGGACATATTCCTTTTTTTGGAAAGCATTTTTGTATTAATATTTAAAAATGGTATTATCACACCTAAACTGAATGATTTAAAAAAAAAAAAATTACATTTGAACTGAATCATAAAGTTATTCCATAGAACTTTGAACTCTTTTCAAAACTGATATAATTCATTTTTGTAGTTTAGAGTTCATATTTAATATATTTTATTTACAATGGTAATTATCATGTCTAATGATTGTTTACTTATCTATTTAAACATCTTTTCTAGCTACATTTCAACAGTTCATATTTCCTTCAAAAAGTATAATCAAGAACCTCATAACTGGACTCATCATATAAACATTTTCTAATCGTAAGGCAATCTGTAGACAATCTATATAATACAAGTTTTAATATAAAATAATCAAAATGTAGTTTTTGTGGCACAAAGAGCATAACTTACTTTTTGTATTAAACTTTTAGTTTTAATATAACAAAATTAAGGATTGCTTCGATATTCTCCAAACCTGAAGTTTGTGTAATTATAATAAATTAATTAAAATTTTCTCTTGATGTTCCTTAATCTTAGTTTCTATATAGATAGTTAATTTATTAAACAGATGAGTTCTTTTTCAGCACATTTCTGAGCAAAAAAGATTCAATATGTGAATTGAAAATGAATTTTAATTAATTTATATTTGAACTGAGGTTTATTTGGTATATTAAAACGATACTATATTACAATTATTTCCATCTTTAAAATTAACTATTTTGTCACTATTTCGGAAACCATAGCGATTTATATACTATAGGTTCCAATATTATTCTTTAATTCACACGAACAGCAATAGAAAATTATTGATAGTAATATTGATTTTCACAATGAAATTAATCTGATGATTATTTATTATGTAATAATATTATAAAATATATAATTGTTTTGTTTACCATTAATTTATATTTAGAAATAACTCTTTTTAGTATTTTATAGTTTTTATACAGAAGTCACAGTCATGCATGTAATATTAAACTACTTAAGTATATTTATTTTGTGCAGCCACTCTTTCTATAGGTAAAGGAAAATAAAATAATGAATTGCAGTGCACTAATTAAACTTGAATTCATGCATATGTTGGTCTGGTATTCAGGTTCAAAATACCTTACTACGAAGTAGAAGTCAAAATATTTGAACATGAATTGAAAGGCTGCTTAGAAAAATGGCTTTCAAATGAACTTTTACTTTTCTAGAAAACTGTTCAATTTTGATGGGTATGGTAAAGGTCAGACTTTCACGTTTGGCACAATTTTTGGAAAAATATTGAAACATGAGATAATTTTCTGAAATGATACTTATAGAAAAGATAAAAAGTTTTAATGATAGAAAAATATTACCACTTACTTTTAGAATAAAACTTCTAAAGTTTTTAATTTGTATGATATGTTTTTATAGAGATTTTAAACCTTGCATAGTAGATTTGAAAAAAACACTTAAGATTTTTTTATTAAAAGGAAAGTATTGAATTGTCTTATAAAATGTTTCCATCTAATGAAATTGGTAATTTGAGGATTATTAATATCAAAACATAGTTAATTATTTAGATTAATAGGGTTTTACTTTCAATATGCATGTTAACAAAAAAACAACAACAACATAATATGTATTGATTAACTATTTTCTTATAATTTCTTAAAATGAAATTAATAGTAGTAAATAAATTGTAGTATTGTTTTTTTGCAAACGAAACTTGTTTTTATTCATTGTGTTATTTTGAACTGTTACTGTACTACTTCTAAAGGATAGAAAAACATGATAAATTAGCATGACTACCTTTTTAGTTTAAAAGAATTTTTGGAACAATGGTTATTTAAGAATTGAATCTTGTGTAAATGCTGCAACTGCACTTATCCACTCATTAAATATATTTGTAAAATTGAATAAATGTGAGATTGTCTGCATAACTGATATTCATTGAATTTTTAAATGCAGGTTATTTAGCTGATATAAACTTTCTTGTGAATATATATACTGGTATAATTTAAAGTAAAACGTGAAATGCTACGAAAAAAAAAATGTAAAAATAATTGATTCTGTTTCAAACACCCTTATGAAAAATTTCAACTAGTTTCTGTGTTCATTCTCTAATCATGGTATTTGTTGTTGAGGGGTGTATTACAATTTGTATGCATGTACCGATTCTTCTAAGCGAATACTTGAATTCTTAAGTATTGGTGCCATTAATTTCAAAACTGTTATTAAACTATATTTCCTTAGTTTGGAACAGAACATAACACAAATTTTTTTAATATAATTTATAGTATTTGATGCAAATATTTTTTATACCCAAACATCATTAAAACTTAAGTAGTCTTTACCTTATGCAATATATTATAATAAATAATTAAAGATGTGTGTAAATAAACGTTTTTAATTTCGAAAATGTGACAGGATTGATGAAATTTGAATTGTCCAAGTTAAAAAACAAACTTTAGGCCATGGCAATAAATGTTGAGAAAAAGAAAAATGAAAGTTTGACATCTCGTAGAAAGGTCTTGTTAACGCTTTTCTTGTGGATTATTTTATGTAAACTGTCAAGACAACACCAATAGAAAAAGTAGACTAATGTTGTTATCACATGAACCCTTCAAAAGCATTGAAATAATGTTTCCCAAGTTTTATTCAATTAATTGTTATTAATTTCTCTCTTTGCAGCTCAATTCACGTTTAAAATCAGTTCATGTATGATTTTGAATATTTATTGCCAAGGTATTATTGGATATTGAACTTTGATAGGGCAGTTTTTTATTTTTGAAAATGCGAATAGATTTATATTCGGTAAGCTTTGCTAGGAATGAGGTTACTAAGTTGTGAAACCGGATAAGCATATCAATATTCAAAACTATTGTATTTAGTATATATTATTAGTATTGTTTTGAATTGGGCTGAATATTGCATCTTGGTCCTTTTATGAAGTATAGAAATAATATTGATCTCAAAAGTTTTGAAAACTATTTGAAACAAAATCAAACATGAATTAAGAACATTTGTATCAGTGAAATCAAAATGTTGCATTTTAAGCATCTAATATAATTATGGAAATTAAAGTTGTTCATAACTATTTGTCTTATTTTATGTATAAAGTTAAAATACTTATTTGAATTGAAAGAGAAGGACAACTGGAATAAATTTCGTTGATTAATACTAGTTTGTTTTATATCTTTAGGATGGATAAACTCCGATATACATTGTTTCCGAGTTCCATTTAAAAATTATCAATATTTAAAATAATTTTTTTAGAACTAGGAATTAAAATCAGAAACGACAACTACTTGGAAAAATACGACTGACCTTAAGTTTATGGGTTATAAATCCAAATTTGTAATTAGAAACAGCTTTCTTTATATTTCTATGTACACACATGTGAATATAATATATATTTATCTTTTATAGGTAACACTTATAAAGAAAGATTTGCCATTTCAATCTTTCTTCTCATTTCTTGAGCTGTCATGAGGCGACGACAGTTGAAGCGCATTGATATATTTTCTAAAAAAATTCCTATTTTGGTGCTTTTCTACTTACATTATATACAGTGGAGACACGTACAAATACAACATCACATAGAAAAGATGCTTTTGCCTTAGCATCACGTTTTGTACACTTACGAAAAGAAAAAAAAAATCTCATTTCAGATTTAAATTTGCTAAGACCTGCAGCAGACCCGCGGTGATTGCGATTGGAAAATCTCGGTTTCGATTTTTTTCGTAAACTCTTTTTGGGAGAGACATTAGTTTTTCATTCAACGCATTATTTATTATCTATCCTTTTTTATTTTGTTTTCTATGTTTATGATTGCCTTTTTTTGAATGAAGTGAAAAAATAAACGACAGTCCAATCCTTGCTTCCGTCAATTCCAATCTAATGACTACGGGTCTGTCCTTAACAATCGTTAGCACTGATCTGGTGGTTTAGTAATACAGTGACCGATATTGTCCTCTCCCGTGACGGGCATACCGACACACCTCCTAGTTCCTATCACAAGAACCGCCTTTTGATCATTTGGATCCACCACTAGTACGTCTTCCACCTCCTCGTCCTCAAGTCCAAGCATTCTGAGGGAGGATGACTGAGACACCGATATGCACTGCTGACTGGAAGATGTCGGCAAGGCATCGCCGACCGCCACTGGTCCACTCTCAGCAGCTGTCGCCGCATCCGTTGTTGGAGCGGCATCGGCACCTGACAGAGTTCCAGAAATGGTGGTGGATGAGAAATCCTCCGATGCCGTCCAAGATACAGTATCTAGACCCGGCTGTGACCTCAGCTCGGGATAGTTCTGGAGCAGTCCGTTGGTGGATGTCCGTGACTCTTCTTCCTCAACGTACCATACCAGACCGTTGTTGTCTGCTTCCAAATGCGGGTTGTCATCGTCGTCCTCTGACAGCACGATGTCGCATATAGACAATTGATCCTCGTCCATGAGTGGACTAGTTACTTCCTCAATAACAATGTTGTGGTTGTCGTTATCATCATTGTCCATAGGGATGACCGTGACTGAGGGAGCACTGGCGTCATCACTGGATTCAGCACTGATCATCCGGATTGGTGGTCCTATGTACTTGTTGTTGCATTTGGCACCTAGTATATAAAATTATGTCTCAGTATATATTTAGAGTATTAGGAAGAAATTCAGATTTAAAAGGCTGAACAGTTTTTCATTCAGATCAAGATACCAAATCATTATTTTTCAGTACTTTTTATAGTATGACCTCGAGCATTTAGTCTACCAAGTTTTTACTTTGATTCAGTATTTTCAGTGCTTCATTTTTCCTTGAAGCTGCAAGTTTAGACTGTTTTTAAATTTAAAGTGTTCACTGTCGTAATTTAGGTCATATTAATTCAAAGAGTTTTAGATGGCAATTTCATTCGTCGATCAAAGAGAGCTGAAACTAATTTGAATTTCTTTTATTGAAGATTTTCTCCCAATTGATATGTTATACAATCAACAGGGAAGAGAAATTGGCTGATTTCTCAAGAGTAAATACGGATGGTCTTGTCATACCTTGTTGTAGCGTCTTGGCAGGCGACCTATATGAAGTGGGGTCTGACAACCCTGAGCTACACAGGCTGATGACGCTTCCTACTAGCGGCGTGGGGCTGAGTTGGGACATGGAGCGCCGCTCTTCGGATTCCGCCCCTGTGGTCTCGATGATAGTGTGGCGTCTCCTGGTTGGATCGCTGGTCGACGCGACCGGCCACGACATGGCACCTCCGCCGTCGTCGTGTACTGAAATGGTCGCCAGGGGACTGTAATTTGATCGGTCATTGAGGGCAGCATCTGAAAAAAGACGAAGGAGAGAGTTTATGACCAGGTCTGTTTTCCTGCATAAGGCTGATAAATCAGCAAAGGCAATGAATTACCTTTCTTCTGATTTGTCGCGAAGTATTTAGCCATGACTTCAAGGTTACTAAGTAAAGAATAATTCCCAATATTACTTATATAGTTGCACTGGCTATATTAACTATGGGTGTGGAAAATCGCACAACCTACAATTACACTTAATACTGGTCACTGCTTTTAAAGTTGGCTTGTATCAGCATAATTTACCATTTCCATCTTCATATTTGTATTAATCAATAAAAATTTTCTAGCGATAATTATTTCATTAGTAACTTAAAAAAAAAACCACACACGCTAAAATGATAAGATTGGCGATATGTTTTTCGATAAACATTACATTTATTTTTCTTGTAAGAGAAACAGTCGTTGATGGGTGATGCTCGAGGGAAGAGAACTCGGTGTTAAAGACATTAGTTTTTCAACTTTATTCGTCTTTATAGTATTTTTACGGAAATTTCGGAAGTGGGGATGTTCACTTTAAAAGTGATTTTGATCACACAAAAAAATTAAAAGTGATTTTATCACGGTAATTTTGATAAAAATCGTTAGGAGTCGTTTTTTGGCTTTACATAAAATTTGAATTTCGTAGATCTATCCTTCCAGGAATTATGTTGACCACAGACCAGATACACAGAATTTTTTTTCTAAACCAACTCTTTACTCGGCAAGTTTCAAATTGTTAAAATTGCGGATTTTTTTTTTTTTATTGAATGTAAAACTTTCCTTAACCTATGTTAACATATGGAAACTGAAAGTAAAGAGAGTATACTGATCGACAACTGTTTTTTTTTCTCCAGTTTGTTAAGTTTGCTGTAAATAAGTGATTGATAATGTTTGTTAGAAGGCGATAATAAATTACATAAAATCTCACTGAATTTTTGCTAAAAGTTAACTTATACATCGTCCAAAATATTACATTATGTCGCACTTAATTTAAAGAAAATATTTGTCGATTGAGTAACTACTCATGGACCTAGCAAAGTTTGCAAAACAATTGACGTGTCATAAAAATAATCATTGTTAAAAATCTCACTTAGAAAAGTCGGCCATGCAAAGCAAGAAAGTATCAAATTTGGTTATAACGCGGCCGCGTTTTATTTCTTGGAACTACTCTGAACTTGAGAAACTGAGTAGAGATAATTAAAACATGTAGAATAAAGTACTAGTAATTGAAAATTGGAGTGGAATATATTCCATTGCTTGTGAACTAAAAATAAGGTTATGCCTAACCCTACAATAAAATTATTTCAAGTAGCATCTAAAGATTGTTCTGCTACCAGGCCATAAATTAAGGTTGATTGGAGGATAAAACAAAACTAAAGAAAGAAAGATGTGTGTACTTTTTCCGTCCGTGTCATCGGAGAAGCGGAAGATGAAGTTAGCAGGAAGCGAGGACATCTTGATTAGTTTTCTATGCGCTGTTTGTTTCATTTCCTCTTGCTTCCGAGCTTCTCTCCTACGATCACGGCCCTGAGGAAGAAAATCATCTTTTGTTAGATGAATTTTTTTGGGGGTGTTTAAACCAGTTACGTGAGATCATATGTATTGAAATTTAGTACGTGGCTATCTAATATATACATATCTTTATTGAAAAGGACGGGCTAAACGATATCGATTTTCTTTTCAATTTAGTAGGACTTCATAATATGAGTCCTAACGTAAAGAGACAAAAATAAAATGATTAAAACATTATGTAAGTGGATACGAAACAAAAAAATCTGTCATTGAAACCATCATTTTCAGATCATCTTGTTGCATTTTCCCCCAAAAAGTATTTGTTTTCACTCTCGAAATTTCCTTAGCACTTTCCGATGTTGAGATTTTAGTTAGTTTCATAACTGTTGAGATTTTAGTTAGTTTTACCATTTCTTAGGAATATGATTTTAGTAATGAATGTACTTTTGGTGGTGAATGTCCTAAGAAATGGTACAACTAACTAAAATCTTTACAGTTGGTGATTTTCATCGGAACGTACTAGGGAAATTTCGAGAGTGAAAACAAATACTTTTTGGAAAAAAAAAATGCAACAAGTTGATTTGAAAATGATGGTTTTCAGTGAAAGATTTTTTTCTTTCGTATTCACTTACATAATGTTTTAATCATTTTATTTTTGAGTCTTAAGTTTTATTACGTATCATAGCCTATCACTTGCTACTTCTGGCATATTCGACGTATATAATATTTAATGTATATACAGAAATTCCAAGAAGTTGCATAGTGTTGGAAAATTTTACTGAATCCAATTTTCAATTTTTGGGTCTATGCCTGAGGAAGAGCCATCCCAATTTTTTTCAGCGTAGTATGACCCTCATGTTGCCGTTGCGCCGTTAAACTTTAACCAACCAACACACCCAATTTTTCTTATGTTTGTTACCTTTTATACTTTGATAGGAACAGGATTGGTTATATATATATATATATATATATATATATATATATATATATATATATATATATATATATAACCAATTATTAACAGCCCATGTCATACTATGTTACGCATTTTTAAGTACGACTGGTGAAAGCTAAATTCAAAGACTGGTGCAGGGAGAAACTCGAAATCGGATTCAACCTTTTATAATGAATTTCGTACAAAAAGTAGAACCGCGAAAGTTGTAAAACTTTTCACTAAATAGTGATCGCAGCTACAAAAGTATTGTATTTCTGGTGAAACCTTACACCAAATTTTTAACAGTGCAAAGTTAAATAGGCAGAATAAACTCTGTATTCAATTGCCAAATGACATGGAACGTCATGTACCAATGAGTGAAAACAAATCGTGTTCTAAATTTCATTAATCGTTTAGTCGTGCATTTTCTAAGGGAAATAAAATAAATTTTAAAAATATTTTGTGGAACTGAACTTCAGAAATGAATTAAGTATGAAGAAAAATCATTAGTTAAAAATTGTAAATTAAAATCGCAACTTGTCAATTAATATTCTATAATTTATTGTTTGTTTAAAGTTTAAGTAAATTCGAAACTTTCTTTCCAATAGCTAATAAAAAGCTACTTTTGTTAATTTTTGTACCTACTCTTCTGAGCCAGTAAAAGTCGTAGCCGTTTTATTTACACAAATAAAACGGCAGGAATGTTTTAAAATTGGAAGGTATTCTTAACAATCCTTTACACTTTTTTTTCTCCCTTTGACCCTATAAACCACTGTGAGATAAATTACGGAACTAGCTATCAGTTTCATCTGTACACTATAGAAACTTTAATATTAACGTCCGTCAATCAGTGCAATGTAAATAAATATAGTTGTATATTAAAAAAGATGGCTTATAAAACGTTAAAAGTATACCTTTCTGCGGACGCTGTCGGCAATCTCCGCGGCCAGCTGCCTCTCTATTTCAGCGTCTATCTCTATGTCGTCGTCCATGTGCTTATGAGACTCCTCGAGGTGCTTCATGAGCACTGCGACGACGACATTCACTAGCACGAACTGTGCCATGAGTACGAACACCACGAAGTAAAGTGGGGCGATCACCGGCGACACGCAGCAGTTGCGAACGCAGTCGCTGGACGGGTCGCAGTTCTCGCGAAGGGTGTCCTAATTCAAGGAAGACTCACATTATAAACCCATAAAACATTTGGATACACTGGTGATGACCAGTAGTTGTTAAGACACGAGTACAAAATGTATAAAAGACAGTTATCTTTCTATAGTATATTTGTTTCCTTTGGATAGGCGAGTCAGGGACACGATTCCTCCTATCTAAACTAACCCGTAACCATGGAAACTCCAGTAAAGAAGGGATACTATTAGTTCTTTATGGGAGTTAGTGATCTTTAACTACAATTTCTGGATAGTGCATGAATGGTAATTGACTTGAAGCTGAAAAATAATCTTTAGAAGCCTGATTTTCCAAATTAAATTAAAAAACATAGATATGAATTTATTGCAGTAGCTTGTATTTATTGCCTATATTTATTACAACAATGTATTTATTGCAGTAACATTATGTGATGGTAACATACATACAGACAAATATTAAAAACAAACCAATTGCAAGTGTACAATTCGATTTAAAAGTATCAAATTTGAAATTTTGGGCATTTAAGTGTCAACAAACACCATTAGGGATCTTTAATAGCAACTTCCTATCAAACTAGATAGAATCTGTTTATAACCATGGGAACCCTAATAGATATAAGTATGGAGGAAGTACTCAGTTGGCTTCATCTGTTTGAAGAGTAGAAACCACTTATAAGTTATCCAGAAGTAGTAGCTAGAGCTCAGTGGAATTGCAATTGTTTGCAGAGTAGAAAAAAGTTAGCGTGTGAGACAGGGAGATTTTGACCTTGACTCGCCTGTATTAAGACACTATGCTTTAGTGTTGGTTTGTCTTCGAACTGGGTGTCGTATAGCCTGGTCGCCTGCTCCCTCTGCCCAAAAATACACATAGATTAAATTAATTATCTAGTTGGGTCCTGATCGTTTCCTAATAGTTGCGTTGTGTTGTATTTAAAAAGCGCCAAGTCTTACGGAAATGCTAGGGCAAGGTTCTTCGAAAACAAGGGTTATCAATAAGGTACACCACATGAAGTTAAATTCTCAACATGATCTCGACATCAGTACAATAAAACAATTTACCTGAACTCGAGACAGCATTGACCGCAACAGGAACCTACCTGTAAAGGAAATGAACAACCCGCACCCAAAAACGATTATCTTACAAAGAAAGAGTCCAGTTTGAGGTTAAATTGAATAATTTATTTTCTTGAATACTGTAGATTAATATGAAAGAGAACACAATGGTTTAGACAGTACATAAGGTGACAAATACGGCATGGTGCTTGCGGTTGAGAGAGATTCATGAAATTGTCATATTATAACAATATTAAACCGAAACCTACAACTACACAAACTCTGTTTTCAAATATAAATTAAGTTAACATATCAAACAAGACAGTTATTTATTTCATTAAACACTCTTGTATTTAAATTACAATCGCACTAAAATTAATTTTACTGAGAAAGTAAACGTTGCCATTTCTCACTACACGAAAACAAATTCTTTTACATAAAAAAGCTGTCCTCTAAATTATTTTAAATTAACACTTAAATTATTTTTATACGAATTAAACTCTTTTGGATTAAACTGTGCTAGCGAGAACGAATGCCAGAAGGACTTACCCGTTCATGCTGGAATGCATCTCAAGGGCTCCACCCTTAGATTTAGCCGGTCAGAGCGAGAGTGTTGCGTCTCCCACACACTTGTTGGCAGACAAGGTAGCTAGAGCAGAGAGGGTCGTGAAGTCGTCATTTTTTAGAGTTGCACCAGCTTTTAAAAACTTGGTCAGGATGTTATTGGTGGGCTATCAGCTTTTCTATAGGTTATGCGCCCTTTATTGGACGAAAACCTACGCCCCACCATCGATAAGAGCTGAACCCTTTTGCCCGGCCAGGCGATGACTGGTTTCTTGCAAAATTCACCTATCTGACTACGTCACATAAACACATCCCGCTTGACATTCAGCATCGAAATATATCCGACTTGCATCCGCTCTAAGCCAGCCTAGAACCGACAAAAATTCCCTAACACAATTCTTTCCCCCAAAACATCTGGTTTTAATGAGGCAGAGGACAGTAGGGTGTACCGGACCCTTTACTTTTAAACTGAGTCATCAACCACTAGTGCAAACACAATTATAACTTCACAAAATTAAAACCTCACAAATTAATTCATAAACACCAAAAAGGGGTTGAAGTGTCTTGGGTGAGAACAATTATCCAAATGCCACTTCACCACACTAGGGATGGTAGAGAAAGGTATTTTTAGGAAGTCCAATTTCTGGATCACGTCAACTAGAATTTGTGACACTTTTACTACACATCCTAAAACTAGTTAAGTTGTACAACTCGGATGTATTGTTTCGAACTTTAATAAGCGATTCAATTTGTCCCACTAATTGGGATAAAATCGGGATAATCAACTGGCTACAACAGTCGCTTTACGCCAAAATCTTTCTTCCACTATATATCAGTAGAACTTAGGTGAGAAGCTTCCGCATTTTTGCCATAAGAAAATAATGCCATTGTACCTATCCCCGTAGAGGTAGTTGACACAATCAGTGGCCCAAGACCAAACTTGTAAAAATACCTCCAAATATTGTAAAGTTAAGAATTTAGGTGTTCTAATAATTATTGGAAGTACAGTTAAACTACAAAACTCATTTAAATTATTTCTTGGTGTAAGCTTTCATAAAAGATGAACAGTGTAAGGGCGTGTTAAAATAACAAGTATCTAAGAAAAGTTTTTAAAAATATCACTTACAAATGTTACTAAAGTAGGTCCTGCAATTTCTCGTTATAATATCTAATGGTTTAAAACTAGAAAGAATGATTTAGAAGTAATATTTTGATGGATAATTGTAAGTGATATTCCAGCAAGCAGATTTGGAACTTAAGTCATAAATATTCAATAGTTGTAAAATTGTTACTTGACTCCTTTATGCATGGAACCCTATCAGTGACGGCAATCGTCTGCCAAATATGAAGGAGAAAACTGCAAAAATGTGAGCATATCACCATCAAAATTACTGCAATTACTAAAGCAGGAAGTCAACTGCCCCTTGTTCCTCTAATCACCGTCACCTGTCCTCAAGAAAAATTGAGACTCTGTATAAGGACAAACATTGTATTAAATCCATAAGACTTGCTATTATATACAAAAAATATGTCCAATTAGTCTAGGAATATTTTTTTCCAATTAATTTATCTTTTAATATTAATATATTTATAATACAATAAATATTTTAAATTATATTAATAACCTTTCAGCGAACTAGTGTACATCTTTATTTACCTTCATGATGCCGTTCCAGTTGTCCCCCGTGGCCACCCGGAATAAAGTGAGGAATGCCATCCCAAAGTTCCGGAAATGCGCATGTTCACCGAGACCCTGGCATGGATAGTCGTCAGTACATTCTGGAAAAACAAAAACCATGAGCACCATTCTGAATAGAGATTGAATTGCACGATAGTGGTAAATGTTAAAAATATTCTCTTGTTACCTAAGAGAGTGGAATAAATCATAATGGAAGTAATAACTCGTCTGATAGTGAGAAATTTCATAAGATCTTGATTATTTTCCGATAAAATCACGAGTAGTAGTATTTCAAGAAAAGGTATTACAGTCAACTCGCGATAACTCGATGTTCAAGGGACTGGCCAAATTCTTCGAGTTATCCGAAGTTCGAGTTATCGGAAGTCACTCGGACGTTATCTTCTATTCAAGGCATATTCTTGGGACCTAATGAAAACTTCGAGATAACCGAATATTCGACTTATGGGACTTCGAGTTATTGCGAGTTGACTGTAGTATCAGGGGACGGTTTGGTCAGAGGTGGTGCCGTTTCAAGCCTAATGAAACGGAATACTAGGAACCAACGTTATCGTACTGAACGAACTATGCTGTAATGGTTATGTATACATAGCACGTATACTGACAGATTGAAGGGGATTATGACCTTTCGCAGGGCAACGAGTCAACAAGAACCCCCACTATAGTCCCTCAATAAAGTAACAGTCCACTTGAATGTTAACAAATAAGAAGGCTGGCCAAGGAACCAACATTGTACGGTATGCTTATGGGAACTTAATAATGAATAAAGCTTGGAAGTGTTCATTAAACAGAAAGCCATTAAGTAAAAGACTAAGAACTGAGGAATCACAACTACCCTATACAAAAATGGAAATGCTAATAGTCACGTGTTTGCAATTTTAACGTGATATCGATGACAGTCTCAGATATGTTTTGGTTCATTTTATATTTTGATGACTAATATTTGTCCTGCATGCATAAAAGTAGCGGGTTCCTACGATAGTAATGAGGAGATGCCAGTTCAACCTCATGCGAACTAGATATGTGACCTTCACATTGTGAAATTAGAAGGTCATATGTCATCACACTATTAAGCCATTTCAAGGTCACTCCTCTAATCTGCATGCCGTTGAATCGGCATTTCTTCTCTACTTAAGCTTGATTACACAATAAAGTGAATTCCCTGATGCTAAGTGATGAAAGCTATTTATGGTTGGTTGGTTGTTTTCAGATTATCTGGCGCCGTCAGCAACACGAGGGTTATAATGCGCCGAAACATTCGTCATTAGACAAGCCAACATACATTTACAAACATCCATGCCAACACGGGACTCGAACCCGCAACCTCGTGGTCTAGAAGCTAGTACGCTAACCACTATACCGTTTGGTCGGCGAAAGCTATTTATGAAAAATTAAAATATTTAATTTCAATTATCACAAAACGCTTTAATTACTGTTACAACATTGGCGCATTTGACAATTATTTCTATAAATTGAAACATGCCTAAAAATATCACTCACCCAGGCGACCGAACAACTCAACTCCTAAGGCTGCAAATATGAAGAAGAGCAGAAAAAATAGAAGGCCCAAGTTCCCAACTTGGGGTAGAGCCTGCATGACTGTATCAAGTAGGGCACGTATGCCCTTCGCCATTTTGAGCAACTTGAGGACTGGAAGAAAAGAAAAGCAGAACTAAAGCATTTTCAATTTAAATCCCAAAAATCAAAAATAGCTGTGTGCACTTAAAATAATTGTGAAGGAGAAATGAAAAAGAACTCATTTTCAAGTTAATTGGACACTTTTCATAAATAGCATTTTATTAACAGCGAAAATATTTTCAATTTTGAGAAAGACACACACATTCGTTTTCTTACATGATATTTTAAATATATTAACAACGAAAACACTGACTTGTGCCAATCACTAGATTGTTGACTTAACCACTACACATGCGAAGATCGTTTTAATTATTTTAGAAATAATAGAGAATGTTATTTTTCAAATTTTTTTAGTTGAAAATTCTTTTGCAGATGGTAATTTTTTCGCATACGATGTCGAATAAAGAGAGCGTTAAATTTGAATGGATCAACTATTTACAAAATTATTTTGTAAAATATTTTAGAACTGTGAAAGTGAGAGTTTATATAGCCATTTATATTCGTGTGTTTTTGATGATCTTAAAGCGAGTGAAAAAATACAGATTTTAGTTTAGTTAATTTAAAGCGTTTTTCATGTAAACTTAAAACTTCGATGACAGCTTGTCATATTTTTAAAATTTATAGTGATTGAGCATTTTTTTCACTGCTTTTATTACCAAGTCGTTATGAATAGAAGCATTTTCTTATATTGCATTGTTTTGATTATGACCTCTCACTAACTTCAGTAGTCCAAATACGCTGGCCAATATAGCTCAACAATAGTCAATTCCGATGTGGACCGTTGTAGACTGGCCAGTGGCCGTTGCTATGGAACTTGGCCAATCTCGTCCAGTCTATGTAAAATATACTGGAAGATTTTAAATGTTGGTGCAGAGTTTTTAAAATTAAAAAATATTTTTATTAGAAAGGACGGAGGGGTAAAAAATATGATTTGTAATGGATTTGGCATGTTTATTTCTTGAAAATTCGTATATTTCGGAAAGATGTTCAATTTTCGGTATGGATTGGCCGGAGGTCTTCAGAAGGTCTTCAATATCACGGATGTGCATTGTGTAGATTTTTTTTGACGTAGCACAATCAGTGGAGTGACGTTTAAAGATCTTGGTGGTTAAATATTAGGGCCTCCGAGTCTGGAAGCGCAGCTGGATTATCATTGGACAGAAAATAATAAAAATAAAAAAATTGTCGGCCAAAACTTAGAATTCCCCAGCTAGTTTTCCTTAATACCGCCAATACATCGCTAATAATTTTTTTTATTGATTTTTAAAATAAGGGACATTTAAATCGGATACTCTGTAGTATAAAGATTTGTAATAAAAATAGTCTCAAATACTTTTGTGCACAGTATTATTTTATAAATGTCTTACCTCTTGCAATTCTCAATACTCGCATTACACGTATGATTGTCGGATTAATTGGTATAACTTCGGATTCCATTTCTTCCAAAACGATACCAATTACGGAAAGTATAACTATTCCAACGTCTAGTTGGTTCCATCTAAATTGGACAAAAGTAATGTTAGTTTTTGCATCTATAACAAGAAGGACTCGTTTCTATGTTTCTTTTTTACTATTGCATGAAAAATATGTGCTTTTAAAAAAGGTTATAAAAATTATACGAATTGTGTGTGTACCGGTCTGAAAGGTATCTTCGCAAGCCCAATGCTACAATTTTCATTGCTGATTCGAGAATGAAAACAGCAGTAAAAAAGTAGTTGAAGACCTTCAGGGCATAGACGAGTTCCTGCAACAGGGAAAACGTAAACAGTTCAATAAATTCATTAAAAATATCAAATAAACACCAACAATTACACTGTGAAATTATACATGTATTCTAAAAGTAATTTGTAATCCCACGTGAAAATATTACCTTTTATTCTAGTAGGGTTATTGACTTATTCAAATGAAGATATTTCTCTTACACACTTTGTACAATATATAGAAACTAAAATATTCTGCTTTTCTTGGAAGAGTGCTACTGCGATTTGGATTTCAGAATTATTAGAAGAATACAAGATACACATATCTGGAATTATTCACGATAATATTTTACCTTTACTTTTATTAGCAAACTGACCTTATTTTATTTCACATCCAATTCTTTCATTTTTATAAACATAACTTGCAATAGAATAAGATTTTTCTTTAGAAAAACTTCTTTTGTCTTTAAATATGTTAGATACTTAATGTTTTTAAAAAGAGGTTAATTTCAAGAATCTTTATAGCATAATGTTAAAGAAATGTTCGCGAGTCTTCATGCATAATAAAATACTGTAGTCTTGTCAAAGAGCTATGAAAGTCGAGCTTAACCAAAATGTAGCTAAGATATATTTAGTCTAGAGTTTGAATTGTATGAATATAAAGGTAAAGAATTTATACAATTTACTGAAAGTTGCATCTCTATCCATTTTTATGCTTCGCACTTTTTTTTTATTAGACTAACCGAGAGTTAATTAAAATATTGGGCTACTGATAGCAACAGAAATAGTTTGTGAGGGTAAGGTGAAAAACAATGCATCGTTACTAACTACATTTTATAAATAATGGTACATAATGCAAATATTTCTTAAATTCTATTTATTTGTTATTTGTTCTCGATTTTAATTTTAGCTCTTTATCAATGTAGCAATTTTAATATAACTTATGTGCAGCTTTATTAGGAGGGCATTTGCACCTAATGGCAACATTTGTGATATGCTATGACCAATTAAATCAAACTTTTAAAACTGGATATGAATTTTTACTTTCCTGTTGCCAAAAAAAATAGGTATTTTATTAATTCCTGCCTAAAGGAATTGATTGTGACGTCATCACGCATCAACCTACTTTACATTCGCTACATTAGTAGCTAAACTACAAGATTTAGAATTGTGCAATGGTAGGGTCGTGTTTGGATGTTTCTAGAATTTCGTGGGAAGTCGTTAATATATATATATATATATTTTTATATGCAGATGAATAAGGGTTCAGTACAGTTTTGGAGTTGAAATGTTGTAAAACCCTCGTTCTAGTTTTTAAATTGCAAAAGGTTGTGTTCTCTTTGCTATTGAGTTAGTTTTGACTGCAGATCTGGTGGGAATTTTTTTTTAATTGTTTATATAATGTTATTTTGCACTTTAAACTTAAGTGAGTTTTTTACATACACAAAATTTTATACTTAATTTTTGGATTTTCATTTCGATTAACAAGCTAGATTTACTCACCATGGGCATCATGTAGAATTCAGTTGCCATGGTGACCACGTTCAGACCGATGACGGCGGCTATGGCCAAATCGAAGTATTTGCTGGTGATGATGTTGTGTGTGAGGAGGCGGGGCTTGGAGTAGTTGATGTAGTAAGGGGGTTCCCGCATTTCTGTAAACAGTACACATTCATTATTATTTAAGTAGAAAATAATATAGACATTAACATGATATTTTTGCTCGTACGAAAGATTATCTAAAGTAACGAAGTACACATATTTTTCATAAAAAATAATGAAAATAATCAAATGAGTAGAAGTTTATTTAAATTTGTGTGATTATTGTTGGCATGATGTAGAAAATTCAACGTTTTATATATTAGTACAATATATGTTATATACCATTCAGAATGTTGAGATATAACTTGGGATTGAAGTGTTAAGTTACACAGCACTTGTTTCATGTGGTATTATTTTGCGTGATCTAAGGCATAATTATTTGAACACTTTGATTTTATAAAAAAATATTTTGAACCAAATGTTAATTAATACTAGTGAATTTTTTATTTCATTTAAAAAAGTAATTTTAAATGTATATTAGACGTGACGTGGTTTTTTTCTTGTAAATCTACCGCTTTTTTCTATTATTTTATATAAATATATAAATATGAATACTATCGCTGCTAATGTTTTCTTCACGTCTTTTTCATTTGAATCATATTCTATTTTAAAACACATATTTAAAAATATTTCATTTTTATTTAATTGACTTATTTTTAAAAAACATGAACAATAGTTTTTATGAAACTGCCTATGTATAATTAATATCTCTTTGTGCATGTTTTTAAGTAAATACTGACCAAAACCTTTTTCGAGTTTGTCATATTGTCACTTTTGAAGAATATTAAAAATAAAAATTTTCTATATTCAAAGCAAAGCATTGTGTTAAAGATTTATTTATAATCTTATATATATATTTTTTGTCTCAAATTGATTTGTGACATAATTGAAAAATAGTTGACAAACTACTCTATTACTTTCGTTCATAACCTTCCACTTTTAAGCATATTCAAGATTCACGTATTGTATTCGGGAATTATTTTATTTTTAGAAATTTCATCTTCTCTTCACATGCTTTGATATGACTTTCGAATACAATTCCAACTAATTTTTTCTTTTGACAAATTTGGAGGGCGTCAAAAACGCTGACTGTGACAAAATTTTAAGTGTTTTATCACCGGCGGCTTGAAGTAAACGAGAGAGAATGTGCTCGAAAACGAATGTTCCTTCAATACTTGAGAGCAACTCATTATCCAATGAGTGCATGGGTACATCAAGAGATGTTAAGCTCTTGACAGCTTTAGATCTATGCAATCCTGATGCTTATTTTATGCTATTTATGCAATATGTGTAAGTTACATTTAAATTGCTTTGGAAAAATTTAATTAAAGGATTATTGAAAATTCTTTTATTTTTTTTACAACATTAACCAAGATGGAAATGTGTTATTTCGTTTTCCTAGAGACATATAATTTTAGATTTGAACATAGTGTAAATTGAATATATTCGGTTTTAATTTCTGCTTATATTTAAAAAGTTATTTCTTACGCATTTTTCTATGTTAAAAGTATGTGAAAACGAGGTTTCCAGTTTATTACAGTTTGTACACATTGAAAATGATGCATTTTATAACATAACTAAACTATATGCTTATAAAATTATTAAATAAGTTAAAACTTTTGTGATAATCTAAAACTATGTATAGATGAAAAAATAATTTTTTATGACCATATATAAATTTATAAATTTTTGGATTTGAATTTTTTCCATATTTTTTTTTTATCCATTATGAGAAAATCCAAATAAAGGAAGCATATTCTTAAATATTGATAGACTTCATTTTGTTACGTAAAATATGAATTGCTGACCGGATTTACATCTTAATTTCAGTTTTATCTAATTTCTATTTAAGATAACGCATATATTTTCAGTTTGGTTGTAAAATACTTTTATATTGTGATAAACATCGATTTAAAAATTATGGGATTCAAAAAGGTCCAAAAATGTGATTTCCTTGAAGTAAGTACTTAATATTTTTGTCAAAACAGTTTTATTATATTTTCAATTTCGTTGCATATAATTTGCGTTTAAATTTAAATGCACATTGGTTGTAGATAATTTCAATAACTTAGTCAACGTGACCATAAAATTGAAAGATATTATGTGTCATTATATAGGATTAGAGAAACATGCTATATTTTAATTGTTTGTGTTTTAATCACTTTATAAGTAGATTACAAAGAGATACATTCATAACAATCTCATGCGAAATCTGAATAAAACCCCTAGTTTATTAATTAATTTTAGTACAAAGTTTAAATATTTTGCGTTGCAGTATCTACTTTGATGCCAAATTTCTACGTATATTTTAAATTGCTATTTAACTCATGCATGGACAAGGATAAGAAGAGACTGAAAAATATAAATTGAAATATGAAAGTAAATCATGAACAGCGTTAAGAATAGTTGCAGGATTTGCAGCTAATTATAGAAACACTAAAAAATGACTCTAAAAAGGAGAGCATTGACTATCAAGAGAATGAGCGCAATCCTAATATACCTCTTCTGCATTGTAGATTTCGAAGTATATTGATGTCAGATTTCTACGTATATTTTGAGTACGTATAAAACTCATGCATGGTTAAGGATAATTAGAGACTGAAAAATACGAATATAAATTGAAATATGAAAGTTAATCATGAATAGCGTACAGAAAGATTCGCAGAATTTGCAGCTCACTAAGGAAACTTTAGGTGGAAAAGGAGAGTATTGACTTTCAAAAAAAGAACACAATTTTAATACATATATTTCTCCTTATGTGTTGTAATAGCTGCTTTGATGTCAGCTTTCTACGTATTTTTTGAGTACGTATATAACTCATGCATGGTCAAGGATAAGAAGAGATTGAAAAATATAAATTGAGATATGAAAGTAAATCAAGAACAGCGTATAGAATAGTCACAGAATTTGCAGCTCACTGAAGAAACTCTAAGCGAATGACTTTGAAAAGAAGAGTATTGACTATCAAAAGAAAGAACGCAATCCTAATATATATATTTCCTCTTACGATTCCTTTTTTCTGCATATCCCGCTCTTTTTCTCCTTTTTTGCCATCCGGTAAGCATGCTCGATACATTATGAACTGAGCTCTGAAATATTTCCTTGTTCAGGATCTTAAAAGTAGCTTGAAACCAGGACCTTCTGGCAGGATCTATAATAAGAAGTCTACTAATCTAAATGAACACTTTTCTTCTTGAATAAAAATTCTAGGGTTTTTCCAAAAAATGTATATTTGCGATTGGATTACGAGAAAGTTTATGATTTTTTTTTTTTAATCTGTAAGATTCTAAATTTCTAAAGATAGTCAATGAACATTGATGACCATCTTTTGCAAAATTCCTGGTGTTATATTTCTTGACTTATTACTTGTAAATTGGACGATATTCGTATTTAAAATTTGACGATATAACTATGAAAACAATCTACAAATAGCTACAGAAAATTTTGCCACAGCTTCCCATCTTTAAATTTTTATTTATTTTTATTTTTCAATTGATAGTGCTTTTAAATAAAACTCTACTTTTATTAGATCCCATACCCCACAGCCATAATAACACAGACTGTTTTTGAGGCTTACATATACCTGTTCTGTTACATAAAAAAAATATAGTTATTTTTACATGGCAAAATACCAATTTTTTTCTGAGTAAGCATTTCTCTGAAAACCACATCGAACTACTCTCAATTGCTTGGGAATAAGCTATTTTTAATATTTCTGCTATTTTTGGATCATTTTGTATTTTTCTAATTGATATATTGTAAAAAAATCTTTTTACGCAACTGGATCAGGATTCTAAAAACTACTTCATTCTTACTCCCAAAGATTTCTAAAATTCTTTACACAGCAGGCAGCACTTTCCTTTAATAGGGTTTTACCGTCTGCTTCAGACCCAAAAAACAGGGTATACAAACTCGTTATCAAACTAAACAACTCTATAACTACATTCACAGCTACACTTCAATCGACCGACTTACTATACACTTTAAATCCCATAAAAATTGCAAAAAATATCCCTTTTTCGCAAATTCTATCACGCGCTCGAATACCATGTTTCCTCTGGCACTATCCTTTAGCCTCTTCACCACTGAAGCTTATACCGAAGAAGAGAGCTATAACTAACTTTAATTGTAGAATAAAACCATAGCACAATTAAAAGACATGTAAACAAAATCCCATTGAAATAATAGTATGAAAGAAAGGAAGACGGATTTTCTTACTTCTCCTCTTTTTCTCCATCTTCTTGGCCCTCTTCGCCGCCCTCATTGCCTTCTCCTCCTTCTCTTGCTCCTCCCTGCATCGGTGGAAGTTCTCTACCACAACCCCCACGAACATGTTGAGAACGAAGAACGCCACCAGCAGCAGAAAAGAGATGAAGTACAGCAAACGCCACTCGTTGTAGTTCACGATGGGCTGCAAACACGCGATTAAGTAGGAAAGTATTAATGGAAATTTATATACTATTGTATTATAAAATAATAACTGCTGTAGTGTTTATAAACTAGGGGTGTAGAACATTGCCTAATTTTCAGTTACACTCCATAGTGATCATTTCATTTATATTTGTCATGGATTGTTCTAATTATTCGTTTCCGTTTTTTCATAAATTAAAAAAATAAAAAAATAAAAATAATAATTAAAAAAATGAATTAAAAATAAAAATAAAAAAATAAATAAATAAATAAAAAAAATGGCCGGTGTGGTCATAGTTTTGTCATTGATGGGCAAAGAAGGTAAAGAACTCTGTGTTAGACAATCGTTTTTCAACTTTTTACGCCGTTATCAAATTTCTTTAGAAATTTCGGAGGTGGGGTGATTTAGAGCACCTTAAAAGATCTAGATGATGATGATTGATTAAACGCCCCAGCTCTTTGCACCATTGTACCATGGAGATTTTGATCAAAATCGCCTGAGCCATTTTTTGGCAATAACTGAAAAACATGGATTTTTCAATGGAAGTTACCTTAAGCGCATGCGCCATTTTGACGAAAACTTAAAAGACAGGTCTCATGGCCATTACTAAAACGCATACAAAGGTTGATGATAGGTCTATCCGTTCATGAGTTAGACTAAACGGACACATAAATGCATTTTTTCTAGACTACATTTTGGACCTAAGCGCGTTTCAAAAACGTGTAGAAATGAAATGCAAAAAGAAAAAAGGAAAAAAAAAAAAAAAAAAATGATTTTTTTAATAGTATGCAAAGCTTTCATTACCCTATATTAACATATGGTTGATTGAAAAATTTTTTTGCCGATAAAACTCAAAGCCGCAAATAATTTAAATCATTTAACTAATTTTTTGTTTTGCTAAGAAATATATTTTTCAGTTTTGCTATGATTTTTTTAAAAACAAACTTAATAAAGGTAGGTATAAATTAAAAAAAATAAATAAAATGATATTATAGATTCTGAATACACACTAAAACTGTATTGGAAATATAAACATAAAAACATGTAAAGAAGTGAGATAATCAATACTTTTAAATTAAAATAACTAACATTTTGGAATAATTAAAATGATTAAAATTTTGGAATCCTTAAAAAAATTTAAATAACTTAAGTTTGAAACGATGAGTTTTTTTTAATTTTTTATTTTTGAATATTAACAGTTTTGAATTTTGTGATACTTAAAATTTTTAGCGATTTATTTTTCTTCCTTTAAGTACATGACAGCTTTTACCTGCTGATCGACGCCTACTGCATCCAAACCGGTGTACATGATGTTCACCCAACCATCTTTGGAAGAGAGGACAAATAATGACATGAGAGCCTAAGAAAAAAAGAGTAATGTACTGTACACGTATGTAAATATTGACGTAGTTATATTTCAATATTTTTTTGAAAATTATCCAATTATCAAACTCTTTCACTTTCCAATTATTTTAACGTTAAAAATGTAGTACATACGTTTAACAATTTTGTTGTAAATAGAAATACTGAAAATGTAATGAATGAAACATATTTTTTTTTACGTGTTTGTACCCAATACCGTATCCTGTATTAAAAACAAATTCATAGGCAATAGCATTATTGAGTAAGTACCGAAAGAATAGGTTTTTATTTTTAAATTGCATACCTGGCCAAGGTTGTCGAAGTTGTAGCGTTGATTAACCCACTGATTCCTTGCGTCGGCTTCGCAATCTGTTCTGTTCTTTACTTTTCTCACATCAGGGCCTTCGCAATAATAGAGGCTGCCTTTAAATAACTGAAAATGTATACATAAAGTTGTTATGAAAAAATTATCCTTTACTAGGATAATTACTTTTCTGTAATTAAGAAAAATGTCGACAAACTAATCTTCTCACGACATTAATAACACGTCTAAAGATAAAAAAGATGGTATTCTTCACAACGTTGTTACTGTAGCACTGTTGGTGGAAAAGTGACATAACTTCAATGGAAAAGTGACTTAATTGGGCCCTTTTACAGCTGCATAAGCGTATAGGATCCTTAAAAACATTTATTATGTCATGCATAAAAGATTTGCTGGATAAAATTAATGTATAACAATTGATAAATTTGCAGCTTTTATGACTTTTATCTTATCAGGAATAAGCAATTAAAGTACATTAGCGAAAGTCATTTATTTTCTGACAAATAAAATTTGAAGAATGTATCACTCAAAAACCGGATTCATTGAATAGAGTTTGCCAATATTTTTTGTATGACTCCAGGAAGACAAGCTTGAAATATTTAATATTTGCAGTTTTTATAACTTTTTGTAGCATACTTGAACGATTGTAAACATTTAAACTGCATCTTTAGTAAAAGCTAAGAGTTGACATTTAAATTTACTGATATTCATTGAACTTTATTTTTATTATCTGATATTTATTATACTTCTGTGCCATGATTACTGATTACTGTATTTACAGGGCAATTGGTACTTTCCTTTAATATATAAATATTGCTGGGAAGCAACACTAACACAGTGCTCCCTATAAAACGATATTTTCCTTTGAGATTGACGTGTTGCCAGGAAGCATCACCTTAAACTCTCCTTATATCAATATTTTTTTTTTTTTTTTTAAATATTTACATTTGGTTAAGAAGCGACAATATACTTAAATCTAGCATTCCTTGAAATTCAGTACATCCTATTGATTTTTACATGTTGGGAAAAACAGCAGTAAACTTAGCATAACACTCCCTGCAAATCAGGGAGTGTTATGCTAATTATGTATTTTATATATACAGGATGTCACAAAAGGTCATGTCCAAACGGCACACATGGTTGTGTCAGGTCATGAGGAAGCAGAATTACATAGGTAAGGGGGGATCGGAAACGCGATTTTGACAGTGAAATTGCATCGTAACCGTCACGCAAAGAAAAGATAACAAACGGTGTAAAAAATCTTTATTTTACAACAAAACAGTACCAAATAAAAAAGAAAAATGCTACAACTCATTGTAAGTGTTCAAAATTAGCCCCATCAGCTGCGATGCATGCTTCACATCGGCGCCGCATCGAATCGCGAACTCGTTTGAATTGGCCAGTAGTCTCCCGGACACGTGCCGCCACTTCAACGATACGTGCGATGAGGTCCATGTCCGATGGAACGGGTGTCTCGTACACTAGACACTTCAGGTATCCCCAGAGGTAAAAATCCAGGGGGGTTAGGTTCGGGGATCACGGTGGCCAAAGTACAGGGCCGGCTCTGCCAATCCAGCGATTTGGGTACGTCAAGTCCAGGAACTGAAGTACATTCCTGGCGAAATGTGCGGGAGCCCCATCATGCTGGAACCACATGTTGAGGCTTGTCGTTGCGGGAACATCCACTAACAACGTGGGCAATACTTCTTCTAAAAAAATGGCGTACGAAACATCGTCTAGGAGTCCAGCCAATACGTATGGACCAATCAACATGTCGCCAATAATTCCAGCCCAGACGTTAGCGCTGAAACGGTATTGGTGGTTGTGAGACCGTGTGACATGGGGATTTACAATCTACCACACATGCATATTGTGCTGGTTGAGGACACCATCCCGGGAAATGGTAGCTTTATCGGTGAACAGTATCCGTGATGGAAATTATGGGTCTGTGATCCTTGCTTGTAAATACCAAAGTGCCTCACGTTGGGGATAATCCGCATCGTTTAGCGCCTGCACCCGTTGTATGTGGTACGGATGTTGGTGATCTTCCCGCAGTATTCGCATAATGAAAGAGCGACCGACACCTGGGTCGCGTTCCACAACGCGGTTACTTGTACACGGAATCCGTGTAAGTGCATTTAATACAGAGTTTTCGATGTTCTTTGTCCTTGTTGTACATGGCCGGCCGATGTGGCTGCCGATTCTGAACGATCCTGCCTCCTGCAATCGGTGATGTAATTGTCCGAACAGTCTATGGTCGGGTACACGTCGGTTCGGGAACCGTTGTCGATACATGCGTACCGCTGCTCGTCCATCGCCATCTACAGTGCCATACACGTAATGCATGCCTATCAATTCTGCATTGCTGTACTGGTTCATCCTTTCTCTGCAACGTCCGCGCTTCGATTAATCCGACTGCCCGCTCTTTCGTCGGCCAGCGCTTATTGCCGTCTAGCGGATTACAATCGCGTTTCCGACCCCCCTTTCCTATGTAATTCTGCTTCCTCATGACCTGACACAACCACGTGTGCCGTTTGGACATGACCTTTTGTGACACCCTGTATAAGCTGTTGGGAAGTAACTATGAACAAATGAACATCAACTTTAATGCATAATTTTGAAAGTTGCTTAGCAGTAAATGTTTAAAAAAAAATCTTTTAACGTATTCTCTTTGAATTTAGGAGAAATCTATTCCATTCGCATAACTATTTAAACAGCGCAGGACATATTATTATTTTAGATCAGTTTTCAAATTTAGGAATCTCATCGGAAAATCCTGCTAACCCATTCAAGACGATTTTCAAGTAGATAAAAAGTCATTACTTTTACCTTTATTTATTTAGATCATTTAAATTATATTTAGAATTTTTCAGATTTTTTTTAGAAAATTATATTTTTCATTTTTAAAAAACATTAAGTGGAACCACAATCGCAATTTTTTAGCAATTTATTTGCAAATATTCTTACCAACTGCCGTTAATGGGTTAAGATTGACATGATTTGAGTGAACTGATTTTGTAAAGGCCGTCCTCTGGTGTTGAGAATTTTGATTAAATTTCAGACGCAAATCAAACATTAAAGTCAAGGAATGGATGAAATGTATTTGCTGACAGTAAACTTTTTTTGCAGATTTCTCATTATATTCAGATGATATTAAGTTTATATAATAATGTTTAACTATAGATTTGGGGAACAATGAAGTCATTTTTATCTGACAGTGTACATTTTGATAGAATATGGCTTAGTATTTTATATTAAACTTGGTTGTTTTCATAAGAGGTATACAAGGCATTTAACAATTCCATAAGTGAACCAGTATTGAATTAATGCATTGTTTTGTTATAAAAGGTTTTTAACAGAATTGATGGCTAAAAAAAAAGAGAGTGTTGGAGGAGATGCTCACCTGTACGCCTAAAATGCCAAAAATGATGAAAAATGTGCAACAGATAAGCACGATGTTTCCGATGGGTCGAAGCGAAGATAACAGGGTCTGGACAACTAGTTTGAGTCCGGGAGCTCTGTTGATGACTCTGGTGAAAAACAAAAGGTTAATTAAACGGAATATTTCATCTTTTCGAATTTCATTGAAATTTTTTTTATTTAGGTAAAATGTGATCGATGGTAAAAGGGTTGTGAAGTATGGTGTTCCCCAATATTATTAAAAGTTTTGTTTGAAAGTTTACTTTACTTAATATTTGAATAACAACTGATCACTAAACAAATCAAAGAATGCTGTTTTGTTATTATCTTGCAAACGGCTGAAGATCATTACATGGAAAGTGCAGTTTAAAAACAGACAATGTTAATTCATCAGAACAAAATAATACAGTTTGAACTATCTGAGCAACCTCAAAACGTTTAACATCCTCGAGGTCTGTCCACTGGGGAGTTTATTTTTGAGTGGTTGAAAATTTCAGGTGCAATCTCTTTTATATTATAAAGGTTTAGATAACAACCGTTTGAGGTCCTGCCATTGATGGAGGGAAGTAGGGTTAGGAATAAAAGGAAAAAAAAAGAAAAGAAAAAAAGACAGCGATTCAGCAATAAGGCTCCTTCTCACAGGGTATAGAGGAAAATAGACATAAAATGGACATTTTTACAATACCAATAAGAATCGTTGGAAAAGTTCAGAGACAAATGTACAGAAGCCAAACTTTGAATTGCACATTTTTTTACTTTCCAGAGGGTTCCAAAAGAAATCTTCATTAGCTTCTAAAGAACAGTATTAAGTCCTACTTTTCAAAACGAAGTAGTTTTTACTGTATATCCTGTGGATTTTTATTGTGACTGTTTATTATGTGGAATATGAACTCGTTATCCCTAAAAAATTATCTCCAAAAAGTTCAATATAAATGTAGTCACAATTAAAAGTTGGATAATTTCTGATGTAATAGCTACATGAGGGCTTTATTACGCCTTAAATTTGTAATGATGTTGGAACGCTGAAATGTCAAGAAGATACTGCCACGTTTTTGTAGATAGAATTAGATGAGCAAAACAAAGTAAATTTATAGCTTTATAAAAGTATAGTTATGGTTATACACATATCCTTATAGACTTTATGGTTCATCATTTATTCATTATTGATTTCCTAGCCAAACTACGCTTTTTTTAATTGATCTCAGAAGCATTTTATGAGTTTTTTGAGAGGTGATAATATGGGTACCTGAGTGGCCTCAGTGATCGTAAGAGCCGGAACACTCGCAGTATGCCGAATATTCTTGGGCTCCCGTCTGCAATGAACGAGAGGCAGAAGTCTACCAGTGATATGATCACCAGTGAACCGTCCATCACGTTCCAGCCGCTCTTGAAGTAAGCCCTGTCACCGTACCACAGACCCTTCGCAATCACCTGCAAAACAAAGGACATCAGGTACATCTGTTTCTGCTTATGTCTTATTTAGGTTAGACTAGACATTAAAAAAGTAAGCCAGTGGTATTTTATGTACTAAAAATTTTGAAACACATTATTAATAGAAGTATGGATGTTTAATAATTGAACTGAATTTTTTTTTGGAGGAGAGTTTTGGAAGATAAAAAAAAAAAAAAGAAAAAAAAAGAAAAAAGTGTTTTGATATAGGAAAGGTCCGGTTGGAAATTCTACTATGATTTGTTGGTTTATCCTTTAACTGTTCTGTTCAAGACTTTAAACTCTTCCTGTATTTTCATAATATTCCAATATAAGACTTTCTCGGTAATCCTCCTTTTCATCCATGTCTTACCTTAATAAACATCTCAATGGCAAAGACGACAGTGAACACATAATTGGCAGCTGTGAGAACATTCCGCTCCATGCTACCTGGCGGAATAGTGGGTCGCTCCATAGCCAGAGTGATGCAGTTGAGAGATATAAAAAATAACACACCGTAGTCGAAGGCCTTCTTGGATGCAATGTGATTGCATAGTTGTCGGAATCTGAAAGGAAAAAAAAATGGCCTCATCTCAAAGAACGAGTTTTATTATTATTATTATTATTATTATTATTGTTATTATTATTATTATTATTATTATTATTATTATTATTATTATTATTATTATTATTATTATTATTATTATTATTATTATTATTATTATTATTATTATTATTATTATTATTATTATTATTATTATTATTATTATTATTATTATCATTATTATTATTATTATTAATATTATTATTATTATTATTATTATTATTATTATTATTATTATTATTATTATTATTATTATTATTATTATTATTATTATTATATACAGTGGCACAAACAATCGAGAATATACTTTACTTTTACTTGATAAATACAACTTTCAATATCAATAACATAATACTTAGATGTGCAAACACGTTTCTAATTTTACACATAACAAATGGTTTAATTTAAAGTAAAAATAAAGAACAATCAACAAAAAACTTCGAATATGAAAAATTTCAGAAGCATTACACTTATGCAGATTTTTACCTAAAAAAATTGAGAATACACCAAAGAATTTTTTTTTAATATCTCACATACAAGGAAATAGTCAATATTTAGGTGCATGTCCTTTGGCATTTATGATGTCCTCCATTTTGATGTATCGATTTGATCAACTTTTTGGTGGTATCTGAAGATATTTTATCCCATTATTCTTGCAACACTTGTTTTAAATGGGCTTTGTTTCTAATTTTGCGCTTTTGGACCACTGTTTCGTGCGTGGCGCATAGATTTTCTATGATATTGATGCCGGAGGACTGTGGGGGTGTGTGTAACTGCTTTTTGCAATAAAAAAGACACCACATTTCTACGTTGCGTGCCTTGTGTTCGGAGTCGTTGTGGTGCTAGAATATAGTATTGCAATATATACCCAAATTCTTAGCACTTTCATTTAGATTGTTGTAAAGTATATCCAAGTAAACCATATGGTGCTTAATGCCATCTATAAAAACTAAATTTCCTACCCCGGTAGAAGCCATATTATCCCAAACCGTGATGGATCCACCACCACGTTTAATTGATGAACGTAATATTTTTTAATCCCAAGACGTATTGGCCTTTCTCCATACGATGCGACGACCGTTACTACCGAAAATGTTGAAATTTACATTCATCTCTAAATAGTATTTCCTTTCAAAAGTTATTTGTCTTCAATTGATGAGTTTTTGCAAACTCCAAACTCTTTTTCAGGTTTTGTAAACTGACTAAAAGGTTTCTTCCTAACAACTCGACTTTTATATCCAGCTAGTCTAGTTAAATTTCGCACAGTTACAGCACTTACATTTCTGTCAATGATTTGAGAAGTTTGTGCAGCAAGTTTGACTGCATTTACTTTATAATAAAACTTGATTTCTGTAAAATATTTCCTTTTTGTGATATCACTCAGAATTCCTTTCCTTTTTCTTCTACTTTTACTTTCAATCAATCCATCATTTTAAAATATTTCTATGATATTCTGGACACATGCGTGGCTTCTACCAACAATTTTAACCATTTCAGTAAGATTTTCTTTTTTGAAAAATAATTTTAATAGGAATTTCCTTACACCAATACTTGTTTCTTTTCGAGGAGTATTCGAGTGTATTTAAAAGTTTGGATTTAAGTTTGTCTAACAAATTTTATCACAAAATAATTATCGTTGAAAAGGTTAAGGATAAGATTACGCCAAATTACATTAAAATAGCAGCCAAGTAGAAAATATTCAAGGGTAGTGTTAAACATATTTTTCATAAGTGTATTCTCAATTTTTTGACTCCAAAATTTTTCTAATAAAACTTTAAAGCTGTATGAATAATGTAATTTTTAAATTATTAGATTTTTGGTGCATATACAAAGTAAAATGTCCATAGTTGAATGCTTCTGTAAAAAGTTTTGTTATAATTACATTTTTTGTGCATTATTCACCATATAAAGTGCTAATTTACTCAACAAACGAAGTGTATTCTTAATTGTTCGTGCCACTGTAGGTGGGAAAAATATTTATTTATTAAAAAATATTAATTTAGAAAAATTCTTTCTGATTCATTTAATAAAATAAAAAAAAAAAGAAAAAAAAAAAGAAAAAAAAAAGAGCTGAACTTTTAACCCCGGTTTGTGATTTGTGTCAAGTTTATTAATGCCTATGTATGTTAGCAGCTTCAATTTTTACTAAAAATGCAATGCCTATGATTGCCATAACTTAGTACAATAATAAATTTAAGTATTTGATTTGATTTTTATTAAATTCATTGCAGCAAAAAACAATAAAGTTTTCCGTAAGAGGAAATAAATATGTGGGAAATTCCAAACGCTTTGATTCAACACAATTTTAAAAAAAAATTAGATATATACAACTTTTCTGTTGAAGCAGTTTGTAAATATGAGAGCGGATGACCTAAATATAATTTATTTAGAAAACTTGTTAATGTTTTAAGAGTTACTAAGTAAACACATTGAAGAAAGCTTTAGTAGCATGCTCATTAAAATACGGAAGTTTATTAACAAAATAAATGCTCATAAAATTGTTGAAATATTAATAAGTTCTTTTCGAACAATTTTGGTTTTTCTTTACATAAGTTTGAGTGCTTAATCCTATTTTCATGTCTTTCTAAAAAACTGAATAAATATTCCTGTTCAGAGAAAAATATTTGATAAGATGGAAAAATGTGGATTAACGGAACTACTTACCTGTTCGATGGAGGAAATAAGAAAATAGAATAATTTTCTCTCTTCTTAATCCAGCCATTTGGTTCGATGATCCAACAAATCTAAGGAGAACATGCCATTTCAGACTAGATCTTTTTTGTTCAAGAGATTTGTTCTGATCAAAAACATATATTTTATTTTTGAAAGGTTTATTATTTTTATTTTGAATTCGGAATGGAAATATTTATTTTGCCTTTCTTTAAATACATCTTGATTGAATACAAAATAGGATTTAAATATTGACGTTTCATAAACATTGATTTTAACACATGTAGTAGTAACATGAGTGTGTGATGTCTGACCTTTATATAAATATATATAATTGAATTCTGTATCATAGGGAATTAAGTCTAATAGGTTACCATGCAGTTTCTATGCAGTATTTTAAATTTATAATCTCCCCATCATTGTCAAAACATTTCTGGAAACTTATAAGTTTTAAAATTTAATCCAAAACTCTTGTTATTGAAATTTTTTATATTATATATTAAAGCTTTTATGTTAAGAATAAAACATAAGCTTATGCTTTAAACTAGCTGATAAAAAGGACAATGTCTTAGTAATTTATCCAGCTTTATCTTCTCCCAACAGAATTTTTCCTAGTTACAGTTAATTAAGATAAGCTTCTTGCTCTCCATAACTCTACAATTTAAACGTAATGTTATAACTTAACTTACATTTAACATTACATTTAATTTTAAACTTAATATTACTACTTAAACTTTATATTCACGTTAAGCTCATTTTACAGAAAGTACATCAAGGTCTATAGTTATTTGTATGGATGGTGGAAGGATTAGTTGCAAGGGGATGAAAGACAGCAAAAGATTTTTTCAAACCTTGATTTTTTAAAAATGAGAATTTCATTTCCTAATTCGATATTAATTAATCATTATTCTTTACTTTTTATTTCAGAAAATTAAAAACCTCTATTTTGTTTTGCTTTCCTAAGAATTTTCCCAATTTAATTTTCAAAAGCCAGAAAGATGCCAGGGCTCCTTCATGGTGTTACCTATGGTTATTTATTAGGCAAAGAACTGACATCTCAATGTTTTCAAGTTGAAATATAAATATTCAATTTTTTATGTTTTCAATGTACGGATGACTTCTTACCGTGGATATTTATTTTCTTTTCACCAAGAATCTATAAAGAGAATGAATATTTGAATAACTAGTTTCGTTCCTTTCGAATAACCTTTAGATACTATGAAGAAGAAATAGACAGGAACTATTTTGTAATTGTCACTGTCTGTATATTTCCAGAGGTGCAAGAAGAAAGAAAATATTGTATTGAATTTCCATTAAATACTGCATCAGTTTCAAGAATACTATTAAGAAAACCACTCCGAAGATTTATTAACTCAAGAAAGGGAAATGGAATGCTGTCAAGAATCCTCTCAAAATATTGGAATATTTAGTTTTTTTTAAGATATTTGAAAGGGACGCAAAGATTTTTTATAAAAGCTTTTTTTCTTTCTTTTGCTTTATACGACTTAAAGAGCTTATAAAACTAACTCTAAATTTGTTTTTGTACTTTGAGAGAATTTTTTTACTTAATTATAAGTGAAAAATTTAATTTATTTACTTGTTTAAATATGTAAAAATTTTCTTAAATTTTATTTTTAGTTATTTGTAAGAGTAAAATTTCACTTATTTAAAAGTGTAAATGTGCCTATTAAATGTTGTTTTTATAATTTTTTTTTGTATTTGATGTTATCTCTCTCTGAATTTTTGCGTGCTGATTACAAGATTGTAATGTTATGCATTATCTTTATCATTGTTATGTTAATGTTGCTATGTTGCAGGTATAATATCTTTGATCTATTTTCACTAAATCTATATCTAAGCTAAAAATTAAATTTACCATAGAACAAAGGTAGAATTCAGTTTTATCTAATGCTCTAATTGAAATAATCGTTGACAATTGCTTATTTAATACAGAAATTATTGAGCCTGATTGATTTATGCTATTGATTTTCTTATAGGATGGCAGAAAAATTTGGTACTGCAGAAAATTCTGTCTAAAGGTACACCTCAATTCTTTTTATAAAAGTCTATTCTTTAGTGTAACTTTTTAAAAACCAGGAAAGTGTAAGCTCTACTTCCTGGTAACGCTCATGTTTTTTTTTATAGGCAAAGAATTGCCATCTCAACTGATTACTTTTACCCCGTTGAAATATATGTATTCCATTTTAAACGTTTGCAATTGACGGATGGTTTTTTTTAGCAGATATTTTCTTCTTTTCACCAAGAATCCAAAGAGAATGATTATTTTAGAGTAAAGTATATATAGATGTTAAAAAAAAAAAAAATGGCATTATATGAGGTATTGAGAGCCAGAAAAGATTATTCCAATCCCCCCCCCCCCCTTTTATTTCCCCTAAGTGAAGGCTGTTTCTGGCCCGTTTTGTTAAAACCATTTATGCCAAATGTGGTTTATCCCAATAGATAAACCACAATTAACATGAATGATTTTAAGAAAACGGGGTTGAACAACCTTCCCCTAGAAAAATAAATACTGTGGGATGGTTTGTTTTGGCGCCGAAATATCTTTTTTATAAACCGATACTAGTAGAATTTTAACGACTTCCTGTTACCAATCAAAAAAATCGTCATGGTTATACTCTATACCAGCGTTCACCATTAACTTTTAAAGACGTGCCAGTTGGAACTTCTCTCGAGCAACAAATTTATATCGAATACGCCATAATCTTTAATTATAGAGCCGCAGGATACAACGCACCTTTTCTGTGATTTCGCATTTGTCGTTCTTGCAGTCAGGCACAGTTGGCTGGTCCACCACCACCCCAGCCTCCTCGTCCAAGGTGTGCATCAGCCCGGAGGGATGATCCCCTACCAAGCCCTCCTTGTTGGCCGTGCTTGTACTGCAAACTGAGTTTTGCCTCGTCCCTGGGTGGTATAGGCTGACGCTCGCCAGCGAGCTCTGCCTACTGAGTGTGGCTCTAGTTTCGTTCGAGTCCCTCCTGTCGAGTGCTGCCCTTCCGCTCCCACTGCATCCGCTGTCTGCCGGGAGGGAGGAGTAGTCCTGGCTCCTCAAAGAATACTGCGGACTCACGTCCCGGTGAGTCAGGTGTACTTCAGTGTCCTTCAAGATGAGCCCTCCCGGGTTGCGCAAGAGAGGAACGCCGCCGTTGCAGTGGCGGTGGTTGAACACTTGGAGGCTGAAACACACACGGGAAGGAAGTGTTACAGGGAAGTTTGGGCCACATTCAGATTATGTTTCAACTGTATTGTGACCATTGTTACGAATTTATACACACAATGTGGTAAGTGATGTTGCTTCTATATGATATAATCCAGGAATGTTAAGTAAATCAGAGTGTTAAGAGGGATATTCAGTCCGTCCTTGGCCGTTGGCATAATGCTTAATTTTTTGAAAATATCTACCGTAATGTTACATTAAAACATATGACTTTTATTGCCAGGTATAACATTAGTAATAAAAGATCATTAATAAAATTTAAAGGGAAAGCAACTAGTAAGTTTTATTACTGTTTTTTTAAAGTTTTTATAACCTAGCTTACAAAACCTTTTTAAAGTATAATAAAAATCCCCCAGTCATTTTCACTATACATTTGTTAATGGTATTTTATTAATGTTGTTTGATCTGGTAAAAATGATATTTAAAAAAATAAATAAATAAATACTTCGGCAGTAATTGTGGCTTAAACGTTTATTAGGTCGATCAGGCAGAGATTGATGATCCTTCTTATAGATAATAACGAGTTGCATAATTGGATATGAAATTTTTAATCAGAAGTGGATATTCTCTAAACATGTGATATTTGGGAACATGTAACACTGCCGTTGCAGTGAAGATGGTTGAAAACATGAAGGTTGCAACACACAGAAGGACAAAAGAAAATTTACGCAATTAAGAAGGTGGAACCATTTTCTGTTGGTATTTTGGAGATACCAAGCGTCTAACATGCGGAGATTTTTACTTATAAAAATATGTTGATGAAAAAGTTTATGGTATTTGAATAGTATAGGATATAAAAGTGAATATTTAAGTTTTTGTCCAAACTGGGGGAGATTTTCCCGCTATCTAGTAGCATAGAAAGCAACTTATCATTTTGAGAATGAAGGCATTAAATCCATCAAATTTAATGATAGGGACAAAAAAGTTTTGCTTCATTGGGGAAGAGGCGCCTTGTTAAGGAAAATACCTAGTTTTGGGAACATTTACTTTGATTGATAATGCGTTTTTATCTCCTGTATTTCGCATTTGGTAACAAAGCTGTTGTTGTTTCTTATCAATCACTAAGTCGGTAAATTTGATAACATTTTTCTTGCCCAACATTTAAATTATAATATTCATTTCCATTCTGAGCCTATGTGCCAACCTCTCATATATTTAAGTTGAAGTCCTTTTTTTCAAACATTTTATAGCACTTCTGGTTCAAAACCTACTAATTTGTAATCAAATCTTTAAATTTATGAAAGTGCAGAACTACCGACGAACTAAAAAAAAGTAAAATATGTCATTATGTATAGTTCGAGTTGTAATTGAACGTCCGGTTTCAAGGACGGACAGAAGGACATGACTTTTGTATAATTTTCTCACTACAATGCAAACAAATGCTACAATGCTACAAATACAAACTAAAATGAGAACATTATTTTAATAATTTTTTCTAAGAACAAATGCATCGAGCAAGTTTGATGATGGTCTTAAAAACATTGAATCATTTGGATTATAAACGATTTGCGTTGAGAAATTCGAATAACAAAGAACCTATGTGAAAATAGTTTACATTTTCAAGCTTTTTTTGCTATAAAGAGTATTGAGATCAGAAACACTTTCAAGTTTAGCATTAATTAATTAATAATGGTAACTTTTTTGCTACTTGAATACAAAAGAGCACATAATTTTCAGTACCACAGTTTCTTAAGAAGGCATTATAATGTAACTCCAGTTAAATCTTATTTCACAGTTCATTTGAATCCCTGCAGCTAGACAAAGAATAAAATGATTCAAAAAGACATCTGATATGTTACCGAGGTGCGTTCTTGTTTCCGTTTAAGCTCTTTAAGGCCTCTGCGTATTGGAGTTCTTCCTCCACAGTAATCATATCACCTTCATCTTTCAGCTTCACTTTCGGGTAGGTTTCGTCGGGAAATCCGTCATCTTCTTGGCATGACATTCTAGCTACAGCCTAGGGAAAATAGAAAACAGTATGTACATTGGGATTTATTGCTCAAATGCCATATGATACTGGCTCAAGGGCACTGTGGCGGGAGTGCAACAGACCAGGTAGCACAGCAGTATTGGCCAATGTCAGGAACAGGGATTCTGAGAAGACTGGCCAATTCATGCTGAAAATCGAGCATCATTCCAAAATACACGATTTTTTAAAACATAAACATCCCAAAACATACTTTTTACCCTTTTCATAAAATTATATTTCAATTTAAAAACTCTGCATCAACATTTCAAAACTTCCAGTATATTTTATCCAGCATAGAGAGAAATTGGCCAAGATCCGTAGCAACGAACAATATACAACGGTCTTATACTGTGAATATTATTGGAAAAAAATTACGAAGCTGAACTTAAGCAAACTATTATTAAATTTGAACATTAATTAAATGGAAACGCATAAGGTAAAGCTTTTTCTCTGCAAGTTATGACTCCAAAATTAGTAAAGTAAATTAGTTTAATTTTAATATCATAAGCTGCTCCTTTATTTTAGTAATCCGTTTTTTTAAAAAAAAATATTTTTCAACCCCTTTTTATATTTTTCAACCCTTTGGATCTTGAATCTTGTAGTTTCTTGCCCATTTCAAAAAATTTAAAAGCCCCAGTCAAAAATGCTGTATTTATTTCTCTTAAACATCACTGACAAAAGTTTGAGTGATGTAAATACATTTTAAATCTTATTTGTAAGAGACTGAAACATTTAGTGAACTTATTTTTCCGTAAAAAGAACTGGTGTACAAAATAAAATGTACGTTAATTTCATTAAAGTCATAAGAATAATGTTTAAAAATTGCAAACTAATCCAAGTATTTTTTTTTATTAACAAAAGTGTTTATAAAAAGTATGTTTATGTGTTAAAATAGTTTTTTTTAGAGTATATGAGGTTCACTTTAAGTAAATATAATTTTTAGAAAAATATCAATTTTTTGAACATTTGCTTTTTTAAACCTGCTACCCAAAACGTATTCCAACATTGGTATACATTTACCTTGAGGGAGAAGTTAGGACATTCGTCTGATGAATCCCTACCGGGTGTTGGGGAGTTAGGAACTGCGTAGTTTGGCACATACATGAGGATTTCACTGCCTATGCTTGTCCGTTGACTTCCGGAAGACTGACTGCGGGAGTAGTCCGGAGGTGGACTCACGGCGCTCTGAAAGAATCAACCAAATTCTCCTAAGAATAGTGTCGTTGGTTGGTTGTATTCAGATTATCTGGCGCCGTCAGCAACACGAAGGCTATAATGCGCCGAAACATTCGTCATTAGACAAGCCAACATACATTTACAAACACCCATGCCAACACGGGACTCGAACCCGCAACCTCGCGGTCAGCACGCTAACCACTATACCGTTTGGTCGGCAAGAATAGTGTCGTCACTCTATATCTAGTGAAATATTTACCAAAAAAAGTAACATAAATTTTTCCGAATCCTTAATTGTTTGATATTTATTTTGAAAGGAAACCTTACTAACAGTCATTTTGTTTTGTACGTATTAAGTCTGAAATAATATAAAGCATAAAAACATAATTTTAATAAAAATCCTTTATATTCATTACCAATTTTTATATTCATTAACATTGTGCCCTTTTTATTGTTAGCTTGTGTTTTGTGTTTGCATCTAATTTTAAATATTAAAAAAATCTCCATCGGCAATATATGCAGTAAACTACTTTTTAAAATTTATTCATGTGAATGAATACATTTATTTCGAAATATCTTTTATTCATTATGATTAGAACAATTTTATTATTTTTTTATTAAAAAAATTTTGGCAACAGGAAAGAGTTTTTTCAGTGATCGGTTAAATGGTATTTCAGCGCGATTGAATGACGGCAAGTTGGTTTATTAGTATGCCGCAAAAGCCTTCTTTTAGTGACAGTGACAGCTCCTAAAATTTTATAGAATGCATTGTCATCGCACATTGAATCTATCTTCCAAGTTTCAGCCCGATTAGAGGACCGCAAGGGGGTTATTTAGACCTTGCTGATTTGCCCGCCATAGACATACACAGCCCCATACAAGCAAAATCGAAATTAATATAAAGGATTTAAAAAATGGTAGGTTATGAAAGTGAGATGGCTAAGTTTAAAAGTGAAACCTTAGGTGTTTCGTACTGATCGAAGAATTAACTTGGGAGAGTGAGAATCGTAGAAGACGTCATGCCTTCTGGGATGGTTTTAAATGGAATTTCTCTGCATCTGTGTTGATGCAAAAAGGGATAATCTGCAACAATATCTTCACATTGTAGTGCCATTATTTTTTTTGTATATCATTGTAAATAGTGTACATATTTCTTTTTAAAGCTCTATTTTCTTAAATTTATTTGTTAAAAGGGAAAATACCGGTTTGAAAATGTTGCAAATTCCGAGATAATCAAAAATTTCTAGATGATTCTAGCACGTGTCGATAGCCAATAAGGTTTTTCTGGATCTCTCAGAAAAGTTCGCGCGTGAGGGTATAAAAACTATCTGAACATGGAATTCGAGCTTAATTGGGGGTTTAGACCTGTTCTGGAAGGAACTCTGTGTGTTTTTTTTTAGCGGTGCCCGGATTATCGCTGTATCTGAAGTCATACATACTGAAGCTTTTGTTAAATCTGGATAGCAAGTTCACTGTTGGTTAGAGAAGTTTTGAGACGAAGAATTAATTATCAGGTTTCATAAATTATCCTGCTAGACGAAGAATACATTATCAGTTTTTATTTTGTAAAAGCTGTGTAGTCATTTCCTCTGGAAAAATTCGTAAAAATACTTACTAGTTTCCTACATCAAGGTTTCTAGGGTTGATGTTAATTAAACGCCAAGGATCTGCGTGCTTTGCGTATATAATGAAATTTACCATTTTGTATAGCTAGCTCTGCAGTGCTGCTTGGATGCAGAACCCTAACTGTGCTTTCTGTGCATTTTCTACTTTAGATCTTTCGTTTAAGTCATAAATCTACACAAAGCTGACCTACTTTCTACTCCAAAAAATAATGTAAGTTTAAAATTTCTATGGCGAGATGTTGAAAATTTTTAATCGTTTTTACTTTTATGTGAAAATAATAATTTTCTAACAAGTTCAGTGGAAATCCTTGCCATAATTTACGTTTCAAAATCAGGGAAAAAATCTTTTAGTTGTCCATCACAGGGTGCATTTGGATTCGAAAGTGTTTTCACAGTTGATAAGGGATATGGAAAACTTTTGTCTTATGATAACTTAAAATATCAATAAACTTAGTTTCTTATAAGTATTATTAAGTTCTTATTCTTTTATTTCATTAAGAATGTAATAGGAAGTGAAAAATCTTTTGAAAAAATTTAATTAAATCTGCTTTGAGTTTCATATATAGCATCTTCTAACTTTTAAAAACTCAAAAAAAGTTTTTCTTTGTAGTTATTATATTGACATCCAAATCACAAAATAAGTTAATTTAGTTTCAAATAAGTAATTTTCTTTCTTCATTTTCAGAGCAATTCCCATCACCAAATAATTCAGTGATAGTTTAGTATCAAATGAAGTAACAACAAAACCCCCAAATCCATTTACTAGAGATATTTCTACGACTCTCAGTATAACCATTCCAACTTAGTCATTAACTATCTCCAGACCTCACCTTCGATAGATAAGAGGGGGGGGGGGGAAATACCAACCCAGTGCGGTACTCAATACCTCTCTAAATGATGTTGAAAGAAGGAAAGCAAGGTTTGTAGACAGAATAAATGGCTGCACCTTCATTTTATCTTTCGGGTTGTGAGGGAGTATGTGTCCCACAGGAGTTGCTACAGGAGTTTTACAATTAGTAAATCACCTTTAAAATTACTTAAAATTATATCATGGTTACAATCTAAATCGAAGAGCTCTACTATTTTTAAATCCTTTTTACTAGCATCGATTTTGTGTTTTTGTTTGGAGTGGAATCTGTGGCGGTCTAATTAACCTCCTTGCCAATTGGGCTGAAACTTGGCAGATAGTTTCGATGTGGATGACAATGCATTTTATCAAATTTTGGGGCTGTTGCTGTCGCTAAAAGGTCGCTTTTATGGAATACTAATAAACCAACTTGACGTCATTCAATCGCATTAAAAAAGCATTGAACCGATCGTTGTTGAAACTCTTTCCTGTTGCCATATTTTTTTAATAAATAATAAAATTATTTTAATCAAAATAAATAAATGATATTTCGATGTGAGAGCATAAATTTACTTTCATTTTTAATTTTGAAAAGTAGTTGGCCGCATATTTTGCTGATAGAATGTGTTTGGTATCGGTACTGTGTTAATGAATATAAAAATTGACAATGCATATAAAGGATTTTTTAAAAAAACTCTGTTTTTATGGGTTATATTATTATTCACTCTATTTCAATAAGAATTTACAAGGAATCTCATATTTTCATTGCTCGTAACAATAATCCTCGTAAGGACTTCAAGTGGTGTAGATTTATAAAAAATTATGAAATGCAATTTTTTTAGATTCCCTAATAAATGATTTGTTGCTTACTGCATAAGACAGTTCAGTTGCTAAAATAAATGATTGATTGATGTCCCTCTCAAACTATTTGAATTTTTTTAACCTGATTTTTTCTTTTCAGGCATTTGTCTCATTTATGAGAAGAACATAGCACCCTATTTCGTCAGATGCACTTAAAGAGATGTTCATACTACACCTGTACACCCTTGATTAGATTAAAACACTCCTACTATATTTGCAAGCATCCATGCCTTACCACCTAGGACTTAAATCCAAGATCTGCTACATTGGATGTTGGATCTAATATTCATTTACGGTAAAAACAAAATATAAAGAAAAGTATAAAATGGGACAAATTGTACATAACGTAAGCACATAAAGTATGACGACGTAAGAAAATATATATGTAACTAGCACACAGTGAACATTTTAATGCAGATTTAGCATTAAAAATGTTCAAATAAAAGCACTATGATAAATTTATCATTAACAAGTAGGCTCTTGAAAAGAATTCTTTTTCATTTAAACCAATGACTCTCAAACTTTTTGTATTCCACGAACCTCTATATGTAAACAGTAACCCAAACCCGGATCACTTACCAAGACAAATCTATCATTCAAGCAACAACGTTTAAGAATATTGAACTAACAACCTATTGAAATATATTAATGAGAGCATTAAACTAATATATAATTTTATGCATACTTAACATTATACAATAGTTATTTTCCTATAGCCTAATTTTAAAATTTCACATTAAGCTGGACCAACCGATGATGGACTTGTGCTTGTAATTTGTCACTATTTGATACATGTAAATTTTTTTTATTATTATCTTTTGACGTGAACCACTAAGGCTCCATGGCTATTCCATAGACCATCATTAATCCATGGACTTCTGACCACTTTATCTCAACTTGCGATTTTCTATCTTATGATGTAATCACTAGAAGAGACTAAGAATCCAAAATTTACGAGTCAACTTCCTCTCGTCCCTATCAACCTTGGATGACGAAAGTGCATCATTAGATGGATAGCGTGAGATATTAGTTATGAAATGAAACTTACCGATGTTTTATCTATGGATTCGAAGGACTGTCCAGGGACGTGGAATGCCATGAGTGGGGTGAGCCTGTCCTTGAGGTCCCTCATTAGGGGCTCAAGTGTGTTGTTGGGTGACCCTTGGGGGGTGGCAGCAGTGTGCGTTATGATGGGGGGCGAGCACCTTGTGGTGTCACCCTGGTCCTGGGAGAACCTCGAATGGCGATGATGGCTACCTGCAACAAAGATACAAGTTTATTTTGATATTAAGGTTATTTATTAGGTATAATTTTATTTTTCTTCTGCCATTCAAGTGTAAGAATAGCTCCAGCCAGGTTGTCCATCATTGTCGGTTGTCATAGAAACAAGGCTAGACCCATTTTTATGATGGATTCCAGGAGACATTTTCTACATTTACATCTGCATTACTGACATCTATATTTTCTGTATTGTAATCTTTTTGGACCTCAATTTCTTACCTGAATCATCTCTATTCTGAATTGAAGAGTCTGGTTTTTAAAGCGACCGCCACCAGACTTTTTGACGAAAGTTTTTCTCATGATATATAGATAGTCTGGATACGAAAAAAAGGGAGTGAATATGGGGGAGATTACTATAAATATGCAAAAAAAAATTTAAAAAAAAATAAAAAATTGCGCAACTATCTTTATTTACATTTGATAAGAGTTTTAAAAAATGAATTGGTTTATATAGTTTTGTTGCATTCAACTTATCTTTAGCTTATAGTGAAGAGATTTTAAATCTAAACTGTCCAACTTTTTTGGAGAGGTAAAAAACCCTTTTAAAGTGCTAATTAAACATGAGTTTTACAATTTTGCGTACCCTGCAAGTTTAAATATCTCAAAATATGACACAAAAGAGCGCTGGATTTAGAAGCCAAATGGAGTCTTTAATTTATAAGTAATTTGTGATGTTTGATATTGAAGGCATTTTGAGACCATTGAAATGTCTGAATATGGGTTGGGTACCCTTATTTATACTGGTAAAGATCTCAAACAGTTAGGTTTAAAATCTTTCATCAATGTGATCTACACTATGATGAAGCTACTTTTTATTGACCATGTTTCACCTCCCTCGGGAAATTAAGCATGCACTACGAATGCTCGTGCTTTAAATTAAGATTCTATTTGGTGTCTGAATCCAGTGCTACTTTTGCGTCTTATTTTAAGACATTTCAATTTGCAGTGTATCACTGATTTACCTTGAGTTTATTTCAATGATCAAGTTGCAGCTTTTTTCAATCGATATGTCTTATCTTCCTTTTTTCATATATACCAAACAATAATTTGAAACTAAAATTGGAGTTTGTATCGTTTTATTCTAAGCTGATGATATTCTGAACTTCATACCTGTTTTTAAAAAGTTTTCTGTTTTGAGTCCCGAATAGGTAAGGACAAAAGATATTTTTAAATATTGTTGCATATGTTTTTAAATGGATAGTGAAAGCGTTTTTTAAAAATATTTTTTCAATAGCTTGAAATCTGTGCCATTTTATTTATTGTAAAAAAGTTTGAGGGAATTTCCTTATAAAGTATTTTGAATATGGTGTAATTATATTTCTTGTAGAATATTTTATTCAGAAAGCTTTAACAAAGAATTTTTCATTTTTTATTTTGACTTTCATAATTGTGAAAATATTTGGTGGATGTAACTAAAAAATGGACGTTGTCCTCTTTGCTAACATGATACGAAGTTTTGTTTTTACATATATTTTAGTCGTGTCTTTGGTTAACTTTGTTTGAATAGAACAAGTTAAGAAGAAATTTAATTTCAAAGGTTAATACGTTAATTAAAAATGACTATACAACTATGACTTTTGAAAAAGTATAATTTTAGTTGATTTTTAAAAGCTTTTCATGATGCTGATTAGATAATAATAATTGCTTAATATATATACATAAAAAAAAATAATGATTAATAAAATGTAAGTTCAATTTTTATAATTGAAAGGAGACTAAACAAGCATCGAATTTAAAAGGTGAAAATTTAAACCTTTTGTTTACCCAAGTTTGGTATAAAAAAAAACCTTGTTTGAATAAAAAAAAAAAAAAAATGAATGCAAAGTAGATCTCAAGCTTAAATAATTGGCTTAGGGCCGATGTACAGTTTACCCTAGGCCAAGTCTAAGCTTATTACAAAGTTTTTTTTAATTTGAGTTTTATAAAACACCGATACATCAATACAACTGAACATCACCAACATATATCTCTTTTTATATACAAGCAGGCGGAGGAGTCATATCCACACAATGCTTTTCCTGCGCATGGTAAAACATTTATTAAGTGGGGACGGACACCGGACCACACTTTTGACCAAATGAAAACAATGCCCTTGACCTTAAAGCCCAAGGTAATAAGACATTGGACGAGAATAGTTGTTTCCGTTAAGCATTAGCAGTTATTCCTGATGAGAGATGGTAATTTCAACAACGATTACAAAGTATCACAATAATGTAAACAAATTAATATTATTTAAATCCACCCTCCCCTTCACTAAGTGAAACTTTCATTGTGATTTAAATGGATCTACTTACCATGTCGAGATGAATGGGAATCTTTTCTAGGTGATTTTTTAACCTGCTTATGCTCTTCTTCATGATTAATAGACTCGTCACTCCTTTTCCTTTCATCCTGTACAAATGGAGATGTGTTAAAAGAGTCAAGGCAATATCCATCCATTACCATTATTAAGGTATTAAAAGAGCCATTTGGATTATGGCACTCGAAGTAAACCCATCAAATAGACTACTTATTTTAAATCTGTAGTTTGGATGGAAAATTATCAACCAGCAAAGAATCGATTTTTTGGTGAAGTTGAAGCATTACTTCAAAATAAGGATTTGCATTAGCAAAAAATGACCAATAAACCTTTTAGTTTTAAATTGTAATTTTACATTGAAATAAGAGGAATGTTGATTTTTAAGTTAGTAGAATGAAAACGGACAAAGTATCCTGAGTGAAGATTGCAATTATATAATTTAGAAACTAATTCAACGATATTCTTCAAATTCAACTACAAGTTTCCAAGTCAAATCTGGGAATTATTATCATCAGACCATTGATTATTAAGCATAAGATAAGCCATTGATTAGAAAATTTAATTTTGAACTCTTTCCATTGGGAAAAGTGGGTACGGTTGTAAATTTTTTTTCTTGAATCGCAAGTATCATCGTCATTATGCATACTAAGGAACGCTTGTAATAGGGGATGGGGTCAATTGCAACACATACAGAAATGAAGCACAATTCATGGCATTAAACAAGTTTTATTACTTTTAAATCTCAAAAAAGTAGTTTTATATTATTTAAAGCTATGTAGACTCTATTGTGTTAATTTTTTAAATCTTTATAATCGGAACAAATTAACGTAAGTCATACGTACATATTCAGAGCTAATTTTAGAGTCACGGATTTACCAAAACATTTTACGTTACTTTCTAATTATATTATGTTGAAAATTGTATTGAAAGGATCTATTTTAAAATATATTTTTATTCAAAAAAAAAAAAAAAAAAAAAAAAAAAAACTAAAACTTCTGAAAAATCTATAAAAGTATCTTTACTAAATACAGAAGCTTTAAAATACTAATACAAATTAACATTTTTAAATTAGGGATTTAAAATCAGTCTAACTATTAACTTAAAATAACTAAACTCGGTTTATAATTCTATTTTGTGCAGGTATGTAATTTCAAAATAAGAAATTTCTAAAAGCACTTGTAATTTAAACTTCATAGTCTTATAAAGTTTACAAATGGTATTACAAATATTTTATATATTCTAGTCTATTCTTCCAGATTCAGTTACGTTTTTTGTTTGGAAATAATTCGTTTTACTCACTTCTGCGGAGAAACCTTCTACTAAGATAGCAACTAGAAGATTGAAAAGAACGTAGTTTCCGAAAGTCATGAGCGCCACGAAGTACAGAGCCGCCCAATGGGAGGTCCTTTCCATCCCATTGAAAAGTACGATGTTCCAATCTTCTTGCGTCAAGATCTGAAAAGCACACACAAAACCCTCTTTAATTCAACAATCAAAACAGCATATTGTTTCACAATTTTCCTGCACATAATTGAAAATTAAGTGCATATTTCTTTTTAAAATTATATTTTATTAAATTTATTTCTTTACAGGGATAACATAGGCTTATAAAAGTTTGTAACACCCGAGTGAAAAGAGAAATTTCGAGATATTTCCCAGTGCATGCTCATCCCCAAATCGCTTGCTCTGGATTGTTCGGGAATGTTCGTACGCGTGGACATAAAAAGCACCAAGGCGTGGAATTATTGTCAGTTAGATTTTGGGAGCGGTTCTGAAAGGAGTTCAACTTTAATTTTAAGGTGTCTGAATTATTGCTTTGCCTGAAGTAGTGCGCACTGAAGCTTTTGTTAAAACTTGATGACGAATTCACTGTTCTTTAAAGAAGTTTTGTGAGCCTCTAAACGAAGAACAAATAATCAGTTTTATTTTTCAAAATTGTGTCATCGTTTCCTGTGAGAAAATTCTTAAGGGGACATGGGACACTTTTCCCAAAAAAACTTTAGTTTTGCTTAGTATGAAGTAAAATTTGGTACAAACATAGAAAATATGACTTATAGGACAACAACAAAATTTGAGAAGATAATATAAAATAGATTCAAATTATTGACTAAAATCCATTAAAATAATACAAAATTTAAATTTTTTTCAAAATGCTCCTCGTGACACAATATTTTAACGAACATGAAAGAAAAATTTGAAGTTGTTTATCAATATATTATAAACATTTTCACCCATGCTTTTATCTTTAGGTGCTATAGTTGAAAAGAAATAAAATTTCAAATTTGGCGTTAGTGATTTCTCATTAAAAAATGCATATATTTCAGCTTTCCAATAAATATGTGACATATAAAAGCATATATGTATCTCTTTAAAATACATCAAAATTATTTCTATAAGAAAATAGGTGGATTTATCGAAAAATGAATAGCAAGAAGCGTTTCGAACATACTTACAATGTGAAAAAAGCGAAGCGGAGAAAAATACACTTTTAACTTTTACAACAAATGTGCAATGCGTTAAAATAATTAGAAAAAATAAAGATTTTACCACTTAAAATCAACGGATTTCAAAAATTCAAACATGAAATTAAAGCTAGTGACGTCAGCATTTTTTCCCTAGATTATAGAACGAAAACAAAAAAGTAATTTTTTGGTGGTATTTTTGTAGTAACAGTGTCCCATGTCCCTTTAACAATATCTATGCAAACATTCAGCGTAAGACACCCAATAGAAATTTATTATAAATTTAGTCAGACTTAACCATGTGTCGTTTTTGAGACTGGTTTAAGAAAGAACAGAGCATTGTGCCTACGATGGTAATAGAAGTGATTTATGTATGTTGATACGAGTGAATAATGCAATAGTTTAATTTAGATTGTTGATTGAGGGCTAGAATAAGCGAAACCACCGAGTTCAGGAAATGTTTGAGAACATCCGTGGAACCTCCAGGAATTTCAGTTAAAAAGCTGCCTCAGAACTTTCAAATTGTAGCCGTCATAATCTAATGAATGGTCAGGTGGAGTGAAAGATGAATAGAAAACAATGAAAGGCATTAGTTTGAGAAATAATACACACCCTCTTCCGTAGGCATTAGTTAATTATTACATAAATTGTGTCCCAAAAATATTGTAGCTGGATTTTTTTTCTTATTAGAGATAGCGTATCAGTTAAAATTGAAATAATGCTCGAAATATGATAGGTAATTATAAAAAGGTAGTATGATTTTTAAAGGTAATTTATTCACAAAATTTATAGACTTTTTAAATGATGCCCGTAGAGCACAAGGAATCGTTTACAAGTTAATTTTCAAGTTTTAATTGTGTTAATAAAAAAATAAAATAAAATAAAAAAAAAAAACCAACACCTAACACTTTATTTACAAAAATAACCAAACTGTGATGATTTTCAAAATTGTGTGAGCGGTATCTTTATTTAAAGTAGTAAATTTGGGTGTGCTCAGTATAAAAAGTGTTCGATACAATTTGCTGTAAGAGTTAAATTGCAACTTTCTCTTGAGAAAATTAATTTCTCTTTTGAAACACGTTTTTTTCTTAGATACAAATAAGTCCCATTTGGATCTAAAAAGAAAATTAATTGGTTAAAGAGTACCTATATTCTCTTAATGTACTTTTTGCATAGCTCTCCTAAAATGGTTTGAGTCACTATTTTTAGGTAAAATTGAAAGAGAGAATGTTGATTTTTTTTGCTAATGTGATATGTAAAAACACTTTTATATTTGACGGTTTTACTCAATAGGCACCATAAAAACTAACATTATGCAACTTTTAAACTACAATCTCACTATCTTTTTTTAATATCTTACCTTATTTTGAGCTTTCTTTTTTACACTGAGGCCTTATTCTTAATAGTTGACAGAAAATATTGAGTATAAATTAAATGTTATACTTTTTTGTTTTATTGATTTTTCTTTTGACCAGTCATGATAGTCTACGGGGAATGATATAAATAAAAATGTTTAACATTTAGTGTATTTATTAATTTTATGCATTTATATTTTAGGATCAGAGGTGGTTTAAAATTCAAGTCTAAAAAATTTGGAAATTCTTATTTCAGTGACTCAGACAATGATATAGAATATGTAGTTACCAGACGATGTAACTTGAGTTTTAATGAAATAGAAGTGCCAGGTGCAGCAAACCATATTATTTTAAATTTCAAATAAAATTTGCTTAAATGTTGAGTTAATTGAATCTGTCTCATATTAGACCAGATGTTACTTGGTTCTTTAGATTATTCATCTTTTTTTTTTATATAAGTTATAACTGTGTTTGTTAAATGTGCCAATAGAGGTTGTTGCCCCAAATGTTGGTTATAAGTTTTAAAAATATAAGCAACAAGTACTGTAAGTGATATATAGGAACAAAATTCATCTGATATAAGGACCAATGTCTTCCCTTATTTCGCTTTTAATTTAATAACTAAATTTTGCTGAGACATAGGAGTAGTTTGTTTTCGCCTTTTGGGAACAATTAGCGGTAAATGACGATATTTTCTGTAATTCACTTTCCATTTCACTATCAAAAATATATAAAATAGTTTACAAAGATTTACAAATCGCCTCAAAAGCTTAATTCCCATCCCACATCCACAGTGCTATAGAATGACTCCTCACCAAGCGTTCAAGTCAACAATTTCATGATGCTAATAAATGACTGGTTGGTTTCTTACCTGGAAGACTGTGACTGTTGCCCACAGAAAATTATCAAAATTCATTCTGTCGCAATGGCAGTATGGCTCCGGCTTCTGTAACTCTTCGCAAGTGCACATTCCTCGACCGTCTCCCCGTCTGCAAAATCTACCTCCGAACAAGTGCATGCCCAAGAGGCTGATGGGTGGAGGAACAGCATTAACACCATCCTCCGTTACCCGACCACACAACAAATGTGCAATTGTAACTTCCATGACTTACTCCAATGCTAACTCCACTTATTAACTCATATTTTTTGTATTATGTACTTACTAAGGTACCCTTTGTAGAAGAAGGCTGTGGTCATATGATGCTTTTATTCACCATGCGATATGTCTTTACTATTAATTGTCATGATGCAATCTGACATTCCTACTATTTTGCATGAGGGGTTAAAGTATTGCATTTATTACACATTCCCCCAAGTAAAGCTGCGTTTCCCAATATTTGCATATCGAATCGAAGGAGGGATTTTCTCACGGCCATTTGCTCCATTTGTCTCTGGGATATTGGTAGCAAATAGAATAGTCAGAGGTTGGGACATATTCAACCAATAAAAAGATTGGACTGATGTCAGAAAAGTCTGGAGGGATCTGCGATCGGAGAGTGAATGATTCGAGAGGGTTTTTTCCAGAGAAAAGGAACAACACGGTGGTTTTTAACTGAGATAGCTCTGAAGAGTAGCGTCCAGATGATGATACCCGCAGCTACATTGAGTTTGCTTACCCCTGAAATTATAGTAAGTGGATTTACTTTTCTTCTTATATGCTCAGCCAGTAGTTCAATAAAGTAACTTTGTCAATGCCTGAAGTTAATTTCTATGTTCAGAAATAATTGAATTTTACCTATTTGCGAGAATAGTTATTGTTTTGTCTTGTTTTATTATTATTACTTTGATGCATGACAGTAAATTAAAGTTGCTGTCATTTGAGGAATTTACAATGACATTGTTCCGATTTTAATTTTTAATCTTAGATGCTTGAGATGTCAAACGATTATCATGTATTGCAAAATTCGTGTAATTTGGAATGATACTAAAGTTTCGGCCAGGATCGGCCAATCTTCCAAAACTCCTGTTTCGACATTGGTCAATACTGCTGTGTTAGAGAAATAAAATAAAATAAAATAAAATATTATGGTTAAAACCGCTACTAATTATATATATTTTATGTACCAACACTGTATACTGGATCCATTTTAAATCCTCATTTAAATTGATTATAAATAATTTTTCATTTTTTTCTGATAGCGTGTTTTAATAAGAAAAGCGTATTTAAAAAGATTCGACTCTAAAAGTGACCTTATAAATTCTGGACTAAACATGCTTTATGGATAGGCTGAATTTTATTCCACAACTTAATAAAAAAATAATAAATAAAAGTAAACATGGATCTTTATTGGCTGCCTTTTAGCTTCCAACTTACCCGTTATTAAATCAATACTATTAATAATAAAAGATTATTCACACACGGTGATATTATGCATCATATGGACAGACCTAGCTTACGAAGGAGTTTCAGCCCTACTTCTTTGATTATGGTTAAAATTTCCCATATTCTTAATGATACTTTTGTTATGGTACCTTCAGGTATCTTTATTAATCATTTTGTTTCTTGATAGAAACAAACGTTGAATGGACAAGAGTAATTAAAATTAGTAATATTTAAAAACGAGCTTGCTTTTACCATTAAAAATAGAGTTAAGACTAAGTATATACTATTGTTATTTTCAAAATGTAAGGAATATAATATGAAATAAGAAAAAATAATTTGAAATACTTAGCATAGAAGTAACATCGTGGATATTACAAATGCAGATTTCAAATAACCATTTTAAGTGGTTCATATGCGTTCCTCAAGATTGAATTGAAAGTGAGGTAACTATTGTTTTATGTACTATTTTATTCTTCCTTTAATTTAATTTAAATAAGTTGGGCACACCTTTTTTGAAAGCGGGAAGTATTGTCCGAGATCCCATATTTTTGGAATTTATTTATATGAAATTACATACATAAATACAGGCATGTATTAAAATAAATCCACTATTTTTCACTTTTAAAAGAATAAAACCTTGGTAAAATTTAAAAATTGTTTTATTTTTATTTCATATTTCTGTATTGACAATTATTTCACTTATAAATAATGAATATTTTAAATAATTTTAATAATTTTTAGAACCTATAAGATGTTACTGTTTTAATCTAAAATACTAATGGAATTCCCACAAACTATCTTTATTAAGAATTTAGATTTGTTCTTGCATTGAAGTAGATATATTCACTAAGTATTTTGTCTTGTACTTGAATAAAAATATCTTTAATAATTTTCAAACAATGTTCGTGAGTTTATGTTTATTTTGAAAATATTATAAATGAACGAAGTTATATAAGAAAATAAATCTTAAAAAAATTGGAAGTTACTTATTTTGAAACGGATTTGCCTTAATTTTCTATTCAACATACGTATTTTTAAACGTATTTTAATGAATCATCATAAAATGTTAACTATTTTTATGTTGTATTCGATTGATATTATTTTGAATGAAATAATTTTATACTTCTGAAATTACTTCGCAAATGGTATTTTTTAGAATTGTTCAAAAAGGCACTAAAATTAAATTCTTCAAAGCAACTGCAACTCATCTTCGTCTAAAAATATATTGCTTACATTTATAGTCACATTTAAAAAAAAAGTTAATATAAAATCATTCACTTTTGCTTAACAACTGTAAACCGTGATAACAGCACTTCTTTAGTTATAAAAGCTGCTGTTTTCTACTTGCTTACATCAAGAGAGTAATAAATTTAAATAAAGAAAAATGATCTATAATATTAAATTTATCATTGTAGCTTTGTATGTACATAGTAGCTTTATCAATTAAAATGCAATACAGCCAAATAAAAGTTACGCTTGTTTAATTACATAGCTATATTTACTTTTGAAGTTAGAAGCGAGATAAAAATATCTTTTTGTAGAAGTTTTTTTTTTTAATTTCAATATACAATGAAAAATGTTTTAAACTTGTTTGCATTAATTAATAATATATAATTTAAGAAATCTTTGAATGAACAATGCCAACTTTGCATTTTTATAAGTAACCTAAACACATTTTTTAATGTTAGAAGAAATCAGCTATTTTATTTAATGCTTTTATCAGTCAGCAAGATTAGATATTAAAAAATATAATACGATTTTGAAGTCTGTTTTAAAAGATAAATTTAAAAAAAAAAAAAAAAAAAAAAAAAAAAAAAAACACCTTAATAAATGGTTGAAAATTATATTCAAACATTTTCAAGGAAGTATATATATTTAAACGAAATTAAAAATTATATTAGTTTAAGCATTGTGTTAGAAAGTCAAATTATCTATTTTTCCACAATACCTCTGTCATCAGCCACAATCTGACTACATAAATAGTTGTAGTATAGATTATCTCTTTATCAAATAAATTGTAAGAGTTAAATAAAAAATAAACTCTGAGAATTAGACAATCGCCTTGTTGAGTTCAATTAGATGATCAGAAAAGTTTCTACCCTTAATGATGCTATGCATAGAAGTTGATCCATCGCCTTATTAGTAGAAAATTGGTGGATGTCTAACGTGCGTAACACGCCGTCAAATTAAGAGATTCTGTGAAACTCCTTAATTCTTAGACAAATGTGCTATTTGCTGACTGTTAGCACCAACTATCAAGAGAATAGAAAACTCTTGCCGTCAGAGAAGAAAACGATAACTATGGTATATCAACACTGTTTATGGTTGAGACAAAATCCTACAATTCAATATTTAGGGCACGTGTTTGAATTGTTTTGAAAGTATACCCCATCTGGATCATATAATAATTTGTTTATTGATAAAAGCTAAGTTTTATTTTCTATTATCATATTATTGAAGAAGTTGCCTAGAATAGGTTAACTAGATTTTGTTTCATAGCGTAAACATTAAAAAATTATAGTTTCACTATTTTTTTCGTAGTTTTTCTATACTTTTCTTAGATTTTGAGATCTTTTGAGTGCATTTTCGATTTTTTCATATTAGTTGTATTAAATGCCGTATGCTACTATCTCAATTATAAGAATAATTTCCTAAACAAAATAATCATTCAAAAAATAAATGTTGCTATGGGACTTAGTCTTTATAACGAAAAATAATTGTTTCACAGTTTCTGGCCTTTGAAATGTGTATAGTTAGATAGGGATAAAAGAACCAAAATAAAATGTTTATGTACTTCAAACGGAGAGAACAGAGTTATCTCAACCCACTCAGTATGATCAGATTGTTCAATTGAAAATATTTTTTTTCCATACTTAATAACTAACTCAGATTATTTTTGAACGCATGAACTGTATTCTGAGATGTATACGTATTTTATATTAAATGTTGAACTCAATTACATCTCCCGTATATTAAGGTTTTATATTTAAGCTAAGGTGAGTCTTTTAACTATCGTACATCTTTTTATAAAAATATCTGTTGAAAATTGTTCTAGGAAATTATTCATACAAATAAAATAAAAGTGCATAACTGATTTTTTAGGTAAAAAGTTTAAAATGAGATGCAACATCACCCCGAGTGATGGTATTCAGTTAGGAGTGAAGTGATTTTTACCTAATAAACTGAAAAAGATTATTTTTCTGTTAGGCGTGGTAAAAAAAGCAGGTAGCTAAAACTTAATATGCAATGAATGAAATGTTTAGTTCAGAGGAATATACATGATTTTGATTTCATTGCTATAAAACTTGAGTAGAAAATTAATTAACATAATCTTTGAATTGTACTTTATATCGGCAATATATATATAAAAAAAAAAAAAATTCATCTATTTTTTTAAGTTGCTAAGTTTTATTAAATTTCGAATGAAATATATTTTAATTTATAAAAATCTATTAAATAGGAAGAAAATTCAAAAGAAATGAAATTCTTTTCAATATTAAAAGATTGCAGTTGCTTTAAAAGAATAGTAAAGGTTAAAATTTCAAAATAAATAAGTAAAGTGTATATCAAGAAAACAGTAACGATAACATAAAATGCATAAGGAAAAAAAAAAAAAAAAGAGAATAAAGCATTGAAAATTTTTTGGGAATAGTTTGTTTTCTATCTTAAAAGTGTTGTTGAAATACTGAATTTTTAATTGCATTAAAATTGACGTGAAAGCTCAAAAAACATTAATGTTATATAGTTCACTCCTACAGTTTGAAAAAATGATCGCGGAAGATTATATTTGAAAATTGCAATAAGAAAAAAAATATTAATGCCTTATTTAAAAAAAATGTGGATTTCTAAAGTGGTTATGATTGGATGCAATTGTGTTTTTTTAATGCTTCAGTAGCGACAGAGAAAGATGAAGCATTGAAGAGAAAAAATGGTTTCTGAGCTCGTGAGCGTTTTAGAAGATAATAAAGCAGCAACAGGATAAGCAAACAGCGAAAAGTCATTGAGCACAAGAATAACTATTAGTCTGTGCTGAGCGTCAATTAAAAAAAGTAATTAAAGAAATAAAAGGTTGCAGAGGGCACAATTTCAGTGGAACTACTAAACTCTAACTAAACACAACATCAATGGTTAAGAATAGTGTGTGTGCAATATTAAAAAAGTCCTTTTATTTTCTGAATGGCGTATCAGAGGACAAAAATCTTACTTTTAAAAGCTCTTTGCAGTAGGCAAATAGAAAAATTCAAAAACAGTGCTTCTTATTCAAAACTGTGTAAAAATTCAAAAAGTTGTCAAAAAACTTTTATACAAAATTATAATGAGTAATAAAAATAATCTAAAAGGAATATTAAAAGTAAAAAGGATAATAAAAATGAAATTGAAGGAAAAAAAAAAAAGAAAAAAAGTTTATGAAGTGATTCTAGCATGTATTTCGTCGATGGTATTCATTCGTGGTTTCTCGAAGTACATACGTGGTTTTTAATACAGATTTGTAATTGGTTTAATATTGCACATTACATCCGTTTATTTTCTTAACCGTGTATTATCTGTTGTATTAAATACGAAAACCGTTTTTAAATACGATACCGTTTTTCAATTTGATATTTGTAAATTTATTTTGTCCCCCAACTCCCACCTTTAAGGTTCCTAAGCAAGGTAGGTTTCTATTTCTACGAAAAGCGCATAGCAAAGGGAATGTGGAAAAAAAAGTTGTTACAACTTCGGAGAGTTTCACTAATTTCCCAGTTAAGTTATTCAAGAACATCAAAAGATCCGTTTTCAACAAAACGTGTTGAATTCGACCAAAAAAACAATGTAATATCCAAGGTTTCACCCTTCTAGCAAAGCTCCAAATAGAGGATTGGGGGTACATTTGAGGATGAGTACCTGAAATACTGTGACTATAGCCCATAGCAATGAGTCAAAATTCTTCCTGTCACAGTCGCTGCTTTCTTCGGACTTTTCGCAGAACTTACATCCGAAAAGGTTCATTCCGAGAATACTGAAAGAAGGCGGAAAAAGGCAAACCTCCAATTAGTTTGGATTGCAGGCATGTACATTTATGATGGAATAATAAGGGACCAAATTTTTTTTTTTTTTACCACACCCAAAGGCGTGATGGAATTCATTATATCCTAACTTATGTGCTAAAACGGGAAGTGAAATTTATATTAACATAATGGTTCCAGCTGAATTTGGTTTTTGAATACACCATCTAGTTATGTTCACTGTGTAAAAGAAATGGCATTGAAATTATATGCTAAATAGGAGAACACAATTACATGTTTGGTTTTGCATATTCAGCTGCAGTTAACAATGCTGTATAACTGCCAAATACGAGCCAGAAGAGCTAAATGTTCTTAAACAGTTTATCATTTAAAATTACATTAAAATAAATTTAACTGCATCCGAATATTTTAAGAAATATTGCGTTGTATTTAATTCAGACTTTACCGTCAAAGTATTTTAAGAAATCATTGAATGCCATAAACCAGTTTCAGTTAAGAATGATTTCAACCAATTCATCTGCGCATTACTCTTGTCTATTTCAGTTTATCATTTAACAATCATGTTTATTACAATAAATTTTAGAGTTTAAAATAAAATTGTACAGCAAGTAAATGAATTTCTTGTTGTTTCCATACAATCAGGTTATACTTGCTGTAGTACAATTAAAAATGTTTGTTATAATGAAAGACTGAACGTGATGAGGGTAAGGATGAAATCCACAAATGTAGCAAGGGATTGTTGATGGAAAATATCCGAAACTGAATTGGTTTTCAAAGGAAATGATATAAATTTTTAATTCTTATACAATTTTTGGAACTGATCATTTATACGCTTTGATTATAGCCCCGAAGAATATTTTAAACTGATTCGAAAGCTGATTAGAATTTGCACTTTTTTTCTTCTACTAAAGACCCTTATTATTCCACCACCAAAAAACTAGCAAGTTTAGTGCAAGAACAAAGAAATGCTATTCACCTCACAATGACTGAAAAACGAAACTCAATAAACGAACACGAACGATCAAAACAATACAAAAGAAAAAACAAATATACTGACACAAAAATATTCCACAAAATAGGACAAAAGTATATCATAATAATCATCCAAAAGAGAAGGTAGTAAAAATTCATCAAATAATCGGGTTAAAAATATTTCGCCAAAGTTTCAAAAAAGCACAATATTCAAGTTGTCAACATTCACTAGACAAGTTCAGCGTACATTCTTCTTCTTTTTTGTTTATTTAAACAAATTAGTGATATAATATCACTTATAAACAAGCGAGTGCAGAAAAAAATAAAGATAGTGAAATATTCATTCCAATAAAAGTAAAATTAATCATGCAAGTCCAAAACATGCCCAAGACAATGAATTAATAAAACCTACAAAGAATAGAAAGTATCATGCCTTACACCATGGAACTCAATAAGGGTTTTTTACAAGGATTCATACAAAGGAAGTTCTACAGGTTTAAAAGTTGCGTGTGTGAGTAGTAAGCAATTGCAGTGAGCAATCTTCCTCTGTCACAATGGAGGAATTCAGGATTTGACATAGATCCAGTCTAATCTCTACCTACAAATACTATGATCTAGATGCTTGTGCTTAACTATAGATACATGTTTAATTGATGATCATTTAATTTCAAGAAAGATATTTCAAATTAAGGAAAAGCATATAATGTGTCCCAAAATTAAAAGAATATTGTGATCTTGCATTACTATATTGGTGCTATATATTGTTATGTGTAGGTGGCTTTACTTACTTATCAGTAATGTAAATTAAATGAAATTATATAGACTGGAGAAAGATTAACTTTGTTTTTTAAGCATTTATAGGTGGAAAATGTGTTTGTATTACGAGTTGGAGGAATATAAATTTTTAAAGACTTAACTGGAAGCGCAGGGGGCATACATTTCACATTTATTAATAAAAAAGCACTTTATTAAACATCTAAATGCAAAAATATAAGTAGAATTCAAAGTAAAAATTAATACAGAGAACACACATTTTTATGCAATAACACACATTTTTATGCAATGATATATTCATAACATGAAAAAATTCATCTTGTGTTAGTAAAAATTTAATGCACAGGTTTAAAAAAAATGTAAGAATAGTAGGTATTATACTTTCAATTATATCATATATCTGATGCTTTTTTGAGTATATTTAAAATACTTTAATGTACTTAAAAGTTATAAAATCAGTGAATTTTAAGCAAATTTTCGCATATCAGTGAATTATTGATAATTTTTTAAATTTGGTTAAAAAAAAAAAAAAAAGTAATTGCCAAAAGGTGGCACTTTAGGTTTTGAAACAAATGAATTATTGAGATTTTTATCGTCTAAAACAAACGTATTTTTGGCTTGTCGTTGCAAAGATGTCGCGAAGTTTCACCATATCACTCAAAATTAAAAAAAAATAATGAAAAAATGAATATAACCAATTAACTTTGAATAATGGCTTTTGGAATTTTTAAACTTTTACATATCTCCATTTTCAGCCAGTAATGTTTTTTCATCTAGGTCATTTTGGAAAGTGTAATTAAGAACGCTTGACGGTTAAATGCTTTAGATAAACCAGGAGAATTCTTTAAAACACAATTAAGTTTTTGCACGCTACAAATATCGCAATAAACAAGTATATCATAGTGTAAACTACATTAGCCGAAATTCTCAAAGCGTAGTTTATTCAACTTATTTCAAGTAGATATTTCTTACCTACATTTCAATTACGACCCAATATTTTACTTTTATACTACAATATGATTGCTCTTTAATATATCTTTTGGCCTATTTTTGCACAGACTGTCCTAGATTAAAGAATACGTTTGTGTTATTTGAGTATACAACTCTATTCTATATTTTAATACGATTCTTCTTGAAATGTTAATTATTTTAATAAAATTCAGTAGACTCAAATTATCGTTTCAATGTATGTATCTTACCAAACTGATAGTTTTATTGTAATAGCATTATAGATAATTTTACAAGGCTATTTTCAATTTGCAGTTTTAAAAATAGTCTATAATATTAATCTATAATCATTCGTTAATATGTCAAAAAGTATTGTCAATTTCATTCTAATTTAATAGGCTGTATCTTATGAATCTGTTTTATGAGGAAAAATCAAAAAGTTTTATCATCTATAGCTACGCTTTAGATTTTCTGATTGAGGTATAGATTCTGGTACCTCTTGTAAGCAATAATTTTATAAATTTATAAATCATATCAATCACAGATATTAAAGAAGATACTGCCTTGTTTAAGTTTGAAAAAATAATTCCAAGGCTCAACTGAATTGATCAAGTTTCAATTTAGAATGACCACGAAAATTATCCAATTTAGATTGAGGATTAGGATTGTTAAATTATAATTAGAGAATATTACTACTTTCCCAGAACTTTTAAGCAATAAAATTTAACCAAATTAAAATAGCCATGACGCATTAGTTGATTTGAATATATAGTATGGTTAGATAGAAAAGTCTTATTTTCGAATTATCACTATAAATAGTTTGTTTAATTTACGAATTTAAAACTATTAAATTATCATTGGTGAATCTTACAACGTTCTCAGAACTTTTAAGAAATAAAATTTCACTAAATTAAAATAGTCATAATACATTAGTTGATTTGAATATATAGTAAGGTGTTTGGAAGTATGCATACTGTTGCTCATGCTCAACTGATGATTAAGGGCTGAAATGAAAACCAACTGTAATAACATGAAACTAAATGTATTCAAAGATAAGTATTTAGCGTAAAGGATAGAATTAATTTGCATATCTTTATATACACATAAAATATTAACAGTTCTTGAATTTATAAATAAAACGACTAATCTAGTTAAATATGTTTTACGGGTAAATATTTTTTATTCGAGCTTGGGAGCTTTAAAATGGTATTATGTTCTTTCTTACATATTTTTAAATTATGCATATTTTTATGAAGATAAGAAGTGTTAAAATATCACTTCCACAAACTTTAAACTCTATTTGTTAATAGCTATTTTTTGTCGTTTTATAGTATGTTCCTTGCTTCATTTGCAATTCAAGTTACATTTCTAAATAAACTAAAACTTTAGACACGAGTTTTACTAGTGTAATCAGACCCTAATTTGGTACTTAAATTTCAATTAATTATCATCAAAATAAAAAAGTTTTTTTTTATGCAGATTTGTTAGTTTTTAACATTTGTTAAGCGTGAAAAAAAAAAAAAAAAAAAATCTAAGTCTAGTTTAAAAATTAAATAATTTTTTTTTCCAATGTGTCCTTAACCTTTCCAACCTTTAGCATTTTATCTCATACATTGCTTTTTCAGTTACAGGAATTCAACATATCGGAATTTACAAGAAGTGGTCAGTATGAAGCCAAGAAATTCGATCTAGCTGAGCCTTGGAAGTAAAAGTACACTGACATATTCTTTAGATAACTACACAAAAGAATAGGCTATATATATGATAAAAAGGGAATGTACCTGAAAATGAATATGAAGAGTATGAGCAGGGCGAAAAAGACCGCGACATTATCGACGGTCCTCAGCATGATGACTAACTGGCGACGAAGAGCGGGCAAGAAACGCACCAGCTTCAGTATTCTCAGAAGTCGAAACGTCCTCAAGACGGACAGACCGCTTCCGCTGCTTTGACACAGTTCCACTATGCTGCACGTACAACAACATCTCATCATTAGGATATGCATGTTAAAAGGGCGGAATTCACACTTATACATTAAGTATCATTGATGCGAAGAGAAATGGTATCGGTAGTATAGTATCAGTAGTATGTAGGTAGTATAGTGTAGTATAGTATAGCATAGCATAGTGTAGTAAAGTATAATGTAGTATTAGTAGTATATATTAATACAGTATAGAATCGGTAGTATATAGTAGTATAGTGTAGTACAGTATAGCATAGCATAGTGTAGTAAAGCATAATGTAGTATTAGTATATTAGTAGTATATATTAATGCAGTATAGAATCGGTAGTATATAGTTGTATAGTGTAGTATAGTATAGCATAGCATAGTGTAATAAAGTATAATGTAGTATTAGTAGTATATATTACAGTATAGAATCGGTAGTATATAGTAGTTTAGTATAGCATAGTATCGGTAGTATATAGTACAGTATTGTATTGTATTGTATAGAATCGGTAGTATATAGTAGTGTAGCATAGCATAGTATCGGTAGCATATAGTGGTATAGTATAATGTAGAGTATCGGTAGTCTATAGTAGTATAGTATCGTTTAAGTATAGTATCAGTAATTTGGTTTTGTTTGTTACGTGAATGGAAGTAAATGCAAAATTACTGACAAATAATTCAGGATCATAGCTTTTGAAAATTACAAGAAATTTTTTGTAAACATAAGTTAAAATACAATACTTTGTTTTAATAAATTTAACAAAGTACATTATATCTTACACACACACACACACACACACACACACACACACACACACACACACACACACACACACACACACACACACACACACACACACACACACACACACACACACACACACACACACACACACACACACACACACACACACACACACACACACACACACACACACACACACACACACACACACACACACACACACACACACACACACACACACACGCACACGCACACGCACACGCACACGCACACGCACACGCACACGCACACGCACACGCACACGCACACGCACACGCACACGCACACGCACACGCACACGCACACGCACACACACACACACACACACACACACACACACACACACACACACACACACACACACACACACACACACACACACACACACACACACACACACACACACACACACACACACGCGCGCACGCACACGTACACGCACACGCACACACACACACACACACACACAAATGTTATATCATAAAAGTTTGAAATGAGTACATAATTGTACAATACTATACCTGAGTACAACAATGACGCCATCGAATACGTTGTATCCACTGCTGATGTATCCGTAGAGACCTTCAGCTAAAATTTTCAAACACATCTCGAAACCGAAGATTCCGGTGAAGACGAGATTACTTACTTCAACGATGAACGTTAATTCATCAGGCTAGACAAAAATAAGTATTATATCAGGATAACAAACGGATTACTCTTAAAAGTAGTCAGGCTGAGCACATACCAAAGGATAGCATTTAAAATTGAAAAATTTGCATGTAAATCAAATTATTAAGGTAAATACGTCGGGATGTACGGGAAGACATTTTATTTAAAATTAACTTAGTTTGTTGCATATTTTCAAAACGACTATCTTGAAAATTATCCAAGCCGCACAAAATAATTACGTTTAAAATTCATCATCTGCGCGCAAACAAAAATATTACATTTTAAATACGCTAAGCTGTACTTAACTAAGGGGTGGAACATCGCACAACTTTCAATTACACTATATTACTGATGTGGATTTGTGTCATTAATCGTTTTTATGCTTTCATCATTCGCTTAGAGAAAATGGCTAGTTTGGTGATACTTTTTGCGATAATTCTATATGGGTCTTAAAAAAAAGCAGCTTCACCAAAATGGTGTTTTTGGAGATATACTTTTCGATAATTCTTATACTATCCTTTCTTACAAGTGAAACTGAGGAGAGGAGAAAAAATTATCGTTCATGAGCGATATTCAAGCAAAGAAAACTCTATGTTGAAGGCATTCGTCTTTGAACTTTATACGCCGTTAAAGCATTTTTACGGAAGTTTTGGAGGTGGAGATGTTTAGAACACCTTAAGAGGCCACAGCGATTTTGATCAAAATCGTTAGAGCCGTTTTTCAGGAATCGTTGAAAAACATGATTTTTTCAATGACAGCTATCTTACGCGTATGCGCGATTTTGACGAAAACCTTAATAGCAGGTCCCAAGGCCATCACCAACCCACATACCAAATTTGAACTCCATAGGTAAATTTTTTCCGGGAGTTATGCTGACCACAGATACACATACAAACATTTTTTCTAGATCACTTTTTTGAAACCAGGAAGTTCCAAAACGTGAAAGATTGCAAAAAAAAAAAAAAAAAAAAAAAAAAAAAAAATTTTTTTAGACCGAGTTCAATACTTTCATTACCCTATGTATACATATGGGTAATTCAAAGTAAAAAAAAGATTGTATTTAAAATTCGTCAAAACCACTCATATTAAAGGATTTCATTAAAATTCAGAGTTATTTCATTTCAGAGTTATGTCATTTCTAAGTTTGGAAGTTCTTTCTGAAAAATCCTGTACATATACACAATGAGAAATGACCTTGTTTCATTATATTATTTATTTCAGGCAGTCATTCATTATATACATATACTTACTATACTGATATTTTAAAATTTACTGCGCATTTATTTGATTTATTTCATTATCTTTAAAACCAGAAGTTCAATGTTACTCCTTACCTGCTGTTAGATTTTGAAAGTCTGACACTCTTGGGAGTTTCAAAATACATTTATTCTCAAGAAGTCAAATAGAAATGAATCAAACCCTTTATTTCTTAAAAGAAATATTTCTAAATGATTTAACGTATTTCTAGAGCAATATTTTACTTCCTTGACTTAACGCTTTTATAAATAAAAAACTAATGTAATATAGAAGTTATAAATTACTATTTTTGACCTTAAATCACGAAAAATAAAAAAATTACTTAACATGACTGATGAATAAATTAGATTAACATTAATACTGAGTAAAATTTTTGAGTATTACCCCACCACCTAATAAATGAATTGTGAAAGTGACAAAACTTTTAAAAACGTAAGGTAAAATATAAATTTAAATTGATTTTATTCCTGATTTTATTGATTTTTTTTTTTAAAAATTTTATTAATTTATTTAAAAAAAAATAAAATAATAATAAAAAAATAAATAAATACTATCTATATCTACCTGTATTATATTATATGCTAGTAATAAAATCATTGATTTTATTAGTATAAAAACTTCTATTTAAGTAACTATTAAAAAAAAAATACCTTAAGCAAAATTTATCGATATCTTTTCATGAAAATGTTCTATAATGAGCATTAGTGGATTAATTTACTATCTTTATAATTAATGTGATATTAATATACCCTTTATCATCATTAATATTAAAAATTGAAATTTGAATTTTGATATGTATTTAGAAATATTAGAACAGTTAAATCTAATCAAAAGTTCTAGTTTTTGGGAATGAGTAGATGCATGATATTTTCGTCTGAGTAATTTGAAGTGAAAAGATTTAAGGAAAGGATAATTGGGTTTAACCTTAGATTAAGATGTAAAAACGAGAATAAATATATAATAAAAGGTGGGTGCCAAATGCAATGCTTTTTAAAGTGATAAAAAGACCTACGACCTGTGTTATATTACTTGCAATGGAAACAAATAATATTAGAAGAAAACTATAGAGATTTTCGTTAATTTCATTGAACAGTAAAACTCTATTCATTTCTTTTTATAACCCATTAACTAGGGATTTTTAAATAAGTTTTCGAGACACTTTCATTCTTCTAGCCATAGTTTTAAAGTACAAATGCGGTTTTTCATAAATCGTGGTAGCTTTTTTCATATATTCGATAAATCGTTTCACTTTTCAAACTATACGCGAAAAAATAGTTGAAGATTGAAACTTGCCTCAAGCGGATTGTAAATAGCATGCAAGTTCTTTTTGGATGAAAACAAGGTACTCCTCTGGTTGCCGGGCAGAAGTAATCGGGTTAAGAAGTAAAGCAAGTAGACAAAAGAATTCGGATATTTATTTTTTTATTAAAAATTTTTTTTGGGCTATTCTGTTTACAGTTCAAAGATACTTGATTCGAAGTATTAAGAACTCGAATCTTTTGTGCATCGAATTTGAATAGCATAAAAAATCTGAGAAATATCAATTACTATTATGGAGGGTCATTGTAATAACCGTACAGGGTGCCAAGTAAGGGAAACATTTAAACTATATTTGAAAGGCTAAAGCTAGAGTTGTAAAGTAATAAAAAAGTGTTGTCGTTAAATTGTAATTCTGTTTAGTTCATAAAATTCAATTTGAAGAGTTTTTGATCAAATATACCAATGAGTTATTCAGCAATTTATTATGTAATATTTAAAAGTTCGAAAAACGTAATATGAACTATCTTTTTCTTCCTGTCATAAACTCAATAATTTTTACACAAACGTAATTATTATTGAACTATCAAATCTCTTGAAAGTAATTAAAATTTGAAATAGAGAATTTGTGGCTACCATCTCCAGTACAAAGAATTTTCAGAATGGAAATTTTTTGTTAGTAAAGTAGATCGATAGTTTTTGTTAGTATTTGAGTGTTTCTACAATTTAATTTGTACTATGTATGTGCATAGTTATGTCCCATACTTTATAGCTTTAACTTCTCATTATTAGTATTCTGCAGACTGTTTGAACAACGGTAGGGATTCAAAATACCATTAGTTAACAGAAATTATTGCAATTTAAAGTTGCTATGCCTGGTATTAGAGAATTTAGAGTTGAAAAAATAAAAAATCTTGTCATTATATTTTCATTTTAATTTGTATACAAAATTTAATTAGAAAAGTTTTTGATTAAATACTACAATGTGTACTTCATTTCTTCAAAGCTAAAAAAACATAATCTGAACTATCTTTCGTTTAATGTTTTAAACTTGATATTATTTTTACACAACCATATTTATTATTGAACTATCAAACCTCGAAAAGAATTCAAATTTGAAATAGAGAATTTATGGCTATATCTCTAGTTCAAGCAATTTTCAGAATGGATATTTTTTGTTAGTAAAAGCATATAAAAGGCAGTTGGAATTGTGAAATTGCCTGCATTTCCTCTAAGTAAATAGAATGCCTCAGTTATGACCAACATATTTCCTATTTGCATTATTCATTTATCTAATAGATCAAGATACAATCCCTGAAAGATTCTTTTAGTACCACTTCTGTGTGCATAATATTTCAATATGTATCTGTCTGAGCTCATTTTTGGATGCTTTTTCAGTCATAATAGTGAGCTGAAGGACTGAAAATTTGCATAATTATTCTGTAAGAAACGGAGTTGTGTATTCAATAGAAATAGAAGACTTAAAATGAAAATGGTGAATAAAATAGTGAATTGAAACTATTTTGATTATGAAACTAATGAGACTTTCAACAATCGTTACATTCTTTGATATTGATCCATATTTTGCCAATGATTCACTTGTAATATATAATTAATGTGAAAATATATTTTAATGTCGTTTATACTTGTTTTCTAAACCAAAATCGTAATTAATAAAGCAATGATTATTTTTACGAACCATGCCACTAGCAAAATTTTAAAATGGCCTTATTGAAAAGAATTTATTTTGTAATGTGGTTGACAAAAGTTTTCCCTTAAAATTTCGAGAATAATTTAAAAAATAAATAAAAGGTTGCGTTCATTAGTAAATATTATATGATTACCAATTTAAAAGACGGGGTGCATCTTGTGTAATTTAGCATTGTTCTCAACTAAACATGATCTTAAAATTTGCCAATGAAGTAAAAATAATAACTTTATCTCTAAGCTATGCATGTTGTAAAATTTTTTCATTATAAAAAATATTTTAGGGAAAATATAAAGTACTTTGTGGGAATATATTATTTAACCTATAATTGTCATTAAAAATTTTCATTACAGTTCTTGAATTCATATATTTTTAAAAATTTTGAATAACAAATGAATTCTGGAGTTTTTTAATCAAACATTAAAAATATTGCAATATTTTTTTCATCAAGCATGTAATCAATTATTTTTTATATTTGTTATTAAACATCGCCACTCTTAGCAAGCTTGTCTAATTATTTTTTAACGACAAATCAAAGTAGTTTTTTAACTATTCGCAAAAAAAAAAAAAAAAAAAAAAATAATAATAATAATAATAATAATAATAATACTCTTAACCACAATTTCGTATCTGAATGGTAAGTGTAGATATAGAGTACATTAGTTAACCAGGCACCCTTACACATGGATCATTGTTAGAGAGGCTGTTTAATAGCATTGTATTAGGCCTAACCACTTTGGTTGTTGTTCAACTGGCTGTCATTTTTGTTGTTGTACGTTAAAATATATAATACGGATGTTTAAATGGTTTAAAGGTTAAAGTCTACCCGAATTAAACGTATTTATATTACAGAGAAAGCCAACATTTTATTCACTTCGGGATTCGGCGGCTACCACGAAATGGCTATTTGAGACGGAAACTGACTTCCCAATAAATTTTTAACTATAATCGTTAATTTATATCAGCGTTAGCCACTATGCGGCCCGTGGGTCGGATTTATCCCGCGACAGATTTTCTGAGGCCCACCGACAGCACAGACAAACCAATTTCACGATATGGATTTCTTTTTTACATAATTATAATTTTTCCGAAATAGTATGTATTAACTATGTAGAACAGAGTTCTCCACTACGTGCCCGAAGAAACTATATGAAGAAGTACTCAGCAAGAGGGTTTTCATCAAGAATATATACAGGAATAACATAACTCAATATAATTTGGACAGTTTATTAAGATTGTCTGAAACAAATACTCCGAAAGACATCGACTCTACCATAAAATAAACTGAACGATTTCGATCACCATCGTCTCACAATTGATATCGACTAAAACAGAGTAATCTAGAAGTACAGTTTTATAACTTTTATTAAAAATTAGATGAAGTCCAAATGTCACGTTGGAACAAAGGATTCACTTCTTTTTTTTTGGACTTTTATTTACTTTTAATGAAAATTACTATTTTTTTAATTATTTGAAAAAATAATCAAATATCAATTGTAATTTTACTAACATAAAAAAATCAGTATTTTTTTCAGTTTTCAGAAGTGCTATATAAAGTTATATCGATAATAATTAAAGATGCATGTATTGGTGAATTCGGCCTGTGAAAAGCTCCAACATAAGTCATACGGCCCGTCTTTAAAAGTTAGTGGCGAACGATGATTTAGATACTGGGCACCCAATGGACAATTCAGCATTTTTTTTAATTCAATTCTAAATGTTTCGAATAGGCCATAAACACAAAAATTTCTGCTCAATGCGCTTTTTCTTTTTCTAAATTTACAATCAAAGTTCCCCTGTTAGACGTTGGTGATAAAACGATTCATTCGGCTCGAATTGAATGTGAAATCAAGAGATCCCAAACATCTTGGCCTGAAATGCAGCAGCGGAAACCAATTTTGCAAGTTTCTCGCAAATCACGCCAACCTGAACGGGATATGGCAATAGTATACTAAATCAACGCTAACTATTCGGCAAAAACCTCACGATAACCATAGAAACGGAAGGAACTCTTGACGTCACGGATTATGTTGAGTGTTTTGATCGGACTGGTTTTGGCTCGGTTTTGGGGCATTTTCTTTTCTTAATATTTAAATAACTAATTTTTTAAAGAACTTTTGTTTGAATATCAAGAATCAGAAAGAAATTCTTCACAAATATAAACTAATTTCACTCGTTTTTTAAAAAATGCGTGAATTGTCCATTCGCGAAGTGGCCTGGCTGTGTTTAAATTTTACGAATTTACTTTGGCCAATTTGAGTCAATTCGCAACTGGCCAGTCAACACTGAAAGTGGCGAGCTAAATCAAATAGTGGTGAATGTTTTGTCTTCTCACCTGGTTGTGGTACTCGATGCCCATACTCAGTGTGTTGACGAGAATGGCCGTCAGAATCCCCCTCTGAAAATACCGATGATCGACGAGTTGCTTGAGTTTCGCTTGTTTGGGCTTCCACCAGCGGCAGCACCCAGACGACTTGTAGCGATCGAGAAACGAAAAGTCGTCCTCCTCGTCCAGGTCGTCGTCGTCTCCACTAGCACCCTCGTCCCCCCACTCGTCTCCCCCTTCGGCCGAGCGGCGGAATTCCCGCTCGTGCTCCGGATAGTAGAAGATGAGGGTGGGAGCGGACATGTGCTTCTCGCCTGTAAGACAAGTTATTTGCTTACATTGCACTCACCAGTCAATGAAATAAATACACGGGATAAAAACATCTATCAAAACTAGAGGTGTGGAACATCGCACAACTTTCAGTTACACTATAATACTGGTCACTATATTTATAGACTGAGAGGCGATTGCAATTTTTGGACCCCATCGAACATCATTCTGAATTTTTTATAGAAATTGGAGAAAGTGAGTAGATTACGAATCCACTGTTCTGCCGTGGCAAAAATGGCCGAAAATGGTCCAAAATCGACTTTTAATAGTTAAACTAAATCCAATTGCCAAATGCGCCATAACTTGGCAAATAATGAGCATTTGTTTTTTATTTGGTAACCCTCACTCTTTAAGGGGGTATGGTACCGAAATTTCTTCAAAAATCCCAATTTTTTTTCTGATTTTAAAAAATAGTTCATACATTCCTGAAGAGAATGATGTTTTTATCTTATTCCTCCGGTGATTAGAACGCCACAAAATTACCTGTGATTTAAACATCATTAATGGGCGTAAAACCTTGAAGCGTCTGCTTAAAGTGCGTTTTTCGATCACTAGTGTTTTTCACAGATGTCGCATATTCAAATCGATATATCTCCAGAACCATTCACAATTGGCTATTCAAATTTTTGGAGCATTTAATTTATATAGTTTTAAATATTTTGTCTTCACAGAATTTTATTTTTTTAATTCTGTTTTAAAATATAATTTTTATCGTAAAAGATAACATAAAAAAAAAAGCAAAAATTTCAATATTTTAACTTTGAGAATTTTTTTAATTTTTTTTAGTTCACCTATCAAAATTCTGTGACGACAAAATTTTCTTTATATAATTATGTATTACAGAAAGCCTTCAATTTGAATTTTTTTTTTATTTTTTCTTGACTTATATCAAAATACGCAAACAGCAATTATTATGGATTTTTCTTGGTTTTTAAATTTTTTTTAAATAACAAAACACAATATTTAAAAAATTTTTTTCTCAAAGATATATAAATAGTATCTCATACATAAAATAAATTTTTAACGTAAAAATGTACATAAATAAAGTTTTTTTTTTTTTAATTTCGATACCGCACCCCCTTAATTTTCAATTAAGAAGGTTGCAGACAATTCGGATATGTGGCTATGGTTTACTCCCAGGTTTCACAAATGAGCCAAATTGGCAATAAATATTACGTAACTGATGTCGCCAATTTGGCTTACTTTTAAAAAAGATACAAGTTTTCCGAGCCAGAGATCAGAAATAGTTTGCGCTTTTTCTCAATGAAAATCAAAATGCAGTTGGTTGCCAGAAGAAATAGTGTGTTATCTTTTTGGCTAGTTATGATATATTTGGCAATCGGATTTTAGTTCAACTCATTCCAAGTCGATTTTTGATCAGTTTCGGCCATTTTTGCCATCCAGTGGATTCGTAATCTACTCACTTTTCTCCAATTTCTATAAAAAATTCAGAATGATGTTCGATGGAGTCCAAAAATTGCAGTCGTCTCTCCGACTATTACATTTGACATGGAATAGAATTCTTTATGACCACCCTGTTCTTCATTCCTAACCAGTTTCTGTAATTTTTTTATTCTATTGTAAGAGAATAGCAATAATTAATATCCAAACCACAATGTTGTAAAATTGTTTTGTGAAATGAATTTCAACATACCTCTATTTGCGCGGTTGTCTGTATGTTTCTGCTTTTTGACATATATTGTACAATGTTCAAGAGTAATTCTGTAATATCCTGTTTAAAGGTTAGTGTTATTTGCATCACTGTAATCTTTTCTCTCATAAATTTAGACTACTACTGCACCAAATGGAATAATGTGGAACCAAAGTTCGTTTCCAGACTATGTAAAGTTTTCCTGACTGTAAAACTCTTCCAAAATTAAATTTCACCAATCTGACTCAATCTCGCTTGTCAATAAATAATTAACCAGTAAATACTTATGAGAATATTGGTTGTGAGCGTTGTTAACTGAGTTCGATATTTGGATGATACATAATAAAAAATGCTGGTATGCTAAGATGCTGAGATTTAAAAAAAAAAAAATGTATATTTAACAAGAAATGAAGTATATATAGAGCATAGAAAATGATAGACTTTTAGGCTTCAAATGCTTAAATATAATTACTCACTTTTAAAAGTGTTTAAGGGGGATGGGATTTTAAGAATGTCAAAAAATCAATTTGGAGATAAAAAAAGGATATATATTTAAAAAAAAAAGAAAAGAAAAGAGAGAGAGAGAGAGAGAGAGAAAAAAAAAACTTCAAACATTTTAAGATCCGACAGTATAAAAATTTTAATTTCACTAAATTAGAAGTCATTCTTATATATTTAAAAAAAAAAAAAGTGTTGTGCACCCATTCCTAGTTTCGTTTCTAACTTTAACGGTCAAAATCACAAAATAGTAATTTTCGATACGTAAGGAACTTCATCGAAAAATCAGTAAAGATGAATGGCTAAAATTATTAACATACGTTATTACCAATATATCAAAGATTTTATACAGTTATAGTGTCAATAAAAATGAAAATAGTTGAAAATTCTATAGAATATCAGACATTTAATTTTTTTCATGGAACAAAACAAAATATTTAAAAATGTCACACTTAAAATTTGGCAAAATATCCAATAAGCCCGTGTAATATTTTTTCAAATGGGTAAGTATGTAAATAGCTGAGAAAATGTTCCTTAAATATAGTTTTTCAAACGTAGGAAGGATAGGCAAATACCCGACTAAGACTATCTTTATCTATCTCAACCTAGGTGCATTGTATAGCAAAATTATAATTCCACTAGGATGCAACTGATTAAAATGTATAACTATAAACCTGCAAAATTACCCCAGAACACTTGTTAAATTTGAGTCAGTTGCATCAGAGAGAATTTTTTACTTTAATGCATCTTAGATGATGTGCATAACATTCTTTATGAATACTTTCGACTTTTAATAAGCCCCCCTTTGCCAACTTTTAAACACAATAACAATAAAAAGCTTTCGATATCTCAGATAGTTTGATTGACCCGTTTGAATAAATCCTTCAAGAAATGACAACCAATAAAAACTCTAAGAACTGATGAATAATTATTATTTTAGAATTCGCAACTAGTTCTATCACAAGCCTCATAAATGTATTGTCATACAATGATTCAAAAGGTGTAAATGAATGTAATGCGCTTTTGAATTATGCAACATATTTAAATTGGAAGTTAATTTCAAGAATATATAACATAATTAAGCATATTTTTACAGTTAAAAAAAAAAAAAAAAAAAAAAAAAATTCGATTGACATATGCAAACTTTATGTAATACATATGCAAAAAATTAAATCTATTGTTTAAAATAAGTACCACAAAACAAACTTGAACTGAAAATTGAATCGTAATTAAGAGAAACTAAAAGAATCATAATTACATAAAAAGCAAACAAAGAATTGGAATTCCGTCATTAGCTAATCCCATAATTAGTGGCTAATTAGATTGAAGCTAGATCAGTGAGGTGGTACACTCATTTCTAAAGACAATAATCAGAGTGGGAAGGGTGGAAATATTTAAAAATGAAATAATTACTACTCGTCTCTCCCCCAAATTAACCGAGCTCTTCGAGCCACTTTATACGATGTAATTAATTAAAAATACCGTTAGAGATTTCGTTTGATAAACTTTTGGCCATTATGTCATCTAATGATATATATGCAGAAGATGCTAACATATGGAGCGGACATAGAATCTTTACTGTAGCACAAGCCTAAATTTTACGAGTGAAACGCGAAAATAAAATTAAGTTTAAACAATTCACATGGAATATATATACTAGGGGGAACTAGGGATACTTGACCCAATGCTTTTTTCTCAGAATTGGGAAAATTTTATAAGTTAGAAATGGTATAACTTCTTTCCCTTCAGTTAACTAATTACATAGGGAAAATGACAACTGAACCTTTGCACCAGTTTTTAAACTATAAGACAAATGAAATTTTCATGCTCCAAAAGTAATATCTTTGTGTTGTAAGAGCTGATGTGAAAATGGTTTTTGCTTAGAAGTAAGACTTTTTTTTAAAATTGTTTATTTTTTGTGCATGCTTTTAGCTACACTTACATATATAATAGTTTTTATCCACTTATTTGCAAATGGTTGCATTTTAGGGTTATGTAGTAAATGTACAATTAGGGATACTTGACCCAAGGCATATAGGGATACTTGATTTAAGGCATATAGGGATACTCGACCCAAGATAGGGATACTATTCGAATGCATTTGGCAGGTTTTATTGATTTTTGTAATTCTTCTTACTTTATATTTTGTTAAGTATGCAAGATGTTCAATTGATAAAAAGGTATTGTTACTGATGGATATTCTTGAAAGTTGTGTGTCGTTGCCTACCATCGATGTTACATGAGTTAACAGTATTACAATTCCCTAAGATTCCCTAAGCATTTTTTCACAGACTACAACCATTTGGTGTATCAGTTTACTCACCTTTCAAAAGATTTTGTACTGTTCAATGCATAAATAATCTGAAGATACACAAAAATGACTAAATTCAGGCTATTCTTCATCCACATGAGTTTTCAATGAAAAATGATAGAATTGCAAATTTTGGGTTTTAATGTGAGTTTACATTTACAATTAAATAATAATTATTTTCTTATTCTTGAAGTTGTATAAGAACATAAAGAGCTTTCAAATTGCTAATATTTTTAGCTTTCTACAATAAAAATTAAAAGTGACACCACATTAACGTTATGTAGCTAATAAAAATAAAAAGTATTGACCTCATTGAACAAGTATAGAAAAGTATTAACATTGGACTTATTAATGGGAGTAATGTTACTATTATGTAAAAGTGTTGCATTTATAATTTTAAATTGTATACTTCCAAATAAAGGTCAAGTATCCCTATACATTGGGATACTTGACCCAAGTTGAAGCTTTTTATGTTTAATATTTTACCACCTTTATAAATAATACTTCAGAAAGATATTCATATATATTGTGTTATACTTAATGAAGTATAAGTAGACATTATTTACACACCCATAACTAATGTAAAAAAAACCTAAACAACCAAAACTAAAAATTGGGTCAAGTATCCCTAGTTCCTCCTACTACTGGCAGTTTAGTACTATTATTTAGAGTTTATAAATGCGCGAAATAATTATGAACCTTAAACTCACAAGCGTAGACTGAAATATCGTAAAAAAATTGTCATAGTCAAATGTACTGAAATTTAGAGCAATTTTTTATATACTTGTTATCCCACGATATTTTTTATAGATCCTCAACGAAAAGATCTACTGGATGAATACAAACTTTTGGCTCTCATAAAATGAGAGTGTGCCCTCAACAAAAAAAATAAATAAATAATAATAATCCTAAAAATTTGAACTTCAAAGAAAACATGAAAATATGAAACCAAAAACTACAAAAAACTTTAAATATAGTTCTGAAGTGTGCAAGTTTTCACAAAGTTTAAGAAATGTAAAGTACCTTCACGGACGTTTTGATAACCTAAAATAAATTCTCTATGTAAGTTATATTCTGTAGTGAAGATGGCAACGTTACCAATATTCAAGAAAGCGTTTGATTATTCACGGATCATAAAAATTTTAAGTAAGCTATAGTATTTTATTCTAAATTTTATGAAAAACACAATTTGCATTTAATATATATCTGAAAAAAAAATGATTACTAAAATGTATTCGAACTTATTTTTGGTTAATGTAATAATAAAAGATGTCCAAATGCATTTAAATGAATGTTGCATGCATGAATCTTTAATTATTTTACATTATGCCCTTATTGTTAAAATTTTATACGCCCTCTTTATGAGTGAATTTATGTATTTATAATTTATAAGTGAAACTAAACATTTTTAGTTTAGGTGAACTTATACATTCATTATTTGCGATTGAATATTGTTAATTCCTAGAAAATGAAATTTATTTTTAAAAGTTAACCTAACATAATCTTTTTTTGCACGCACAAACTGAGTAAAATATCGATTTTCATAATATTTTAATTCTAGCTTTTATAATAAATTATTGAATAACAATTCTTTTGATTTCTCTTAAATTCATCTCTAACTAAAACTAAGAAGAAAAAGATTTTGAAAGCAGAACTCACTCAAGAAATAACTTATTAAGAATTTGTTCATGACAGTCTCAATTAAAACATATATTTTCCCCAAAACTAAACTTATCCAATCCTCAACGTCAACAAAACTGAAAACTCTAAATATCTCCTTCAACGAATTCTTTTAAATATCCTCAGCCAACGACGAACTAGTTAAAGTTTCTTGTTTAACTTAAAATATCTCACACATCCATCAAATATTTTCTGACTGCAAGTTATCTTCCAAAGCACCTGACTGTTCATGGAAAACAATTGGACTCATCTTTGTGTTAAATAAACCTTTTCGACAGCAGGTTCTTATAACAGAATAAGCCTCATAAAATCCACAAGCGACTTCTTTCAATGTGTTAAAAAGAAAAGTACTTTCCCTTCCCTCATTTATATCAATCTGTCAGTTCTTTATTGATTAACGTTGGAGAGAGGTGTTGAAAGGGTATCTACGTTTTTCCTGGTCAAAATTCCTTTTGAGACGACGACCCAATGATAAATGTTTGTCTTTCCGAAGATTTCAGGCTGCGATCCATCAAACGGATTTCGTCGCGGCTAAGACTGGGGTAGTGAACCTTTTTCTGTAAGTCTCTTATTGTTCAGCCGTTTTGGAAATGTCTTTTTGGTAATCGTCATGGTTTTCTTTTATGGTATACTCTAAGTCTTTTTTATTCAGAGACAGCACCAAAATTGATCTGCTCTGGAGAAGTTTTTAGAATAAAAAAGAACTGTTTGGGAATTTTTTTGAATAGGTCAAACATTTGAGTTTTTGAACTAAGAAAATTTATAGTTTTATGCTTTTAGGTGAATAAATATTGAGCTGTTTAGAATGGAAATATTTTCCACTAAAGGATGGTTTCATCAGGGATTTTCTGGTACAAGACCTACACTAGATGATAGAATGTTCTGGAAATCGTTAGACGATCACCTGTGTAGATTTTGAAAGGTTTTACTTGAGTCATTTTTCAGGAGAAATTGCCCACTTTTGCGTCTTGGAATGAAAATATCCAAAAAATCTCACGAGGTAGTTCGTCATGGACTACCGAGACTTCTGTATGATCGCCGGCGTGTCTACTCACTTTAAAAGGAAAGCTTGCAGAGAGTTTCAATCGCGAGACTTTTTGGAAAAACATTTTATGCATTTTTTAACACTTTTCTTTCAACGTAACAACATTAATGGTTAGAAAGGAGAAGTTAAAATTTCCTATAGAACGAGTTATATAGGATGTTAAAATCAGAGATTGGTCTCAAACCCACATTCTTTTGGCTTTCTCTTACAGATAACCAATCAGATCGTCCAAAACGCCAAAGAATTTACCAGCAGAAGAGCCTCAGGTAAATTATGTATCATGCTTAAAAAGGTAAAAAATATAAATATAAAAAGTAATTTTGATTTTTTTTTAAAATTCGGATTTAAATATTTAAGCATTTCTTTAAAAAAAACTTTTAAAATCTCATATTATTTTACTAATAATGCATATAGAAATTTGACATATTTTCCAAAATTTCTAAAGTTACTCTACTTTAATTCCTAATACAGCACTTTAATTCAAGAAAGCCCATATTCTTTGTCATGGGAAATTCTTAGTGCTAAATTACTTTTAAATAAATATGTTTTACCATCATAGGTATATCTTGATTAAATATTTCATAGAGATAACAGGAGGAATTATCTTTTGTAGTTAACTGTATACTACTCAGAATCAGCTTTATCCCAAACTTTATAAAAACATTACTTTGGATAGAGCTTAATAACTTTCATTTTTGTAATTTTCAAAAATATTTTAAGTGTTAGAGAAGGGCAAAACATATCTTTACACATGTCAGTGCTAGACAAATAACAAAAAGTTATCATCCAAACTTCTTTATTATACAAAAAAAAAAAAAAATAAAAAAAAAAATAGTGTATTTGAATAATAGTTGGCAACCTCTGTTTAGAAACTAAAAATATTTAACAAAATAACTTTATTTTAAACTAACTAGGTAAAAGTTACTACTTTGTTCAGGATAACACTGTTGATCTATTAAAATAATTATTTTATTATATTACTCAAATGGATGAGTTTATAAATTTTCTAAGATATTCCGTGTCACCAGTTGTTATAAAATTGTTAACTTCGATAGATTTTAGTGAAAAAATTAAAACCTAAATATTTTCCTTCTCTAACACAAGTCAGCAAACAAAGGTAGTTAGCTTTTATTAATTCAGTCCACGTGGTTTTATATAAGTTATTACTATCACCCAGAGTTGTAAATTGTAAATGATTTATTTACAGATTTGTAATTTTTTTTTAATGTCATATAAGCAGAATTGTATAATCAAGAGGATATGCATACTTTCCCTCTATAAATATCATATTAAAAATTTTGTCTGGAAAATAAAAATCAGTTTTTAGCTTGAAGGACTAAAATCACGATAGAACAAAGTCCTTGTGATTAGAAATATCGGGTAACGAATTGCCAGTTATTGACATGTAAGGAATATTGAATATTGATTATTCAACCATTCTTTAGTTCAATAACAGTCCCATTCGAGAATCTTCTCAAATGTGTCTCATGCAGAAATGTACATCCCTCTCATCTACGTGTATTCCTACAAACTGGAACATATATTTTCAGGCCAGTTACAGTTTACTTGAAATGTTCATTCTACTTATTTCTAAGTCTAATAGTGTAGGCTTATTATATCTCTTACCTCTCCCTATTCCGGAGCAGAACCTATGTACCGAGAAGTTGCAGCTGGCTGCCAGTGCTGCCCCCTGCGTGCCACTGAGTGCCAGCAGTTGGGCGCATGTGAGCCGAGAGGTACGCCTGGAGCCTCCCCCGCTCGACACGCGTCTGCGCCCAGGTGGATCCAGAGAGATGGATACACGAGGGGACACGGAATCCTTAGTGGATTCCTGAGGAAGCATCGGTACTGAAACAAAATTATAGGGTATGATAACTATAGGGTAGTCTAGTAACTATTGTATGTGATATAGTATAGAAGGGACATTAAGAGTTGATACATTCAATTTTCCTTAAATTCAATTCATTTTATGCTGACAGTATTTTTATTTATCACACAACAGATTAGAATACATAACTTTAGCATTAATATTTTTTACTTAATTTTTTTTTCTCCATATTTGCCATTGACCATGTCCACTGGTGAAGAAAAAGACATTACCTGCATAAATATTTATAAGTTGTTAATTTGGCTATCCTACCTCGGTTTTGAGTACGCGGTTTTGTCTTTGCAAATTTTATTATACATAAAGACATATCTCTTATCAAATCGAGAAACTCAAATATGGAACTCCTAAATTCTATAGCATTTGCATAAAAATCCCCTGGTGTAGTATGCAAACCTTAAAAGAAAACTTTGTTGATAGTCACAAATAGCTCAAGTTTATGAATAAAAACCTCGATGTAATTAATATACTAGAGTAACTTAAGCAAATTACTCCGTTAGGAAACCATTACTATTACCGAATATTAGTTTACAGACATTATGAAAAACAAAATCAAAAGCAACCCCTGACAACTGATAGTTTACACTTAATAATTTCTTGAAGGAGGACTTGAATTCGTTCCCCCTCCCTTCTAAAGAAAGAGGATTTATCAAGACATGTAATATGTGCAATGGATTCTAAGACTCACTCCATATTGCCAGAAAAAAATTACAAGTCCATGGAATTACTTTAGTGTGGAAAAAAATTCTACTTGATGGGTGGATGTACAATTCCCTTTGATGTGGACATAACAAACAACAGTATACTTGCTTCACCTGCATTACTATAGTTTCCTCAAAGAAGCTACTAAAAGTAACGTCCTAAGTACCTCAACACAACAACGAATGAAGTCCCGTTGAATCCTGGCACTGTCCCTTAGATTCGCAATGGTTTTTTCTTTCTCGTTATTAGAATCAGTGATTCTCATAAACAAATCTTCCAGAGATTTCTTAGGTGGATCACATACTAACGTTTCATTGAGTTAATTGCCTATTCAAAATGAAATCCATATAACCTTTTCAGTCTACTTTTTCACTATTTTGCAGAATCAACTTGGCAGCAGTTACCTTTGCAAATATTGTTTGCATTGATTAGGTGACCACACATCTTATTGTTGAACAAACTTATCATTACTCTGAATAAAAAATATAATAAACCAGAGTTGTAACAGTTTTTGTTACTAAATTAAATTCTTCTACATACATTACATTTCCACTAAATCTAATTGTAATTTTCGAATGAATATCAATAATTATCGAAGAAACAATGCATAAGAAATTTGAAAGCGCATATAAGTAAGAAAACAAGCAGGAAATTGACATAACTCACCAGAAGTGTCCGTTCCGAATCCATAATCACTCCCACTATACGATGGCTGTCCCTCCAGATTTGGTCTCCTTGGTGACCCAATCAAGTCAATGTCCGATATCTCCGGACTCGCGCATGGAGCCTGAGGGCTCTCCGCGAACGGAACCTGCAGCACGGCCATCTCTGGCATCATAGGGTGGATGGTGGTCCTCCGTCTCTCCGTCGATGATCCTCCGTTGTTGATGGAGCCGGAGGAACGCCGCCGCTTGCCGGAGGAGGAGAAAGATGCCTGTCGGCAATGCTGGGCGGAGGAGGGACGGCGCCGACTGCTGGTCCGACGACGCTGCTGGAGGGAGATAGGTCTACCGTCTTTACGCCGCTTTCGACGGAAGTGTTTGTACCACAAGAGTAGGCGTCTTCGTCCGCATCTAGACGGAAGAGATTATTTTATTAGTTGATGCTCTAGGGAAAGGATGTGCAGTACTATTATGTATCATTCGGCACAGTAAGAGGGTGGCATAAGCAGAGAAATTAAAATGTAATCTGAATCTTTCAATATTTTCGCAACGATTTTTTTATATTTGTCTTTACTTTCCGAAATTCTAAATTTGATGAAAAATGCAAAGCAAAAATTATCAAAATGACAAAAAACGTTAAATATTTTTCGGAAATCGAATATTGTACCCCATATGTAATTCACATTGAACAGCTCTCATTAACAATAACAGCTGTCACTTTTAAGTTCATTGAAAATATGACAGCATGAGATGAAATATGGCAACGGAGACGTAGAAACTCAAACTAAAGCAAGGGGGTTAGCAAAATATAATAAAAAATAAATATTTATGTATGTAGGAAAGTTCTTTGGTCTGGTATTTTATTCGAAATAAATTCAATCTCCAAGTAATTAAAATCTGTAACCATAAATTTATCAGATTGTCTAAGGAGTTTTCAGAAATTATAGAAAAAGTGGAAAGCAATAGACAATCTCGATGGGATGCGATGAAAATTGTAATGAGATTGCAGAGAATCTTGAATATAGTACAGAATTTCTTGGCAGTGGGGAAAATTTAAACAGTGGGGAAAATAAATTTAAAATAAGATTTCTCAACTATTCTAGACATTGCCCTTAATTTCCAGAATTAGCGATTCACACTTAAGGAAATTACTAATAAGATTCTCAGCTTCTACATGACATTTTAAAAGTGAAGGATGTATATCAAACGCAAATTATTGTGTATGTCTCCAGCCAATACTTTTGGTTGAAATTGAAACAAATATAAATGCAAATGAACTTCAAGAAGAATTACTCGATGTATCAAGAACGAAACTATATTCAGTAATATTTTTGGATAGTAACGTATTACTTTGTTTCTGTATACTGCTGTAACTTTAAGAATTTTATTAACATTGCCTGTCTCAGTAGATAGTGGGAAAAGAAATGTTCTTAATAAAAATTAATAAATACTATTAAGATATTCAGTAAGCGAAAACTTAGAAATCAGCAACTAATTTCTATTGGATATACTTTGGTTGCAACTCTAGACTAAACATCCCGAATTAACGAATTTGATAAAGTTTAAATTAGAAACGAAAAACTTTAGTAAGTTGTTGTAGTTGACGCCATTATTTTACATTAATTTTTATTTTTAAAATGAAACCAATATTCGTATTTTTTGTGTAGATTTTATTTTGTAACAATCGAAGGTTATTTTGAAGAAATAAATCTTTAAAGAGGTGGAATATCTAAGACTTGTATCTTACTGGGAAAATGATTACCGCATGATTCTGTCCTAGAGAATTCGACAGGGACTTCATGGTCTCAAGTTCTAAATTGGCCAACCAAACAGTGAGAAAGAAAGAAAGATCTGGTCACATTAACATAGTAAATAACACACAGAGATGATGCATAAATATGTTCTTGCCTTAGGACAAGACTAAGGTGGTGTCTACATGACCTCCAGTTTTTAATTGGTAACATATAGAAGGAAAAAAGCTCTTCACATTGTCTTAGTAAGTAACATACAGAAGAATGAATGTGTAGGAGGGTGATTTCTGATACTAATATTGATACATTATTTTTATTTAACGGGACTTACAATGTACCTTAATCTCTAGCTGCACCGACCGAAGTCCATTTATTGAGCTTGAATTAGAATTATTCAAAGGGAATTCTATACAATTAAAGCCTTAGTGTAAGAAAACGGAAAACCGGGATGAATTCCCACGCTTCAATAACCTTTTCTAGGAATTACATTGGGATGTTCTCCGTTTGGATCTTCCGATCCCTAATAAAAGGAAAGCTTGAAATCGTCTTTGCAAATGTCACCTAGTGATGTATTCTCTCTTAAATTGTTTATTGAAAGTTATAGTGCAACCCCTTGTATTATTTTTACTAATTGACGGAAAAGTTGAAGAGCAATTTGTGGTTTTCTATCTATGTTCAAGATCTTTTTCTTCCAACCAAACGAATGTATGAAGTGTTTTCTTATTAAATCTAATAGGAGCTGTAGTAACTAATTTCTTTCAACGTAAAGCGACTGAGATATAGCATTTGCATGGATGACATATATTTTAAAAAGATGAATGGAAATTATGGCTTGTTAATTGAATAAATCAAAATAATTTATGAGTAGAAATTTATCTATGTTTTCCATAAAGTGGCTATTTAATATTCTTCTATATATTTTTCTAGCTGAAGCTTACAAATAAGTCATCTATTTAGCCATCTTTGGTTACGTAAAACGCAATTGAAGCACAATGTTAGAAAACACTTTATTGGTAATTAATGGTTTAAAGAATATTAAAACGCTAATGTAAAAGTTGAAACCATTCAAAAATGATAAATAGTGAAAAGCATTTCATCAAGTATTTATCATCATTTAGCAATACCGAGAAAGTCTACTCTTTTCCAAACTATTTACAGGAACACGCTTTCTTTAGTTATTCAGGAATTTATTACTTATAGTTTTTATATTTATCGTAAAATTAATTAGTCATCCATGCTTCATTTAGTTAACTAAGTTATGTACCTAGTAAATCATCGATCAAAGTGAAATTAATGCTTTTAAGAAAGATACTTTGTGTGTTTTCTTGTTTTATTCCGAATAATTTCTCATCCATAAATATGATCCATTTATTAATAATTTAAAAGAAAATTTACCATATTAAAAATTAATTATATCAACGAAAATAGGCGTTGATAAGTATATTTAAACTATTTAGAAACTATTTTGTTATAGCTTTCAAATGAAATAGATTATTCTTGATTTATATTTAGTAAACCAATTAAGGAAGAGAACAAACTTCCAGTATTAAATATTTCAAGCACTGAAGTTAACGAAGTATTAAAATAAACTAAGGCACTCTTGAATAGCTCTAAGTAACATTATTCGATATTATGCTGATGAGCAAGAAAAAACACGAGTAACAAGTTAACATTCAAATATAAGATTTGAAATTTAGTTGGGAGTTTAAGGATATGAAATTTTATATGTTTGTATTCTGCAAGATCTTTAGAAAAATCCACTAAAGCTCTTATGCGCAAATGAAAGTGGATGATTTTTCTATGTGTATTTTCTTCTTTGAGTTGTAATTGAGGCATTCATGAATGAAGTTAGCTAAGCTACTTAATTGTCATTAGAAAGAGCCCTTCTTTCATTCGAATATGTCTGCATCTTTTCATGCTGAATTTATTTCGAGAATTTTATTTTCCTCCATCTTGCTTCAGTTGAGTCGTTTGAAATTAAATGTCACATTCCACATTTTTAGAGTCTTAAGTAGATCTCAAGAAACTTATCCAGTTACGTTTTTTAAGTGTAACCCTTGCCAGCAAGGATGAATTTTAAACTACCACATTAAACACTAAAGACTCTAATTAGTAGAAAAAAAAGCTTTCAATGCGAGCAATTTTAATTTTGGTGAATGTGAGATTTGATTTCAGAAACTGGAGATTATGACTTATTATTTCAACTTGTCCAGATTTTTTGCTAGCTTGACCTCTAAAGTAGTAAATTTTTATTCATGGATTTTAATATGGTTAATGGTATAAGAACTTGTAGTTAAAAAATGAAGTGATATTGAAATAAGTGTCTTAAAACTGGGCGAATGAAACCGCAACAGTAAATAAAGTTGTTTTGTGAAGTTGGCGCTGTATGCGGTTTATAACTGTACTAATTTGAATGAAAAAAAAAAAAAAAAAAAAAAAAAAAAAACACCCTATTTAATCACTTGCATACAGAAATCAAAACTGTTTACTATCGAAATGCAAATTAGGGAAGCTACTATGCCAGATATAGTTTATATACATTGCTCTCATACTACCGTCATAAGTTAAAAAGCTCTAAATCCTTTTCAATGCATATTTTGACGCTTTTGCGTTTGTCCTTTGAAATTACATATTTTTCTTTTATTACTTTCAATTATCCATATGTAATACATAAGGTAATGAAAGTATAGTATTCTGTACAAAAAAAATTCGATTTTTTTTTCTTGCATTTTTCCACGTTTTGGAACATCCTGATCTCAAAAAAGTAATCTAGAAAAAATGTCTGTCTGTACGTGGTCAGCATAACTCACGAACAAATTGCCCTACGATGTTCAAATTTGATGTGAGGGTTGGTGATGTTGCAAGAACCAGGTATTAAGGTTTTCGTCAAAATCGCGCATGCACATAAGGCAGCTGCCATTGAAAAATCCCATTTTTCAATGATTGCTAAAAAACGGCTCGAACGATTTTATCCAAAATCTCTGTGGTAATGCCTCTTAAGGTGTTCTAAACATACCGACCTTCAAAATTCCTGTAAAAATGCTTTAATGGCGTAAAAAGTTGAAAAACGAATGCCTTCAACACAGAGTTCTCTTTCCTTGATCATAGTTTATCGACGATCGTTTTTTCTCCAATCCGTAGTTTCCCTTATAAGAAAGGATTATATAAGAACTATCGAAATAAGGTATCGCCAAAATCCCCATCTGGCGATTTTTTTTTTGTAAGACGCATAAAAGATCTATCGAAAAAAAAAAAAAATATCACCAAACTGGCCATTTTTGTCAATGAATGATGAAAATATAAGAAAGGTAAATGACACAAATCTTATTTTCTAAGGACTAATCAGAAAGCATCAAAATCAGTATCACCGTTAAAAAGATGTCCTTTTCTGGTTAAATTATAAGTACCTAATGTCATGGTTCGGCTTATGTAATTTGTTATTTCTTATAATCTGTAATTTTCATTACCATTAATTTAGCATTAAATTTAAATGTAGCATTTTTTTTTTTAATACGAAGGGTGCACTTTCGATTTCCCCAAGTCACTGATATTCCCCAAATCACAGTATATGACATTATTTAGACCTTATAAAAGTCACTGACATTTAAATGGTTACTAGTGATTAACTTAGAGTTATTAACTAATAGAATTTTGTTGACAGCAGATTATTTTTATATTAATGCCAAAATCATTAAAAATTCTTTCATTTTGTTTTGTTTGTAATGTAATCATTCTGTGAACTCTTGATAGATATTCTATAGATATAATATATATTATTACAGTGATTTGTCAAAGAGGCAATTTATTTTTCAAAGATTAAATTTTAGTGATAGATTCCTAATTATTTCATCCTAGTGAATTGGCGAAGCCAATAATTATTTTCTAAAGATAAACTGTAAATTTTTTTTAATGGTTTATCCTTCAAAGGTTTGGAAACCTATTTAATACTTTAATGGTTTGCAAAGTTTAGATGGGGAAAAAAAATCAGTATGGTTATTAATTTTCCCTTTTATAAATAAATTATGCAGCAAATTTTAAGGTATTAACTATAACTTTAAATGTATATTATAAACAGCACTACTTCTCTGTTTCATTTACCTCGTTTTACATTAATAATAATAATAAAAATTACAGAAAATTATTTACAATCCTTGAATAATGTTGTTTTGTCCGCTAATATGATTTTTACCTTGAATAACTCGTTATAGATAGAGTTTTAGCATTTCTGGTAGTTGCGAAAAAAGAAGTTAGAGTGATTTACAATCCTTTTGGGATCAGTAATGGTTTGTTTGTAAGAAAATGGCTGCAAAACTACCATATAGCTTAATTTCATTGGAAATGAAAATAGCAATTTTTCTCCAAAAATGGAGATTTTGCTTTTAATTTGAATTAGCCTGACCAACCAGTATATTTTTTATTTATTTATTTATTTATTTATTTATTTATGCGATACCCGACGTCACACTTTTAGGTACATTATTGACCATCACTATCCAATTCTTTTGAAATACAGTAAAATGCTAGCAAATTAAGCCTATCTTGGTCTGCCGGGATGTATTCAGCTGAAAAATTCCGACATGAGAGGAGAATAGATGAGTGTAATTACCTTGTGAGATGTGCGATGTACTTGACAATCTCGTTGTAGCACCCCGTAGGCTCCGAGAAGGTGTTGCTGGCGATACTGCTGCTGGAGTTCATAGTCGATCGCTCCAAGCGCATGCGTTCCATCTCGCGTTTCTTTGTCTCCGAGAACTGAGTGGCGATGACAACGAGGCACAGGTTGATCATGAAGAAAGAACCAATCTGAGCAAAAGAAAACAAACTTTTATAACTTTCGCAAATAGATAGAATATTTTTCTAAAAGGAAATATATCAGATTGACTTTTTTGAGAAATACTCATCTTTTCATTTATCGCTTTATGTGAAATCTGCAGAATGTTATCTCATTTCGAACCAAATATTAAATTTCTGCAAAACGATAATTTTTACTGAAATATTTAGAAAGACAACAATTTTATTAATCTAATGTAAAGTATTTTTTGGAAGTTAGTCCATTATATCTTATCCATTCGAATTCAAACGTGTTTATCTTTTTTAAAATCTATATCAGTTTACACAAGCATAACATCAAAGGAACTTAAGATTATTTTTATTTTAAATTAAATTAATGTCTAAAAATTATTTAAGTGAAACCAAACGATATTAAGATTACTTTTATTTTAAATTTAATTATGTCTAAAAATCATTCGAGTGAAAATAAACGATTTTTTTTTTGTAAATCTTAATGGATTTTATGTATGATGACATCACAGTTAACTTTTGTATTCCTAGAAGAATGATATGCGCCTTGTGATTGACTAATGGAAAGTGGAAATTCGAATCTGCTTTGAAAGGTTTTTAGTGATTGGTCCCAACCATGCCTCAAGTGTTTTCATAAAATCATACTCAAAATAACACGTTGCATAATTTCCCTCCTCATTTATGTTTCTTTTTTCTTTCAGCTCGATGGATCGTTTAAGATGATTTTTCCAAGATATGCTATGTATTATAAAAAAATTTAACAAACAGATCTTAAAGATTTTGAAAAGGAAAAAAAAAATATCTTTGCAAATGTATTTACAAAACCACAATATATTATTAAACCATACGATTAGATATATCACCTAAAGCTTTTGGTTGAAAAAAGTAAACTTAGAAAGATGAATTTTTGTCTTAATTACTAATTTATGTTCCCAAGTTTTTATTTATAATTACCACAGGTAAACCCATATATTATTCTAACAATTATTATTGACAACAGATCGATAATAATCTTATTTCACCTTCAAAGAAAGGTTATGGGTTAGTAAATAACTCTACCGACAATGGACTAAAAAATACTGGACATAAAATATTGATTCCAATTAAAGTAAAGGATATTCCTAAAAAGAAAAACTGAGGATTTAGAAATCTATTTTGTGTAAAATTACAAATTTCAAGGGAAATATTAAGTCATTGAATGAAAGGTATTTCTGCTAGTGAGTTTAACCGATTCAGCTACAGTTAAAGAGTAATTTGTAGTTACCTAATTTGGCCAAACTTCTCAAAACCCTGGCAATAAGCAAAACTTAATAGCTAAGTGAGAATGAAACTTTCAAAATCGTAACCATCACAGGAACCAGAGGAGAAAATACGTATTAGAACATCGTTCCCAAAAGACAAAAGAAGTTCTAATGTTCTCTTTCAAAGATTTCACACTGGCATCAAGTATGCTCTAGAGTATTCAAGAATAACTCCGATTCTTCACAGAGAGATAGAGCAATTTATAACCTGGAGCTCATTTGCAACAGGATATGACGTTGGAATAAATCTAGACGATTCGGCAACAGATGGGAAAAGATGGCCGCTGCTCTTTTACTGGTTTCAGGAACATTTCCTCCTTTTGCACCATTCAACTATAAATATGCGATTTTAGAGGACTCGGTATAGGATCTTTATATTACAAGAATGCGGATTCTTAAGTATTTAGCATTCGATGTCAGTCTAGTTTTGGAGTCTTATTGATTTCCTTACTACATTCTCCATAAAGTAATATCGTCTTCTGGCGAAATATTAAATTTTCAAAGAAACGAGTGGAATATAGAAAGGGTGGGAGATTTAGAACTTGTGATGTGGAAAATGCTGTCAGGAGGGAAATTTTGAAGGAGTAATAGGAGATTTTATCTCGTTTTATAGTTTAAATAGCTGCTGTTTGGATGGAGATTTCAATAAAGATAAGGTTGATGGTACTTTGAATTGGATTTGAATCGCTCCATGAGATTTAAGAGCAATTGAAAAAGAATTCGTAGTGAAGTGATAACTTTAAATGACTAGTATTTTACTGCTGTTTGAAAATAATTAAAAGTTACGTGACTATATTGTATTAGAAAGAATTAGTAATGATAGTGTGAGTTGTCGAAGTTAATTTTCAATGAAAAATTCCAAATTAAAGTAGGATAACCTAATTTGTTAATGATACAACAGCAAATCAGTATTCAATGTAATGAAATCAAGATTTTTATTTAGTTTATAAAAAAATGCACTTGATCACCATGAAAAGAATAAAATCGACTGTATGGTTTAAAATTAGAATCAATATATGAATATAAAATAAAATAAACATAAATGGAATCTTTATGATTGCTGTACTTAAAAAATACTTGAATTGTATGAACAGTTATCAACGTTAATCAAAAAACATTTTGAATCGATAACTATTCACAATATCATGTTAAGCCATAATAATATGAACTTTTATTGAAATTTTGTTCATTTTATCCAACATCTTTAAAATTCCTGAAATAAAGGGAAAAATAAACTTTTATACCTTAAAATTGTTAATTATTTAAATCTTTTGTTAAAATTTAATCATTGTTTCATATTTCTTTATTTCTTAATTGATTTATTTCTTAATTTTCTTTTATTTGTTTCGCTTGTATTGCTTTCTTCTTTATATGAAGTAATTCTCTGTGTTTTTCCAATAATTTTTTTTGAAAACATAATTATGTGTTGTCTGGATGGGCATATGCCTCTTGACAGTAAATAGGCAATGATATTTCATACATTTCTTTCTCTTGCTATTGCATTTTTCCTAAATGATTTATTTTTGTACTTTATATTTTATAAAATTAAGCAAGGAGCATCAGTTTGTAAATTTTTTTTCTACATTTGTTACATTTCATTAGTTTATAATGTATTTTTAGAACATAAAATGTTTAATTATGCAAAAAAACAATAGACAAGGAATGGTACTGGGTTGTAGATTTAAACAGGAATAAAAGAGTATATATTTTTCTTTAAAAGAATATCCATCTTTATAAAGGACTACACTGCTTTTACTTGCGGATCTTGAAAGAAATCCCTAATGCGAATTTAAGTCGAAATAAAATTGTCTAGGGAGCAATTCTAGATAGATACCCTTGTGCTTTGAAAGAAAATATATCGTTTGGAGGTGAAGCTTTTCCAAAACTTTGTTAGGAAACGGGGTTTTTAACATACTTTTTAAAGAATTTTTTCTCATTGCAATTCAAACATTGTAAATTATTAAGTAATTTCCTTCTCGTGCTTATTTTTTTTTTTTTACTTGCATAGAATAATTGAAGATTTTTTTAAAATAGATTAGATTAGATTGAAATGAGAGTGGCAAACCCATGCGTATTTAGACCTGTTGGCCCATTGTACCTCTCTAAGATCTTACTAATACGAAAACTGCCTATAGCATGTTGAACAGGGCAGTGGTATTTTCGAATTAGAATTAGTATTTATAATTTTTTTAAATAATAATTTTTTAGTAGAGCTAGGGATGTGGAACATTGTACAACTTTCTATTATACTTAATGCTGGTCACTGCATTTAAATTTGCCATGGATTCGTGTAATTTATAATTTCGTTTTCATAATTTCATTATTTAAAAAAAAAAAAAAAAAAAAAAAAAAAAAAAAAAAAATGGTCAGTTTGGCGAAATTTTGAGCAAAAATTATTACATTAGAAAAAACAACCCACCGTCAAAATAACAAAATTAACGAAATTTGGGATATGCTTTTCGTTAAGAATTGCATACTTTATTCTTTTTTGTAAGTACAACAGAGAAAAAACAGTATTTGATGGGGCTTAATGGTCAAAGGACTTGAATTCTGTACTACAAACGATCTTTCTAACCTTTTTTCTTTTTTATTTGATTTCTAAGGAAATTTTTGGTGTGGGAGAGTTTAATATACGTTAAAAAGCATAACCACATAGATTTTGATCAAAATAGTTTGAACCGTTTTTTAGAAATCACTGAAAAACATACATTTGCGCATACGTCATTTTGATATAAAGCTTAATGGCAGTTTCCATGTCTAACGTTAACCCGTATTTTAAAGTTGAGCATCGTATGTCAATCCGTTTGTAAGTTATGCTGACCAAGGACACATATACAGATATACGGACTTTTTTTTTACCAAACCACTTTTTTGAACTGAGCACTTTCCAAAACGTGGAGAAAGGGGGAAAAAACACAACCTTTTTTTTACTGAATCTAATACATGGGTAAGTGGTTGACACATGGGTAATTGAAAGCAAAACTGAAACAAGCTAGCGAAAGGACATAGTTTTTAAATAAATATATCAATGGAATAAATAATTTGAATCATATATATGCCTATAAATAAACATTTATGCATACTTACAACTATAAGTAGGACAAAGTAAACCCAGTCCCAAAATGAATGAGCATCTTGTACGTAGTACATAATATCTGACCAGCCTTCTAAGCTGATCACCTGAAAAAGAATGAAAGGAAATTATTAGCACACTCAAAAAGTTTTCTGTTATAAATATTAGAATCGCACATATTTAATAAACATTATATAAGATAATATAATTAGAAATTGGTTTAGAGTTTTTCAGAAGAGACACTCTAATAGACTGAGAGGAGACTCCAACTTTTGGATCCCATCGAACATCTTTCTGAATTTCTTATAGAAGTTAGAGAAAAAGGAGTAGATTACGAATCCACTGGTCTGCCGTGGAAAAAATGGCCGAAACTGGTCCAAAATCGACTTTTAATAAGTTAAACTAAATCCAATTGCCAAATGCCCATAACTTGCCAAATAATGATAATTTTTTTTTATTTGGTAACCCTCACTCTTTAATTTTTAATTAAGAAGGTTGCAGATGATTCAGATATCTGGCGACGGTCTACTTGCATCTATTAAAAGGAAGCCAAGTTGGCAATAAACATTACGTCACTGATGACGTAACTAATGTCACCAATTTGGCTTACTTTTAAAAGATACAAGTTTTCCTAGCCAGAGATCAGAAATCGTTTTCTCTTTTTCTCATTGAAAATTAAAATGCAGTGAGTTGCCAGATGAAAAAGTTTGTTCTCTTTTTGGCAAATTCTGACATATTTGGCAATCGGAATTTAGTTCAACTCATTCCAAGTCGATTTTTGATCAGTTTCGGCCATTTTTGCCACGGCAGATCAGTGGATTCCTAATCTACTCACTTTTCCCCATTTTCTATAAAAAAATTTAGAATGATGTTCGATGAGGTCCGAAAATTGCAGTCGCCTCTCGGATTATAACTTTGAAATGACATAATTACGAAACAATGAGAAACGGACAGGAGAGACAAGTGGCATGTTGAATAGACAGGTATGGAATTTTAAATATACCGGTGTGCAAAGCTAATATAGTGCTGAAATGTGTCATCAAATTGTTTTAAAATTTTAATATAGCGCCATGAGTTTATCATTTCCCTCTTGAAAAAGGTCTGTGTGGTGGTCACTTCAAAACCCCGAAACTTCCTTTCGACACTGGCGATCGCTCTTGCCTAATGGTTATAGTTTTAGCCTAGCATGCTGGATGCTTCGGGTTCGATTCCCACCTGTACCTTGCATCCTCCATAGTGGTGAATCCGGATTGAATACGCACACACAATAAAAAAAGATTTCTGCCATCACACGACGTATTTCACTGCGATACGTTTCGCTGCACCCACATGACGCGCGGTTTCGTTCTTTCACGGATTTTCATTCCATCCTACTCCTATCCGACACACTGCGAAGGGTGATCACTTCAAAACCCAGAAACTTCCCTTCGACACTGGTGATCGCTTTTGTCTAATGGTTATAGTTTCGGCCTGGCATACTGGATGCTTCGGGTTTGATTCCTGCCTGGACCTTGCATCTTCCATAGGACCCTATGATATCTTTACTGGATAGTGAAGACTAACTGCCACTATTTCAGAATGCAGTGGGTTTTGCTAGATACATAGATTGATGGTTTTTAGTACCCTATAATAGCCAGTTTTGTATACTGAAAAACCCAACAAAATGAAAATGAGACTCAATGATAAACCATATGCAGACATCATCAAATTTTTCCCATCAATCAATTTTGCAAATCTGAAAATTCTATTTGAAATTCCATAACTGTCTATCCAACGTATCTTTTTTTACTGTCTCTCGCTGTTTGCAATTATGATATCTAAAAGTTATGGATGCCGTTCTAAAAGACCCTATTGATATCGTCGAAGCAAAAATAACAATCCACCTCTTTTTACTGCCTCTCGCTGTTTGCAATTATGATATCTAAAAGTTATGGATGCCGTTCTAAAAGACCCTATTGATACCGTCGAAGCAAAAATAACAATACTCCTCTTTATACTGTCTCTCGCTGTTTCGCAATTATGATATCTAAAAGTTATGGATGCCGTTCTAGATGCCGTTCTTTAGATACCGTCGAAGCAAAAATAACAATCCCCATTACACAAATAGAAATATGATGCGAAATAATCAAACATACAAGGAGTTTTCAAGAAATCAGATATCAGCATAATTTATTTTCTTGGATAAAATTTTTGAAAGGACGATTCCTGCATTTTTTTAATTCAATTCTAAACGTTTCGAAAAGGCCATAAACACAAAAATTTCTGCTCACTGGGCTTCTCTTTTTTTTAAATTTGCAACCAAACTTCGCTTGTTAGTTTTGGCGGGAAAAACGACTTTCGGTTCGAAGAGAATGTGACGTCAACTACATCTGAAATAACTTGGCTTGAAACACAGCAACGGAAACCAGTTTTGCAAGTGTCTTGGAAATAACGCCAACCGGTACAGGATATAGCAATTGTCTACCAAACACATACCAAAAATTTGACAGATATCTCACGATAACTATAGAAATGAAAGGATGTATTGACATCACAGTTGTAGCAGATCTTTTTGATCGGACTGCGATCAGACGAGGTTTTCGTTTTTTAATATTTAAATAACACATTTTTTTTTAAAGAACTTTTGTTTTAATATTTGGAATCAGAAAGAAATTCTTCATAAATATAAACTAATTTCACTCGTTTTTAAAAAATGCGGAAATAGTCCATTGAAACTAAATGCTACTCTCTTTTCTTTTTAAGCTGCAAATTCTGAGTTTAATTCGTTATTAAAATTTCAATTATTGTAACATAAATGGTGTTTAAGTTATTATGAGTTACTAAGTCATAAAAATGTCCCAGTAATAAAAATGGACTTGGTGAAGATACTTTCTACCGTCGTACGGTTAAATTGTACCTTGAAGTGTGGATTGATGTTTTTCATTGTTTTAATTTTAATAGCAATGATGACATTCAATAACTTATTAAAACAATAATTCTTTTAGCTCCATATTTAAGCGTAAAGTTTGAAAAGAGCTTGAAGAATGTTGCAAATAATATGTAACATTTCTTTATATTTATAAGAATGTATTACTATTTATAAACATTCGCTTTAGAAATTCCTGGCAACTGAAAAATAGTTACAAAAACATTCTGACATAAGGGCAGTTGTTATGTGGGAAAATATTCTACATTTATCATCTGACTGCATTTCTTTCGGTGCCAAGTTGCATGGGTGAGTGCCCACTGGCAAAAAACATTCACACCATTCCACACAATTCAGTTTCATCCCATGAATATAAATAAAACTACGTACTGTTGGAGAGATTCGGAGTTTGAATAAATTTGTGTGATTTATGAATGATGTTGAAACATTTTCTTCCATTAGAACATTCGATGTTGCATAACCATGAAAAAAGCATGATTACATAAACTAAAATTTCAATCAACGTAATATTTTTAAGTTGAAAATGAAATTAGTTATGTCGCATAGAACTGCCTAGAACCTTAAATAGTGAATTGGTATTTTATAGGATATTGGTATTAATAAAGCATATGAGGGGCATCAACTTGCCGAATAATAATTATCTAGATTTTATTAATGAAATGGGAAATTTGGTTTTCTATTCACCATTATAAAGATGGCATACAAATATTCATATTTCAATTTGCACAAAAAATATGAAGTTAAAATAAAGATAAAGATATAAAGATATAAAAATAAAGATATAGAGTCATCGAGGATTTGGTCCATGTATACAAGTTCAATATGCGAAGAAATATGTTACTTTTGTTGATATCACTATCTATCGTATACCTGGATTACATTTAACAGAATAAAAAAAAGTTTATTTTTTTTTATTTTTAAAAATTATTTTGCACTTGAAAGTATGATTATATTCTTACATTGGAGAAATATATTGTTTGGTAAAAACAAATTTTACTAAAGTGTTGTTAGAAGTTTCTCTTGCTAAATCATAAATTTGTTAAAGATTTTATTGTAAAATTAATAATTAAGTAACACATTATTATCACATATTAGTATCATATTATATATATACATTTATTTTTCTCGCTAATATACTTCTTTTTTTTTTACTAAAAATAATTTTTACAAATATTTGTTTAGAAGCAATGCAAAATGTCATGAAAAAACATTAGAACAATTACTTTACAATGCAAAATATCTAAATGCACTCATGTTCTTATGTTCAGGGTGTTTTTAAAATGTCCGACAAAAATGTAAAGACAGGTAAGGGTAACCGAAATAAGCAGATTTTATAATTAAAAGTAAGCTCGCAAAAGAAGCATTGATGTGCTAGAGAACATGCTTATATCGTTATTGAAAGCTCCCTGCTCCCTGAATACACCCTCTCGTATGCGAACCGCATGCTGCAGAACTCTCATTTTCTTACTACTGATTTCACATGTATTGATTTCTTCTTCTGGTGACATATTAAAAGAATGGTCTTCGAAAGTCCTAGCGTCCGATGAAAATCCAGTTGCTAAACTGCCAGTTGTTGTTGGAAGTGGTAGTAAAATACCTGGCGTGTTTGTTTTTGTCCGTCAATCCATACACCACAGTTAGGAATATTGTATTTCTGTTGGGATCATCGTATTTATCATCTATTGTAAAAAGCTCAATCATTAAAATGTTTATTTACTTTGACTTTATCTGTATTTCTTATTTACCTGTTCATATCTTCCTTGTATGTTAGCACTTACACGCGCCATTTCCGCCCACATATTCCGTTATAAAATGCTCTTATTTCGGTCTCTTCAACCTACCTTTACATTTTTGATGGATATTTTGCAAACACCCTGAATAAATGCCGCTTTTTAAATACATGGCATGTGCATTATTAATTTTCAATTTTACTCAGGTAGCATTTCTGGAAAGTTATTTCTATGAAAAGTTTAAATATTAAAGTTATATTGTAGGTACCAGCCTTTACATTTGGTCAATGTCAGAAACAGGGGTTCAGAGAAGATTGGTCAATTCATGCCAAAACTCGAGCATCGTTCTAAAATACACAATTTTTTAAAAAATAAACATGTCAAAACCATCACAAATCATATTTTTTACTTCTCCTTCTTTTCTTATAAAATTTATTTCAATTTTAAAACTCTGCATCAGCATTTCAAAATTTCCAGTATATTTTACCCAGCACTAGGCGAGATTGGTCAAGATCCCTGCGGCCAGTCTACAGTGGTTTGCATCAAGATTGGACAGTGGTATTGGCCAGCGTATTTGTGCTACTGGGATACATGCAATATAACTTTAATACTTAAACTTTTCATAGAAATACTTATCGCCAGATGCACTATTTATTTCCTTAGAAAAGTACTCATGTTGCAAATTATCAAGTTTGTTGTAACTGCAAGTACTAGAGAAATTGGATGCGTTCTATCTAAAAATCGAGGTTGTAGATATTTGACTTTATTCTAATCCAATAAGTCATTGATTATTGATATTAGACTCTTTATCTTAATTATAAAAGTCTGACTATTGAAACAGTTTGTAATATTAATATTAGTAGAGTGGAGAGAAGACCAAGCACTGCCTTTAAAAACTTATAAAAGCATATTCGAATATAAAACTACACTATATGATTTTTAGGAATACTTTTATATTTATTTTTGTATTCATCAGTAGTTTAACATATTAAATTATTAGTTTTTGGTTTGAAAGTTCTAAAAAAAAATACCTGAAAAAAGCAGAAGTAAATCTTTGTAGTCTTCTTATTATTGAATGTTACCACCGAGGCTATTGAGGTTTATGTTTCTTTATAATTTTTATGCCATTCATAAATTTAGGTTGTGGGCTTTATTTTGCTCATTCATACTCCTATACAAATTTATTGCTATGGGTGCACTTGCCTCAAGGAATTTTTCTTGAAATTTAATAAAAGGTTATTGCGACCTATTAACTTGATAACCAATGTTTTTTAACAGCCTTATAATTAACAGCAGTCTTTTGATTTATGTATGCATATACATAAAAAGTTACAGGCGTCAAAAATTATTTATTCTACCTGGTCAATGAGTTTTGCAATTACATAAAAACTATACGTCGTGTGCTTTACTTTGCTCTATTATGCACCTATCAAAATTGAATTCTGTATCTGCACTTGCCCTATCTTATCTTTCTTAACATTTTCCAAACGTTATTGAAACCTATTAACTTACAAAAAATCTCCAATAACAACCTTATGGAAACATACACATATAAAGTGACATTTCACAAAAATTACGTATCTGGTCAATGAGATTTGCAACAACTGTCTGTGTACTTACTAAAAATATAGCCACCCACGCCAGCCCTATATTGTCAAATGAGATGGCCCCCTTAAATGGATTCCTGTTTCCCGCCCTGCATATGACGTAATATCTGTTCCAGTCGACGCACGCGTCTATGGAAGGATAGTTGTTGGAGAAGGGTCGGGCCGAGTCGTTGCAGGTCCGGCCCATATAGGTGAAGGGCGGCAGGTCCGCACACCTGTGCATGCCACTGTCTTTGTCCAGACTGCAGATGTACTCAGAGTCATCGTCGTCCGGATCGTGGTAGAAAGTAGGCACGTTCCTGAAAGAGACAGTGAACGTCATTGACTGAAGTTAGTCACCAGGTAAGTATTTTCACAGATGAGCAACGCTTATGATAAAACTCAGAAGTTAAAAAAATCCGTTGCTCATGCTCGAGAGCATTTCAGGACATTTAAATTGCCTACCATGTTATTCATATTTTACATAATTTTTGGGAAGACGATTTGATGACTTTATACGTGATGCTGCAGAGAAAGATATTGCTATAATAATGAACATGCGGTTGAAGATTATTTAGACAGTTTATAGAAATAGCAAATAAGAGAAATGGTTTGTAACACATTCTGGAGTCATTATTTAAAAGGCACTAAAAAAAAAAAAAAAAAAAAAAAAAAAACATTCAAATGCATATTTTGACACTTTTTGATTAGCCCTTAAAAATTATCTTTTTATTTTACTGAATGTCTCAAGTTCTTAAGTCATGCAAACCTATACAACAATAAAAAAAATATGTAGCTTCAAAAACCGAATGATAAAGCGTCAAAATACGCATTGGAAGTTTTTGGGTTTTGGCCTTTTTAAATTATGACTGCAGTACTGTCTAGGTAGCATACCTACTTTTTGTATAAAAACATTAATTTCAAGCAAAAACCATTTAAATGTCGGAGGGCATTTATAAGCAGTTGATATAACCTGCACGAGACTCTTTTGGGCTAATGGCTACCAAGTTCATATTTTTTTTTTTTTTTTTTTACATGTAAACGTATTTAGTGTTAAAACTATAATCAAGGATTCATTTACTTGAAATATCGCATCATTGAAGGATATATAATAGATAAAGGGGAACATTTTGCTCAATTCATAAAATATTTTCTTTCGTGCAATGTTCTAGGAAGGTTGAATGGCAGATTTTTCTATGGCACATGTTTAAATCCGTACAAAATTGGAAACATTAAAAAAAAAAAAAATTATCTTAAGAAAATTTACCTACAGAGTAAACCAAGAGAAATGTTACTTCTTAGCATTATGAATGATTCCTTTCAAAATCATTAAATCTAGAATATTAGTAGAGTCATCAATATAAACTTTTTTCTGTATGAATTTATTTCAAGAAACCTTCGAGATCTTTAGAAGATTAAACGTCAGATTAAATCTGTACGAAATGTTTCTTCTTAACATCGTTAATAATTTTCATCATAAAGACATCGTTGGTTTCATGAAATACTTGTGCTGTAGACGTTCACCTGGATTGTCTTGTCTTAATGCCCGTTTCCTGTTCAGTTACCGTTCTGGGAGATCATTTATCAATCCAATCTCGATCGATATATTTCGTTCAGCGGGGAATTCCTAGAGAAATTGATCCAGCGATATCAAGGATTGAACCATTAGTTTCTTCTTGGTGCGAAAGGAAAACAATCGTTGGATTTCTATGCGGATCAAAAGAAAACTTATTATTCAGATATCATAAAGGATTTTGTTTTGTAATTATAGGCTTTCTATGTAATATTGACGCAACTTGCTTCATTTTATACTAGCTGATGTGGTTGGTGTTTCCCAGGCTCTGTCAGGTCGGCTTTTCTCAGTACAACTAGCTTCAGTAGATCTCAAGTTATAATCACATACCTTTTCACACCTATCCTCGAATTAAAAACCTTAGTTACAAAACAACAAAATGAAATTTTATCTTAGAAAATCTGGATTGGTTGATGTACGCATAAACAGCTCATTTCAAATTTGTTCAGTAAATCTCAACTTATATTATACCTTTTCAGAGGTTGGAAAAGGGAATGGGGGTAATTTTTCTTAATTGTATATAATTAGTAATTTTTTTCCAATTTCTCTCAAGATAAAGTGTACAAAATTCTGAGAAATTGAAATAAACTTTTAATATCAGGTAAAGGGAAATTGATAAGAAGGTAAACAAATGAAAATATGTAAAATAAATAATATATTTTTTTTAAATTGTTCGAGACGAAAAAACATGAAAAAGTCTTTGTTGGGGTAGAAAAAAGTTGTGTGTTCTAACTAAATTTCTTTTGATGTACAAATGTTTTCCGACTTAAGCTTAAACAAGGGAAAATTAATTAACCAACTTAAACTCAAAACAAGGGACTTTGATGAAGTCGTGACAAGAGCGGATCCTGAGTTTTATAATGGAGGGGACGGTTACTTAGTTGTATTACTATACCATGGGATAACTTAACTTGATTGTACAGAATATGACACAGAGACGTAAAAAGTTTCACTAAGCGACGCTATGTGTGAATATACAGCTGTAAATTATAGTTGTCTTTGACAATATCGTTCGGGATAAAATATTGTTGAATGTGATAGAAAGGATAATCTAATAAAGAATACATATACAAAATCAAAACTGTAATTTGCTTTGTTATAGTACTTCATTCTCGGCTTTTTTATCTCTATTTTTTGGGAAGAGAACATTTATATAAAAGATGTTCAGTACAGATTCGTCAAATTTTTATTGACTTCATCCAAAGCCTGAGTGAAGGGTGCGTTAAAATGGGAGTGGTCAAAACAATATAGTACATTTTGGTTTTATTTTAATTCCAATCTTTCACAAGAACATAAGCTTGTATAAATTAAATAATAAATATCGGTATTATAATTAAATATAATATAATGAAATATATATAAATTTAATATATGTGTTAGTTTTGGATGCCAACGTTAATTTATTATAGTCATGACAAACAGCACATAAAATATTCATTGTCTTCTTTATTTTTTTCTTATTTAATCCAGAACGGAGGGGCCGATCTCCCCCTCCACCCCTCGCTAGATCCTCCAATGAGTCGTGATCATATCCCATATGTGAAGATTCTGTCCCATATGTGACACTTATAAAATTTTCACAATTTTAAAAAAATTGAAAATTTTACGGAAATTTTTTTGGGATCCAAATTTGGTCAGAAAATGACTATAAAACACATTTCCACTCAAAAACCACAATTTAGAGCCATTCAAGCCAATTTCTGAAAAACTAATTATTAATAAACACTAAAATTGGCTATCTTACTTTATGCGATTTATTTTATGAAATAGATATAGTAATAATAAGGCAATATTTAAAACCATTGTTTATTAAATTTTGGTCAAAATTACATATGCAATAAAAACATTGAAGCTTTAAGTAATAGATATATTACTCACTCAGGGTAGGAGACGTTTTTGGGTAGTTCTATATAGCACCGTTGTCGTAGCAGGCCGGCCCACAACTGCACGCCCACTATGCCGAAAATGAAGAACACAAAAAAGCACAAGAGTAGAACGTTCCCCAGCATTGGAAGCGTATCGAGAAGCAGCATCACTAAGATTCGCATACCTGAAAACACACAGATCACTTATTCCAAAAGTTTATGTTTCCTCAGAAGTGGCGGTTCAAGGGCGAGCTTTTCTTTCATGCAGTAACGCTTAACTATGGAAAAATTATGCTAAGGAAGAACCTTCTGAACCTTTTACACGCTACTGTAAGGAATGAACCGTCAAAGTCAAAATAAATATTATATAAAAAATATATTTCCGTAGTATATGTAAAAGAAAACCATCTCAAATCAAACATGAGCCACTATTAGAGAGGTGATCTCTGAATTTTATATTCTATCAGTTACAAATACATGGACAAATCGTACATCTAGCATCTTTATTGCACAAGATAATTGGATTTAAAAAAATGTTGTGCCTTGTTAAATGCAAATTGTAAAAAAAATATTATATAGCTCTTGTTTTAGATATCTACTGATATAGCTCTTGTTTTTAGATATCTAATGATATAGCTCTTGTTTTAGATATCTAATGATATAGCTCTTGTTTTAGATATCTAATGATATAGCTCTTGTTTGAGATATCTACTGATATAGCTCTTGTTTTAGATATCTAATGATATAGCTCTTGTTTGAGATATCTAATGATAGAGGAACTTAAACGATTCTTTGCTTTTAACATTATCTGCTTGAGAAATATTCTCATGATATATTTATTGGATCTTTTATTTACAAGCAGTTTGAGAAACAAATACACATTAATGTATTAAGCTACTAATATACAGAATAGTTTTCTTCCTGAAACTTTATTTTTCGTAATAGCTATTAGAGTATTGAAATTTTCACTTCCCATCCTTGATACCAAATCACATCTTGATGTTGAATTGAGAAAGGAATTTTTACTTAATAATAATGAACTTTTATTTAGAAAAATTACACTATAAAATAAACCTTAAAAAGAATACTGAAGCATATATAATGTTGCACTTACTTGGTATTCTATTGATTGCCCTGAGCGGTCTAAGTACACGGATTGTCCTAATCGCAGAAAGATTAATATTTCCAACATCAAGGCAGTATTCTAAAGCTCTAGAAAAAAGAAAAAAATCACATTTAAGTATTGTTCTCATCACTCAAAAGACTTTATTTATTATAAAAGAGTGATAAATATCATAAAAAATTATAAACTATGGGTCACTTTCTCCAACAATTATCAATAAATTATAACAAAGTGACTCTTAATTAACTCAAACAACTTATACTTAAAGACACAATGAAAAACAATGTTTTTCGACTAATGTACACTGTTCTCTAATTACAACCTCTGGATAGCGTATGCTTGGTTAATGATTTGAAGCCGAAGAATGCCTAACAATCCCCACAGAGATTTTTACTAACAACTTACCCCTTAAGTAAAAACTTTGTATATATTTAATTTAGGTTATTTTGTTACTATATTTGGTTACTTATGCATTGTTTGAGTACTGTTGTTTTTTATAAATATTGTCAGCTTGCATTATGTATTGCATTTTTACAGTATGATTGTCAAACGTTGTGTCAACTTCGTAAATTGTATTGTATTATGTATATTGTATTGTATTATGTATATTGTATTGTATTATGTATATTGTATTGTATTATGTATATTGTATTGTATTATGTATATTGTATTGTATTATGTATATTGTATTGTATTATGTATATTGTATTGTATTATGTATATTGTATTGTATTGTGTATATTGTATTGTATAACCCTGTAACTATTGTATATTGTGTGTATGATCCTGTAACTATTCTGTATTGTATGTATGATCCTATAACTATTGTATGCAAATTATTTTCTATTTCTATATGCGTATATATATTTACTCGACCAACCCTGTTACTCAACCAATCCTTGAGCCTGTTGTTGGTCTTAAAATATGTATTTGTATTTGTAAACTAGTTTAAATCTGTTTGTAAACATGGGAAACTTATTTCATAGTATAATGGAGGGAACTATTCAATGGACAATAGACAATTCCCGCATTTTTTAAAAACGAGTTAAATTAGTATATATTTATGAAGAATTTTTTTCTGATTCCAAATATTAAACGAAAGTTCTTTAAAAAAATTAGTTACTTAAATATTAATAAAAGAAATTGCCTTAAAATCGATCCAAAACCAGTCTGATCAAAACACTCAGCAAAATCCGTGACGTCAAGGGTTTCTAAAGTTTCTATGGTTATCGTGAGGTTTCTGCCAAATAGTTGGCGTTGAAATAGTTGCCATTAGTAGACCATTGCCGGATCCTTACAGGTTGGCGCGATTTGCGAGAAACTTGCAAAACTGGTTTCTCCCGAGCCAGACTGATCGTTTTCTCGCCAACGTCTAAAAGGGAAATTTTTATTGCAAAAAAAAAAAAATAAAAGAAATAAAAAAAATTAATAAATACGGTAATTGTCCTTTCCCGATTTTAATAAAAATGAGTGAAATTAGTTTATATTTATGTATGAAGAATTTCTTTCTGATTTCAAGTATTCAAACAAAAGTTATTTGAAAAATTAGTTGTTTAAATATTAAGAAAATAAATTACCCGAAAACCTCGTCCGATCGCAGTCCAATCAAAATGATCCACAAAACTGAGACGTCAAAACAACCCTTCATTTCTATGATTATCGTGAGGTTTCTGCCAAATAGTTGGCGTTGGTTTGGTAGACAATTGTTCCCTAACCTTCTTGCTATATCCCGCAGCGGTTGGCGCGATTTACGAGAAATTTGCAAAACTGGTTTCCACTGCTGTGTTTCAAACCAAGTTGTTTGAGATGTAGTGACGTCACTTTCGCTTCGTGCCGAATGTGTCGTTTTCCCTGCCAAAACTAACAAACGAACTTTGGTTGTAAATTTAAAAAAAAAAGAAGAAAAAGCGCAGTGAGCAGACATTTTTTGTGTTTATGGCCTCTCCGAAACATTTAGAATTGAATAAATTTTTTTTAAAAAGTGCGGAAATTGTCCATTGGCATCCTCTTCTTGCTGAACAGAAACTGCTTATAAGCTATCTTCTAAGCCACTTATAAGTCTTATTTAGAGATCAGTTATAATATAAGGTTGACTTTTTGGACTAAATTTAATTGCTCGGTTTTAAATAAATTTGACGTTTAAAAATCTTACTCCAACAATCATGTTTTTCTCTTAGCTCATCTTCTTTAATGGTACCAAATAGATCGATTGGAATAATTATGTCATAGGCTTACACGAAATCACTGGATTTTTCGAGAGTGTTTTTTATGCAATACTCTGAAATCGTACTTTTATGTATTTTTTAAATAAACTGACATGGATAGTCTGATTCAGTAAAGAAATCTTTTAAACAAAATATAATTACTTATACAATTTTTCACAAAATTAGAAATATATGCGATAAAATAATTGAAATTGGAAATTCAGATTTTTTTTTCTTGGAGAAGAGGGGGGGGGGGGGACAGAATTTGGTTATTTAAGTATTTATAAAAACGTTATTTATAATTTATTTCATAATTCAGTTTTCTATTAAAGCAAACTTTTAATCCATAATCTATTTAATACTTATTAATATAATGGATATTGAACAATCTACTACTGCAAAAAATAGAAAGTTAATGATTTTTAACTTATTTCATAAACTATTTCACCCTTTGGTAAATGAATATTAGGGGAAACAGTTTAATTTTAAAGATTTGAAAAAGGAAAAACCATGTTTAAATGTTTAGTTGATATTGTAATTTTGAACTGTACTGTTCTTCTCAATTATTGACCTTCCATCACATTAGTCAGTACTACTAATATAGCGGATAATACCGTTAGTTCCATTAAAAAATTTTAAATTGTACTTTCCCATGGTCTTCAAATGTTATTACAGAATATTTTATTAGGCATTCATTTTATGATCAGCAAGCATTTTTATAAATAACGAAATACTTGAATGCTTTTTGCATTTTTGAAATAATACGGCTCAACTAAAATTTCAATTGGTATTTTGCATGTTTTATAATAAACAAACAGAATTAATGTAATATAGAGAAAACAATTTTTTACAAAAACATTATTTTCAGAATTACTCTCCTTATCTTAAGTATTCTAAAAATATACTTAAGTATTGCATATTTAACACATCATATTTAACTTCATTTTTGCACTAATTTCAAATTCTATTCTTTGTGTTATAGCTGTAAATAAAATAAGTCTCTCAAACAACATTTAATATTAATTTAAAATATTACTAATTATTTGACGAAAAAATAAATAAATAACACGGCATTTTTTTTTTTTTTTTTTTTTTTTTTAAATATTAATAATTACAAAAAAGGTAATAGGAATTTAAAAGCTGTCAAAAATTGGAACATAATGGAATGAACGGTGTTCTTTTACCCCTATTTGTCCATGGTAGTGTAGACACACAATGCCCCGATGCAACCCCCCCCCCCCTTTCCACCTTCTAAATCCCATAAAATTTCTTTTTTCTTTTATAAAACATACTTTTGATGGAGGAAGAATCAATTTTGTTCCCCCCAAAACTGACAACTTTTTAAAATCGATCTTCCAGCTGACGTTCATCTCAACTCTACATTTTTTCTAAACCAATCCTAGTCCTCAAAATTCAGGATCTTTTTGCAAGTCACGTTCTCATCCTACTTTCTTTTACTTTGCTCAGTCTTCTTCTAACAATGTTCTCTTTTTTTTCTTCTTTTCTATCATCTATTTCCAACCCCTCTACACATCCAAAACGTGATTTCGGATCACTTCGCGATAGGAAAAAAAAAAAAAAAAAAAAAAAAAATACCGAAGGATTTTTCAGAATAGATTCTTTTTATTATTTTTTTAGATTCTATTGGGTGTTCGTTTTTATTAGCTCGGAAGTGAGAGGTGGGAAATATAATTTCAACTTTTTTTAAAAAACAAGTGGATTGAGTATTTTTTTTATTTTGTGTTTGAAAATCCTTTGTTTTCTTAATGATTCTTTTAGTAGTGAGTACTAACACGCCTTTAAAATATATTTTTCATAATAAAAAATTGCTAAAGATGATGATTTTTGTTTTTAATTCTGTGAGTTCTTGTTTAAATACTATAGATTCACTTTTATATACTATAAATTAATCTACTGCTACTAATTTTTCTCTTAATTTGTGAATTCCAATTTTTAAAAACTCTTGCGAGGGGACGTATGTAAATTAAATTATTAATACCGTGCAATTTTTTAGTTCCCTAATAAATAAAAAAATTACGAGCATAGGGCATTTTATAATAAAGAAAATGAGTAGAAAAAACTAATTAATATTAGTGAAGAGTTATTATTACTAAAACATATTATGCAATACATAGTAAATACAATATAATGAAGTATGAAGATCAATGAATTTCCCCCCATCTTTTTGAGGATTGTAAGAATTTTGTTCTAAATGTAATAGACTGTTACTTTCTGAAGATATATAACGTTATTTACTGTAAGATGTATAACGTAAGAAGTGATATCTTAATTAAATTGGATTGTTAACTCATTATACTACATGTTTTTCTATATAACAAGCAAGTATTAAACAGACAATTTTTAAAAATACACATTGAATAAAAATTCCTAGTGAAATAATTTAATGGTTACTAAAATAAATTTCTTTTTGCGTGGCGTAAAATACTACGATACGCTGAAATGTACTAATTTAACTTCGTTTTACATGTTTTATTTAAATGAAAATATGATTTAGAAAAATCTGTAATATGCAGACAAGAAATATTCTTTTCTTCTCTTTCTCAAATAAAAACATTATTTAAGCCAAAAAAATAAAAAAATAATATATATATATATATATATATATATATATATATATATATATATATATATATATATATATATATATATATATATATATATATATATATATATATATATATATATATATATATATATATATATATATATATATATATATATATATATATATATATATATATATATATATATATATATATATATATATATATATATAACAAATTAAAAATTACATAGACACGAATTACATGCATTCACACAGTCAAATAGTTAAATGTGTTTATGTGGTTAGTACCTATCAGAAAAACGAATTTATGTAATTTTTTTTATCACGCCAAATTTATTTAATTTCTTCACACAGGAATGATCACAATATTGTAAAAAAAAAAAAAAAAAAAAAAAAAAAAAAAAAACCACATCATTTGATGTCCTAACTACTAATCCCTTTTCAAATATGAACATTGTACATCCCAAGTGATATCAGATTTTTTTGGATGTCCTTATATGCCTTATATAAGCGCAATCTTGCGATGGATACGACTACTTAAAAATTAAAAGGCTCTCGTAGATTTAGCCCAATAGAGAATGTTCCTCCTGATTGAATAACGAGTATTTAAACAAGCCTCTATCTTTGGATGGTGTCCAACCAGTGTCAATTACAGAAGGGACTCTTCCATTGATGATATCCCTTTTAATAATGTCCACTTGATGTATCATCCCAGTGTAGTATAAGCTGAATGTGTTAGCAATACTAAAGCTTAGATCAAGATTATGGAATTAGTGTTGATTATTCTTTTCGGATGTATTGCAGTTTCTGTTTTATAACGTTTTAGATTAAATGTATGGCTATTTTGTGATTAGTGTACTGTTGGGAGTGATTTACTTTTTTTTTTTAATAAAATATTTGTTGTTTTTAATTGGTCTTTATTAATTGTATAAAACTATGTTTTTGAGTAAATAAGCAATGACAACTTTGATGAAACTTACTGCACAAAGAAAGAGTATTAAAAGGAGCTGTAGGTAATCGGGAATATATAAATCTTTTGAATTGAAGGATAATAGATAAAAAAAGTAAATTAAATGTTGTTTAAACCATTAATTTTAACACATTGGCTTGTTGGCTTGCAGTAAAAAGATGCTAACTCTAATTTCAAAAAGTTTTTAGTAAAGCAGAAAAACCTTTTTAGGAAGTAAGTGATCATGAGCTTTTCAAACATTTCATACGCTATCGTACACTGTTAAAAATTTGGATTTACCTTGCACTAAAAATTGGTTCCCATTTAGCGGCAACCAACATTTGGTGCTAAATTTCACGATTTAATGGTGCTATCTCATACCGTAAGCACCATTAAATTGTGAAATTAAGCACCAAATGTTCGTTGTAGCTAAATGGGTACCAATTGTTGGTGCAAGGTGGAGCAAAACTTTTAGCAGTGTACATTGTTAAAATATTTGTTCCACATTGCATCAAAAATTGGTTTCCATTTAGCTGCAACCAACACTTGGCTCTTAGTTTCACGATTTAATGGTGCTACCTCGGACAGTAAGCTCCATTAAATAGTGAAACTAAGTACTAAATGTGGTTTGCAGCTAAATGCGAATCAATTTTTGGTGCAAGGTGAAACAAAATTTTTTGCAGTGTATATCACTCATTTACCATAAATTTATTTCAGAGATTCAGTCATAGAATTTACTAATCAGTGAGTTCTTATGTTTCTAAATATACTAAAAATGTTATTTGTGACCAATAGTGGAATTAGCTCCCTTTTAATTTAGGGTGACAATATAGTGAATTGTTCAAATATTCCTTTTAATGACTAATTTGAAGAAAACTTTCATTAGTAGCGTTACAATAGCTTCCTTGACTCATGTTAATTTTTGTGGACTCATTTAAATTTATCGTTAATTTAAAAGACTTAAACCAAATTCCTAATGAATGAAATCTCTAAAGCTGACTGTTTTTCCCCATGGTGCCTCAGTTAAAGCATTTCTAGAAACATTAGTGAATGAAGGGTCGAAGAAAAATAGTTTCTTAGCATAAAATAGTTGAAGGGTTCAAGGAAAAACTATCAAAGTCCATTCTTTGTAAGAATTAAGTTAGTAGTGCCACCTATCAGCATTTGAAGAATAGTTTCGAATGACATATGCATTAAGGATCAGATTATTCTTGATAGATTACAAAAACAACAAATAACAAAAGTAGCCAGATGACTCAGCTAAATTTAGACTCAGTATTCCGTTTTTCTTAAAACGAATCTGTATTTGCTTTATGAGCTCTTACCATAGTTACTTCAGAGATATGCATTGAAAGTGGATTTCAAAGAAAAAAAAGTCTCATGCGAAAATAGTAATTAGACATAAGTTAAACAGAAGATTTTTAGTTTCAATTACTTAATAAATAAAGTGGGGTAACTGAAAATTGTTTCAATTTCACTTGTTTTGAAACATTCTGATTTCGCAAAATGTCCAACTGTGGTCAGGATGACTCCTTAATGATTCGATCTAAGATATTGAATTTTAGTACATAGGTTAGTGGTGGAAATAGGATCTTTCATTAAGGTTTTTGTCCAAATAATGTGCATTAATTAATGCTTGCGCATTTCTTAGTTGACCTTAAAAAAATTATGTCTTTTAGCAATTTTCAAAAGGCTATAATAATTTAACACTGTGATCCCTTTGATCGCCCTGGTAATGTTTTTTAAGGTATTCGAAACATCTCCTCAGCCCCTGACATTTCTGTAAAAATTCGATAAAGTCATAAAATGGTGAAGAACGAACGTCTTTAACATTTAGTTTCTTCTTAAACATTTCCAAGCAATGACTGTATCTCCTTCATTTCATTCACCCGAAAGGAATAATGCAATAATTATCGTCAAAAATATTCCCAATTTTGTCAATTTGACAAAGTTTTTTTTTAGCTATGTAACAATCATCGCCTAAAATTGGCTATTTTTTGATAAAATGAACGATGAAAATATCAAAACGAAAACAGTAAATCACGCGAGTCCGTGTCAAATTGCCCAGTATTAGTGCCAGTACAATATCAAATCGCCAGTACAAGCTTTTTTTGATGTTCCATGCTGTTAGTTTTATTGGCCACGTACAATCCAGTACTGAGTTTTTAACTAAGACAAGTATTTTTTTCGAATTTTTGAGATTGAATGTTTTGTTCGTTTTAAATTCCTCTTTTATACTGAAAGGAAAGATCAACGTTACTCTCCTTGGAGAAAACTCTCCCAAGAAGCCACCTTTCACTACGCAATGCTTCCAAGTATCAGTTCCTCCTTCATCCACTAGTTGACTTCACTTAAGCCTCTCCTCTCAACCTCAAAGGGCTCCATAATCCTCCTTTTCCGATCAACACTCCCCCCTCTTAGCTCCATGGTAGCTGAAAAGTAGTAATAACCCAAAGTCCCCAGCCACTCTGCAAATGACAGTTACAGGCAAATTATTTCACCCGAGCCGGTAATTAAGCATCATTAGTCCTGAAAGCGATCGTTAACTGGTTGCGCGACCAAGGATGGCCCATTTTGGTGTCTTAATACACGACGAAGACCAGCCCCGATTACATGCAATTCGAAAAGCTCAGGGGGAAAGAACATATTTGTACGCGTACCTTTGGGGAGCTTGTGTTAAAGAGAGAGAGAGAGAGAGGGGGGTTATTTTTATGTTTTTCGACGGTCTTTTGGTTTTAGGATTTATATTCAGGTTGTGTTTTTTCATTTAGCTTGGATATTAAAAGGATGATTTGGGGTGGGTTGTATGATTGAGGATATGGTATTTAAAATGGTCGGCGGGATTACTCTCGGGTAATTAGAGGGTTATTGGTTCTGCTTTACGGAAGCAACTGCGCTCCAATTGATGCATATTACACTGATGAGTGTGACGGAACATCTTCAGAATTCCGAATATCGTCTCAATGCTTTTCTTTCTATGTCCTAAATTATTTTATTAAAAATTTATAGTATTTGCTCAGCCGCGGGTTCTTAAGAATAAATATTCCTGAAATATAAATATCTGTCTGATTATTATTCTTATTCATAACCTCTGTCGTGATCCTTTATATTTTAAAATTAGGTACTGCTTATCGATATGGCATCTTTCAACCAATTGTATGTTAGGTGAAAATTTGATTCCGAACTCTGGTTCCAGTAACATGATATAATATATATATATTTTTTAATTCATGGTCGGAGAGTGATAAAATAATATTTCTTTTTCTTAACCAATATTAAAGTGGAAATTTAAAATAATATATATCTTGCGCATTGCTTCCCTTTCCTTTTTAAAGAAATATTATAAATCTTTGGTTTTGTACTATTAAGAAAATGACTTAGAAATGACTTTTGGGTATTGATCTCTCGTAACTACACTTTCACTCTGTTTTTGTTGTTGTAATCAATAGAAAAAGTAGTTAGTGTTTTATAGATTGTTCTATTTGTATACTGATATAGATCTTTAATGGTCTCAAAAAGAAAAATATAGTGTTTCCGATAAAATGTCGATATATCCGCAATTTTTTAGAGTTTCTCTCTCACGGGGATTACTTCTACAGTGATTAGTTTTTTGTAATTTCACATTTTTTACAATCTGTTTAAAAATGCATAAACATCTTACTAATTTGTGGCTTTTGTCATTTCCCCCAGTTCATTAGATATATGATATATTTTAGCCACATAAAATATCACTAAATATCAATAAAAAGTTTTTCTATGACAAAGCATCTTAATAGCTTTTAAAGTCTTTTAAAGTAGTGTAAAGTTGTATCAACTGCAACAAAAATTACAAACAATATTAATCTATTATATATATATATATATATATATATATATATATATATATATATATATATATATATATATATATATATATATATATATATATATATATATATATATATATATATATATATATATATATATATATATATATATATATATAATTAAGAATTAAATTTCTAGATTAATATTGTTTGTAGTTTTTGTTGCAGTTGATACAACTTTTCAATAGCTTACAAAATAGCTTTTAAAGTAGAAGTATTTTAATTTCATAAAACTGTTATTTGAAATTACTCTAAGTTAAGATGCTCTAGTATCGAATTACTCTAAGTTAACTTATAACTTATAAAATGATATTTTGATTATTAAACGAATATTTTACTACTAAAAACATTTTAAGATTAAAGTAAAAATTTTTTAGTTGAAAAATAGTTTTAACTTGTTAATAATGTTTTACTTGTGAAATATAGTTCACTTGTAAAATATTTTTTAAATATAAAATATGTTCGAAATATTAAATACTTTTTACATGCAAAGCAAGTTTGGCTTGTAATTTTTTACGAATAAAAATTATTTTATTGGCATATTTAATTCAAGCTATATGGTTGAAATGATTCTTATTTTGTGAAAGAAAACAACTTGAGTAATATTTGGTACAATGGAATACAATGTTCTCTTGGAAATTTCTAAACCAATGAAAAAGCATCAAAATCCATTAAGTAGCGAAATTGTTTGATGACATCGTTCATGTGTATAACCTATGTTTAAGTTTCAATGCTATCTGAAACTTTTTATATTACCCCACATTACCTTTAAATATCACTTGCACCTCTCAAGTAAAATGTTTATAATACTTATTGAACTTTTTAAACATTTCTACTAATAGTACTTACTCTTCATTTATTAACACACTGATAAAAATTAATTTTAACACATTGGCTTGTTGGCTTGGAGTGAAAAGATGTTAACTCTAATTTCACAAAGTTTTTAGTAAATCAGAAAACCCTTTTTAAAGAGGTAAGTCAACATGAGCTTTTCAAACATTTCATATGCTATTGTATACTGTTAAAAATTTAGATTCACCGTGATCCAAACATTGGTTTCCATTTAGCTGTAATCGACATTTGGTGCTTAGTTTCACGATTTAATGGTCCTTATGGTCCGAAATAGCACCATTAAATCGTGAAACTAAGCACCAAATGTTGGTTGTAGTTAAATGGAAACCAATTTTTGATGCAAGGTGGAACATATTTTTTAATAGTGCACAGTAATATAGATTATTATTAGTTTAGGATAGTAATTGCAATCTGCAGTTTTAAATGAGCGTAATAATGTACAATGATATATCTAGAATTATAAACTATTTAAAAACTTAAAATAAACAAAACTCTTGAATATAAGCCAAGTTAATCTACTTAAACACAGAAATAAGCTGCACTCGTTCAGAAATCTTTTTGAAAAACATAATAATCAAATATTTTAATTCGATCCAGAATATTTTTGCATGTTGTTGAGGAAGCTCTGTTTTTAAAGTATTGAATACCAGAACAATAAAATTTAAATACTGTTATGTACTTAATAATAGTCTTACAAATTAATTAACTTAAACCAACATGATTTTATGCTTTTTCTTGACTTGGTTTTTCAAAAGTTAATGTCTCTATATTGCCAAAAATGAAAGACTTTTTTCTCGAAACTGAATTTATCGACACTGGGTTTTCTAGCTAAAGAAACATTTCAAAGCTTAAAAACACAACAAAATAAAACATTTTCCTTTCGAGTAATGTCAAACAGGCTTGAACATAATTCCCATTTTTCGTACATAACTAGAAATAGTAAGTATATCTAAACACTATGAATTTCTGCTTACATTGAAAAAAAGACGAGTGAGAATAGCGGCAAAAAGGGATTTTCCATTCATCCAACTGGAAGCAATTTATATTTCCAACCACAAAATTATGCTATACATCAAAAGGAAACCACTCGTTATACAGCACCAAACAAAAACAGAGAGAGAGAGAGTGGAAGAAAAATGATAGAGATACGGAATACATATCGATATATAAAGAGAGACGGAACAAATATTTGAAACTTTCGATGAAAATATTTGCGGAATATTTCAAAATCCAATTTTACGGTATCCGTGGTAATAAGGGGCTAGTTGAGACGGATATCTCTCCCCCCCCCAATATCTTTCTCAGCAACGCTCCCCTTACCTTTTACTGTCGGGGGATAAAATATCAGATTTGATTTCGTACGATTTCTTTCAATATCACATCACTGTACATCGGATGTCAGATTTGGAGTCTTGTATTTTTGTGTTGAGATGGAAAGATTTCAAAATACTGAGATGGGTTTGAAGTATTGAATTCTTCATGAATCGTTGTTGGATGTGGTTTTGAAGTGGTATTTGTATGAGTTTGCGATTTTGTAGCGAGGACAGGAATTGGCGAGGCGTGTTTCTGTTTGTTTGTCAGGGTGTCCATGCTAAAATAAGTAAATAGTAAAGGGGTATAATTACTTAAATACTCATTAGAAAGAAAGCAAAGTGTATGTATATGAAAGAAAAGTGTCCTTGGGTATGGTTTGATAATAAATTTAAAGTGGAGTCATCTCGAAAGTACTTTTCCACTTATCGATGGGCGAAATTAAATGGAGCAAGTCAAAAATGGGCACGGAAAGAACAATGAAGAATTTTCACGTTGTTTTTGTTTTATTTTTAAATAAAAGTAGAGAAAAAATCATGAGAAACAGTACCATTCTTTCAAAAATTTGAGCTCGGATAGATAGTTAAAAAAAAATTTAGTTTTTCACTTTGTGATTTGGCGGGAAAAAGCCACTTTTGAGTGTGACGTCAACGCGCAGATAATGAATAAGTCTAAAACCTGTTTTAGACGGGGAATGAGTAAGGTTTTTGTGGTTTTTCCTCCGATTTTTGACTTTATCTATGGCGTAATCACGTCATGGTTTTTTATGCGTTTTTGGTCACGTGATCTTTGCTTTGATTTCGGCTAATTTCAAATTCGATTTTTTATTAATTCATAAAGATAACAAATAATTGCACTGCACAAATATAGTCGTTGGATAACACTAGAAAATACAAAACATATTCATTTTCCTCACTTGTGCAAGTTCCTCATTGAAGAAATGAACGGACGGGACAAAACTAGATGGGCGAAAAGTCTGAACTACGAAATTAAAAAGAGGCGCGAAAAAAATCTAAATGTGAGAATAATCTAGAAACCGCAATTGTACAGCGCACAGGTGTCAATATAAAATGCTCAATTTAACAGGATTGATGCACCAATAGGAACCTACTAGACAGAAAAAAATACATAGAAGTAATAGGTAAGGAGTAGGTAGGTAGCCTACTACCAATTAATTTTACATAATGTTTAGAAAGAACTACATCCGAGAGCATGAAGTTTGCAAATGAAAGCATTCCGTTGTCTTCCCTAATCACTTCATAATTAAAGCATTGGGCTATATTAGAGTTATGAGCACTGGTTTTTATGAAGAAAGATATGTTGAGATTGACCAGAAGCTGGGCAACAGTGTCAATTTTTAAGTTTCTGTGGATAAGATCGCTTCTGACATACATGGATGCATTAACCATTCCTCTTGTGGATACGATTTTTTCTGAAGCCTGTAGACTTCATTTGTAGAAAGCGTTGTCCAAGCTGTGGATGCATACGTAAAAATTGGCGAAACCGAGCTTTCATAGATTATTTTCTTAAAGCTCAAGAAGAAAGTTGAATTCCTTACCAAGAATGGCTAGAGTCGGTTAATGGTGGCGGTGGTTTTAATTATTCATAACTTTCTATCAACTGAGCCAATTTGAACAGGCTTGTATCGGAAAACGCAGGACCCCAGCTATTTGAGGCTGTGTAGCTTGTATTAAAATAAAAGAACATAGTGTCCAATTTTTTGACATAATTATATGTACATCTACTATAACATAACAAAATTATAAACTGAAATCAAGAACTCATCAGTGTTTCGTAGCATATCAGGAAATTATTAAATGGAATGCTTAAATGATATGGTACTTCAGCTCATTTACATTTTCAAGTATTGGCTGATGTAAATTGGATTTAGGGAATTCTCAGGTAACTCATGGAGTGCAATCAGGAACTCTTAATAATCTAGAAATTTGTGTCCTTCTTCCAATCCAACGTTCCGGAAATGTCTCAATCCAAAAACGCAATAACCTCTCCATGGTATTGCAGTTTAGTGTTGTTCTATTGTAGCTTTATTTTACTCAATATTCTTTGATATTTTTATCACAATGGAACTACTGGCGTCATCCTCACTTCAGACTTTTCTTCCTTTTCAAACAGAAACTTCTCTAAACTTAAAAATGTGTTTTGGAAACCGAATTGATTAATAAGTAAGTGTCAGCTTACAAGGAAATTATTGGATGTTTTTATACAATAAATACTTATAAACTAACCTCCATACAAATAACCTCCGGAATGAAAGAGTTAAATATATTTATGCAGAGGAGCTCTATGAATTACTTCTTTGACAGTCGCAAAAAGTAATTCTTTTTTTTACCCTGGTAATATATTTCTCCTACATGTTTTTCCTGCAATAACATAAATTTTGATAAACGCAAAATCACAATTCTCGTACCATTTTCTTAAAAGAATTGCATGCATAAAAAGGAAGTAAAAGCCGAATCGTTTCAATTGCTCCTTCAATTATCCCACCACATGGCGCAGCAAGTGCTACATTTTAATGGCTGTCGTTTAATTATCCATGAGTTAGAAACCGCTTAGAATTTCTCATTAAGCGAAGAACAGATAATTTTTCTGTTCTGTAGAATACTCCAGAGGCCTTAAATTTTAAACTAGATGAAGACAGGTGGAATTTCTTTTCTCTTCGAATGGAAGAGCAAAAGAAATGTATTTTTTCTATTTATCTTCCGCCTATTTCCTGAGTAATGAAAATGATTATCGATTGAGACTATCTTTTGGGGATGTTTTTGACTTTCTTGCGCGGTAGTTTAGGTCTTGATGAAAAATTTGTGGTTATATCGAGATTGTTTGTTTTCTTTGTTGGTTCGTTTGGAGTATTATTATTATTTTTTAATAAAGGTATGAGTGGAAGTATAGATTAGAAAAAAAAATCAATCAATGAATCAATCAATCAATCAATGAAGACAAACAAATATACCATATGTGAACGTCATTGTTGATGTTAATCCCTGTACATATGAGCGGTAGACGTCTGTGTAAAATCTTAGAAGTGTTTTCAAAATTAAAATGATCATGTGTAAAGATTTAAAAGATTTTCTAAATGGAGTGTAGATGAGAAGTCTGAATTTCCTCCGAATATCATAAAACCGTAAGTAAAAAGAGTTGTAGAAAAGGTTTCGAGACATCTGTGTAGCTGAAAAATGAAACAAGGAGTATGGGACAAGCGTAGGCCAGAAAGAATCAATTTATACGATAGGCGTTTGACATTGACATAAATAACATTGGAATTTAATACTATGCTTTAAACAAACGTCAATGTCCGTGAAACACTCTGTCAATGAAATAGGCTTTAGAATCCGATCTTATGGCTATCTTTCTTACGATTAAGACTATTGGAAACTATAAAATTTGTATATTAATATAGACATTTTTTATGGCTCCTCAGTGCATTATATATATTTATATTGAATTTAATAAGCATATACCATTTAAAAACGGCTTAAACTCTTTATTGCCTGAAAAATTAGAATTTCAGATTTCGCACCCAAGCATTTTTCTTATTTTATAAGACAAAAATGTGTTTACACTAATGTTAAATTTTTTCTCTAATAGTTTCCACTATTAGTTAGTAAATTTTAAATAAAACATACTTATTTATTTGTTTATTTTTGCAGTTATAAATGCATTTTGTTCAATATAATATGAATATTAATTATATTATTAAGTGAAGGCTTCCATATTTTATCACCTCAGGTTCTTTATAATTTTAACAAAGCAATTCTTTCAGCTATTCAATCAAGCTAATGAATCAATAGTTAAGTATTTTTAAAGACGCTTTTTATAATTGCCTTAGGGTAATATTTATCATTTTCCTACTAAAACTTAGTGGCTCTTGAGCTCTTCTCTTATGTAATCTGAACTATAACCCTTATGTTGCTTTTGCACCATAAATCCAAAACACTATCTATAAAAATGCAACAAACCTTCTAAATGATCGTAGGTGTAGTGTTTTATTTATAACAATTTTGATCGTTTATCAAACAATAAATGCTTAATCGTTATTGTTATCGCCATTTGGTTTATCGTAAAATGATAGTTCCCAATAGATTTTTTAATTTGTCTCGATAGATAACAGCACGCAATGCATACGCGTTTTCTCGAATATTTCCATAGTATAAAAAGGAATCTCAGAACACTTTGAAGAGAAGAAAACATGGAAACTGTTAAAAATTCGCCATTTTTTAACGCTCCCTATTAGATAATGAATTGTATTTACCTAATTGTATTACCAAAGACTGCTCACTATTACGAATATAATGACATTTTGAATATACTTTCTTCAATGAGAAAGACAGATTTTACACAAGGATGAATTTAAAATGCATTTAATAACTAATTAAAAAAAAAATATCCGAATTGATGTAGTCATATTTTGCACTTCAACCACGAATAAATCTAGTCTAAAAGGATATATTCCTTATTAAAAAAAATCTATTGCAAAACATCATAATCACAATGTTTGTCATTATGTTACTCATCTATTGATAAATTAAATTTTATTACATTTATAAAAAACCTTTTTTCAGTTGCATGTATACATTGTGTTAAGTGGACCTGTTTTAAATTACAAAATTTTGAGCATTAGGTCTAGAATACTTAGTGATGTCTACGTGTCTAAGGGAGAAACACCTTTCGGAAGGTCTTTGAAAGAGGGAACTGTCCTGTATTTGTGCCTCGAATTGAATAGAAAGTGTACAACTCCCATAAGAAAAACCGAAAGCTGTCCCAATACTGTATCGTCGCCCAATTTACTATCTTCGTAAATATATATTGTAGACTACCAAGTGAGATTTGATACCGAAACCTTTAACATGCAAGTCCCCAGGTAGCACAGACACATTGGCCAACGTTGGAACCAAGGGTCCTGGAAGAATGTCAGTGCTGGACAAAATTCAAGCATCGTTCCAAACTACACTATTTAAAAAAAAAAAAAAAAAAAAAAAAAAAATCACGAAACTTTTCTTATAAATAAAATATTCCAATTTTAAAACTGTACATCAACTTTTAAAAACTTCCAGTATATTTTATCCAGAATTTGGTGAAATTGGTCAATATATGTAACTACACCGGTTTACAACCTCCCGCATCGGTTTTGACCAATGTCGAACAATATTGGCCAGTATTGTTGTGCTACTAGGGTCGAGCTTTCTGCATCTGAAGCTTGAATTCATATATACAGGTAGTGACTCAAGCAATCTATTTTAACTATGCTATGAATCAAATAACCATAATCTAAACTTCTATTGCAACACTAAAAGAGCCACTTTTATATAAAGCAGTTATGAGAAACGCATTAGAAATTCTAAGCATGATGATACATATACTCAAAATATACGCAAGTTTCCAAACTGCATTTCTTAAGAAGAATCATTTACATCACAGCACAACACGTTCATCGTAAAACTTCTCAACTCTATGAAGACGTTTTTCAAAATTAAACGCGCAGCTCAACGTTAACGGCAAATAAAATAACGTAGCCAAAAGCGCGAGCATTGTGGCGGAATGAGATTTACTTACTCACATAAGTAATTTATTGCGAATAAATAGGCAGCCATAAGCAAGTTATTGGAAGAAAGAAAAAAGTAACCTCTTGCAAAAATAAATACCTGCTTGGTACAGGGCGCTACCGTAGTCTTTAACTCTTCTAGAATAAATTGCTCAAGTGGTTTTCATGTTTAACATCCTTAAACAGATGTTTCGGATGAGCTAAGGTTATTTATTATAAAGTGTTTTGCATTTAATTTGTTTGTTATAAAGAAGAATGTATCTTGTGGTTTTTGAAGTTGAGTAGTTTGGCTTTATGCCAAAGGCAACTTCGGGAAAATGAAGTTTCGGTCACACTTATTTTGTGATTAAATTTGTCACATCGCTTTTCAGGAATTGTTTAGAAAGTAAGAGGAATGCTAATTAAATTCTCAGAAGCATAAGCGAGACATTCAAACCGCTATTATTGATTTCCATTCAAATACATGTAGCTCCTATTTTCCAAAATAGTATATTTGACTATTCATCTAGAAAGAATAGTATTGAAAAAAAAAAAAAAAAAAAAAAAGAAAGAAAGAAAAAATCACACTAGGGTTGTTCAACATCGCATAACTTTCAATTACACTTAAAACTGGTAACTGCATTCAAAGTTTTCACGGATTGGTTAAATTTACAGTTTTCTTTTTTATATTTGCATTATTTAAAAGAAGAATGCCAATCTAGCACTATTTTTGGCGATAATTATTTCATTAGTACAAAGAAAAAAGTACATATGCCAAAATGTTGAAATTGACTATATGTTTTGTAAGTAATAATACTTTATCCTTTTTGTAAGTGAAAACTGAAAATAAACAGTCGTTGATGAGCGATGTTCAAGAAAACCAAACTGTGTGTTAAAGGCATTTGATTTCCAACTTTTTACGTCTTTATCGCACTTATAAAAACATAAGTTTTTAGTTCCAGCTACCTCATGCCTAATTTCGACGAAAACCTTAAAGCCAAGTCCCATGACAATCACTAACCTGTATACAAAATGTGAATATTGTAGGCCAATCCGTTCGGGATTAATGCTGATCACAGATATACAGACATACATTTTTTTAAACCACTTTTTTGAACTCAGGATGTTCCAAAAGAAATAATGTATATATATATATATATATATATATATATATATATATATATATATATATATATATATATATATATATATATATATATATATATATATATATATACACACATTATTTCTCCACGTGTTGGAACATCCTGAGTTCAAAAAAGTGGTTTAAAAAGTTTCTGTCTGTATATCTGTGGTCAGCATTAATCCCGAACGGATTGGCCTACAATATTCACATTTTGTATACAGGTTAGTGATTGCCATGGGACTTGGCAAAGTGTTATATATATATATATATGTTTCAATCATCCTTTTTTTTAAAAATTCTATCTATTTTTTTATTAGTTTTGATCAGCCGTAAAGTATTATCATAACACATATATTTTTAAAAATATGTATTGCAAATCCTTTATAAGAAATTTTTCTAGAAACATTGACAAATTAGTTCATAAAAAAATACAAGGAAACGTTTTGTACTGTTTGTGAAAGAGAACTAATTTCTTTTTTAATGCAACTAATATATAAATGTGAATGTTTAAATTCAAAATTTTTGGAACATCGCAAAGTGATTGGTAAAATTAAACAAAACTCTCTGCAACTTAACACTATCTTTGTATCACACTTTAAGTACTTTTTACTTAAAAGTAGCGTATTAATATTTGAATTAATGAAAAAAATTCTTATTTGTTTCTAAAATAATTTAATTTAATTTTAACTTCGAATATGATTTAAGTCTTATAAATAGAAGTATCCTACACCAGTATTTTGCAGAAACAAAAATTTGCTCTTATTATACTTTATTATAATTTTTAATATTAACTTTTGAAGTGCATTTATTACAGAAATAAAGGTTTCCATTATTTTAATTATTTTTTACACATTTTAAACTAGAAACTAGCTTTTTTTGTTAGAAAATTTTTGAGATGCATTTTGTTGTAGCTATATATAGTATCGACAAGAAATTACTTTTAAAGCTTTTTGTAATAAATAATACATATCTACTTGCAAAACATAAAATTAAAGAAATTGGCATAATTGTATGCATTTATAGGCCATCCATACATTCAATTTTTATTTTTAATTTGCATTGAAGAAACTATATTTTAAAATAATTCAAATTAGTTAAAGTTTAATTCTCAGTTAAAAAACAAGTTTTAAATTTTAGTGAGTCATTAAAAATTACAGTAATCATCAAATTTTTATGAAAAGTTTTAAAATATTTCCCCTTTTTATATTTTTAGATATTTGAATGGATGGATAGATAATATTCTTAATTATAGACTATAATTTAGGTGAAGAACAATATAACCTGCAAATATAAATACAGAAATCCGAAATCTTTGCAAACCATGATTAATTTTTCTGCATATATTAAAAATCTAATTTGTTAAAAAGTCAGATCAAATGAGCACTTCGTCATTATTAATTAATTAGGATCATGTATAGTATAATCGGAAGATAATCAGTTTTTCATTAGAGAAAATATCATTATAAAAATAACTGAATTTAGTACATAAATAATTCTCATTGTACATGTAGTTATTTTGATAATGGCAATTACTTAAAATTAAAGTAATTAATATATTTTAAAAATAAATATTAAAAACAACACACATAACAGGTTTTTTTTAAAAATATTTTTAGAGATTTATTTTATTTTATCTTATTTAACTCACAAAAAAAAAAAAACGAAAAAAAAAAAAAAAAAAAAATCTCGTTAGGAAAAAAAATCTCATTTGAGAACAACACGACAAGCTGTATTTCCGAAATTAAAAGGGATTCATTTAAATTGGAGTGTTTATTTTCTAATTATCTTTTCATCGGGTACATTTTTCAGAGGTCCAAAGAGGGTACTTTTCCTGTTTTTTGCCTCATTCTCATTTTTTTATTTTATTAACACCCCTCCTTTTTCAACGAATCACTAAACAAGATAAAAAGAAAAAAAAAAGAAAATTAAACGTTTCGTGATGTATATGAAGCAAACAAAAGAAACTTAATAATATATTTCGCAGAAAAAAAAAATAAAAAAAAAAAATAAAAAAAAAAATTAAAAACTTAAGATTAAAATGCTTATTGACCTTCCAATAGATACAGTTGTTATGTTTCTTGGTTATACTATCGATCGGTTTTATTTTTTCCCGATGTGTATATTTATAATTATTAAATACTAATAAAGAACACCATTTTTTTTTGTAGCATTGTTTTCAAAAGAACTGTTTTTAAAATTAAAATAATATCTTATATTAAATTACCCTTAATGAGATTTTCTATGTACTTCGCATGTATTCGATCAAGATCAATAAAGATGTCTAATTGTGATTTTTTTAGTAGTGGATACTTTTTCAATTAAAATGTGAGGTAATGTTCAACATACTTTTTTATGGAAAAAAAAGGATGCGATATCAGTTTTTAGATCATGCCAAATATTCTGAGAAATCACAATTTAATGTTAACACAAACATTTTATGAACATTCATGTAGAGACAGCGTATCCCGAAACAAGTTTGAATTTTAAAAATACCGAACTTCTAACAATTGTTAAAAAGTCCCAAACTTCAAGCTTTAACTTCAAAAATTTGTGGTGACATGCATTTCATCAGATCCATCGAACTTGCTACAAGAACCAAACTTAAAAGTTTTGGTTCGCAAATCATGGATTCTTAAAGTTTCAGTTCGTGAATTGCCCCGCACCAATAGAGTCCCTGAACTGAAAGATTCAGACGGTTGAGGGCGGAGTTACCAAAAACACGAAAACGAACTTAAGAGAAAAAGGACACTTCTCTCCCGACTATGCTTTAACCCAGAACTCATTCATTTTTATCTTTCACATTTTAAGTTAATCTTTTTAAATAGTTTTAAATAAACGATGTAATTTTTATAGTAAGGTGTGAATCTTACGTAAATGTCCAAAATACTCACTTACTAAAGATTGATTCAATGTGTTGCAGGCAAAAGTGTTCAATTTATTCTCCATGTTTTCTTATTGATCTTATTAATGGAAGAAAAAGATACTCTCGAAAATTTTTTATCGTGTAAATTGTACAGATAAGAGAAATTGATTAGTTTTCAAACAAATAAATATATATAATAGACATTTTGATTTTAATTTGTAGTTATAACACTGTTTAAGTATACACCAATCTAAAATAGGTATTTTAATGATCTAATAATATGCGAAATTTTTTTTTTTTTTTTTTAATAATAATAATAGTTAAATGTTTCATAAATAATCGATAAGAAACAATCTTCCACAAAAGTATTTTTTTTATTTTTTATTTTTATGTGTATTTTAATAAAATTTCTCCTTGAATGAACTTTGGAACTGTTATAACATGTAAATAATAGTATTTAAAGTGGAATGCGATACTTTTTTCAGTTTTTCAGCAAATACTTTTTAATTTCTCCATCTGAATTGTGAGAGTTTTTATTTAAATCTGCCATCAACTAGTTCGTATTTTCATCCTATTCAAGCATTAGTTAATAATAGGAAGCATTTCATGGGAAGGCCTCTATGCTGGTCCGAGCCGAACCGGACCTCTAAAGACGCCAGGTGGTTCAAACTGCTTACCGCCAACAAAAAGTTCATCTACGGTCAATGGCATAATACGTTAGTACCAAAAATTTTGCTTGTTTTAAATAAAATGTTACTATCCTATTAGTTAAGAGGCCAAACTACGTTTGCATTGTAATATCCAAGCAAATTATCCTGGATATTTTTCATTAACATTTAAAAATAACCGATGAAGCTATAAAAATTACAATCTTAACAAAGAATAAAAAAAATACTATGGCAATACTTGTTGTTTTATAATGATTAGCAACATTTACAAATAATGACTTTCATTCTCTAAATATAAGGAAAACTTCACTGTGCACTTTAATGCGTATCAACTAAAATAGTCTAAGATTTTATTTTGTTTGATACATGTTATAAAATAGAAAAAGCAGCTGTTTATGAAATTCATGAGTATTATTAGAATATATAAAAAAATAGAAAATAGTTTGAAAAAAAAAAAAAAAGTAATAATAATAATAATAACAACAACAACAACCTAACAGTTTCTTAACAACAATGCTTTATGAATATCCGATATAAATTTTTTGAACTATTTTCACAGCTGAAGGATCATTTTCTTTAGCGAGTTCAAACTTCTGAAAAACATCGATCATGTTTGAGTGATGAATCGGTAGATATATTCGATCTTTTCATATCGCATTTCAGCCATAAAAAAAATTCTTCCACGTCTTTATTTACTCCAGAGGAAACTTGTATATATAAACTATTTATTTTGGGCTACATAGTGACTTGTAGATATGAAAGGGAGAAATCAATAAAATAGTTTATTGAATACCTGTTAATACTTTACATTGATAACTCTGTTAAAGAAGCTGTTCCAAAGTAAAAGATTAAAACTGTATGAAATAGTCTGATACTTATAACTATAAGAGTAAAATAGTAAGCCTGAGTATGGACTATAAGCCATTTTATCCAGTGAATTGATCACATTTATTAGTATTAATCACAATATTTCCAAAAAATCCATGCATTTGGTATTAAATTAAAATTATTAAGTTAACTCAGAGATGGTATTTAAATAACTGTTTATGAGGATTTATTGGTAAGATAAAATTGTGGAATAATGCTTTAAAAGTATTTAAGACTAGCAATATTTTGATATTTAAAAACCGTTTTCATTAAATTATTTTATATATTTTATGTACATATTTTTGATAGTCGTATAGTCTGAAACGCAATATGGATGATAGAAAGCATTTAATAGTATTTTTATTTCTAAAATTAAAAACAGCATATATTTGTTTAAAAAAAATATATATATATATATATATTAATTTCCATTTAAGAATTAAATTGTTTCAGAGTATCATTGCACTTTGATTTTATAAAAACATTAAATATATTCATACTATTTTAAAAGTTATGTTTTAAGTATTGCATTGATATTGTTTAGTTGAATAATTTTATTTTAATGATTAGATTTATCTAGATTGATTGATAGTTTGAATAATTTGATTTCACTGTAAAATTCTTTATTTTGTGACCTTTCTGTCAAATGTTCCTATTGTAATAACTTTTAAATTTCATCTGCAAAGAAAATTTCAAAGATGCGTAATGACAATGAGGATGAAGATGATCCATCTGAATTTCTCGAAACAGAATCTCCTTGTTAAATCTCATTATGGTAGAGTGGTTGGTATGGGCAATGTGGGTCTCTTTCCTGACACTTCTACTCACTGAGACCTGGTATTTGAATGACGCTCATAATCTATTAAGTATAGATCCGCAATTTTCTAAAATCTGAATGAACATGAAATCGCACGACAAAATCATAATAAATAAAAGTGTCATTGTGAAATACACATACTAACGATGTTAATACACATAACACTGAATGAAAAATACTAATGCGATACGTCATGAGGCTTAGAGCACTCATTTAGATATTACTGAGGTATACAGAGCTTTAATTTGATACCAAACATAGACATATCTAGTGTAAAATTATCGATATCCCAACAACAGGTATGGGTCATATGACCACCACTTAGATGACGTCATATCTATAGACGCTCAAGAGTTTAAACTATATACCCATCAGATTCGGTTTCAGAACCCTTTCGCGTATAGGAACAATAAACTAAGGGTGTGGAACATCGCACAAGTTTTAATTACACTATAATATTGAAGTGGATTTGTGTCATTTACCGTTTGCATAATTTCATCCTTCACTTATAATAAAAGGCCAGTTTGGAGATATTTTTTGAGGTAAACCTTGTATGGGTCTTATAAAAAAAAAAAAAAAAAAAAAAAAAAAAAGCTAAAATCGTGATTTTGGCGATATACTTTTCAATAATCCTTATATTATTATTTATTAAAAAAGAAACTGAGAGGAGAAGAAAAAACGATCGTTGAGGTATGCTCATGGAAAGAGAATTCTGTGTTGAAGGCATTCATTTTTCAACTTTTTACACCATTAAAACATTTTTACGGGAATTTCGGTGGTGGGGATGTTTAAAACACTTTAAGAGGCATTAGCACAGCGATTTTTATCAAAATTGTTTGGAGCCGGTTTTTACAATCATTCAAAAACATGATTTTTTCAATGGCAGCTACCTTATGCGCATGAGCGATTTTGACGAAAACCTTAATAACCTAACATGGCCCCCAGCAACCCTCATGCAAAATTTGAACATCGTAGGTCAATTTGTTCGGGAGTTATGCTGACCACAGACACACACACATACATTTTTCTAGAACACTTTTTTGAAATCAGGATGTTCCAAAACGCGGAGAAATGAAGAAAAAAAAATCGAATTTTTTTTGACCGAATGCTATACTTTCATTACCTTATGTATATATACATATGGGTAATTGAAAGTAAAAATCATTGTATATTGTGAAATTTTAGGTTAAGTGGTTTGACCCCAGATTAAATGTTGCGTTGAATTTTGTGAAAGGTATTAGAAATAGTCTAGTTCATCCGTTGCTTTTCTTCATGCATTTTATATGCACTTCTGTGTCTTTTAATCCTCCCCATCGAGTCAGACAATTATATGTTTTTGTAACAAAAATTCGCTTTATAGTTGATAAAAGCTTTTTTTTTTTGCTCCAATATTTCGGTTTTAAGTTTTTAATTATGAAAAATCAATAAACTACTTTAATATTTCTTAACGGTTTCTTTATTTTCCAATTATTGAAAACAGAAATTCCTATGCCTTAGAAGAGTAAACGAAAAAGCTAAAATCAATCTATATCTGAAATTTGAGGTTTGCAATCGAGGTTGGATTAGTATTTTTAATTATGTAGGAATAATTACACTACTACACGCTTTCGATAAGCTTTAAATGCTGCAGTTGAACTTCCGTGAAATTACTTTTATTACTTTATTTTATTTTTGATCTTAGGAGAGGGATAGATCGAATCTTTGAACTTTATAAGTGTAGTCATTTATCTTGAAGTTTTATCGTGGAATGTTATTCAAAGAGGTTTTGCAGTCAAATTACACTAGTTCATGAAACTAAATTTTCCACATACAAAAGTTTATATTCTAAATGGGAAATAAACCTTTTTTTCTCTTTCTTTTTGTAATTATGGTAGAAATTGCATTATAAATTTCGGAATTAATATATATAAACATTTATGTAAGTTCTAAGTGTTGGAGGGAATTGAAATATAAGTTCAGTTATAAACCTAATTTATAAGAAAGTTCAGTGTCAAAATATAATACAATAAGCTCTTTTTGTATTAAAATATTGCTCTTTCTATGCAGAAAGTATTTTTTTTATTATCCAACATTTTATTCCTATAAAAATTTTAATAATATTTAATGACAGGTTTCGTGTGGGACCTATCATATCCAGTTTTTGAAAGTTTTAAAAGTCAGACTGGAATTAAAGTATAAAAAAATATGCATTAAACTATAAATTTATTTATATTTTTATATATTAATTTCATCTTCAATTACTTATAATAAATAATATTGTACGAATTTCTGTATATTTGTAAATATTTCGTGGTAGTATTAATTACGTGAAAAGAAAAATTTACGTACATTTCGCGTAAGGCAGTGCAAGAGTTTGTTTTTACTTTTCTTTCCTGCAATGCGTCTCTTAATGCTGGAAAACGAGTTTTACAGGGAGAAGGTCATTTAACATTATGGTTAGTGGTAATCTTGGTCCCTTGACGAGATAGAGCCAAGTTGCCGATGGTTTTGGCGACTAATTTTGGCAGCCAAGTTTGGCCAGAAATCGCCAAATGTCGCCAAACTTGGCGACACTTTAGGTCTCCATGTACCTGAATAGGGCTTTTTGACTGCGATCTGGAAAATTCGCCTAATTTCTGTCTCTAGAAGATTCGAGAAGGATTAGCTTTCCTATATAAGGCCAAGAGAGCGGGTGATCTGGTTGATTGGTTGTCTCTCAGAGAGCATTCAGGGTAGTTCCGAAATTGAACTGTATTGCATTGTCTTTTGCGTCGATTTTAGCAGTTATGTATCTAGTTTTTAACTGCTGTTTGTGCTCCATTGATGTGTAAAGAGCTGTATTGAGTCTATTAGAACGGAAAGTTCTGGAGTTGTAAAAAAATCTGCAAAGAGTTATATCGGAAAAAATTTCTTCAAGTTTTAATTTGCTTTGGTCTTTCGAACACATCAGAAACACTATTGTTTTAGAAAATATAATTTAAGCAATTAGAAATTCGAATTCTAGTCAATTACTTACTTCATGGTTCATAAAACATGCCAAGAATTCTGTTACGACAGCAGTAAAGACTAATTTGATTACATTAAGTTTAGCTTTATGCAAGGCAATCAGCAGGATTTATATTGTTTAAAACCTATTATTTACTTTATTAATGTATTAAATATTAAACATCATTGAGAAGGACTACTTTTCTCAACAGGATTTTTGTTAGCTAAAGATAATACCACTCTGTATTTAATTTGAAGATTATAAGTTCAATAGGTTTTCATCATTACATTAAACACAAACTTCTCTGGCACAATGTAATTTGATTGTGATGCCACATGGGGCAAGCAAAACATGTATAATTTAAAACACAAAATATTTATCAAATAGTTTAGAGTTGATGCCGTCACAATCTACATATCACAGTTGAAAACGTTTCTGTAGACAGACATACTGTCTCGAATTTTCCAATGCGCAAGTGAGCAAATCGTTTGATATTTTCCCCTACTGCGTTAACTTATAACCATATGCAGTAAACCTCTAACCATATACAGTATACTCTGGTAAAGAGAATCGATGCAAATGCACGATTTTCATTCATGTGTTAAAGAGCCATATTTTCCCTGACTTCTTTCGGAATGTTTGTTAAGTAGACTTCTGATAATTGTGGTTTTATATCAATTCTATATATGAAAGAACAGCGTCTATGATTTTCTGGTTTGATGTCAGAATAATTAACATGAGGTTTACATTGGATTGAAGAAATGTAGTTTAAGTGAATAAAAAAACACTTGATATTCTCCAAAGTACATAACCATACTTCTAAATATGAACTAAAATATTTTTAGATACCTTCCCCGACCTTCTTCTTCTAGAATACCTTTCCTCCTTGTCACGTGGATTTCCATGTTCCAACATTATTTTAAATGTTTTATATTTAACAATAAGGGTACACCTTGAAGGAAATATAAAAGTAACTGATTTCATTCACCTTTCAGTTTAGTTCTAAACTTAATAAAGTACTTCTTTTATTGGGTAACTTATAACAGCCATAATATATAGTGCGGAAAAGAGTGAATATTTTACAGTCAAAAACACTTCAATAGTCTAGTTTATTTTTCTAGTTTATTGTTCCAATAATTGGTTTAATAATGTTTTTTCCTTTCATACCTTCCTCATTCATGAAAACCATATACGCCTGGTAAATAAAAACTTATAAACTATGGAGCAAATTTATATTAGATTCTAATTAATTTATACTATTGTTAAGCAATTTTTCTGTTTAGAATTTTAAATAGTTTTTGTATATATTTAAAAGTTTTTATTTTGCTAAATTAATTTATTAGCGGCGATAGTACAGGTTCGAGAGTTTTAGCAACGGCTAGGAGTTAAGAAATTTCTTGACCTTTCGAGCTCTTGTTCTCTAGATTTATTTTTCTGTGTATTTCAGAAAAGTTCGCTTGTAAAGGTATGGTATATCGTGGCATGCAAATCACTTGGAGATTTAGAGCTGTTTCGAAATGAGCTGTTTTCTTATTTTTGTGGAGTCTGAATTATAGATGTGTCTGAAGAAACTTTTGTTAAGTCTCGATATGGTGTTCACTGTTGTTTAAAGAAATTTTTAGAGCATCTGAAAAGAAGAATAAATTACCAGCTCATCACCTTTGAACGAAGAATAAATTTTCAAGAGGAAATGAGGACACTCCTCTTGAAAATTCATAACACTACTACACAGCAAACTATTTTTACTGTCATTTAGAAAAGTAGCATTAGTTTGATGAAATAGTGGAATTTGTCCCAAAGTAGTACAAATGTAGCTTAATATCTCCAGACACTCAAGAAAAAAAAATAAAAAAAAGGATTGTACAACTCTAAAGTGATCATGGGCATTCCAGTTAACTTGGTCTAATTATTACAGCTTATTTGGTAAATTGCTTTGTCTGACACAAAGCAGTTTAGAAAGATTATCGAAAGGGTACTCACCCGGCGAAGACTATGAAGCAGTCCAGCCTGTTCCACGAGTCGCTCATGTAGGCCCCTTTTCCCGTGATGCCCATAGCCACCGTCTTGATGAGCATCTCGACGGCGAAGAAGGCAAAGATGAAGTCGTCGAACACCTGCAGCAGCCGGCATCTGCTGGAGCTGCAGATCTCGTCGGCACACGGCTGGTACATCCCCAGGGTGATGCAGTTGAAAAGGATGGCCATCATGCTCACACGCTCGAACCACGTGGGAAAAGAAGGAAGTCAAGGAACACAACACTATACCGAATACAGAAGACATTCCAAAGATATTACACACATCATATGCGTAATTATATTAAGGGGTTGGTTACTAATAAAAGGTGGCTGTTTAAGAATGTTAAAATCTGTTCCATTATATCACTATAGTTTGCATTATTATTATCATTATCATTCTTCTTCTGCTTTTTTTCTTCTTCCTCCTCTTCTTCTTCTTCTTACTACTACTACTACTACTACTACTACTACTACTACTACTACTACTATTATTATTATTATTATTATTATTGTTATTGTGATTATTATTATTATTATTATTATTATTATTATTATTATTATTATTATTATTATTATTATTATTATTATTATTATTATTATTATTATTATTATTATTATTATTATTATTATTATTATTATTATTATTATTATTATTATTATTATTATTATCATTATTATTATTATTATTATTCACTTAGCAGAGTACAGAAATGATAAAAATGTGAAACCAAAAGTTTACCATGTGCTTTTAATAATGTAAACACATATATCACAAATAATATAATACTTACTCGATATCAATACTTTTTCCGATGAAAGATATAAATAGAAATATTGTACTATCAGAATAACTTCACTAATTTACAAATGAAAACTATAATAGATAATTTTTCCAATTCTTTGAAGAAATTTATCAAGGAAAAAAAAAAAAAAATGTAACCCAACCCCAAATGTAAAGCTCTTATAACCATTAAGTAAAATATAAATAAAATGTTATTTATAGTATACGACTTCCTAATCGAAATTGAATTGAGGGATTTGTAAAAATAGTTTAAATCAATAAAAAATTCAATAATTCCCGTATGGAAAAATATTTCACATACCAAGTTTCAATTTGCATAACCACATATGTCATATCCCACAAGAAATCGATTACAAGAAAGGGTCGATCTTTTCATTTTAATGGACGCCTTACGTGTTAAATGTCCATAAAGGTTTGAAAGAGGTCGATCCTTAGGAATGTCGTAAGATCCTTAGTTTAAAAATAATGATATATTTTCAGTGCAGTCTATGACGATGTTATATCCATTTATATTTAGAAAAATATTTTAATTCCTTACAACAGTTTTTTTACATGCTCTATCCACGACATTGAAGATAAGAAATCAATTTTAATAATAGTTGTATACATAAAAATTATTAAATACTCCTATAAATTATGCAAATTTTTAATAATGTATTTTATATCTTAAATATTTAATATTAGTATTTTAAACATTTAAGTAGAATTACCGAGATATAAATATTTTTCTGGCAGTTTATGGATCCTGATACATCATTCAAAGAAAATGACTTCTCTAAAAAACTTTGGATTCTTTCGGAAAAATGTGCATTTTTTTAAAGTTTGTTTGATGTCTTTTTGTATTAAATCACTGAAAGTGTTACAAATGTCAGAAAAATTAACGTTATCTCCGTTTTTATTTTTCGGAAGTACACACATATAACTGTGAAATAAGTTTTCCGTATTTTAAAAATAAAATAAGACAGCACAAAATGGTACAAGGCAAGCATAATTTATGTCACACATACGTCTAAAGCTTAGAACCACTTGTGGTTTTCACTTTCATTTTTGAAACATTTAAAGACTTCCTTCCGAGTTAAACATTCCATGAAAAGAAAGCATTCAATTCTAAAATGGCACAAGTCAAGTGTTTTAACTCCCCTTATTGTTGGTTCTAGAGAGCATCGTATTTTCCTTCTTAAAAAGGAAAAATTAAATAATCCCAATGTAATGGGTAAAGGTTACATTACCAACAATAATTAATGGTTACATTACCACCAACGTTGGTTCTATCGGAATTTTTCTGGAAATTTTTCGTTTTTTTTGGAATTTTTCTGGTGCAAAAGCTGCAGGAGGGTAATATTGCAGTCAAAAGTTCAAAAGACCTGAATCCAAATGAAATTCAAGTGCATATATTGGCGCTTTTGAGCTCGTTGTTTGAAATTACATATTTTTTTATTGTATGACGCATGAACTTGAGCCTTTCAAAAAAAAAAAAAAAAAAAAAAAAAAATTATTTTCCAAGGGATAATCAGAAAGTGTCAAAATATGCATTTACATTCTTTTTGGATTTAGAGCTTTTTAATTAGCGACTGCAGTATACAGTAACAAGGGTGATAGTTGAATTTCTTACAGACCACTATCACCTAAGAAAACACCTTCATAGAATGGGAATCTAAAGAAGAGCCTTTTATGTAGGAAATGCAATATGGTGGAGGAAACCGCCCACCATATACTTTTTGAATGTGAAGCGCTCCTTCACATTAGGCACTCAAGCTTAGATCTTGGAACAGAACTTGATACAATCCACGAGGAACCTGTCAAAAGCCTTTTGACCTTTCTTAAGGAATCTGACTTTTTTTGATAGGGGTGTCGTGAAAAAAAAAAGGGGGTTGGTGCAATATTTCCTAATGGAATCAGCACCTAGGCTCAGTTGACCTCCCCCATTCACTATGACTATACAGTAACAGGATATCGTTAGATAAAAATTAGAGTTAAGAGTCAATAGCTTTCAGAGTGTCTTTCAAAGGGTCCACAAATCTCTAATTACAACTTCTGGATAGTGCATGTTTGGTTATTGAATTGAAGCCGATGAAGGCCTAACAATCATCATAGAGATCTACATTAGCAACTTCCCCTCAAACTAGTTACAATGTGTTGGTAACCATAGGCAACCTATTACGTAGCATAGATGGGGAGAAGTATTCAATTGGTTTCATCTGCTTACAGAACATATACTGCTTACAAGTTATCTAGTAGTTGTAGTTACAGATCAGTGGAACTATTATACACTCGAAACTTCAACCAAGCAACCAAGTAGCCGATATGAGACTATCTGTTACGATGGTCACGCGTATTTATGCACTTTTTAAGGAAACTTACAGAGCTTCAACGAGTCTCTATTATGATATCTCTGGCATGTTTGGTAAATAATTTCTCTACGAGAGGATAGTTCTTTCTTTTTTAATGATTATACTACTGCAATAGCAAAAATACGCAGGCTAATATCGGTTCGACACTGGCCAATCACTATGTGGACTGTTGTAAACTGGCCGTTGCTATGGTACTTGGTCAATCTCACCCATTTCTATGTAAAATATGCTGGAAGATTTTGAAACGTTGATGCAGAGTTTTAAAATCGAAATTTAGTGTTATAAGAAAGAACGGAGCAATAAAAAATAAATGTTTTGCGATGATTTTGACATATTTATTTAAAAAAAATCATCAAAATCGTGTATTTTGGAACGATGCTTAATATTCGGCATAGACTGGCCAATCTTCCCAGAATCCCAGTTTCCGACATTGGCCAATACCGCTGTGCTACCTGGGTATTAAAATTAAAATGCGTTCATTCTCAAAACAGTAAATGTGAATTACACCACATGACTCAAAAATACCTTTAAGGTTAAGAACAAATTTGAAGCAATTAACTTCGGAAGAACACACATTATGTCAAACCCGCACCTAAGAGCAGGCGGGTCTGGACTTCATAAGCTTCCATTACACGCCCGCTTTTAAAACCTTAAAGGGCTGTCTCCCTCAACAAACAAGACTTGACAAATTTCTACTGTTGCGGAATAAATCATGCAGAGAGGCTCCACAAAAATGAATGGCTCCGAAGAAAAGCCAGCTCATTTGTCGGATCCCATTGTTCCAGTCAAAGACTCCGGCAAGTAATTGTCTCCGTTCAAGCGACACAGTGTCCTGAAGAATAGTGTCTGAATCGTTGTTTAAAAACTGTCGAGAGGGCTTTGGGAAAAGGAGAAGAAAAAGACGTGTTTGGATTTTTCGGGGAATAAAAAGACTTTTGGAAATTTTGAGTCTTCTCAGCTTTTATAAGTGAGGTTTTAATGCTGCTTCAGAAGTTTGGAATCAGCAAAAATTCATCCGTTATGGAACCCTGAGGTTTACATTTGGAATTCGGTTCAGCACGCTTATAGAATTTCATTAAGAAGATGTGTTTTTTTATCAATTAATAATACGAATTGAGAAGGTTGAAGTCTTTTTGTGTGTGATAATGGACTTATTTCGAAATGTTCTAATTTGTGAAAAGTACATTTTATTCAACTTGTTTTAAACTGGTTGTTTTCTATGAAAACGTTCGTGCTTTTTCTTTAGAAATATGGCATTTAATAATTTTTTTATTTGTTTTCTATATTTGAAAGATATTGAAGAGGAAATAATTAAGCTATGTTTACAATGAAGATTAGTAATAAGGCTGAATTTTTTCAAAATTTTAGATGAAAACCTATCTATTGTTTGAGGTTTATTAATAATGTAATATTTTATTAACAATTGCTTTTAAGTTTTTGATGCATAGCGCAAGTATACATAAAAATTACTTATAATTGTTTTATGGTAGATTTTTTATAAAATTCACACAAAAGTATTTGACAAAAATAAGCAACAATTTTTAAGGAACTGTTATCGCTTCAGTTATTTAATAGATAATAATTTCTTTTTATACATCGAAAATGGTTTTTATATATATAAATTCGTTTTCTGGATCTTATGCAATTTTCAAATTTTAGCACCGATACCAAAACTATAATTATATACATTTTTTTAAGTTTTTAAATGTAGAGTGGATTAACTAATTTATGATTATACATTCTGAAAGGTGCATTTTTATGTATTATTTTATACATGTATATTTGGCATTGCAAATTTTTTTAGACGTTTATCGATATAACTATTTATTTAAAACATAACTAGTTATTTATTATTCTTGTAAAGTACTTTAACGTAATTAATAGAATGTACACAAATAAATAATATTTCATATATTTTCTATTTAACATTTAATTTTACTGCAATTTTGAAAATGCCAGAGAAAAATACGTTCGCGTCGAAGAAAATATATTCATAAAATCAAAAAGAATTCTAATTAATATTTAATACCAAAAGTTACATCCAAAGAAGAAAATGAAACAACACAAGAAGAAATGAATAAGACTTGTGTACCATTAGTATATAGGTCTGTGCAGAAAAAAAGGAAATAAAGTGAAAATTTAGGTAACAACTCAATTGCAAAATGAAATATATAGTAGAGCGACAAAACTATCTTTTGTCAAAAACTTGCTTTTTACATAAAAAAAAAACTATGTAGCAATGATATCTCAGAAAGATGGTGTGTTGTTGGTACCGAGGAAGCCCCATTCGTCCCTATTTGTGTTACCCAATAAATCTAGGCTATTTTTTCTTTTCATTTTACTGATTATTCAACATAAACTCTCTTATTTGTTAATTAATAAAATTAGAATTTTTTTTTAGATAGTGTGTTGAAATATACCAGAAATTGTTGGAGTCTGTTTCACAAAAGTAGTTTTCCGTATGAATAGTTAGTCAACAACTACTTCATGATAACTTAGCATCTAAGCTGATTGCGTCTTACAAAAATATGTTATAAGTGCAATATAAAATTTTGTGATATAAACCTTAATGATTATAAGAGGAATGGTTTTTTTTAATTATAAAATATTCGCTTAGTATCCTGATAATAGTACTTTTTTTTAATATCTGCACAACAATAACTTCAGGTTTAAAATTTTTAATTTGGTATTATTAAATTTAATGAGTAAAAATTAATGTAATTTAATGAGTATTAAATTTACGACGTGCTCTCGGCAATATATAATTAAAATTTTGATAAGTGATTCAAAAGATTTTTTTTGTGTTTTTAGTATGAGAAAATTTCAGCCAAAAAGACATTTAAAAAAACTAGAAATCTGAATTTAAAATTCCAATACAGCACTATGTTTTGCCCTTTGTAAACAAAATAAACAAAGTCTAAGTGAAATCACTTTTCAATAGCTCATCTATTACATAAAATAAGATTTGGTCGTTCGTAACAACGGATTTCCTAGTTAAAGGACCCGGATGTCGAGAGCATTCTGGGTAATAAAATTTCAAATAACGTCACTCCATTCTTAATAGAGGAGCAAGGACGCAAGATAGAGAGGTTAGAGTGTTACACGCACGACGGATAACCTTTCTCCCCATTGCTTTTAAATTGATATGGATGTCAAATCGATCCCCAAAGGAATATAGATAACTTGTGAGCTGAAATACCTTTTTGTGATATCGGGCAAGGAAGTTTACAAGACGTGCTAAATAAAATCAACATTTTAAAGGATTTTTAGACTAGATTCAATACTTTAGTGAATTTATATTTTTATTAGAGAATACGTCTTAAATTTTTATTGTTTGACAGTTAAAAAATATTATTAGATGGAATGGTACTAATGTACCTGTGAGCACTGGAAATTACAAAATTTGGAGAGAATATTTTTTTACTCTAAAATTATCTTGAACTTAAAAGCTTTAAAAAAATACTGTCTATATATTATATTCAAAATTTTTATATACTACATTCATTTTTATGAAATTAAACTGTATTAAAATAGACTAGGGGGCTCCGCCCCCTGCTCGCTGACGCTCGCCAACCCCCTGGATTGCTATGCAATCCCATTGGCTCGCTTTGCTCGCCTTAAAGAGAAGCATTTAATATATGCCCTAGCAAAAAGCTATTTCAGATGCATAATGCCATGAAACTGAGCCTTTTATTATTTTTGAAGAGTCAGAATACTTGCCACGTCATTATTGTGTTGCTGTCGAGACGCGTTAAGCAGGGACAGTGTGGCAACGTAGTAGAAAGTTCTTGGAAAACAACAAAAATAAACAGTTTTGTAGATATATTTAAAAAAGATCGGTTATTTCATTGAACAATTAAAATTTACGGGCTGGTTTTGTATGAAGCGCCAAAATAATTAAAGTTGCTTATCGAAATTTCTTAACGAAGCAATCATATGTTCACTTAATCTTTTTTGCGATACTTAGAAAATAAAATAAAACAGTGAAACGTCAATTATCCAGCATTTAATCAACCGGAATTTTTTTTAAATCAAATTTGGCGAGAAAATTAGCCATATTTCGCCAAATTTTTTTTTTTTAATTTTCATATGAGATTTTGAAGTTGAGTGGGTGGTTTTATTCGTTATTTTGATAGTTTTTAATTCGTAATAGCTGAATTTGTACTGATTAAAGATGAGTATAGGTTCAGATTTACTGCACAACGCCTCTTAGCGATTTTTTTTTTAAATTGGCGATTTAGCGCTGAATGCAACCCGGCGATCTCCGGAACATGTTCCAGCAGATAACTTTTCCGAAAAGTCTGATTTATCCGGAATTCTAATCTAAAAGAAATGTACACATCTTGGATCTATTTATTCTTGCATCATCGTAACTATTAAATCAATACGTTTTAAATAGGCAATAATTTATATCTGTAAATTGTAATAAGAAAAACAAAATATAGCGAATCCAAGTTGTTGCTGTTGCCAGATGTATTAGTCAAATTTCAAAAGATATATTGTGATTAGCTGGAAATTCGTGCATAAAGTGCATTTAGAAGATTGGTGATTGAAGTCGTTGCCATTCTGCTCACAGAAATACAGCTAAATTTGGACGTTACGCAAGAGAATTATATATATAGATAAGAGCCACACACTTTAAACTAGATTCATGAGGAATTAGTGTTTGTTCAGGTAAGACTTTTTTTGCACTCGAGATAACTTCCAGTTTGAATCAACTAATTAAAAAATGTAACTTAAAGGATAAAATGTAGGTCACCTACTACAGTATTACAGTACATCCATTCAATAATTGATTTTTCCTTTTTTTTTTTTTTTTAATGAAAAGTGAGTATTTTTAATACAATTGGTCTGAGTACATACATTACAAATTGAGTTACCTACAAAAGAAAAAAAAATCTCTGTAAAAAATGATCAAGGTACATCTAAAATTCTAGTTGGTTCTTGTTACAAATCATTACACATCATTTGAAATTAATATTAAAACTCTAAATACTTTACCAATTGAGTTATGTCTGTACCATTGGACACTAATTAGATAAGCAAATTTTAATTAACTAATTAAATACTATCAAATGAAGTAATTTTGAATACAGATACGTTAGCTTTCTAATTCTTATTAAGAGTGAAAAACAGTAGTATCATTCAAAAATGAAAGAAAATGAAGAAAATATGAAAATGTACACTGGTAACTTAAGCATTACTCAACATTCAAAGCATACAATATTTAACAATATACTATTTATATCCTAAACAATTCCTAATGAGTATTGAGTATCGTTAATTTCACACAACCAATTTATTACTGTAAGTATACAACCATGAAGTAACATTGGTTTTGGTAATCGAAGTAAGTTAACATTATTAAATGGGTACATTAAGATATTATAAGATATGGTACATGAAAAATAGAGACAATGCTTTCTTTCTTAAAACGGAAGTAATATGCTTTGAATAATATATTGTTCAATATTATATTCTTGCAAATATTATATGCTTTAAATAATATATTGTTATACTCTTCAAATAATATATTTTTATGTGCTTTAAATAATATATTGTTATATTCTTTAAATAATATATTATTATATGCTTTAAATAATATATTGTTATGTGCTTCAGTATAGTATATTGTTAAATATTTTATGCTTCTAAATATAAACTTTAAATAATATATTGTTATAGTCTTTAAATAGTATATTGTAAAATATTCTATGCTTCTAAATATGGTTTAAAATACATAGTTTTACGATTTAGATAGTATATTTTTAGAAAGTTTTTTAAAAATATTATATGTATTAAATAGTGTGTTTTTAAAAATCAAACGTTCCAAATATTGTATAAATAATTTTATTACATTTGTGTCTAATTAAGTGGTGTTCATACAATTTAGAACGCATTTTAAAAATTACCTGAACATTTTAAAGACTAAATTAAAGTGAAATGGAGTGAAATAGTGTTATTCCAGAAACAAACACTTCAGAAACACCGAGTCTTAAGCATTGTACTCGAGAATAATAAGCATCTTTTATGAGAAATGTTTTAAACACAATTATTTTGCCTTTTAGTAACTTAAACATTAAACATACATTACATGGGTTATAAAAGCACCTTAGTCTTAAACTTCTGTAAACAAATAATAAGCTTTGTGTGTAGAGTAACATTAATCATCCCAAAGCAAACATACTTATGTGTAATAAAGCTTGCGATATACCATATGTAAGTTACATCGCATCGCCTTATTAAATGTTGAGGGCGAATTATGTCTGAGAAACAAACTTCTTTCCAAACATTTCACAAGTAAAAAAGTTATAAAAAGTGTTCAGTTATAATGCAAATCTTATTAATAATAATTAAAAATTCTACGAATTATTATTTCATTGGGCACTGATTCAAAATGAATTTGAGTTATACTTTTCAGTATAATTTTTTGCGTTTAATTTTATTTCTAAATTTCTCTAGCAATATATTCTGTGAAAAAGCAAATAAATTCGATTATGTTTTAAGGCAAACTTAAGAATATATAAAGAAATAAATAAACTTAATCCAATAATATATAGGAGAATGAAACTACAACTTTCAAATTTCTAACCAAATTAATGTTTTAAAAAGAGAAAAGTATTCAAAATTAATCAAGCAAAAATGTTATTTCACGCGTTAAAGTTTTTTTTGCGATTTACTATTAGAATCAATTTCTGCGTTTTTCTTTGGGAGCTGCACGTACTCCGATTTTCTTACTTGGAAGAAGAATTTATTTCCTAAAAAATGAATAGAAGTTAAATAATAATATCCATGTGTGGTGTGTTTTAAAGATTTAACTAGTAAATAGAATTAAAGTCATGAATATTAATAATATTCGGTATGTACTCGCAGAAACGTTTAAAGAACTGTGTTATTAGATCCAATTACAATAATAAAAATGAGCAAAATAAGATGTAAAACAGTAAAATCCATATAACAATGCAGAATAATTATATTCATTATTCATGCAAAGAAAATTATTATGCTTCAGGGTATAATGTAGCAGAAAAAGGATTTATTTCTAGTAACAAATTTTCTTGGTGAGATTATCGAGAAGAGCAATTGCAATCGTAGTTATTACACTTTTATGCTTCAAACGAAATGTTACATAGTTACATAAAGATAAAGGTACAGCTTTAGAGAGAAGAATAGTTAAATTATTGCATTAAACGATCATTTGGTGGGATTGGATTAGAGAGAGAAGTGCTTGCACAGGTATCGACCTCTTTAGCTGACCAAATTAAAAATTATAAAGTTTTTATTGTCTATTTTAAGTAATAATGTATCAGAAATGGGCAGTTGGAATCAAAACGAACAAGATTGACCAATACAAATATATACATTTTTTGAGAAACACTTCAGAGCATAATTTCCACAAATGCCATGAAAGTTTCAAGATCATAGCATAGACATAAATTAAAATTTTTGACTTCATTTGATTTGTCATTTAAAGTTTAAAAAATAGAAATTTTTAATCTAACTTTTTTTACATCGGAATACAAATTAATTTGAGTCCATTATACTCCATAGTACAAATATGCGAAAGGAATATTCTAATTTAATAAATTACAATAAAAAAGAAACACTAGAAGTGGGGTTAAAGTTCATGATGACCACCTGAATCAGCACTCATTTAATACTTGTAGTGGCTTCCCGTGTAATCCCATAATCTGTTATACGCCTCAGATAAGACTAAGCTAGTATCTGACTTTTTCCGCTACCTGATTCCGATTTAACCTTTCTTGTCAGCAGTACATCTTGAGTAGTTTCTTCGTCTCCGTAAGGAATAGGAAAGATCTCTTGTAGTCAATATAGTGCAAAGTAAGAGCAAATACTTTATGTAACAAACGGAGAATAATCCGCGAGGAATAATGGTCATTTGTTTTATTCTCCTTGTGGTTATGTAATAATGGAGTATGAGTTTTATTAAGGCTAGATTTAAGTGTAAAGTTAGAAGAACTATAATAGAAAGATAGTGCTGTGAAGAGTGATAGTGTGTGAAAGTTAAAGTTGTTTTGATTATTTTTATTTAGTAAAGCTATCGTTAGAATTTGAAGTAGTTAGGAAAGAAATCCATTCCATAAATAGTGATTATTTTAATTTATAGTGTTTGAGCCATTTTTTATTGAAATACGGCGAGACATAATTAAGGACTGAATGGATCTTATTGTAATTGACTGGGGAAAGATTCTACTAAATATACCTCCATGTTACATTTGGTATTTATATTTAGAATGTTTTTTAATTTATAATTATAATACTTATATATTTCTCTTTAATATGAATTTTATGTATCTGAGTCACTCAATTAAAAGCATTTAGGAAAGTTCTTTTGTGCTTAAGTTTGACACACCAACTAACTAAACAAAACTAGTTGTATGAACTTTTCATTTCTCTTTCTAAGAAAGTTGTAGTAATACTTAAACGATAAAAATAAAAATCATGTATTTATAATCAAATTAAGTTTTTTTAAATCATTTAAAATTTAACTAGAACTAAATATACATATTTCACTATGTTTTTAACAATTAAGTATCTTCATTGTTTTGTGTTAGTGAAATTGTTAGTTCTGTATTTTATTAACATATGTAAGCAATAATACAACGCATTAATGCTAATAATTCACTATGGTTTAGAGGCATGAAGTCTCAAAGGTTCAATAGCCTGATGCTAAATCTATAGATATATGCTTAATATCCGAAAGCGCATCTGATAGTAATATCCATTGTTGTATAAGAGTATACGTCATAATGGTTAGATCAAGTAGAGTTATTGCGATGGAAAAGCATACATCGATAATATGTTTCATGTATGAACAGTCTATATTGATGATGGTTGTAAGGTTTATAGTTTTCAAATAAGTACCATAATGTTTGGTTAGTAAGTTAGAATCCAACATGAAATGTAGCTTGCAACTGTCTATGTGTAACCATTGAAATGTTCAAAACATCCAAATACGACTCGTAACTTTAAACTTTGTCTGATGTATAGGTTTACATCGAAACTAGCACCTCACTAACTTTCCACATCTTTTCCATAGAAATATGAAAAACATACATATTTAACGTACGGTAGTATTTAATATTCCGTATGCCTATAATTTCAGCAGCAATAAACATAGCATACAATTTTTCTCAGCAACAAATACAAATTCTTTTCGTTCACGGATCCCATTTTCAAACTTCCAGATTCACTTTAAAGGAATGAATAGTACAATATATGGGTGAGTATTAATTTATGGTAATTAAGGGTATTTTCCTGCATCTCATTATAATTTAATTGAAATCCATTTGTAAAAAAGTGGAATGAATACTGTCTGTTTCTAATTTCAGTGAAAAAAAATAATTTATGGTTATAAATGTGGCTAATTGCTTAGTTGATGTAATGAAGAATAGTGTTATAGTTTAGTGAAGTAAGAAAGTATATTTTTATACTCCACTTTATTCAATTGTTTCGACCCTGTTTTGGGGTTAAAGAGTGAAATTTACAAGTTCAGAAATTTTTATCCAGTAAATATTATTAAATGTTATTTTTAATTGTAATACTGATTTTTAATTGTAAGTTTGATTGGCTTATTTCAATAGTACAACACTTTTGGCCAATATCGAGTTACATTAGCCAATCCTGATCTGGTTGTTTATAAATCAACCATTGGATACCGAAATTATCCAATAGAGCCTGATTCTGAATATATTATACTGTAAGATTTCAAATGGCGATGCAGAATATGGATATTGATTTTTTTTATATATATAATGAAGGAAAGAGAACACAAACATGTTTTTGACATGTTTATTAAAAAATAAACATGTATTTTGAACGATGCTTGATGTTTAAGTAGAAATTGCCAATACCCAAAACCCCTGTCTCTGACAAAGGCCAATATTGCTGCATTACCCGGGTAATTATAAACATGAGTATTTATATCTAATTTTAGCCCTATACACCAAAGCTGTACATTAAAACGAATTGAATTTTAAGTAAAGGATGTGTAGAGACACGCCGATAAAATTATGACATATGGAGTACACGTACATGGGAATAAATGTCCAAGTAATATTTATACAGTTTTTTGGGATACATTTCTATTGGTATATACATAAACTTTTTATGTGATATCGTATGTAATTACTTGAGAGAATTAATATTTTTTTTGCCACTTTAGTATTTAAATTTGGATAAGCAGTGCCCCAATCAGAGAATTTTGGATGTCTTTAGTATTTTAGATATTTATTGATATATCCTATTACTATAATAAACTATTATCTGTGTATTAGTAGAGAGTTGCCATGATTATAACCTCGTGCGTTCTTGTGGATCAATTTATAATTTTATTTAGTTTGCATAACCTCTAATAAAAGTCCTATTGCTTGTAAAATTTTGCTTATATCTCTTTTAAACTAATAGACATGCAGATATACTAAATTCCTCGCCTATGAAATTTTTGCAAGTCTTTCATTGTAAAATCGACATAAGTTTGAATGTGTCTTACTTCCTTGGTTCATAAAATCAAACTTTTCCCCCTTTAATCATTGAATTTAGAAAACAGGACCCAACATCGCAAACTCTAACCTTAAAAGGATGATTTCGTACACAGACTATAACCCGAGACCTTTACTTTATCCTTTCTGGGAAGACGTATTGAACAAACTCCGGATATCTATTTCAATGATCCCCGCCTATACATAGATCCAGCTTTTCTCTCGAAAATTCAGTGTCCTTATTGGTCTGAAAGGAAGTCGGGAAGCCTGCTTTCTCGGTCGCCAATAATACGGAAATTGATAACGCAACACGAGATGTCCAGACTACAAAAGACACCGAGGACACAAAAGAAAACGGATCATTCAAACCGGAGAGGCGCTTTGTCACTTTTTGGGAAAATTGACCATGAAGAGGGATGCCTTCCAAGGTTTCTTGAGATTAGAGTCTGTCTCGTACCTTTAAAGTTTCATTTTATTCTTCTATAAGTTTAAATTTTGTAAACTCTAAATGATATTGCCTTTAATTAGCAGATCCTTTTTATTTACATTATCAAATATTAAGTCGACACTATTTTGGAACAATGACGTAAAAGCGAAAATTGGAATTTTACCTGAAATGCGAAAACCAAACTGATTTCCCTATAAACTTAGAGATGGCTTTAAACTTAGAACTGGCATAATATTGTTACAATAATTGTTGAAGTTTCGTATTTGTTCTGCTCGCTGAGCTAGTTATTCTTTAATACAATAGATACCTCAACTCCGTTTTTACAAATTCTACATTTGCATTATTGTTTCACGATAGCAGCGATATGGAATGTCAAGACAGCATGATATTATAATTAGATGGAATAGGTAAACATTTTTGTTTTGAGGTGCCCCCAATACCAAAACAGCATTTGCTTTCAACTTTCACTTCGAATTATTAATAAAAGTTCATGCCTCATATATTTTTTTTCCAAAGCAATTTTCATCCTAGATAATCCTAAACTAGAAACGAAGGATAAACTGTTATGGTATACAGATAATGTCTTGGTGACAAAAAGTTGAATGCTTGTGTGTAATTTCAGTTTTTCATCTCAGAATTGATAGATTTTTTTATGATATAGTTTACGTTTTCAATTTAGTAAATGAGGTTATTAATAGGCAAAAAGAGCAACAACGGAGATTTTGTAAGTTTGAATAATATGATACATCGATGCAATACTTTCCACACATAGTTTTTTCAAATATTATACCTGTAAGTCTATTGTAGTTAAATTATACGATCTTTAGTAAAAATGGTTTATTTATTATTTACCAAGTAATTAACTGGTTTTAAAATTTATGATCCTAGTATATTATAAAATATCATCTTAACTATAAAACAATGTAAGTGTTTGTCTTTTCCTGTGTTTGTCTGAAAGACTGAGTTTTGCATTTCTGTATTTAAAACTTAGACATCATGGAATTTACGTAGTGTACATATACTTTTGGGAGTATATGTACACTACTTAACCACCCTATCACCACCAAATTAACCACCCTAATCTTCAAAGCAATATGTTATTGAGTTCCACTATTAGGAGTTAATAAACATGTAATTAAAACTCATTTTAAGAAAGAATTTTATTTAATCTCTTTTCTATTTCCAACAAACTTCGCCTTATTATGGGAGAACGTAAGAAATAATGTTATTGATTGAAACCACTGATAGCAAATTTTTATTCATCAGCTTCTTCTTCAAAGCAGCTTATTTGCAAGTCAAGTTAGTCAAAAGCAAAATGTTATAATTTTGTAACATTTGTGTTTAAGTTAATATTACAAACACTATGAACAAGTTTTTAAGAATATAGATAATTGTTAATATTTAATTTTTTTTTTTTTAACTTTTTATAAGTTACAGCATTAAATATAATCGTTGAAAAATGTTGATTTCCAAACAATTTTCGGTAATATTTCCTCACCAAATTTATAGACAAAAAATGGTTATTATAAATAAATAGATGAGTTTCAGCATTATATAGTTAAATTAGCAATACCAACACCTTGCAAGGGTTTTAGCAATTATATTAAAAAAAAATCCCATTTTTTATTCAGCAGATAAATGTGGTTTAGTTAAATTTTGTTTGTAAGATTGTAGTTAACAGCAGCTCATACTCGATTCACAGACTTCTTGTAACATTATGAAAGGAATATTGACACGTGTAAAATCATACACTTTGTTTTACAGTTTGGATATTGAAATCATTTTTATAGATTTTTTTCCCTGTGGTGTACCGGGAAATTCCTGGTAATGCAGCTAATTGTTGTATAAGAAATATATGATGCATATATTTATGATGATTTTCATATTATAACTGTTTGAGTTTGTCCATATATTAGCTTCCTAGGTAACACATCAGTAAGTCAATGTCTACAAGGTGTTATGGAAGATTGGTTAATTCTGCCCGAAACTCGACCATCCTTCCAAACATCCTTCCTTTCTTCTTTTTTTTTAATAAACCTCCTTCATTTCTTCTTTTTTTTTTTAATAAACCTCCTTCCTTTCTTAAAATAAAATATTTCAATTTTAAAACGGTGCATCAACACTTTATAACTCACAGTTTATTTTAACCAGCATTGGACGAGATTGGCCACATCTATTTCGTTCCACATCTATTTTGTTTTGATATCATTAAAATAGTTATTCATGCTAAACGTCTTCATAAAAAAAAAGAGAAAAAATTCAAGCTATTCCGATAGGAACAATAAGGAAATAACTTAGGGAAGCAGTACGATCGTGCATTAAGAAGAATATCGTGCATTAAGAAGAATAGATTTCTTTGAGTTTTTCTAATTTCTACAAATTTTCATGCAATTGAAAAAAAAAATGTGCTATTGTATCGTTATAATCCATCAATCTAAGATCATTGTGCTATGTTTTCTGTGTATTTCAATTATTCCAAAAATGATAAATGAGCTTACTACTTGAACTTTTCTTATTCTACAGTTTCTTATTGGATTTGACAAACAAGACATAAAACTTATGCCATTGGTATTAAATAATAAAGATAATTTTGAAAGGATTAAAATGCTTGAGTCTTTTATTGTGTTGAAAAAATATAGATGGATAGTGAAAGAAGTTTGAAGGTCGAAATTATATTATTATTTCAAGATTCAACCAGTGAAAATCAAACAGGCATGACAGCTACTTTACTTCAAAATATTATTAAAATAAAGAGTGTTAAGATTGTTGAAAAAAAAAACATAAAACAGTACAAACTTTAATTATTAACATTATTCACTGATCCTAACTACATTTTCTGGATAGCTCACGCTTGTTTATTGACGGAAAGCCGAAGAAGGCTTAACAATTACTATAGAGATCCATATTAACATCCCTCTCCCTAACTAGGCAGAATCTGTTTGTAACCAAGGGCGCCCTATTAGATAGTATTATGGATGATGTATATTATGGATAGCAGACAAATAATTTATGTGCTATCCAGAAGTAGTAGTAAGTGACTAGTGATATTATCTGGAATATTTTTTTGAACTGGAATATGGAAAAGAAGAAATTGAAATAAAGGTTGTATTTAGCTATACTTTTCTGATATCTCAAATAATTCTGATCTTGGCTTAATTCTAGAATTTCCAACACAATGAGATACAAATGATTAACGATAGTTGAAATTAGGATACTTGAAGGATTTATTATTGTGCGACTTTTCGGAATGTTAGGTCTTTTCAGAATATTATTTTCAACTGAATGTAGATATCGACTTATCATTCATAACAACATTATTCTGTAAAGCTGCCTTTGGGACCCAGGCTACAGATCTGACAAAATTTATAACTGCTTTATATTAGAAACCCACAAAATTTTACATTACATTTCAAATATAAGTTGAACAATAATATAAAATGTTCGGGGGACAATGAAAATTATATTATCTAACATGAAAATAATTCCTCAACAACTAAAATATTTTCACATATTTCAATTAAAATGACCGATTTTTTAACAGCTCTTACAAACATATTTCTTTCAAATGCTACTAAAAGGAATATCCATATTCCATGTCCTTTAAAAAGTTTCGTGATAATTATTTTTGAGGCAGTGAAGCGTATTTTTTTTTCGGTAAGTTTCTGAAACAGTGCTTTATCCATTAGGTTTTTCTTGCAGTCGCAACGCTTAAATACTTCACTTTCTCCTCCGTAACCCATCCTGATTTTTTTTTATCGATTATTCTTAGACTTCATATATCGATAGTTTTGTTGAAGTATGGAAATAAATTGTTTCCGGGAAGAAAAATTTGGTCCGGAGATTGAAAAAATTCAATAAAGTTTTTCCAAGGAAGAAATAAAAGATTGGCATGATTTGATCGATAAATCTGCTTAACTGATGTGAGTCGAATGAGTAAATGTTTTGCATTGTTTAAATATTAGGATAACGGAGAAATGTTTTTATAAATGTCCTTTTACAAGAGGAAATTTATTTTAACATCACTATTTCTAGCTAGAAAAAAATTTACTAATAAAATTATAATTTTTTCATGGGTATAATTTGCATTCTTTGTTACCTGTTAAAATACAGCGTAAAAATCCTGGGACTTTCAACTGTATTAAAAAATATGCTTGTCTGAAACTTATTTTCTTGAAATTTTTATTTCAGGGTTTCCTAATTTGGACTGGACTAAGTATTTCTTGTCAGCTAATAATACAAGCCAAACTTTTGTAAGGAAGTTTTGAATAAATATTTTTAAAAAACTGCTAACAAAACATGTCACCCTTCAGGGGACGTGTTCTTAATTTGGTGGGAAATAACACTTTGGGCTTGAGCCTTGGGTTACTGTAAGGAATGCGACATGCCGCAATACATTCACTGTAAAATACTTTTTATATTATTTATGCTATAGCTTCCTTATTGAGTTGAGTTTAACGACGAGGTACTTATCTTATGGGTTGTAGGTTCATCAAAAACTTTGACAAATGTTAATGCTTTAATATTTTCGTTTGTTAAAATTTCAATTAAAAATAAATCCAAACAATGCGAAAGTCTCTCAGCAGCAAATAAACAAAGCAATAAGAAGAAATTTCGAAGTCTTTTCTTGAAACCATCGCGGATTAAAAAAATAAAAAAACCTACTCACATGCATATTTTGACGCTTTTGTATTCGTCCTTGGAACTTACATACAGGGTGGTCACAAAGAAACTTTGCCGATAAAAGGACTTCTTTAGGGCTTTACGTTCAACAAATCAAAATGAGATATCAGGTATAGTTTTTCAGAGGTATGAGCTCAAGATTCTGTGAATTGCAACAAGATGGCACTCACGGTTATAGTTACGGAAACTTGAAATTTTCCAATGGCAACCACTACTTTTTCCTGTCGCAAAAGGCTCAGTGCATGCGAAAACCCTCAAAAGCGTTGGTACAGTAAATGTATCACAAAAAACGAATGCGTTAAGCACTCACAAAAAACAGCTCTGTAGAGGCAAGACACCAATCACAAAACCGCCGTTCTTAAGATATTCAGCATAGAAAACAGATAAAATTGCTTGTGATGGCATCCATCACTCGGTGAAAATTTGCATTGGCCACTGCCATATGCAAATTTTCACCGAGCCCCCTCCCCCCCCCGATCGTGTTATATTGGCGGTTCACAGAGCTGTTTTTTGTGCATGCATAACGCATCCGTTTTTTGTGATACGCGAACTGTTCTAACGCTTTTTTTTAAGGTTTTCGCATGCGCTGAGCATTCTGCGACAGGAAAAATAGATGTTGCCATTCGAAAATTTCAATTTTCTGTAACTGTAACCGTAACTGTGAGCACCATTTTGTTGCCATTCATAGAATCCCGAGCTCATACCTCTAAATAAAATAATTATACTTGAACTCTCGTCTCAATCTGTTGAACGGAACGGAAGGTAGAGGTCCATATATTGGCAAAGTTTCTTTATGACCCCCCCCCCCCCCTGTATTTTTTTTAATGTTATATAGATTTGTATAACCTAAGAACTTGAGTAATTAATCAAATGAAAAGATTATTGTCTATGGACTAATCAGATGGTGCATAAATATAGATTACAATTTTTTTTGGATTTATGGTCATTTAACTAATAACGGCTCAAATATGTCGCTTCCTTCATTGAAAAATAAGATTCATTACTGCTATTCTAAAATAGCAGAATTCAACCCTATGTCCAAATGATATATTTTAGACAGTCCACCTGCATCAAGTAACATTGATAATCTATACCTAACTAGATTAATCAACCCCAACCATTAACAGTCTAAGACACTTATTTCATAGAAACATACATGTACGCATTTCCTGTACTGAACTTCCTTCACCCATTCACTCAAATGGCTTTATGCGCCCTTAAACTCACAGTCGGCTGTTGAATGGCCAATTGGATGTTTGCTGTCTGAGAGCAAAACTGCCATATTGACATGTAAAGGCTAAGTTAATGTTACAGTGGGTATTAGATCCTGTTAAGGCAGCTACATTCAGCGAGTTGTCAGATTTTCCAGCGCGCTGAATTCTGATGGGTATTAGTTAAGCTCTGCTTTGGATTGAAGGGATTCTCTGTAATTATTCAGTCCTGCAATGTTAATCTCTCATTCTATGTAAGGAATTAAGTATCTGTCCACTGTTGATACTCAAGTTTCAACTTATAGAATGTTGAAACAAATTATCAGGTTAGGCAAGTTTACTTAATTCAAATGATTTGGCCTAAAACTGAAGGTTTTCCGATAATTCTTGGGAAAATCAGCAACCGAATCTTAATGTTTATACTTTTGTTATGTATGTATTTCTATTAATTGATAAAGTGAAAGGGATGTGAGAGAAATACATACAATATGAGTTTCATAAAATGTCCAGTGAGTTCTGAAATAATTTGAAGATATTCTTTATAGAATAACTACTTTAAATATTTTAAAGTAATACAAATTCAAATTTCGTAATTTCAATGATGCAAAAAGTGCACCATGTCTCAAGAGTTGGATACACGGTTCATTTTAATAATACATTCTACATACTTGATATGTATTTTAAAGGTCTTTTTAAATTGATTATTTTCTTCTTCTACTTGTTTTATTTCCTACAATTGACATTTGTAACACTACAAATTGCGAATATAATGCTTCATACCAATGCACTATTTGTTAAATATACTGACCTTTAATATGAACCCATATTTAGCCAATTTTACAATTGACTAACTATGGGTTAACTATAGAGTTGAATTTTTATCTAATTAAATTTCTTTCTAAATTCACAATATTTATTGATTCAGATTCTAACAAATAGAAGCATAATTAAAAGCAATGTATTTTGTATGTTACATGTTAAAAAGAATTTTTTCAATTGTCAATAAGGAGTCAAAGGATTCACTCCAAGCACTTCAAAGAACACTCTCCTTACACCAGTCGATGCTCTACGATCCTTTCCTCAAATTCCAAACAAGTTTCTAATGAAGACATGACCCAAATCTCTTCGAAGATCAATCATTGATTTTAGGAAAAACTGTAATATTATCCGTCCATGGCCTTCGGTTTGTATTTGCTCTAACTTTTCTCCCACCTCAGATGCGCTAACCTCTATTAAGATAAAGTATTTTTCTTTCCGCACTGAAGTAAGGAGACATTTGTCCCACGTGTTGCTTCAAGGTTGACCACGCCCTGCTCAAAAGGCCACAGGTGGAGAATGAATTAGAAGTTAATGTCGGATGGGTGGCATCGGTTGGGTTAGAAACCAGATGACGTTTCTTGTTTACTTGTAGATGGAAAGTATTGATCTTCTAAGCCTATTTGGAAAGGACAAAAACTTAATGTCGCAATTATTCATGTTTGATACATTTGCGTCGGGTTAGTGACACTTGCGGAAATTAATGTTGATTCTTTGTCACTTATGAGGTCTTTTCAGGATTAATATTGCTAGCGGAATGAATGAAAACGCTTTCTGTTATAATTTAATTTCATCGATTTTTTTTTTTCATTTACATTATTGATTGATGAATTTTACCCAATTAAAAAATGAGATAATTGGGTTTCAGTGGATAGCAACAGAAGTTGATATAATGTGTTAATGAATTATTTCCATTTTATGTCTTTGGCACTGCCTGAATTATTAATAAAGACACCCAATAAAATCAAGCCTAATTTTACAACTAGCCTAATTTTTTTCAAGCCTAATTAAAATCAAGTCAATCGAATCCAATTCTGTTGTAGCCATTTATAATAGTTGATATGATTTCATTTGCTCAGGATTAATATTAAAACATGTGAAAAGAAGACTTTCATTCAGTTTAAAGTAATGTTCACAGTAATATCGCCATATATCTTTGTACGGTTCATAATAGATAAAAAAATTTCCCTATGGATATAGAAACTATGAATATTATAATTATACTGTAAGATTCTTTTGTAAAAGAGTAATGACGTCATGATTGAAAAATAAATGTTCGTAAAAAATAAATGTTTATATTTTCATAAGTTAGTTTTATACGCTTAAGATGTTATTTAATGTATTTTATTTACTTATGAGTTATTTAATATATTTCATGTGTTTATATATTAGTTAATGTATTTCATATTTATGTTATTTAATATATTTCGTATATTTATATGTTTTTAATATATTTTGTTTGTTCTACATTATATCCAATAAGTAATTTTTTTGTTTTTATAAATGCAATTTGAAAATAAAAACTGTTATGTCTTGTATTTAAAGTGACAATTTTCGTCTTAAAGTTTTAACTAAATATGTTTACAAAGTTTTAAATGAAATATTTTGCTTGGAAAATGAACAGTAAATAAAAATTAACATCTTTCAGAAAATATATTTTTTTGCTAAAAATACAACTTTAACCTAATTTCATACACTTATAAATCCACGTTAACCATACTTAACATTAAGTTTGCACTTTTTTTCCCTTGAAAAATAAATTTACCTCAACCTTTAAAGTACAAACGCATTATTTTTATTCTCTAACTTGGTAAATAAAAAAGCGAGACAATGATTCTATTTATTCGATCTAAGTTGACATTTAATTTTGACCAAGTTTGCAAAAAAAGAGAGGCTCTGTAATGTCATTTTGAGTTACTTTAAATCCTGATAAATTTTAAACAGGAGTTGTACATCGAACATACAAACAATTTCCATGGGAAAGACGCTGCTATTATTTTTCAAACATGATACAAAGAATTTATTTTATAGAGTGTATTCTACTTTAGAAGGTGGCTGCCACAGGAGATGTTGTTACAGCGCTCTATGCTTGGAATTTATCCTCAAAAAAGCAACAACAAAAAATGCCCTTAAAGTATATTCATATTTTCCCGTATATAAAAGCTGATAAGAAATAGTTTTCTTATTTGATATAGAGACATATTGTTGTTTTTTCTTTCAAATATTTACTTTACGACTACAAGATGGCCAAAAAAAAAAAAATACATTGAGATTTGAATGATTTACTAATTCAAGGGATGTAATTTTTAGATGTTAAATGTTTTTTACTACCATAGGTGGTAAAATTGGCCTGAAGACTTATAGAGTTATTTATGGGCAATCAAAATATTTTTTTGTGTCATAATTTAGTACTCGGCCAGAGAAAGTGGCGACAATACATTTTTCACACCAATGTGAGCGGATTTAGTGTTCATCTACTACGGATGTTCTGCATACCGAATGCGAAGTTTAAAATATTATGGAATAACCACATTTTCAATAATTAGTTGCAAGTTTTTCTTTTGATAAATCTTATTTTTGTTGAATTGTCCATTCACTCAAACGCTTTTAGAAGAAATTTCCATGAAATCTACAGTAAGTTAAATTTTTTACAAGAATACTTTTCGATATTAACTCTCCTCAATGAAATTAGAATTTGTCGTTATATTGGTGGCTGTTCAAAAACATTTTGAAATGAAAACATTTTAGAACTGGAAAACCTAAAGGATACACCGACCAAACGGTATAGTGGTTAGCGTGCTAGCTTCTAGACAGCGAGGTTGCGGGTTCGAGTCCCGTGTTGGCATGGGTGTTTGTAAATGTATGTTGGCTTGTCTAATGACGAATGTTTCGGCGCATTATAGACCTCGTGTTGCTGACGACGCCAGATAATCTGAATACAACCAACCAACCAACCTAAAGGATACTTTAAAAAAGTTATAAATTGAGTTCGTGATGAAGAATGCATTGAACTACACTAAGTGTAGCTAAGTGTGGAATCATATATATACATATCTATAATATATATACATATATATAATATATACATACATATCTTTAATATATATCCATAAAATCTAAATCGTAATTAAATAATTTTTATTTTTTGCATTCTATTTTATTTTTATTTTTATTCTATTTTTTTGCATTTCTTTACGTTTTGGAACTTCCTGATCGCAAAAAAGTGATCTAGAAAAAATGTCTGTCTGTGTGTACGTGGTCAGCGTAACTTCCGAACAAATGGACCTACGATGTTCAAATTTGATGAGCAGGTTGGTGACGGCCCAAGGACCTACCATTAAGGTTTTCGTCAAAATCACGCATGCGCATAAAGTAGCTGCTATTAAAAAAAATCCTGTTTTTCAATGATTACTAAAAAAAAAAGGTTCTAATGATTTGGATAAAAATCGTTGTGCTAATGCCTCTTAAGGTGTTCTAAACACCCCCACATTCGAAATTTCTGTAAAAATGCTTTAAAGGCGTAAAAAGTTGAAAAACGAATGCCTTTACTCAGAGTTTTGTTTGCCTTGAACATACGTTATAACCGATTTTTTTCTCCTCTTCTCAGTTTCACTTATAAGAAAGGATTATATAAGAATTATCGAAAAGTATATCGCCAAAATTTCCATTTTGGTAAAGTTTTTTTTTTTTTTTTTTTTTTTTTTTTTTTAAGTTCCATATTATAATTATCGCAAAAAAAACCTCTAAATATATAGTTTAAGATATGCCAAACTGGACACAAATCCACATCAGAAATATAGTGTAATTGAAAGTTGTGCGATGTTCCACACCACTAGCTTGGAGTACTTAAACATTATTTTCAGATCACACATATCTTTTTATAAATACTACGCTCAATATTGTTGTGGAATTAAAGTGGATAATATAACCTGTACTGGAAAAAGTGGAGGAAATACTCTTTTAAACAGAAGAACAATTCAACAAAGAGAAAATCGCGGACTGAGTTTCGCTTTCGATATTTTATGAGCTTGTCTCTTTGTTGGGGAGGATTAACAACTTCCCTCAGAGGATTACGTGAGGATTCGAAACTCTTTGTTCAAAACACCGGTGAAGGTGAAAGCAAATAAGATTCTCTAGTGAAACATATTTTCTTGTCTGGTTTTAAGATATGCCATTTAATGCAATTTTGGATGGTTTCTATGATTTATTTCATTTTGAAAGGAACAAATGTGTTACACTGCACCACAAATTTTAATTGCATGTGGATTTCTTAGACAAGTATACATTTTAAAATTAGGATGATGGAATTATGGAATTAAGTGCATTTGCATTTCGAAAGGTAAAAAAAAAAAAAAAAAAATAACCCATAAAAACAAAGTTTTAAATATAAATCCTTTATATGCATTGTCAACTTTTAAGTGTAGTTGCAACTCATTTAAACAATTTTGAACTCAGAATGAATTATCAGCATGTATAACCACAATGAAGAAAACCATCGATTTCGTACCATGGACAAACTTTTGTTTTCAACAAAAAAACTTGACAAACTGCATTGTCACCCACAACGAGCTACCTGCAAAGTTTTCAATCAATTGGATGATGGCAAGTTGGTTAATTAGTCCTGTGATGCAGTAAAAGTAGCTAGTGTAAAATCGGTCTTTTAGTGAAGACCTCAAAACTTGACCATCGACAGCTAGTTTTTTTACTAAGTTCCAGCATGATTGAATAGCAGAAGCTGATTAATTAGCCATCCGCAGATTTCCCTGCCACACACAAACTCACAAAGGATTTAAAAGCAGGAAAACTACCTCATTTTAAAGCTTGGCCATATGTTAACCATTGCCATAGTTACACTTCTTGATACATATCCAGCAGCCACGCAGCAAGTAAGAATAGTAATCCCAATCTAAATTAATCAATAAAGTAAGCGATTATAACAAAACACAATTAAAATAATCTGAATGGTAAAGCTCTTCTTGCATTAAATTAACTCTCAAACTGGACATAAATATTATTCTATGCTTAATACTTTTAGGTATGTGACCGTTGAAATAATTTGTGCCCAATAGACCCTATTTTAAACTTTTCCTTGTAAAAACCTCCTTGAATTTCCTTCTAATGTTTAAATAAAGCTCAAATTAATGAAGACAAATTATATAAGGCCACGCCCAAATAAATTATTGTAACTTGCTTACATCTTCATTAAGATACCTGTTCAATATTTATAGATAAGGGTGATGCAAATCAAAGTGATATTTCTCCATTCAAGTTCATTACCAGAAAATGGTAATCAAATTGTAAAATAAACGAGAAAAGAAAAACCATTCTGATTTAATTGCATCTGCGATTTTGCATTGCCTTGAAATGTCATGTGGAGGATATTTGTTTCCGTTAGATGGCCATGGCTGAGCACATACTTCCGCTCTGCTTACAGTATCTATGCTAATTGAGGAATTGGAAATGGGTGCTGATGTTATCTTAAATTTTTTCGGACTGCTTAAATGCTGTTTATTTTTGGGATAAAGATACAAAATATTATTGAGACTGTTTAAATTACGTATATTTAAAATATAAAATGATCAAAAGTTTCTGAGGTATTCAGTGAGATTTAAAAAATTATAACCAACAAAGGAATACGTTTAAAGCATTATATATAAACGTAATTTGAATACTGATAGTTGATTTGAAGGTTGCATTGGTATTCAATGAAAATTTAAGAAACCTAAAGATAATCAACAAAAGAGTGTGTTTGAAGCATTACATATAAACATAATTTGAATATTGATAATTGATTTGAATGTCGTATTAGAATTCAATGAAAATTTAAGAAACCTATAGATAGTCAACAAAGGAGTATGTTTAAAGCATTACATATAAACGTAATTTGAAAGTTGATAATTGATTTAAATGTTGTTTTGGTATTCAATGAAAATTTAAGAAACCTCTAGATAGTCAACAAATGAATACGTTTAAATCATTATATATAAACTTAATTTGAGTGTTGATCATTGATTTGAATGTTGTATTGGGGGTATTCATAAAAATTTAAGAAATCTCTAGATAGTCAACAAATGAGTACGTTTAAAGCATTGCATATAAACGTAATTTGAATGTTTATCATTGATTTGAATGTTATATTGCATAAAATATATAAGTATTCATATTTTCTCGCTCAAAAATAATTAAATGTGATATAATTTTTTTTTCATGTACGTAAAAAGAGTTTGAAATTGTACTGTCCTTTTAAAAGTCTTCACATTTAATGTAATTTAAGTATGCCACAAATGAGTAAAGAGTAGTAATTTAAAGATAATCCTATGCTTTTCGTTTTCTTCCTACGAACTGAAAATTTAGAGTAAAAAACGTTCAAAATGCTAAAAAAAAAATTAAAAAAAAAAGCAGCATTTTATATGAAGCAGAAGTAACAAAATTTACCGAGTTTAATTTATAAAGTTTTTTGAAAGACTACATTAGATAATAAAAAGAATTAGATAATAAAAGAATGACTTGGGGGTAATAAAAACTTTAGTATAGTGAAAATATATATTACCTTTTGTTTATATTTTTAATTTGCACATAGTCTAGATTACTTTCATTCCCAATTCTGAAAACGTTTGGAAAAAATAGAACAGGCGTTTTTAAATTTTGGAATTGAATTATTTGTGAATTTTATTAAATATTGAATTAAAACATTTCGATAAAGGGTAAAATTTTTTTCAATGCTTTACTTTTTATGCAACCTATCTAATTAAGTAACTTTATTTTGAATAAATAGTAAAATTATAAATTGTATAAGTAAATGTTATCATCATATGACTTATTGAAGTTAGTTAACACATGCAGAACAATCCATTGTGCATTTATCGATTGTAATAACAACTTCGAGTCCATTACTCTAATCGAATATAAATGGGGAAACAAATTCAAGAACTTTTTTGAAAATGTTTATTTCACCTTTAACCTCAAAAATTCATTTAAAAGTTAAATTCAACTTTAAGAAATTTATTATTACTAATATTATTTGTAAATGTTAATGGTATATTACTTATATAGTTTCCTCTTGTCATGTAGAAAATCTTTTGAAAATCGAAAAATTATATGGTAAAAGCAAACTGGCATTTGTATTTGTGTCTTTATATGTTAGGTGCCTTTTGTTTGTCACTAAAATGTAAATTTTAGTCAGGGCAATGACTGATTAAGACGGGTGGGTAAACTGACTTCGGATTTCTTCTTTTGCTCAATTTAGCGAAGTGACTTTTATTTTCAGCTGAACTATTAAAATAGTATAATTAGAAATAAGAAAAATTTACTTATTTTTCAAATAAAGCGCATGCTTATCAATGCTCCGAAAACACGTGTTTAAACTTTCAGTTTGACTTTCATTTTAAAATAAAGAGTTGCTTGGTTAGTTTTAAACCATGTACTTTCTGATCACTAGCTGTAGCATTAATGTCTGCAGTATCGGAGATAGTGCAGACATTAATGCACCAAGTTCTCTAAAATGATAACAAATATTTTTAAAACTTAAAGGGACATGGTACCCAAAAAATTATTTTGAGAAATTACTCCACTAAAATTTAAACTATAGTAATTTTACGTTGTGTTGATGGTAAATAAACATAATTTAAACTACAAAAATATTTTGAATAAATAATTTTTGATTAATTCAATTTATTTAAATTTTTTCAAACTTTTTTCCAAAAGCTACTACTTCCACAATTTTAAGTATTTTTCCATGAAATTTTTGCAATATATTATAATTGTTAACAATAGTTAGTATGGATTTGAAGATTCAAGCTATGGAAAAGGTTTTATATGTTTTTACACTAAAAGCAGAAGAAAAATAACGTGTTTTTTTTCAAGTTTTCAACTTTTTAATTTAAAATAAAGGGGAAAAAAATCTAAAAATAGCACTAACTTTTGTTTATCAGATGTATATATAAACAGTATAAAAATTTCCCAATCCTAACTAAATTTAGCAAAAAGCCTTAAGAATTTCAACAATAATCAAACTGAAAAATAAAGAACTGAGAAAAACAGAGTTAAAGATGTACTTTTTAGCATTATTTATTTTTTAGTTTATATTTGCATGTATTTGTACCCAAGATAAACCTAGAAGATAAATAGTTTTAACCCTTTGCACTCCAGGCCTTTTTCGCGCGGAGGAATCAACAACTCGAGACATTTTATGTTCGGCTGGTGTTTGTGGATTTGCTTCATAGAAACTAAACACAGTCATTGGTCTTGCATCGAATTTCCGCATCACATCTAATGGTCCTCTCGTGGTTTGGCATCCAATCGTGTGGCGCCTGAGAGGCGCCACTGGAGTGCAAAGGGTTAAATATGAATAAAGATATTTTCTTGGTGTGATGAGGAGGATTCTAACTTGAAGGAAATGAATTGGATTCTGATTGTAAACCTGAATCTTTCTACAATATTGCATCATGGTATGTTAATTCCCGCTTTCATAGCCAAGAGACTTTTGTGAATTTAACGCTGTTGTCACTTACGCTATTGTTAATTTGGAGTGATGATATTCACACTAAAGCATCCATGGGCCGTTTTTTACTCATCTCGAGCAAAACAGATGCAAGAAAAAGAATTGAATCACTCCAAAACAACTACATTTTGTAAAAAAAAAAAAAAAAAAAAAAAAAACACGCCAAGTAACAGCCAGAAAGAGGTATAAAATGCAACGGTTACTGCTAAGCGGCCGCGTTTATCCAGTACTTGTACACAATGAGTTTAATTGAAGCTATTGGGAGGAATCCCCATAGGCAATCAGTACTCGGCTGGCTAGAGTCTTTATCTAATTAATTTAGTGCAATAGATATAATGCAGCTCAAAAATATGAAATGAGATTATTTCAAAATAACTCTAGCCTGCAATTACTACCGATTGTTCCCAATAAAGAGACTGTTTGGCGGCAACCGTAAGATTTCATAACTTTTTCCGGCTGACTACTCGGCGGGTGTTTTTACAACGTCTAGTTGTTTTTGGGGAGGTAAAATATGTTGATTATTAGCTTTAATAATCGATGTCAGGTTTGAATTTCTTTTTAGAAAGTCTTAAAGTTTGTTTCTCCGTGTATCAAAATAGTAATATAAATTTTTAATCGTTCAATGAAGTAAATATATTTTAATATTTAGAAATTTCTGAAATAACTGTATTTTGCGACGTAATATAATTCCTCCATGCCTAACATTTATTTAATGATTCGCATGTAGTAAATACAAATATTATTGATAAAAGTGTTTGTGTCCTAATGATAATATCGAATATATATTTTATTTACAACTGTGAAACTCTATAAATAAAAAGATATTTTATCATTAGTTATTCATATCACTCTACTTTTTTTATTTCACAATGATGAAATGAGACAAATTAAAAAATTAAATTTTTTCACCAGTTATTCATATCAATCTTTATATACTTAATTTCACAGTGATTAAACTAAACACATACATAAATGACATTTTGTCATAAGTTTTTCATATCAATCTATTTATTTTAAATTTTACAAATATGAAACGACAAATAAAAAGATAATATTTTGTCATAAGTTATTCATATCAATCTCTATACATTCAATTTTACAGCGATGAAACTCAAATAAAAACACAGTACTTTATCATCAGTTACTGATATCAATCTCTATAGTACCTTTAATTTTACAAATGGTTACCGCATATGATGAATGAATAAATATCTATTCCCGGCTCTTCACTATTTTATCGAACGTAATACACGCGTTAAAAGAGCCAAGGAGTAATCCATTATTACTCAGTTTCATGGCCCGAGGTGTGCTTTTTGATTGACACCGTGATTAGATAAGAACAGGTAATCAAAGGTAGAAGAGATCATTAGAGTTGGCCACTGAAATTACTCTCGCAGATCGTAAATAACTCCATACTTAATTCTACAGCCAACGTGTTCGGAATCGGAGCTGTCACTCCGCTATTCGGATTGTTTGCAAGGTTATTTGTGTTTAAAAAAAAAGATATGTATAATAGACACCTACTTGAATAACGCGAGAGTCCCGATGAATTTTGAAAGTAAAATTCAAAACAAATCTGTTATGGAGCAGTTTTTTAAGTCTAAGAAGGGTGTTAAATTGTGTATTATAACTGTTTCATACTAATTATTGGTTAGCCTTTTTTCTTAATCAAATCAAGGACATTTTGAAGGCAAGTAAACAGCTGAATTGCGCAATTCCCCAATTTATTTCATGCTTTAGTGTCGTGTACTGGTTAGAATTGGCTCCAACTGAGGCTCAAAATGTAGTTGACTCTGTTGTAAAATTTCTTAACTGTAGGTCTTAGGAAATATATTTAAATCACTTGTATGCTTTAATTCCAAATTATTAAACAAAGCTATTTTTTTTCACCATTTTTTAAAACTACAGCTATTTATTTTTAACCGAAGTCATAAATTCAATAAAATTTAAATGCACTTAGGCAGAAATAGTAGTATCAGCATTCACATTCATTAATTTTCATCCAATATCAAGATTCACTTGATGTCCGTATTTATTTATTTATTTATTTATTTATTTATTTATTTATTTATTTATTTATTTATTTATTTATTTATTTATTTATTTATTTATTTATTTATTTATTTATTTATTTATTTATTTATTTATTTATTTATTTATTTATTTATTTATTTATTTATTTATTTATTTATATGTAAGAAAGAATACAATATTCTGGATATTTAAAAATATATATCTTTCTAAATCTTTTAATGCTCAAAAACGTAGTTCATGTTATTTTGAAGATTATTTCTTACTATGTAATAAATAAGCACGTGAAAAGTACACATTGGTGTACAAAAGTAATTAATAAGTTAGTTTTTCTGATTAAACTTGTTACTTGGCTAAGACTTAAAAGATCAAATTACTTTTTAATAAAGCCAAAAAGCTGACAGATTATATTAAAAATTAAAGTTAATTCACTTTTAGATCTTACAAAATTAGGAACAAATCTGCTTAGGAAGAATATAGTATTGGTATGCTCAGTTTAGATTATAGGATAACACAACTCAAAATACAACTAATGAACTTAAACCTCATATAAATTAAAAAGTATTGTAGTAGCAAAAATATATTGTGTCTCTTCTAAAATTTTTTATCAGTTATACAATTTTATAAACCCATATTTTTCTGATATAACCAAGAAAATATTAGATACAAATCCAATTTCTGAGTTTCTTGGAGGCTGCGATGCCGTTCCTTACTTTTACAATATATAGTGATCATTTTCCCAATAGTGTTTAAAGTTACAAACTCACATTTGCATTTAAACATGAATTTTGTACAAGTTTAATTTGAAACATATACAATCACGAATTAAGAATATACCACTAAATAATGATACTACTCAATGATTATAACTATTCGAAGTTAATCTCATTGAAATTAAATCCCTTCACAATTAAATAATCTAATACAACAACAACAAATACAAAATAAAGCAATTGCTTTTAAATGTACGTGATACCCCATAGAGATTTACATGCTGAAAATACTCAACGTAACTTTGCATTATAGTAAAATTATTTGATTTATTCAAATCCCCAATAAGCTATCCCCTTAGCAACTGCTTACTTAAAAGATAAAACCCAACGATTCTTAAAAGGGAAATCATGTTTTCATAATTGAAAGAATCACTTGAGAGTAGAACTTGATGGCCATTTCCCTTAAGATAGCTTAAATACTTCTTTTAAAGAACGATAACCACTAGCCTATCGGAAAGTAACTGAATAAAACTCACACGCACGTTGCCAATTACAACCATTAATAAACCATTAAGAAAAGGAGATTAAAAAAAGCGCCAACAAGTTCTTCCTTTGTCACCCTAACGATTAAGAAAAGTGCAAAAACAACAATAAAGGCGGGACAAAAGTAGGTATCAATGAAGAAAAGGCAACCCTTTTAAACTTTGTCACAGTTTCAATTATTAATGTCTTTAAAATTTTTCTCCGGACCCGATTTCTTTAGTTTCTAGGGGACAAAACATTTCTCATCGACAGCTGTGTCCAAAAGATTTCTTTGTTCTCAGAGAGACAGAACCGAAAAGTGTGTAACTTGGAAACTGGGAAATAGTAATCGATTTCTTATATTTCTTCATCGATGGAAAGGAAGTTTAACAGCTTATGAAAGGTAGCGTAAATTGCGTTGTCAAAATGACGGAAATATCTGGCATAAATCAGCTTTGGAAGTATCTTTTCAGAATATCCAACCCAAACACTTTACTGGATTGGGTGGACCTTTTATGATGCATTAAATAATGCGTTAGTAGGTTAAGGCTCCATTGATATCATGTGGACACTTGCTGTTCTGACCTAGATCTATGACATTGTTTATAGCTTTACTTTTGTAGTAAAATGTATTGGGAAGTTTATAAATGTTCCTTTTAGTTGATGTTGATAAAACCAAATAATGAAGTAGAAAGTTTCCGGTTGGATTGCTTACATAAACTAAGACAAATCAGCCGAATTTTTTTTTACATAAATTTAAAAAGATAAATATCCTTCAATGTTGTCTTTTCAGTCGGAACTAATCAGTCGTATTTTTTTTTACATAAATTTATAAAGATAAATATTCTTCATTGTTGTCTTTTTAGATGAAGCATATTTAATTAATGCATTCATAAATAAAGGAATTGAAAAATAACAAAATAACTTTTAAAATAGGATAATCTGTTTGGAACTTCCATGCAATTGAATTCAAGAGTAAAAATCGTTTGCTGCAGTTATACATCGAAAAAGATATTTAAAACTTAAAAGAAATACATATATTAGTACTAAGCGAAAGTTAATTACAATTTCTGTAGATTATAAGAACTTTATTTGATAGAAAAAGCAGTTTTTCTGATTTTTTAATTTTTTTTTCAATTTATATCTTGTTTACTAAAAAATAGATAGATATTAGTTCTGTGTAGTGTTGTGACATTCATCATACAATTTTTCATATTATATTCAATAACATACGAAACAAATGCATCTAGTTTTGTTATCGTACAGTTTTCAAAAAATGATTATCATAGTGCATGAGTTAGTTATCTTGAAATTGAATTAATAATTTTAGTAATATGTGATTTCAAAAACGTAACAAACTAATATTTTAATAAATATCTTATATATATACATCACAGGAAAAAGGAACTTCACGTAAAGAATATTATATAAAGAAGGAAAGTAAGTCAAATAAAATCAAGATAACATTTATTCAAATAGTAATTTAGTAACAAGATAAAAAAGTGAACTGTTTAACATAAAATTCTAAATTATCAGAAATATATTAAATATTTAAATCTTGAAATCTACCTTGCAATCAATTTCAACTTGTAACAAATAATTACTTTGTCAAGATAACTTTCATATTAAAAGTTCCCAAACAAAAAAACAATCGTGATTCTCTAAAAAATTCATACAAATTGGATTTCCACTAAATGACATTTCATCCCCCTCCCCCCCTTCTCTCCAAAAAAAAAAGGACTTTCGCCATCAAAGTGACTCCTCTAAGGATTGAAGAAGACACGGGCTTTGATGGATTAAGAGGGAAAGCGGTGTAATTATGGAAATTAATTGGATAAGAAGAAGTATTATAACCGAAATTTATTATGTTGCGGTGACACTTTAATAAACGAATAGATTGGATATGAATAAGGAAGGAGAACTATTATTTCACGAGAAAGGGAAAGCATTCTATTCGAAGTCTGTTTGCGTTTTCATGGTTTTGTCCTTATCAAAACATTTGTAATGGAAATGTCACCCGATTCTTATCGAGAAAACGTATCTTAATATGTTTACAGAGAATTGTAAATAAAATATGGTTATATTCCTTTTGAAAATGTGGTCCCTAAATGGTCACTACAAATGCTATTCTTTTACAACCTACGTTTAATTGTCTCCCATGTTATAGTTGTGTAGGTCTTTTTGGTGATTTGACATTGGCAATATAATCCTTAGTTGTGCCTTAAGCTTTTAACCGTTTATAAGCTTTAAAGACAATTTCAAAAGTTTATAAACTTATTGTTTTATTTCTTATCCATCAGTTTGTAATGTATTTATATTTGTCAGATGGTTGCATCAAAATTAATGTCAAGATATTATTTTTTGATTACCATGTTTATTGTTTTATTTGCTATTATACTTTAAATACAGTTTTTAGGTAATTTTAAATAAACTTACACTCTAATGTATATCTAAAATAATAATTAAGTTGATTTATTTCAATACGATTTTTTTCTGCTAGATATATTATAATTTTTACGTATTAAGACTTAGTTAACAAATAGAATTTTTTTATTATCTGGTAAATTATTACCACTATCCTGTACACGATCCTGAGGACCTATGTAATAATCATCTTTATTTTTATATATTCTTAAAAGAAATAAAAATCATATTTTTGCTATTAACTTATATAATTTTGGTTATAGTATTTTTGATTAATAAGGTTAAACAACTTTAAAAGGTATTATTTTTGTAAAAAAAAAAAAAAAAAAAATAGTATTTATATATTTCACACCATATATAGCATAAAAATTTAGTACTACTAATTTAAAGATCGATCATGCAAAATTATAAAATTTAAACTATAATACTTGATTCCCAAAAAATATATTGCCCAACTAATTAAATAAAATTGCGATAAATTAATGTATTATCATAAATCGCATCTCACAAAATTGTATTACACAAAAATCAATATTTTCCTTGTGAAGTATTTTTTTCTGTTCTACATTTCACACGATATAACTTCATTCACTTTTGCTTAGAAATACAATTAATTGGCATAGCAAGTAGATTTACTTAATTAGAAGTTTTGTGTTGCGCTTAGGAACAGATAATTAAAATGTCAGTTACACAAAAAAATAACTTAATTAAATCGAGTTAACGTCAAATTGCGTCACACAAGACAGTTTTGGAACTAAAACCTATCGTTAACATTTATTCTTACTGATCATCAAAGAACTAGAGATTTTAATGAATATATTCTCATATATTCTTCTTTCCAACTAAACTCTGTAGGAAGATGGACAATTTTTAAACTCTTTTTTGTGGTGGCGGTAATTTCGGATTTTTTTTAAGGCGTTCATTGTTAGTTCTCTTTGTATGAACATTTAATTTTAAATTATAAATTAAATGTGGGAATATTTCCGATGTACGGTGATCATTAAAAGTACAAAGATACATTTTACTTTGGAATTTCAGCATACATTTTTTCTGTAGTAAGATGTATTTAAAATGTTCTTTTAATAAAGTTTCACCGCATGTGTCTTGTAATAAAGGAATATTACATATCAAAAAATTAAAACATCTTAAATATAAATAAACACAGACTTTTAATAAGTAAAAATAGAAAGTAGTGGACGATAATCCAATTTTGAATTAAAAGAATCCAATTAACTTTGCATATCCTTAAGAGAATGTTTTAATTACAAAGATTTCGTTAACTACCGAAATTTTTTTAATGTAAAACACATGGTTTTTCTTCTAAGAAAACAAACGGTTTTAAATTAAAAGTGCAACATTAAAAAAAAGACTTAATTTTGAATAAAAATAACATGTAGAAATTAAAGTGCTAATTTTTGTAGTTTCTAAATAAAAACTTAAGTAGCGAAATTTCGGTTGTAATTGTTCTTTAAAAAAATATTACAAAAAAACATCAACATTAATTTTTTTATAAAATTTCTCAAATAATTACTTTTTTGTAGATAAAGAGGGCTTCAATGTTGTGTTTTATATCCTTGACTTAGACATTATCTAATCGGATATCAGGAAGAAAGTTCTTGCATTGAATTTCTTATGTTGTTATTAATCTAAGACATTAATAATAACATTAAAAATATTTATTATATATTAACAATCCGGACACTTAAAAAATAATTATTATTTCCCCATTATTTAGAAAAGATAAACATATATTATATAAAAAAGTAAACATATGTATAATAGATAATAAACTTGTTAAATACATGTTTTATTTTGCAAGTTTAAATTCTTAATTATATTTGATACTACTTTTTACCAAAAGCATATATTTATACACAGGGTGCAATTAAGAATCTGAAAATACCCAAATAACGTTTACGGGGGTCCGGTACCGAAAATAAAAAAAACTTTATTTATGTACATTTTTATGTCAAAAATTTATTTTATGTATGAGATACTATTTATATATCTTTGAGAAAATGTTTTTTTTAAATATTGAGTTTAGTTATTTAAAAAAAATTTAAAAACCAAGAAAAATCCATAATAATTGATGTTTGCGTATTTTGATATAAATCAAGAAATTTTTTTTTTTTTTTTTTTTTTTTTTTTTAAGTGAAAGCTTTCTGCAATGCATAATTATATAAAGAAAATTTTTCTTCACAGAATTTTGATATGTGAATTAAATTTTTTTTTAAAATTCCCAAACTTAAAATATTGAAATTTTTGCTTTTTTTTATGTTATCTTTTACGCTAAATGTTATATTTTAAAACGGAATTAAAAAAATAAAATTCTGTAAAGACAAATATTTAAAACTATATACATTAAATGCTCCAAAAATTTGAATATCCAATTGTTAATGGTAGTGGAGATATATCGATTTGAATATGCAACATCTGTGAAAAACACTAGTGCTCGAAAAACGCACTTTAAGCAGAAGCTTCAAAGCGTTACGCCCATTAGTATTGGTTAAATCACAGGTAATTTTGTGGCGTTCTAATCACCGGAGGAATAAGATAAAATCATCATTCTCTTCAGGAATGTATGAACTATTTTTTTTTTAAATCAGAAAAAAAATTGGGATTTTTGAAGAAATTTCGGTACTGGACCCCCTTAAGAAGTTAAAATTAGCTTTGGGAAATAAGTGTCTTCCATTAATAAAACGAGTGCGCGCTATATTATGAATGGAACTTAGTAGTCATATCTAAAAAAAGATGAAATATAGGGGAAAATTTCAACTATAAAAGTTTAAAACATCCTTTATTTATTTTGAAATGATATCTTACATGTAAAAAAATATTTGGAAGTCTTAAGATACAAATGTTATCCGATCTTCACCTTAAATTTATCAATAATCACATTGCAGTATTGCTTTAAAGGTGGTTTTTAAGCAGGTATAATACACATTCAATTATAAAAAATAACACATATGAGCAAGGAACAACTCATTTTAATAAGTAGAAAGTTTTAATAAGTGAGCTCGATGATTATGATTTTAGTCTCAGTATAATCTTCTTTTAGTAAAACGTCATTAAGAGCAATTCCAATCTGCACTCGAGCTACAGGCAGTCTAATTTCATAACGTTTTCATCAAATCAAATGAACATTTTAGAACAACCAATCAAGTTATTTTTGCATACAAGATGTGATTTCTTACTAAATAAAGAGCCTTCAACAGTTTTGTCATTGGTTTTGCTCTATCTAATAATGACAAAGAATTTATAACTTCAATAAATCACCACTAAGAATATTGTATTTCTTCTCATATGCTAGTAAATTCATTTTTGTATAGCTGAACACTTGATCCTTAACTCTAGCTTTATCAGTTTAAAAGTTAAATGAATTTTTAGACTTTAGTTTTCTCCTTGCAATTGCCTTCCATACATTAAAATATAAACATCATTAAAAATAAAATAGATCAATTAATTATTAATGGCATCGTCCTACGTCTTTTAAATAATTATTTGAATATTAAATAGTAAACACAACCGAAAACTAGAGTAAACATGGCATTCCATTACGTAAATACTAACTTGGAGGGAAACGGGATTTTGAATTGGAATTTCAATACCCGGTCGACCTCGAATGACATTTTTCTTTCTTAAACTGTCTATCTCTTCAATGCTATTGACCATGAAAATCATACATCGATGGCATGATTAATTGTAAGTTTTTGAAGGATTTGACATCGATGTGCTTTGGTATTTGGGTATAAATACTTGGCATAGGAATATGTTCGGACACTTCTTTCATCGAGTCAAGATATAAGAATATCTCATCCGTTTATTTTACAGATTGTAAAATCTTCATTTATCATGAAACTGGTAAATGCTCTTTTCTTATTTTATTTTTCTGGTATCGTGTTTTTTCTATCGATAAAATAATAATCACTAATTTATTTTAGAATATTTCATGCACTTCTGTAAGCTGTTTTTATAAAATATACCTATCTTATTTACTTGTGGATTAATTCACATTAACTATATAATATCTTCTTTACTTGTGAATTTCGACAAAAATGCTGTAATATAAGACTTTTATATGTCATAACTATTCAATGTTTTATTTCAGTTTTATTATTTTATTACATAAAACTTTCATCATTTATTCATTTTTTAAAAAAATATCCACAGTCTGATTCCATATTCGCAATATTGACAAAGAAGTTTTATTTTCTCTAATGATGTTTAACAATTCAAACATTTAAATACCTTTATTTGTAAATTTTTTTAAAAATAAAATTTTATGCTGTATCTGTTTAAATATTTCTTCAAATCCACATTTATTTTCTTTTAATTTTACTAAACGATGGAATTTATTCAAACACACTTTGAAATGAAAAATGTTCACGTAGGTAAAAGTATTCCATTATTCAGGAAGGATAACAAATATTTTATTGTGTGTGTTTAAAATGAAAAAAGAAAAACAACCATCTGGAAACGAATATTTCAAACTGTAGTTTGCAAGAAGAGAAATATATTAAATTTTTGAACTATATTATTATTGTAGGAATATTTAAAAATACAAAAATGTTTTGAAAGAACTTGAAAAGTTTATGAATATTATTTAAGAAACATAACGCATATCAAAATAATAAAAGAATGATTCACCAACTTAATTTTATTTAGCAATATTAATACATATTCTTAATTTCAAATATATTTATAAAATCGATTTGAAATCGTCTTTCCTTCATATTCTCTTATTTAGAAAAATGAAAAACAATGTATTTTTACCTAATCGATTATATAAGTGAATGAAGCATATTTACATATTTATCTTCAAACATTATTTTATGCAACGATTTTGTAAATAGAACTAAAAATATAGATGAATATTTTACTAACATGCAAATGTTATTACCAAACTAATTAAAAAATTCAATACCAATGTAATTAGCAAATTTACGTCTCATGCTGTTAACATTAACGTAAACTTTTAATTGGAATAAAATTCATTGGTTGATGTTTATACGAATTTAATCCTCATAAAAAAAGGATGATTATACATTTTATTACAATTTAAATTTAAATATTTTGAATATATATTTTGAATATAATTACTTGGTTCTTGTTCTTCATTACTAAATAGGGTTAAATGTCTAAATACTCGACGTCATTTCTTAAAACACGATAAGCATAAAGTATTAAAAGTAAGCAAATGATATACTTGTTAAGCGGAAATACTAAAATCCTATTATTCTTTATCTGGATGATTAGTAACTTTTATATGATTATGAAACAAATGCACTGATAAAAAACCGATGATTACTAATTTACTCAAGGAATACAAAGTTTTTATAACTTTTGAAATAACTTACAAAACTGACGAAAGCACTTGGAAACTGAGTGAAATATTTAATTTTTTTTTTTTTTTTTTTTTTGTAATGTGAATTTAGATACTTAGATACATTGCATTGAATATTTTATTATTTTTTTATGATCATTGTGCAGAAGCCTTTTTATAGTATCAAACAAGGTATTATTACCGCATTTTTTAGATGCAATGACCTAAGAATACACTCATATGCTCATTTTAAACATTTGAAATCTAAAAAGCATAAGAATGACATTACCAAAAATCAAACATTTAGGTAATTTTTAGTGGCTTTTTGGATATTTTTAATGGCTTTTCGTTTGTATTTCAAAAGTAAGATTACATTTTTTATACTACTCAGTTTCTAGGTTAATTAAACACTGCAACTAATAAACCGATGAAAAAAAAACAATAAGTTTAAATATATATTTACTTATCTATCTTCTGTTTAATTGTTGTTGTTTTTGTCATTTTAATGTATTAGTGTCAACAAATAAATATATTTCAAAATTTTAAGTTACAGCAATAACCATCTTTTTTAATAATTTTGTATCAATGCTCTTATGCTCCTCAGTTTTTTTCCCTTATCAATATATTAAAGCTATTCCGTTGCATAAACCACATATGCATATCTTGCAAGACATATGACACAACTCTCTTATTTTCTTGTACTAGGTTCTATTTCTCATGAACTATAAATGTTGTGCAATTCACATTTGTCAACGTATTTTTATCCATACCGTTGTAAACAAATGAAAGTACTTAACTTAATGGTATTAAAGTGTAATAAACACTTGTATGAATGCCGTATAAAACATCAATAAACTTATATAATACATTTCCTTTGCAGTTTTTGGTCCCCATCCTTCTGGCTTCAGTTGCCATGGCAGCTGACATGGGCATGAACATCAACGGTGGTAGCTACAATTTCGGCTACAGCACAGGTGATGCCGGTGGCCACAGTCGCGCTGAATCTGGAAGTGGCAACACAGTTCAAGGAAGCTACAGCTACGTCGACGCCAACGGTGACAGACGCACTGTCCACTACACAGCCGGACCTGGTGGATATCAACCAAGTGGAGATATCGGAGTTGACAGGAAGACTGCGGCTGAAGCAGCTGCTTTAGCCGCTGCAGCTCCCAGAGCACCTGTTGCTGCACCTGTTCATGCTGCACCCGTCCAACAATGGTACAATCCTGGTGCCTACGCTGGAGTGCCTAATGTAATCATGTCTGGCAATCCTGCTGGTGGGCATTATGCTGCCAGGTGGTGAACGTGTGAGGATAATGATGATTTGGCTTTAGTATTTTCAATGGCGAGTTTTTATTGTTGATGGTGTTGAGATGAGTGGCACAAGAGGGAGTGTTGTTTTGGTTGTGTGGTGTCACGTAAAATTAAATTATTTTATGTAACTGGAATGACTTACGTTCATAATCTTTATTTGTAAAGTAATTGTAAACTTTAAATGAATTTGTAAACAGAAAAGTACATATTGCTATTATTTGATTTATGAATGCCAGTCATTCTGGATTTTAATTTTTTCCCAAAATTTTATAGTGTAAAAGAAATGGAATATGTAAATATCAGAAAGATAAATAAATTACTTTTTTAAAAATGAATTTGTGTTGTAAACTTTTTACCTTTATTTAATTCCCAATTTACTCACTCAATTTCTTTTCCAGTTATCTTAGTTTTACACTAAATATAATTTTTTTGCAATGGGAAACTTTTGATTCCAATTTTACTCTTATTTATGCCATAACATAAGGGTAAATTTAATCAAAAGCATTTAGCTTTAAAATTCTGACATTTTTAGTTGTATTTAAATGCTCCTTGAATATGAAAATTTCATTTTTCTTTGGGAACTGAATAGTAAATTTATAACATGTTTCAAAAAGAGAACAACTCAAAGTTATCCTTGCTCATTACTGTATTTAACGACATAAAAAATAATTTGAAATTGAAAAATAAAGCTCCTTAATTAGACATAAAAGAAATTAAACAATAAATAATCCATATTAATAACGCTTGATTAAAAATATAACATTGTTTTTCTGATGTTTCAATGCTAATTAAACATTTCCTTTATATACTTGAAACTTAAACTTATTGAATAGTTAAATAAAAGGAATTTAACAAAAAAAAAAAAAAATGCATTTTCGTAAACAAAAAGAATGAGAATTTTAAATTAATTAAAAGTTTTCGAATTCATGCAAAGTTTTAAAATACACGCATTGCATCTTAATAATTGTTGCGAGAATAGACAAAGGTCCAAAACGTATAAATAATAAAATAAAGGTACCTTTTTAAACCATATTTTGAAGTTTGACTAAAAATATGAAAAGAATATATTCCTTTCCACATCTAAATAGAATAAAATGAAGCAACACTGTCCCTGAGCAACACTGTCTTTTGTTACTGAGGCCCCGCGCAACAATTATCTGAAGTAGTGAAACTATTTTTAGGTCTGTTTTCCGACGTGTGACGTCAGATGCATTGTCGCATCGAAGAATCCAATGGGAGGCGGCTAACGTACATAACTCATCGATTGGTAACTAAACTACGGGATTTTATTTTTGTTGTGGGTGGAGATGATCTTGGATATTGAGATTGTTTCCATTGATGTAATGGATAAATAGGGTTCTTTTTTGTGTGCTTTTTCTTACATAAAAAATACCTTTACCATATCGATAAACTTGTTGGATCTAATGTAATGATTTCTATTTGAGAAGAAATCGCTCTGAAATTCATAGTTTCATACCATTTTTTAAAGTAATATTTAGGATTTAAAAGATGGGGAAAGCCACCCACATTCATATTTCTGAAGTTATTGAATGAAAACTCAAAATAATTTAAGTAAACATGTTTTATATACCTTTTGATCGAAATATAAAACTATACACAGCAAATGGAAATGTCTTAAAATAAGACACAAAATTGTCTTAAACAAGTGGCACTGTTTTAAGATCTAAAATGGTGTCTTAATCTTTAAGACACTTGAAGTGTCTTAAAATGGGGTATTTTCAGACGTTTAGACTGTCTGAATTGGGGATATTTTCAGACAGTTGATGTGTCTGAAAGGGTTGTTTATGTTACCTTTCAGATGTTGGGAAGCTAAAAATACATTTATTTAAATTAAAATGCAATAAATGAGCTTGTGTTAAATTACAAATTTTTATTAAAATAAAAGTCAAAATAACTTTTTGTTGACTATGTTTCACTTTCCTGGTAAATTTAAGCATGGGATTGCAAAACTGCAACACAACTGTTAATAATAGGCACACAACTATTAATATATCCAAGCAAGGGATTTGGGACTTAATGTAAATATATGTATTGGGATAAAATGGACATTGTATTGTGGCTGAATCTTAAATAGAAAAGGTTTGACTTCCAAGATTGTATCACAGTTTTAAGTTGCTTTTTACAAGTCAATTTTAACATCAAATAACAAGCGTGATGTAAACACTTATATAGTAGTTGCATTGGCAAGTCTAAGATACATTATGTGGCAACATAAACTTATTTGAATGATGAATCAAGCAGTAATAATCTAATTATTCTCCATCTGGGAATTTAACTTGTTTATAACATTTCCCTATAATAACACTACATAATAAACACTACAATGCTTCAATTATTGTCGAATAGTTGAAGCAGATATAGGACTTTAAAAAAAAAAAAAACTTTAAAAGATGCATAAAAGATAAACAATTAAAACAAGAAGGCATAGAAGTATCTGTAAGGAGACATTTCAGAATATGGAGGTAGAGTATATTAAATTTGAAAAGTATGCAAGTTGTGCAAAAATTTTTGCGTTTCTGAAAACGTCAGTTTCCCAAATTTTTGTATGCTTGTAAAAAAAATATGCCAGATATACAGTTGAAATTTGTTATTATGATTAAATAACATATTAAGTGCATACTATAACTAAAATAATATTAAAATTCCAGTAATTTGGGGATGGGACCTTTTTACAACAATTTTCCCTATCGCTGCGACTTTTCGCTAATCGTTGAGAAGCTAAAGAAGAGAGGGCATTTAAAAAACCTAAAAAAATGTAAGAAAAGGGGGAGGGGGGAATTAAAAAAGGAATTTGAAATATCTGTAAAGATGGCTGCTTCAAAATACAGAGTTGAAGCACATTAAACTTGGAAAACATGCAAGTTATTAAAACTTTTATAGTTCTTTCACGTTTTCTCAAAACGTTGATTTTCCAACTTTTGGTATGCTCATATAAAAGACTATGCAAGATATAGAATTGAAATTTTTTATGGCAATTATATAACATCTGAAGTACATATTAAACAAAAATATTATTCAAATCTATACAATTTAGTTTTTAATTATTATTACTTAAAAAATTGCAAATTTTCATACGCTCAACAAATTACCACATAAAAAAACTTTCTATTATTATTTTGAGAAAGCTGATATTTAATGTAGTATATAGACATTTCTAAGAAATAAAAAGCAAAAAAACTTTTTATTAGTTTTAAGAAGATTCCTCTACGAATGTAACCAAATTCAACTCATTGCAATTTTTTTTTTTAATCGAGTTTTGAATAAGTGATTATTAATAAATTATTAGCCTATTATTATAAACTTTTTTCTAAAATATAATTTAAAAAAGGTTTGAACAACATATGTAAAAAAAATTTCTTCATTTTGACCAATATTCAATTTATTTCAAATGCGTTGATTTTTCTGATTTTAATGCTGTCATCGAGTACCCAGTCCTCATAATATGCAGGTCATATCATAAATATCCTCAGATGTAATAATATGGAACATATAAGATCATTCATAAAATAAAATTCAAGGACACAATAAATTTTATCCAAATTACATCAAATCATGCTAAATATATTTTCAAAATCATTAGTACCTGTAATATGCAACAAAACCAACAAAAATGTAATTGAATGTTAAAAACAGAAAATTTAGAATTCTGTGAGGGTGATTTAGAAATCGATCAATTAAAATTTACTGTAATAAAAGCACTGAAAATAAGATAAATAATATTACATAAACCAACTTTTTCACTAGGAATGAAGCCGTTGTGGGGACCGTTGTGCATATCAAAATAATCATTTCTGAGTTTGAGCAATTGATTGTCAAGTCACTTAAATACTATTCTACTTGTTCATGTATATATTATTGTGAACAAATGCTTTTTAATGCTGATCAAAACATTTGACTACTTCAAGCACATAATTATTTCAAGTTTGAATACTGTTATCATTAATATCCCTCGGCGTTCAAGTTATGTTTTTTGTGACATAGTACTTACTCTCATATCATGCAATCAAAGAGTACTGCTCCAACAGCTTGGCAACGATGCTCAGTTTGGATATGTTGCTAAGTGCTATTGAGTATGAAGTAACAGTATTAAAGGGCAATTAGAACATAGTGTATACCGTTCGTCCATGATTCAGCAGTGGCAGCAGTTCTAGAAGAGGCAAGCGATACCAACACTTCTGATCACACTTTTATTGCATCAGATTAATGAGGAATATTTTTCCTATAACCCCCAATTGAATATTAAAAAAAACAAAAAAACACTCAAGACACATTTGGGTACGTGAGAAAACTCTGGCAACAATATTTGATACTTTTCCGTTAGACGGGTACCAAAAACCGTTAAGTCGGAAAGTTGGCGTAGTTATCGCCAAGCTGAAATGTTTACGCGAAAATAATATTTTGATCTAGTGAAATTTTATTTTTATTCATTAGTTTGGGAGACTGCCAAACCAAACCTTATCATAGATTGGAAGTTATTAGTTTGAATAAGTTATCGCTGCAAATTGGCTATTTTTATCTGGTACCCGTCAAATGGAAGAATTCAAATGATGTTGTAATCATTGATCAGGAATAGGTTAATATTGGCCTATAACTCATGATCTACAGAACCAATTTGGACAAAGTTTGCTTTAATAGATAGAATTTTTGCTGAGAATACACTTTAAATACAAAAAAAACCCGCAATTACATATGAAAATGAATGTCGTATTGCTGTCTATGCTGGAGCGAATGTGCGCCAACGGGATTCGAACCCAGGACTCCTAGGTCAGTAGATAGGCATGCTTACCGCTAGGCAAAAAGAACCACTAGTGCCTAGTTGTTGTATCTATCATTTGTACATGAGACCACCACATAGACACGTCGCAGTGAGTCGCGAAGGGGTCGAACGATTGAGTTGCTTGAGTGCGAGTTGAGTTTGTTACATGAGAGTTGAGTGGTTGTGTGAGAGAAAAAGTTGCTTGCTGAGTTGGTAGTGTGGAGGTCGTGCAGTAAATTTTTCTGAAGGCGCCGATAGATGACAGCATTATTCAGTTGTTCGGTACCCACTACTTTGGAGCGAATGTGAGCTAACTCGATAGGTTGCGATCTGGGAGATGAGTTCCTCTATTTTGGGAAGAGGATAGGCATCCAACATAGTAAATCTATTAATTGTCTGGGAGTAGTCTATGACCATTCGAGATTTTTTATTATCTCCTTTGATGACAAATGCTTGGGCTCTCCATGGGGAATAGCTTTGTTCGATGACTCCTTCATTGATGAGTCTGTCCACTTCTTTAGCAATAAATTCACGATCCTCTGAGGGAAGACGTCTTGATTTTGTTTGAATGGGTCTACAGTCAGGCGTAAGATTTGAGAACAAGGAGACTGGTGGGACATCAGCCTTGGTCAAAGCACAGATTTCTAAGGGAGGCCTAACACAAAATGTGCAAAAGCTACATCTCCAGAACCACGAGAATTTTTAGCTTTACATACCCGCTGAAAATGTCCTTTCTTGCCGCACTTGTTACAAACTACATTTTTGGCTGGGCAAGCGCTTCGAGGGTGACGATCATAGCCACAGAAGAAACATGAACCAGAGCGGTAGACAGCAGCAACTTGCTCTTCCTCGAGTATTTGATCAGACTCGGCAGTTTCCACTGCAGCAGAAGTCATCGGCTGAGGTACAGTGAGGTATGATGCAGAATGAGATTCCGCCAGTTCGAGGGCATGAGCTTGGTCGACAGCCATTTCTAAGGTAACAGAAGAGTTTTCAAGTAAACGTTCGCGGATACGGGAGCTCTTTAATCCCCTTATAAATGCATCACGAATGTATTCGTTTTTATAGAGTTCAGCAGTAACAGCTTTGAATTCACAGTTCTTGCTTAGATGTTTGAGGGCCTAAACGTATTCACTCACCATCTCGTTTGTTTGTTGACATCGGGATGCTAAGCAATGCCGCGAGAGGTTCAAATGTGCTACATGTTTTGTTTACGTTTCTCAACTGGCGAGAGTGTTGCCAGGTTCGATACATGGAAAATCACAACAACAACTTTGGATTTCTGTGAAAAACAACACTTTTTTTGGGATCCTTCAAAATTTAAAGGTATTCCTTTTAGTTGGTAAATGAACTTGAATGATATAATTGCTACGGCCCATGGTCGTACTGTCTGAAAGAGAGAAGCGTCTGAATTTTGGAAATGTCTGAATTTGGTTCGAAGTGTCTTATTTTCAGTTACTTGTTGTGACTGAAAGCAATTTAAGACCCGTGTAATGTCTGAAATTCGAAGAAGTAAACCACCTTTGTGCAAAATAAGTCACCTAATGTGTCTGAAATGAATTTTTCAGACATTTTGTGTCTAAATTTAAGACACCAGCATTTACAGTGTATAAGTAGATATTTTTTACGATAACGGTCTTTGAAACAAATTATATTCAGTTGCAAGTATTATCTTTTATGCTAGGAAATGAAGACATTTCAGGATAAAATATTTTATCTAAAGCAACATATAGAAGTACTGCTTTATAACAAATATTTAATTTTGTCTGGGATGTGTAACATTTCTGAAAAAATTAAAAAAAAACAATTGTTCAATACAAATACACCAATTCCAATTATTTCTTTTCTAAATTAGATTTGTTTATTTAGTTTCAGTCGCAATCCATATTAAATAAATGTTTGATTGAACTTTTGAACTGTTTTGTACTTTGAAATCGCTCTTCATACGGGCATTAATAATATTTAAACTTATACCATGTATGCATATTAAAAAAAAATAAAAAAATAAAAAATATATATTGTTTTTGAGAATTTAGAATTATTTTTTGTCAATTTAATTTTTTTTTTCTTGATAGTGAAATGGTATTATGAAACAAAAACATGTGGTAGTTAAACTTTGAAAATAATATTCATTTTTTTAAATATATCAAAAAAATTATGGTTTGAGGATAAGCATTTATATAAACATTAATTCTGTAACTAATCAATCAGTTCTTTAATTATTGAATGATATGTATTTTCGATTAAAATATCATATAAATCTTAACATTTTAATTTCGAGGTACAAACAAAAATTTCCGAAACATTTGAAAAAAAAAAAAGTACTCTTGTTGGTTGAAGTTACAACGAAAATATGCTAAGTATTTGTATTTAAAATGTATAGTGATAATAAATATTTATATTATAAACAATGTAAATAAAATGACTTACATCGATTTTATGGCAGCTGTTCATAGTATAAATTTTCAAGTGTAATACAGTTAAGTATTACATGTTTTGAAAGTTCCAATACAGTTACAAGAATAACTTTTAAGTGCTTGTTTTTCAATTCCTATTATAACAAAGGATGTGGAATATCACACTATTTCCATTACTCTTCAATAAAGGTCACTGCAATTAATACTGACGTGGATTGGTGTAATTTTCCATTTTGGTTTCATATTTTCCTTATTGTAAAAAAAAAAAAAAAAACTAGGGGTGTGGAACATCGCACAACTTTCAATTACACTATATTACTGATGTGGATTTGTGGTAATTATCGTTTTTATAGTTCCATCATTTGTGTAGAAAAACTGACCAGTTTGGTGATATTTTTTGCAATAATTCTTGAATGGATATTAAAAAAAAAAAAAAAAAAAATCAGAACGATGGCTATATCTTCGGTTCTAATCATCGTAGATTCTGGCGGTTTGCACCAAAATGTTTGCTCACGATTTTCTATATATTTGATGCAAATTTTTTTTTCTTAAGAGACATTTACTAAGAAAATGTAACGCTATCTTCGAAAATTTGAATACAAACCCATATTTCTTATCATTTCATTCGATTTAGAATACATCATTTACTTTATAAACTAAATTTCAATTCATTTTGTTGAAAAACACGTCACTTATGAGCGAAAATGTTTAGACCATGTTTTGACCGATCTTCAGGGAGAATTTCCATAAAATGAAAGGCATTTTTAAAGTTCTACTTCACAGCGGGCGAAATCAAACGTTCAGTGAGGCGTGTTTCACGACTTTAAAAATACAAATATTAGTCTAAAATTGCATAGAAACTACTTGGATTTATAGGGTTATGTTTAAGATTAATACAAAAATAGCAAGTAAACGCAAAAGTAACATAATATATTTACAAAATTAAAGATGTCCATTCTTCACACGAAATGAATAAAATTTCGAAGACTGTAATTTCAGAAGTATAACGTATACTGCTGATGGCTAGAAAACTGATAAATATAAAATGTCGACATTAGTAAACAGTATTCAGCAAAGCAATTATTTTTTTTAACAGAAACATTGCACTGTAAATAGAAATGTTGAAATTATTTATTAAATGAAAAAATCATGTTTTCCAGCAATTGCTAAAAAAACGGCTCGAACGATTTTGATTAAAATATCCGTGTTAATGCCTCTTAAGGTCATTTCCACCTCTGAATTTCCCGTAGAAATGCAGTACAAGCGTATGAAGTTGAAAAACGAGTGCATTTAACACAGAGCTCTCACAACGATTAAATTTTTCTTCTTGTTTCATGCCCAGAAAAGGACATTGTAATGTGTAAATACCATCTCCAATTTCCATTTTTTTTTTTTTTTTTTTTTTTTTTTTTTTTTGCCTTGGTAAAAATTGTTGCCAAAAACGGTAAATAACTCCATGTCAAATTTTAATGCAATGACCAATATTATAGTGCAATTGAACGTTGTGCAACTTTCCTCTCCTCTAATTTACCTTGAATTAATCTTTGATTGATTTCAAATGTCGTCTATTATACGGTCCCTTAAAGTTAACGTTTTTTACATTTTCGCTAAAAAATCGAGAATTAAAAGTCAAAATGGAAAGAAAAAAATTGTGGGGGTAAATCTAATAAAGTACCAAGGTAAATCTATTAAAAGCAAAATAAATAAATAAATAAATAAATAAATAAATAAATAAATAAATAAATAAATAAATAAATAAATAAATAAATAAATAAATAAATAAATAAATAAATAAATAAATAAATAAATAAATAAATAAATAAATAAATAAATAAATAAAAAATATATATATATATATATATATATATATATATATATATATATATATATATATATATATATATATATATATATATATATATATATATATTTTGGTATTCAAAATTTTTTAAAATTGCTTTATTAATTAATAATTACTTATTAAAAAAAAAAAAACATTGATACAAAAGTTTATTCTATTTATGTTTGGCCATTTACAAACTATCTTTTAAAACAAAAATTACTGAAATATATCACTTATTTAAGTATTTATGGCAAAAAAAAAACCCAACTTTTTTTATTTAACATTAATTTATAATTCTCTTTTTATAATTTAAATTTCAAACCATTCATTGGAAAATTATGGATTTTTGCATTTCGACATTTTTTGGGATGCTGAATCCAAATATGGGATAATATTATGAGGTTGCCATTGAATTTTTTAAAGTTTGACTCTGTTTTAATATGTATATGACCCCTGATGGGAAAAAAAAAAGGGGGAAGAAAAAAAAATAAAAACCCCACTAAATGCAACTATTAAAAACCTTCCACGACTTACAACGGTACCTTTTTATTTGTTATTTTAACAATTAGAGCACAAGATATGGTCATTGTTCCGATTTTTTTTTCCCGCATACTTTACCATCACCAACCCTCACACCAAATTCGAACATAGTAAGTCAATTTCTTCGGGAGTTATGCTGACCACATACACACATACAGACATTTCTAGATCACTGTTTTGATATAAGGATGTTCCAAAACGTGAAGAAATGCAAAAAAAAAAAAAAAAAAAAAAAAAAAAAAAAAAAAAATTAAAAAAAATTTGATTGAAAACTATACTTTCATTACCCTATGTATACATATGGGTAATTGAAAGTAAAAACAGACAGTTTGGGGATATTTTGGTTATGATTATTACATTGGCAAAAAACATCGCAAATTATTGTCCACGAATTAATTCCAGATAAGTGAAACCGGAGAAATAGTCGTTGATGGTCAATACTCAAGGGAAGATAAATCTCAGTTAAAAACATTCGTTCTAAAATTTTTACCCTTTTATAGAATTTCTGAAGAGGGGATGTGTAGAGGAACTTAAAAGGTATAAATACAGCAATTTTGATCAAAATCGTTAGAGCTTCTTTTTGGCAATTGCTGAAAGTCTCATAGCCACCATTAACCTGTATGCAAAAGTTGAAAATTTTAGGTCAATTCGTCCGTGAGTTATGATGACCACAGACACACAGACATTTTTTCTACACCACTCTTTCTTCTAACTCAGTACTTTCCAAAACGAGTAGAAATACAAAAAAAAAAAAAAATTCAATACTTTCATCACAACATGTATAATTAAAAGTGAAATTCAATGTGTTATAGTTCGAAAAACAATATATTATCATTCACAATACGATCATTCCACGAATGCCTTATATAGTGTTACGGAACAAAGCTAGTTCTCTACTGAAAAAAGTTTTCGATCCAAAATTCTTAATCACATACTTAATATTGCAAACAAAAACCAATTACTAAAACCAATAAAAACCAACTACAAATATTTAACTTAGAAAATTAATTCCTTACACAGATCCTAATAGTTAATATACTTCGATCACAATCAATGATTAAATTTTCCAGGTTTCGCCTTTAATTATTTACCTTAACACGTACTTTCTTCCTTTGAGTTCATTAAATGTAATTTTCGAATGATGTAGAAATTTAGCTTATCTCTAGGAATAATTCCATTTCCTTTACATTCTCTGAACTGATATAAGATTCAGGAATCGGATTATTTCAATAGAATGAATTATTGGTGAAATCCCACGCAGACTGGTACAGATTCATCAATGCCATCATCAATGAACGGCATCTGCATATCATTGATTATTTCAGGACTTATTTCGTTTCTAATTAAAAACATTGAGTATTGATAACACGGTGAATAATTGGCGGAAAGCATTACGGTCGCCAAGGTTTATTGCGCCAAGGCCTCGGTTATAAATTAGTAACTTAAACCACACTGTGGTTCTTTTGATAAATTTGCCAAGGTAAGAATGAAACCCTTTAAGGTGAAAAAGGTATTAGATTCCCGATTTTTACATAAATATTTCAATTTTACAGAAATATTCACTATCACTTGAATTAAAAACAAAACAATCAAAACAAAAACACATCATTAATATTTATTTAAAGCACGAATAACCATACATTCATTCCCATACATTCATTCCCATCACACCTCATTAGACAAGCCAACATATATTTTCAAACACTTTATACCATTGACTTTTACTAAACAAAAAAGTTGGAATGTGAGCTTTTCTTGCAGTCGTTATTGGCGGAAATCTTTTATTCATCATATTTAGCTGAAGTCGAGACAAATAAATTTATGGTTAGAGTCTAGAAAAACAGAAGTTCTTAACGAAAATCTAACCACCGATATCAAATATTAAAAGTAGTGGTACACAAATGAAAGACAATATTGAAACTACGACTCGTTCTTGATATCGGTATTAAAGAGATATACAGGGGGATAATTGTTGAGCAATAGGAAAAAAATGCAAATGCAAATACATATTTGAAGACCAACAACAGGTTCAATGCCTAATAGGTTTTTTCCAAGTAAGAAATATTACACATAAATTGAAATTGCACACATAAAATACAAAAATTGCAGAATAACATAGTAGAAAATATAGAATTTACAGAATACAAAATGGAAGACATCAAAACTTCAGATTATATAATAGGCCAAGATAATTATTACAAAGTTTGATAGTGAAAGTGATAATTTTTTAACCGTTGGCGAAATTCAGTTAAAACTTGGCGGTTGAATGCAGGGCATGTTGAGATTTGTTTGAGCATGCGCACTCTAATGTTATTCATTTTTTTTCCGGTGAAAATGTCGAAATACAGAGTTTCTGAACGTATATCGATCACCAAGGCCTGATATTCGAGCAATAACGGCCCGATTGAGGCTCAGAGAAAATTTGCAACAGAGTGTAAACCATCAATATAGTTAAACAACTAGATAGACTGCTTAATGCTTGGAAAATAAAGCCGTTGCCAGATCGTTGGGTGGATAAAAAAATACGAATTTCCGCGGATTGAAAATGAAATCTTGGGTTGTTCACAGCAGAACTGTCAATAGTAGACCTTAATTAGTAGTAATGTGCAAAAAAAATATCTAGTTCAGCACTTTACAAGGTTTCTCGCATTCCCATCCGACTATAAAAGTGAACAGTGATTGGTTAATCCTCCACCCAGCGTCATCAACCATTGGCGCGTTTTTTTCCTTGCATTGTCATCGGAGCAGTCTATCCTGTTGTTTATCTATATCGATGGTGTAAACTGGAAACAACAGGTGCAATGTGCTATAACGGCTAGAAATTGAGGACTAGAAATAAAGAACGACCTGTGACCAAAAAAGAATTTTTTTTAGGAGAGCCGAAAAATGAAAAACACTCGCATTGGTACTTAAGGCTATGACTAAGTATCAGATTGAATTTTAACTATTGCTAATGAAGTTCTCACTTTGGGCGTTCTCCACTTTGTTTAGCTTGGCCTTTAGGATATTTTTCCATAAAAAAAAGATTTTCGATTTTTGTTTTTGGTACTTAGATCGTTTTCCCTTTTCTAGTCCTCAACTTGATTCAACCGTTCGAGAGAACTAGTCTCGACACTTCACGAGTTTTACAGATGTTTGCTATTCGTCTGCGCCACATCATAGCCATTGATGGCAAGCACATTGAACATGTCATACACTAATATATGTAGTTACTTTTAAAATTTGCATAAATTATTTGAACTCAATAGTTTTTGAAAACTTTATTTTTTATTTTATAATACTCAATAATTGTCACTCTGTAAGTGTACGCAGTCTCATTAGTGTTTTATATGTTATCCTTTGGCCTTAAGCCAAATTGTATGATTTTCCATTGCCTAAAAGTGTGGTCTGGTGTCCGTCCCCCCTTAATATTTGGGCATGAGCAGGAAAGGCATTGAGTGGGCATGCGGCTTGTATAAAATCATGCGGCTTGTATAAAAGCTCCGCCTGCTTGTATAAAAAGAGAAGTTTGATGATGTTGTTCAGTTGTTTTGATATATCGATGTTTTATAAAAAAAAAAAAAATTAATGGACTTGGACATAAAGCCCAGGATAAACTGTATATCGGTAATCGGCAATAAATCGTTTATTTAGATACTCATTTGAAGTGCAGAAATTAATCGTTTTCTTTACTTATTCGGTAGTTGCAACTAGAGTGCTACGAAAACATAATTTAATTCAATTTAAAATTTTTTTACTACATAAAATTATTTATTTCCAAACAACAATAGACTCTTATTGTAGAGACAAATTTATAAGTTTAAAGGGTTTTTTGCTTTTTTGTAGCGTTTTAAAATGGAAATGGCAATCTGAGGTAGATAAATAAAATTATTGATGAGATAACTCAATAGGAAGAATATTTTTGATGTTTTGAACAGGCAGATTACCTATTTTAAAATGAAATTTATAAATGAAAATTCCGATTTTTTTCGGAAATCGGTATTAGTGTGTCAATATTCGACAAGTGTATTTCAACTTAGTACCTTGTGTAATAAATCAGTTAAGTTTGTAACCTTGCCAAATCGAGCCAAATTATCGAACAAATTATTACAACTGTTGTTTGAAAAATAAATTTAGTGAAGTAAAAGTTAGGTAAAGTATTTTTGTTTTGTTTGTTACGCAGATAGACACTATATAGTTGTACTATTATGTACCATATCTTTGTGAAGTTTGCAATTTTTGTTTTAAATTTAAAATATATAACCTTATAGACCAAAGTCATGTCTTAAGGACTTATCTGTCAAGTCTAAAATTATTATACTTCTATCAGATAAAGGCAATTTTGAAATATACGTTAGAATAAAAATAATTTTGTTTCAAAATAAATGCAATCACAATTCCAGAAAATTAAAAATACTTACAGTTATTGTCTATTTATGCTCGATTAAATATACTTATTGTATAAAATGAGATATTTTCACCTATATTTAAATGAAAGAAAATCGATTTGAATAACATAGGACGCTAAACAAAAACGGAACCGCATAACTCTTTCCTAACGTGGTTTCCCCCTTCCCTTTCTCCCTCTTTTTTTGCTGAGTTGAAGATTTTTTTTCAGTATTTTTTTTTTTTTCTCCAAATATTTCATTATTTATGTTTGTCGAAAGTTGCAGTAGCAGCTTTTTCTCTAGTGCATTTTGCTTATCACGCAAATGCCTGGTGAGAAAAAAATAAGCATAGGTCGATTGAAAAACAAGCAAATAATTTTTAATGTTTCAGAAGAACTATCGTATCACATATTCCTTTGTTTTCTTTCAAAATTATATTTTATTTCCTTTCAGAAAGTGTTATGAATAAGTTAAATACGGATAACTCAATTTGTATTGGGCTTTTTCTGAACCATTTTAAGTCATTCCTTTTGTTAGATTCATATATTCAGAGCAATTTTTTTTTTTATGCTGAGGCTTGAATTTTATTTGAAACCTTAGATAATAAAATTTTCTTTAAAATAACCATACATGACCGAAGGAAAAATTTAAAGTAAATTAATAGTAAACTATTTTAGAATTTAAAATTTCTATTATTTCGAGTGAGTCATTATTTTGGATACAAATTTTTTGAAAGTACAATATTGAGCTGTATTTTTAAACAATTATGCTGGGTAAATATTGAGGAGTATTTTTTTTTTTTTCATAATTTCCATGAAAATATCTAGGACATTTAAATAATTAAGTTGTTTATTTCATGTTACTGTAACGAAGCATGTATTTTTAAAATTGCATTTTTGAACCGAAGAAGAGATAAAAATTTGTCGTAATAAAAGCAGCCAATAGCTAGTATCGGTTTAGAAATATATCTGCGTGTGTTTTAGAAAACGAAATCTTTAAAATCTCGCATAAATATATCTAAACGTACAACTTTACTATTATGACTAGCTTAGTACATAAAATATTAAATATTTAATGCCAAATGCGGGTAAAAAAATCGTTTTAAAATCTAAGAATAGTTAATACCTCAAGCCTACAAACTATGGATTTTATGAAAAGTGAAATTCTTAATGAATATTCTAAACTTTTGGTGCTAAATGTTAATTTGACTAATTGTTCATAATTAAGTACATAGAAAGTCGATGTGCAATCCATTCCTAAAATGCATAATAAAAAGAGGAAAAACAAAAAAATTTCATACAGGTGTTTAAAAAAAAAAAAAAAAAAAAAAAAAACGCACCAGAAGAAGTTGCTAGCTCAGCAAATAATATTTATTTGAATATAATATTAATTTAACCAGGTTCTTTTTCACAATTTTGTTTCAAAAATTTTTTTTCTCTCTTTTTCATTTTTATTTTAAATGCAGAAGTAGTGAAATATGATTTGTGTGACTTTGTCGCGTATAGAAAGGTAATTTTTTAGATGCTTTTTCAGATGGTCTGATGCGAAAATTATACATTTTAGCGTATTTATTCATTTAAAAACTTTTTATTGTGTGTTTTGTAATATTTTTCAGAAAAATAATTTTTAGTTGGCTAAAATTTTTCTCTGCTGAGTTACGCCGATAACCGAAGTCCGAAATGGACACTAAAATGCTTTGTTCTCGACGGAAACCATATTTTTAGTATACTTTTAATCTTTTTATGTATAGTTAAGAATTTTATTTTAAAGTTCAAATCCGTTCCGCCTCAAACCGGTATATGGAAAGGCTTATACAGAAGAATTTCAAGTAAAACCTGTCAATGAACCGGCGCCTCTTTTTCAAAAAATATTTCAGCAGTAAGTGTTTTCTCTTTTTCATTCGTACTATCCTTACGTTAACTAATTCTAATACAAAGAAAAAACATGTGCTATCCTTTGGAAACCCGCAATAACAATATGTTTACGTTTTACCTATTGACCCACGTCTTCCAACTGTTTTGTTAGAAAGATTATAAATACAGTAGCAGATAAAAATTTATTATTAGTTTTCTTACATTTAGAAAGTTTTTAAAGAAATTGAAAACACCGCCCTTTTCCCGGCAAAAATTTTGACGTGTGTTTAAAAAAAAAAAAAAAAAAAAAAAAAAAAAAAAATTCATTAAATATGTTGATAACTGTCAAAAAAGCGTTAAAATTTAATAAAAATAATCTTACTGAATATTAATTTTACTTTTGATTATCACAGTTCAAAATGGGATCACACTTTAGTAAATATGAACTCTTTCCCTTTTTACAGACCATTTCATTATTGGAAAAACTTTATATACTAAATAATTATGTTTGGTTTTACATCTGAAACTGGATATGGATAAAAAAAAAAAAGAAAAAAAAAAAAAAAAAAAAAAAGAGTGAATCAAATCCCCAAAAACCATCTGAAAATGTAAAGGGAAAAAAAAGCAAACAATAGCATATTTAAATAGAAGTAAGAATGCCAACGCTAGAAATCCAGAATATTGAGTCATGAGTCAAATGTCAACGTGTTTTTTTAAAGAATGTATTTTGTAAAAATTCAAACCTTACAGTAAACATTTTTTCGTCTCTCTATTTCTGGCACCGGACCCCCTTAAATGTATAACTCAGAATTGAAGAAATTCTACTCATTAGATGTCGTCAATCTAATCAGAGGGAGTTTTCAGTTATAAAATTATATTAAATTGCACCTGAATATCTTCGTATCTGATCCTGATACAGTTCAATAGACGTGTATACAAGCGGTCTCTAAGTGACAGTTATTATCCTAATCTATAACTTATTTCCTAATATATTATCGATTTTTATTTAAAAATAAATAACTATAGCCTTCTGAAAAACAGCAAACCTAATACCTTGTAAATCCGGATTTTTGTTTTAGCGAAGAGTTTGTTATTTGCTTAAAAAAGAATATTGTAGAAGTAAGGTATTGCTAATAGGTTGGTGAAGATTTGAGAAGGGTTGAAGAGAAATACAGAGAAAGGGTCTAGTTCATATTTTGATATAGTTAAATGACCGAGTTTAAGACCTATTGGTAGAGATAAGCTGTCATTTGAGACAGCTTGAAATAGATATTCAAAAATCGTTTCAAATAATACCTTTTGTCGTGACGAATATTTGAACTTTAACAATAGCATTAGCATCAACACTGATATTTAGTATCTTGTATGCGAAATGTACAAATAAGAAAAAATAATTTCAGATTATAATTAATATTTTACAATAAGATTCGCAAGCTCCAATGTACACCGAAGATAAATGTTAAGGAAAATTCAGCAGTGAAATATTACAAATTGATAAAACTTAAAATTTTATTTTAATTTTATAATGAAATCTTTTTTTAAACTGTCGTAAAAAGTCGTCATAGATTTATAATTTGATAGAAAAGGTCAACTTAAACAATGTGTTGTGTCTATCATTTACTAAAAAGCGATGATTTACTAAAGAGTTATATCAGAAAAATTATCGATGTTAATGATGGTTAACAGTAAAACATTTTCCTTCTTAGTTATAATTCTGTTAAAAATTTATACATCTTCGTTAAAACTATTAGTATTTTGATTGAAAATAAGTAAAAAAATTTTTTTTAAAAATAGTCATAATTTTGTAAAAAAAAATTATGTTTTGATTAAAAATAGGTATAATTAAGTTTAAAATAGTTAGAATTGTAATAAAAATAGTTGGAATTTTGTTAAAAATAGTTTTTATTTTTATTAAAAAAAATAGTTAAATTGTTTACGAATAAAAGAATTTTGAATAATTTAAAATAATTTGAAGAATGACTTGCGGCCAAGAAACACTAGAGCGTGTTACTTTTTTGATCAAGCGGCGTTCTTGAGGAAAAATATGCAAGATGAATATTAAGATGTGCTTCCAGAAAAATCGAACAAAATGCATCCCTTCTTCGCGAGACCTTAAAATCGAACAGGTTTATAATTAACCGCTATCAAAATAATATTCAAATGATACCAGAATTCAATCGGCAACAAAGATGCACGTGTTTCTTAAAAACCAAACAAAAATATAGTCACGGAACCCTCTCAAGGTTCCCCGCATTATGTCAATTCAAATTCGAGGAAGCATCGCCCCGCACGATTTCGAATATCAAACACTCAATCTCTTCGATTACATCAGGAAATCGGAAAAGAAGAAATTAAATAAGAATTGAAGCCGTTATTCCACGCCTTAGGCAGAACAATGCGTCTTGAAGGTTGTTGCTTATATCACCCAACCCATCCACGAAGTCTAAGGTCGCCCAGACCAGATGTCGTCGGTTTTTAGGCGACCTCGATTCGACCACGCCTGTCAATAGCAAAGATATTTCCGTTTTTTCACCCTTTTTGTGCTTTTGTCACCCTACTCGCATCTTGCTTCCAGAGTGACCATGGAATTTTTCTTTCTTTTTTTCAAGATTCTCAGGATTCCTTGCGGATGAAAGGGTGTGATGCTTTCGGGGAAGATCTGGGTATAAATAGTCCTGTATCCTCTGGTTTGTCATTCGAAGCTTCAGCAATCTTCTATTCGAACCATCCTTCCTCAGGACTTCTCCAACCAACAACATGAGATTCGTAAGTATCTGCTTTTTTAGTCGAATAGGGCTAACCATAAACTTTCAGTTAATGTTTAAGTTTTATAGCGATATCGATATACTTAATCCATATCGTGGATGACTTTGAAAATAATCGTATACTGTCTTAAGGATTAGGAAGATTTTCTTATTAATTAATATTGCAAAGTGAAACTAGACTTTTCAAGAGTACTTATTCGTACTCAAGTGTTAAATAATAATGGCTAAGTTATTAAGTAAGAAATCTTGCAAATTTTAATAACAGTATAAATTGAAACTTCAACAAAATTCAAAATTCTATCGTTGAGTTCATGGAATTTATTATTTGCAAGAAGAAATGATTAAATGTTAAAACATAGAAATCTTATATTTTATTTCTGTCTTTGATGATCCCTTCTCCTTTCATACGAATTTAAAATTATAAGGGATTTACCAAATTAAAAGTCGGGACCTGCTTTTCTGTGTCTATTTACAAATGTGCTTAGTGTCATGTGCTTGAAAACTGAAATTAAAAAATTCAGAAATAATCCAACAATTTTCGGAAATTGTGAAGGTATACAGTAGACGAAAGAACTATAAAAAAGAGAAAACCGTATTTTAAGTCACTATGGTGAAACTTAAAAATTATCTCTCTCTCAGAAGTAGAATTCAATTTCTATTTCTGAGGAATTTCTGAAAAAGTAATTCCTCACAGCAATAATAACAAATCAATTTCGAAAACTTGCTTCTATTTAATAAGGATTAATTTACTTTGAACTTAAATATCGTTTTTCATCGTTGATAAGAATATTTCATCCCATATTTTCTTATGAATTCCTTCTAAAATAAAAATAATCATAGTTGTAACAATTTGTAGTATTTAATTCAGTAATAAATAAAATTAAAAAAATAACTTACGATTCTATACTTCTATATAAATGTATTAAAAGGCTTTTAGAGTACAAAATAAATACAGTACAAGTTCTAAAATTGTACAGTGATGATACTCTTGATAGGTATTATATTGCTAAAATTGAAATAAAAATGTTTTAATTAAATTATTATATTTAGCATTATTACCTCTACTTCTACTTTTCAAATATTGCGGTATATTTTTCCGGTAATGCAATTGAGGAAGTAAGCTTAATTGAAAAAGTGACGTAACAGTAAATTTAATATTATAAATATTCGTTTACAAGACCATAAAGGAATTATTTTTTATTATTGGAGACTAGAAAAGAATTTAAAATTGCTGTTTGAAATCATTTTGTATTCTAGTAAACAAGTTACTGAAATGCAAACGATATCAAGTTAAACTTATATAAAAATCTCCTTTTATTAGCCATTAGAATATCTACTAAGAAGAAAAAAATAACTGTTGAGTAAAGTTAGAAATAAACATTTATTTGCATACAAACGCTTATGGTAAATACTTATTTGCTTCTCTTTCTATTGATTTCTTTTGAATAAATTTTAGAAACAGAGTTTTTCAAAACAATGCAAACTTTCTAAGTTTGTTTTATTGATTTAGTATTAGTTCTAATTTGATTTTTGAAAGGAGGCATAAACTTTATATTAAAATTTCAATTTAATAACAAGTACATAACATTGTTTAGAAAAAAAATAAAGGTAAAGATTATAATTGAAAAATTGGGGTGCGCATTTTTCCTATCTTCTATTGTTACGATTTTATAAATTTACTTGGACATTTTCATCTGAATTTCTTGCTCAGTAAGTCAACTGATTTTTTAACTTGTTATTTTGCTACTTAGATACTTTTACTCATAACATCATTTTAAGATGATAAATATAGTTACATTAATTTTATCTTCGTCATGTCATTTTATCAATAAAAATATAATATATGGGTATTATGTTACAAAGATAACTGCCTGGTCATATAAACATACGTCAGGTGACGCACACAAAATTCTAAAATCAGCTGTCTGAATAATTTTAAATGACAAAGTATGGTCTCGAAATTATTTTTTTTTTCTTTTCAGAATCTAACTATTAACATACCAACAATCGATTATCATTTATTCTTTTGCATAATTTAAAATTGAATAGTTTCTCTAACTATATCCACTTCATCTTATTGCAATTTATATTCCATTGGGAGATAAGGTAGAAGAGCACATCCAATCTCCCTCCTCCCTCCATTGACATATTTTTCCAAAAACACTTGCAACTCTTTTTCATGATTCGATCGATGACTTTACCAACAACTTTATTACTTCCAGATCATCGCCACTTTGCTCCTGGCTTCCGTTGCCATGGCCGCTGACATGGGCATGAACCTGATGGGCAGTGCCTACAACTTTGGCTACAACACCGGTGATGCTGGTGGTCACAGCAGAGCCGAATCCGGATCAGGTGGAGCAGTGGCCGGAAGCTACAGCTACATCGACGCAAACGGAGACCGACGCACAGTCCACTACACAGCTGGACCCGACGGATACAAGGCATCTGGAGACATCAGCGTAGACAGGAAGACAGCTGCAGCCGCTGCAGCCATGGATGCTCTTGCACCTAAAGCCCCACCTGCAATTGCTCCAGTTGCACCAGTTGCCCCAGCAGCATGGTACGGAGGACACTACGCCCATCCAGCTGCCATCTATCCTGGTCTTGGATACGTTGCACATTGGTAGATTTCAAGTTGGGTTGATGATGATTCGCGATGGACTATGGACTTGATGAGGAATATGTAATTCTGAAAAAAAAAAATTGCCATCCCTGCTTTGGCTCCTTCTTTTGTTGGAGACTTTGTTTTGTCATGGTTGGGGTATTGTGATACTGTGGTGTAAAGCCATGTTTTTGCTCAAATTCTGCTATCCTCCACTTTTGTTCAAATGTTGTTAAGTTTCGTCAACGATGCTTCTTTGTAAATATATAGGTTAATAAATTGATTTGCGGTTTCCTACTTCTGTGTTTGCCTTTATGATCATGTTTTAAAAATAGCTACAACTACAATGTTTTGTTAATATACCTGAGATACTGCTTAAAACATAAAATCAAGTTATTCTGTTAATGTTTGAATAGTAGAAGTAAGAGGTAAAAAAGTCATTGGTAAAAGATTTTAATACAAGTTTTAAGCATACATTTTTAATGATCTACCAATTTATAAGTTTAGCAAAAAAAAAAAAAAACCTAGTAAAATAATAATAATATTAATAATAATAATAATAATGATAAAAAAAAAGGAAAAAAAAAAAAAACTCTTTATTTCTTAATTTTACAAAAGTAGTTTTTAATAGATGATATGTAAGTAAAAACATGTGAAATCTTATTTGATAAAATATTTTTTAATTATTAAATCGACTGTGAATATTCACCAAATTAAGAACTGTCAAAGTCACATGGATTAAATCTTATTCCAAAATAAAATAAATTTACAATGTTAAAACACGGAAAAGATCATGTTACATCATGCAATTTTTATGTTTAAGTGTTTTCCTCTAAATTTTAGTTTAGTTATTTTTTTAAGTTATCGAATACACATTATTTGACATTTTCCAAAAAAAAAAAAAAAAAAATGATATTTTTACGGAAAACAATAAGTTTACCCTACCTCTAAATATCCAATTTACTTTGCTATAAATTAATTACATCGTTAACTTTTTATGTAAAACTACGAAACATGACGTGTACTATCTACATTGGCTGTTTTTCTAAGATATAGTTTCGAGTACTAAAGCCTCTATTAAATCAGTTAACGATAATCTGACAGAAGCAGTTATGCTAAAGGCATTTTACTCGGATGCCGAGTTTTTCAGGATCTCATTATCTTAATTTTAAAGCAATACCCTGTCATAATCACCTGCAAGTATTTTTTTAGAAATGCAACAAGTATTCGATACAATGGGCAAATTTTATTCATTATTTTTTACGGAGAGAAGAGGGTTCCAAGTGCCTTTTGAAATTTTTTATGAATATATGTAACTACATGGACTAGAACAAAGTGTTTATGTTTTAACGAGAAACTTAAAAATATTAATTAATGAAAATCTATTTGATAGGCATTATTTTTAAAAAAAAGTTAGATTTGTTCAACACTCTGTAAAATCTGACAATCCATTTTTTTTAACTAGTAATTTTTCACTTTTTATAATTTAGTTAGAATAATTTATTTACTAAAATCGGTTTTAAGCCTGATAAGGAAAATCTCAATCTAATAAATAAGTTGTTATCTATAGAAAGATAATGTTCAATTAGATTTTTTTTTTTTATTTACAAAAAATAAAAATAATAAAAAGAAAAATATTAAATCTCTTAAATTAAAAGTTAGGTTGGTAGTTAAGTTAAGTGAAATGAAATAAATGGAATTAAACTTAAGTCGAGTAAAGTTAAATATTAAAAAAAATTGTTCTATAATTCAAAATAAATTTTAAAACACAAAAATTCTTTTAAAACAGAAAGTTATTTTCTTTTAAAGTAAAACTAGAATAGTTTATTGTATTAATAGGATTAATTTCACTAAAAATATATAATGATTTATTTAAAATGTCACTAATCGAAGTGCTGCAAAAGTAGTAGAAATTATTAAGAAAGAAAGATTATTAATCTTAGTTAAAAATGCAAATTTTTATTTTATATATTTTTATAAAACTTTTTTTTCCAACCACAATCAGAAACTTTAAGTTTATATCTTATGAGTTTTTATCTCCAATACTTCTGTTTCTTAAGGGTGGTTGACATTTACTTTGAGATATATTTTTAAGCACACCTTACATATGTACAGGTATTCACTCCTTTTATGAAACTCCTATCTGCAAAAAAATTAAACTACATTTTATGATTTTAAATAAGATTGAATTTCATGGTTTACTAACATTTTGATTTGTTTAGACTTTAATCAATTAAAGCCATGAATTGTCAGATTTTTCTTTAATAGATATATAATACCTTGAAATATAAGTATACCTTTAATAGAAACAGGTGTTTTCTTATTTCAACAATTTGAAATGGCAAAAACACTTAACTACAATTTAAGGGGATATGGTACCCAAAAAATGATGAAAATGTCCATTTTTCAATTTTTAACCCATAATATAGAGAACATCTTTCTGAATATCTGTGCAAAATTAATACTTGTATCTTTGATAGATAAAAAGTTATAATGTATTTTCTAAACCATCTCACACAATCAAAGATGAAATTGAAATCTTTATCATTGTTTTTCTCAGTTCGTTATTTTTCAGTTTAAGTGTTGCTTAAATCCATAAGACTTTTTTCTAAATTTAGTTAGGATTGGGATATATTTATAACGTATTTATATACATCTGATAAACAAAAGTTAGTATGGAATAAGATGTGCAATGTTTTTTTTTTTTTTTTTTTTTTTAAATTAAATAGTTGAAAACTTGAAAAGGGAAAAAAAAAAAAAAAAAACGGATTTTTTCTGCTGTTTTTAGTGTAAAAACGTATAAAACATTTTCCATAGCTTGCATCTTCAAATCCATACTAACTATAGTTAACAATTATAATACGAATATATTGTAAAAATGTAATGGAAAAATACTTAAAATTGTGGAAGATGATTTAATTAAAAAAATTTAATTAATCAAAAATTATTTATTCAAAATATCTTTGTAAGTTAAATTAGCTTTACTTACCATCAACACAATGTAAAATTACTATAGTTTAAATTTTAGTGGTGCAATTTCTGAAAATAATTTTGTGTCCCCTTAATATGATTATTAATATTGAATATCTTCTAATTTTTATGTACAAGCATTAAGCTCTTTAGCATGAACTGTCAGCTTTTACTAACTAACCCATAAATAACCTTTATTTCTTAATAATCCATATACTAAATCATAAATACAAAGTATTTAAAAAAATTAATTTCCCATCCATGTTTAAATACTTTAACTTAAATTGACAGAGCTGTCTTTTCGAAGCACGACACCTGACATGGTCTAACAATTTAAGCGACAAGCCCTCTACTTGAGAAAAATCCTCAGCCTTACAACAATAAAATCTATTTTATCAACCCAATATTCCAAATATAACTCCAAATGAAAAAAAAGAGTCCCTTTTATCGACACATCTTCACGATATGACAAGCGGTGCAAAGATCTGTCAGAGTGGAAATGACAAGTTGTGTTTTTCCTGCAAGGCCAGAGCCAGCATGCGAAGTATGACCTTAATAACCAGTTGCAGCTCGGACGGTCTCTGAACAGACATTTCAAATCCTTATGACGTCACGTCGTCATGGTAACATTCCTCTCTGATTCGCGCACGTCAATTGCATGATGTTCCGAAGTTACGTAGGTAGCAGAGATCAATGCGCCACGCATAAATAGGTAACTTATCCTCCACGGGTTTATTTAAATTTCATAACGTGTCCGCATTGTCTTCGAGGGGACGCGCATTGTTTTCAGTTACTTTGAGCCGTTCAGGTTTTGTTTCGTTTACACGGTTGCGGCTTTCTATTTCTGCCACTATGAAGTGCTTATAACACCCAATACTCCTCGTAATTTTGAGCTACGATCAGATTATGAGGTCGCAACCTTATCGCGCTAACCTCTCTATTTAAGCTCACCACACAAACGAAAGGACATTCAAGCCACGATCTATTTAATGTGCACTAGCCTCACATTACCGTATACAAAAGTATTGGTGAAGCAGGAGCGAGCCCATGATCAAGAACTGGCCATGCCTTTACCACTGAATCCACGATCATGAGTAAAGGCACCCAACTCATGAGCTAGGTGCCTTTACACTCCAGGCCACTGGAGACAAAAATTTAATATCGAAAGGACGAGAGAGAAGAAGGGTGGGATTGCGTTTTATTTTTACTCTGATGGCTGCCAACGTCAATACATTAGTAAATATGATATTCTTGAAACAATAATAAATTATCATCAGCGTAGATGCTACTTCAAAATTTTAATCTCAAATCACTTTAATATTTAGAAACAGTAAGAGAAAACCTATCGATTGCTAAAAGTTGTAATAAATTTACTGAAATAAGCTTGTATTTAATAAGTGATACGAAAAAGAGCAAAACTTATCAAGTTAGCATGTAAGAAGTTTTTTTTATCTCCTGAAAACTTTCACAAACTGGCATCAAACTTTAAGGTATCCGACTACGTTGAAAAGTCAATTCACGAAGAAATTTCTAAAATTATTTTCATTGCATAATATTATTGTCTAGTTTCCAAAACAGTCTTCACTTTTAGTGTGGGTCAATTAGAACAAAAGTAAAGGTAAATATTGTAAGGACTGATAAATGTAAAATGATGATATTTTAAACTTAAACGCTTTTTTCTCGTAGTTCAATTTTATGCATAAATGAAAAATGAAAAATGATAGCTAAAAAAATTATCAATAAATTTTTCAGCTGCTTTATTATTATTATTATTATTATTTATTTTGTGAACTGTTATCTAGAGGTTATATTAAAAAAATTTGAATAAAATATTTGTTAACATATATTTACGAAGCATTATTTAAAAAACAACACTTTAAAAATGTTGAAAATGAAGAAGTCATGTTTCGATGACAGTTAAAAAAATTATTTATTAAAGTTTTCTTTATTTTTTTAATTTTTCCTCTAGATTCCATTTGGTAATATTATTTTTTGAATAAGTTAAATAATTTTTCATCTAGCATTTTTTAAGATTTTGGAAAATTTCTTCAAAATTTCATATAAAATGACAATTTTTATAAAATTATAAGAATATAATTCAAATTTTATGCATGAATTACTAATGTTTAGTAGTACTACTTTTAACAATGCAATTAAATTAGTTCTTAAAAACATTTCTTTAAAAAGTACTCCGAACATGTTCGGATACCAAGCTGATAACATGATGCACAAATATGTATGTTCAATACGAATTATTCATTTCATGAGCTACCCGTAAAAAAGATTAGTGCTTTATGTTTCTAAAATTTTAAATTGCAGGGTGGACAGACATTTTTTAACACAATGCGATTGACGCGTAATAATTCATTAATTTTTTGTCATTTCTTTTTCTTCTTTATTCATTACAACAGTTAATAAGGACTTACGACTAAACACAGTCACACCTTAAAAGTAAATCTGAGTATTTAAATTCTAATAGCCAACAAAAAAGCAAGTTAAAAGTATATTATTTTTTATTGCTTTTTTCATTCTAATTAGGTTGTGCTTCCAAAAATATATACCGTGATTTTTTAAAATTATTCTCAAAGAGTATAATAATGCATGATTATTAATTAACATTTCATAAGTAAATGCAAATAACATTTCCAAAAAATTAATGATTTTAACAGAAATCAAGTCTTGCATCCCTACAAATATTCCTGCCTGCTGCCAAGAATCTGTGGAGGCGTCCAGCATAGAACTTTCCAAGAAGTCATTGTTTTAAAGCAAACAACATTTAGTTCATTACAGTAATATACTCATTTAAAAAATACACTTTTCTATAAGCAGACAATGCATTTGAGAACCATACAAACCGATGCATTCTTTTGTTCATCTAAATTATGTATAATGTTTATAATACTGAATAAATCATGGGATTTTGCAATAAAACAAACAAAAACGATCTAGTGCATTCGTTCATTCCAACTCAAGTAACTGTCCTCAAATTGCTCAACTCGACAAAGACATCAACACGATGCCGCAAACTCATAAAAGCCATCTTGTTATACGAAAGAACGAACAATAACTGACGAAAGCCATCAGGATGGAAACCCATATTTTAAAGATCAAGCATATTCTATTTGAGGGGAGGTCTTAGCCAAATAATAACGACTTCTGCGACCATGGTCTAACGACATAACGACGACGTAAAAATATGCCAAGATCCCATTTGTGTCAGGGAACAAGATATGGGGGAAAAGAAGGCGATGATTGGATGCATGTACTGGTGACGAGCCAGATAGACAGGGAATTTGATGGGTGGTACAAATCCCTATTTTTTCCCCTCCCTTTCGTGGTAAATTGTTTGGATGATGTGGTGAGAATATTTATCGCGTAATTAGCGCCAAAGGAAATTGGAAAAGTTAGATAGTGGCTTTTAAGAAATCCCTTGATATCTTAAGGAAGCTGGCATCTTGCGTGAGGGGGACTGTATCTTAAAATTGATATTGAGGGTTTGGAGGGTAATTGCTAACTTCGGCAGATGGAAGTAAGTGCGTTGAGGCGCGTTTGCATTTGCATTTGATGGGATTGAATTGTAAAACTTAATTACTTAATTTTTAGCGAAAAGCGATTATCTGTTAAACTTTGAAAGCTTTAATTGAACTAAATTTTAAAGTACTGTACTTATCTTCTCCATAGAAAAAGGAATTGGAAACATTATGGATAGCAAACATTTAAGATGGATCATCAGACTGTTCTTGCACCTTAGACTTAATGCTTTATTTTTTGACCACAATGCCTGCCGAAGATTTGCTTTAAAACTTGAAATTTCATTATTAGTTTCAAAACAGTGTTAAAGCAAAATTTGAAGAGTTACTAGTGTAATTTTTATAGCATTGTAAAAAGAAAAGAAAAAAATTCAATAGTTTTCTTTTAAAGATTTTTAGTAATTTTTTAATATTGTTTTTTTTTCTCTCTAAAATAAAAATTCATATTTTTTAAAGCAGTACTTCAGTATATATTGGAGTCAAAGGAACTTAAGGTTTATGAAGCAAGGGCAGTCTATGATTCATGTTAAAGGTAGATAATTAACATAACAAATAATTACATACATTGAATTTAAGTGCAACAAAACTCCCCATATTGAATTATAAACTTTATTATTTATTATTAAAAGGCACAGTTTGTGTTTTTAAGGTCTGTATTTTATTTTAAAATAATTATTTTGGTGACTTTATCAAAATGTAGAGGTTATCGTATAGCCTATATTAAAGTATAGTTGAATACACTAGAGATAAATTTCCCTCTAGATACTCCCTGCACCTCCCATAAAATTTTCACACTTATGTTCATGAATGGTTAAACAAAAGATTTCAATATTGGGTTAAGGGTCTTGTATATTAAAACTTATTATAAAAACCCTGACAAATAAGACCCAAACAACAAAAGAAAGCTGGTTTTATATGCTTTTTAAATACCATATCATGTAAGCATTTATTCGAATTAAAACTCCATTCTTCCAAAAAGTGTACTGTTAAATTTATAAAATCAGTTTAATGTCTTTAGTAAATAATGAATATTTTGTAAACTATTAATTAAATAAACATGTATAATAAGTAATTTAAATACTGAATAATTCATTTGAATTAATAGTTGATTAAAAATAAATATTTAACTTTAAAATTACTAATTATAGTACGCAAAAAAAAAAAAAAAAAAAAAAAAACTGAACGATGGCTATATCTTCGGTTCTAATTATCGTAGAATCTTGTGGTTTGCACCAAAATGTTTTGTTTACAATTTTCTATATGTCTGATGCAAATTTTTTTCTTAAGGGGCTGTATACTAAGTAAATTTAACTCTATCTTTAAAAATTTCAATACGAACCCCTATTTCTTATGTTTTCATTCGATTTATATTACTTCGTTTACCCTAGATATTAAATTTGAATTCATTATGTTGAGGTTACTTATGAGCGAAAATGTTTTGGACGATCCTGAGGGCAAATTTCTTTATCGCAAAGTAGAATTGAACATTTTGAATCGTAATCTATTACGCTGTCCCTTAAAGTGACCTTTTTTACATTTTTGCTAAAATATCGAGGACCAAAAATCAAAATGAAATGAAAAAATTATGGAAGGGGTTTTCGACCATGATAATTCTAAAGGGAAAAAAATGTATGTTTCTATTTAAAATTTTTTAAAACTTGTAAAGTTGTTTAATAATTAATTATTAAAATACTGTTTAATACAAAAGTTGCATGTTATTTATGTTCGGCCTTAAACAAACTACCCTTTAAAATAAAAATTCCTAAAATATATTAACTAAAAAGAAATTATATTATTATTTTTAAAAACTTTGTTATTTCATCAATTAGAATACAAGATATAGCCATCATTAGGATTTTTTTACGCGTACTTTACCACTAAAAACACTTCTTTTTCAGCGTGGTACTAAGTTATACGCTTAAGAACTTTTTTCTTCATCAATATTAGTAAAAAAGCTAAAAGTAAAAAAAAAAAGTTATTAGTAAAAAAATTGCAAAAAGGAATTAAGAAACATTTCTAAGAGCAAAATACAAACATTGCGCTATTTATGAGAAAACACATGAACATAATCATCTATGAATTAAATTGGGAGTGTTTTTAGCAGCATATGTTAATCGCGTAACCTTAAAAAAAAGGAGTAGGAAAAAAACTATAATGCTTATTAGTCAAATCAAATTGAAATTAGTGTGCCTCTGCGTAAATGCGACTGAGTATTCATTTGAAAATATCGAAAATGTATGCATGTTTTTTGTATTTGTTTATTTTAGTTTGCAGTGCTTGCAGTGCAGTTTAATTTAACGTAATTATGGGTGATAATGGCAGTATAATACAGAAAAACACATGAAATATCCTACGTACATTTATAACTGAAACTCACTTTAAATAACAGGTTAAACAAAATTATTCGTAAAAACAAAACAAAAAAAACGGGGTTTTCTTATTATTTTTACGCAGAAGTTCCTACAATTATTATTAATAATTTGCTTTCATTATATTTGAATAAATTCTATAATATAGTATTGAATTATTAATATATATAAGTATATATACAGAGTCTCGAGCTGGAAGCGGACTTAAAAACATATTAGTTTTGTGTTACATACAAGATTTTATAATACAATGACAATCATAGTGAATTAAGAAATATAATTACGTAGTAATAAGCATCTTATTGACGGCCATTGCATCTTAATGATTCTCATTTATCTTGTAGAAAGCATTTGTATTTTTTTATACAAATTTCTATCCGAACCACGTCCCCCCAGGCACTTGTTTTATTTTAAACTTTAAATAATAATTTTTTTTTAACTTGATTCAAAAGTGCTTAAAAAAGATAAAACAAAACGCAATCAGAACTGCTAAGGAAATGAATTTATTACCTATGTCTTTGGCATAAAATGTCAAAACTTGAAATACTCCGAAATAAATTGTAAAAACATACAAGATAATAGTACGTTATTTATACCATAGGATATTATATTTATTATGATCAAGTAGTCAACTATAAGTATACACGCTATTAAGAAATTTTTTATTCATTTCCCAGCCTTTTTTATCTCTTTAATTGGCACGTGTTTCATAAACAAAACAACTTGCTTAAAAGTTTCCTTTACGCGAAATAAATATTAAAGATTTAAATATTTTCCTGCATTTTAAATAAAGGAACTTACTTATTTTTAAAAACTTTGTCCTCCCATTATAATTGAAACGGAAATCTAGTTCTACAAAAAGTTTAATTTTTTAAGAAGATACTTTAAATAGTATCCACATCAGCAAAAGAGTAAAACATTGCATAATTAGTATTAAGAGGAATCGTGAAACTAAAGTACATTTTTGTTTAAATGGTATCTTTTCTTAAAAAGTTGTGAGAAATTCCGCTTAAAAGGTTTTCCGCAAATAAACTAAATGAAGATTCGCACCTGTTAGGAATGCATATGATATTTTTAAAAAATTAAAACAAATGATTCAGTTCAGAAGAAAAGTTTTCCACTAGATAATTCCACAAGATAATTTTACTGTTTTAATTTAATAAAGTAAGACGCCTTTTGGATTTTATACTTATCATCCAGCTTTGTATATAACGATACATATTTTAATAGAATAAGAATATTAAAAATAAAATCTAATCAACAATTCATATATTTTCATATACGCGAAAACGACTTAATATTTATTCAGGGTTCATAATTTTTAACGAATAATAATGGTTATAGTGAACCTTTAAAGTTCACAATATTAACATTTCTATTCGCAAGCTTATGAGTTTAAAATAAACTAAACTGACATACTACACTTGTATGTAGCCCATTACTTACCACCAAAGCAATAAGTCCAATAGTCATTGGCATGTAATCTAATGAAACTCCGTGGTTTGGCTTAATTAAGAGGATTATTTAGCTTTCCCTTTGTTCTATTGAACCAATGGTTAATTTTACTAGCCTCAAAATCTTTTTTGACTTGAAATTTTTACACCATGTGTAACACTAAAAATGGAAAATCAATAAGACATTTTGAAGCGAATATGACTTGTGATTTTTTATTACTATATATATATATATTATATATATATATATATATATATATATATATATATATATATATATATATATATATATATATATATATATATATATATATATATATATATATATATATATATATATATATATATATATATATATATATATATATATATATATATATATATATATATATATATATATATATATATATATATATATATATATATATATATATATATATATATATATATATATATATATATATATATATATATATATATATATATATATATATATATATATATATATATATATATATATATATATATATATATATATATATATATATATATATATATATATATATATATATATATATATATATATATATATATATATATATATATATATATATATATATATATATATATATATATATATATATATATATATATATATATATATATATATATATATATATATATATATATATATATATATATATATATATATATATATATATATATATATATATATATATATATATATATATATATATATATATATATATATATATATATATATATATATATATATATATATATATATATATATATATATATATATATATATATATATATATATATATATATATATATATATATATATATATATATATATATATATATATATATATATATATATATATATATATATATATGTATATATATATATAATTTGTCTTATTTAGACAATAAATAATATTCATATTGTAATAACCCGTCTCCACTTGCCCAGAGTATCTTAACAGTATTGGATGATATTGGAAACAGGGGTTCTGAAATATTTAACGATTCTGACCGACACTTGAGCATCGTTCCAAAACACACAATTTAAAAAAAAAAAAAAAAAAAAAAAAAACATGCCAAAAACATCACAAAGCGTATTTGTTGCCATCCGTTTTACATACTCATAAAATATTTCATTTGTAGAATTGCGCATCAGCATTTCGAAACGTCAGTATATTTAATTCAGCATTAGGTGAGATTTTCAATATCGGTAGCAACGACCCGTTTACAACGTTCCACATCGGGATTGGCCAATTCCGAACTATACTGGCCATCGTTAATGTACTACTGGGCCCAATTATTTTCCATTCAAATGTTGTTATCTAAGTTTTATAAATGTTAATATATATAATATAAAATTCATATATGTTAAAGAAATACTTAGACATATATTGTGCCATTATATTAGAACTTCAGAGAATGGTGTTTATTTAATGTAAACAATACTCTTAAGTAGCTGCATTGTTTACATTATTACCGTTATAATATCCCAAAATAGCCTTTGTCGAGACTCTATTGATAAACGCGCATCCTAAGCTGATGGAAACAATCAATCTTACTTAAGATTCAAACCTCCATTGGCATGACATGCAAGAGCTTAACAGCCAAGAATTAAGCATTGAATGGTCAGAAGATAATTGGTATATATATAATGTATTCCCTTTAGTACTTTCCTTTCCGCTGTAGTATTTTATGGCGTTTTTCAGAGTTAGCCCTGGTGGGGTCTAGCTTTAACAGGCTTGGACCGGTTCATTGGCGATCATCAATATATAAAACACCCAGTTTTCTGTTAGGTTAGGCCCTTTTTGACATAAGGTAATTCTTTGAGATAAACAAACATCAACTGGCTCCCGTTTCTTGTTTCTGGAAAAAAATCTTGTCTAATTCGACCACAACTTGCTTCTTATGACGGTCAACACCCAATGTACCGTCATATATATAGTTACTTGAACATAGATAGTGTAGTACTGAAATAAAAATATATTTCTGCTTAAAAAGTAAGAGTCTTTTGGAAAAGAGTGTCGTACTTTGAAATGGTATTGAAAACACAAAGAAGAGACAAGTGATATTTTGGACAGAAAGGTATAGAATTTAAATATAACGTTTTGAAAAGTTAGTTACATTATTAGTTAGATTATAGATGTGGATTTTTTTAATAATTTTTAAATTTTTTTTTTTATTGGAATATAGCTGAAACGTCATGAAAAAGGGTCATATCATCCTTTTATTGGATTGGGGAACCCAAACATCAACTTTTACAAAATTGAGTGGTTTCTTAAGACATATTGACGGATTTTGATCACCTAACACTCACCAGTTTTGTTTATTGTTAAATCCATCCAAATACTAACAGCCCTCATCAGTGAGCAATATACATCCATCCTTAAATTTGTTCCCATCAATCAATTTTGAAAACCATTGTATTTCAAATTCCATACCTGTCTATCAGCATACAACTTGTTTCTTCTTTCTATCTCTCACTGTTTCGTAATTATATCATTTCCAAGTTAAGATAAAGAAAGTGTCTGAAAAACCCTGTAGAAACAGTAGTTTAAAATATTTCCTTTTCAATATTTTTAAATCCTTTATATTAACTTCGCTTTTGTATGTTTGTAGATGGGAGCGGAATCTAAGGAGGCCAAATTAGCCCAATTGCCGTCATCCAATCGGGCTGAAACTTGGCAGATAGGTTCGATGTCAATGACATTGCATTCTATCAAATTTTTGGGCTGTTACTGCCACTAAAAGGTCGGTTTTTCGGAATACTAATAAACCAACTTGCCGTCATTCAATCGCATTAAAAAAGCATTGAACCGACCATTGTTGAAACTCTTTCCTGTTTCTAAAATATGTCTTTATTTATAAATAAAAAAATTACATCAATCAGAATAAATAAATGATATTTGGATGACGTTCACGTTCATTTATAATAAACAAATTTTGAAATATAATTTCCCTCACATTTTGCTAATAGAAATGTTCTTGATATCTGTTCTATATTAATGAATATAAAAATTGACAATGCATATAAAGGATTTTTTTAAAATTCTGTTTTTATGGATTATATTATTAAATTATTAATTATTGGAATTGCTCGATGTTCATATTATTTAACTTTAAAAGTTCCTCCTTTTCCCTCATCGACTCAAATCCAGACGAACGACGTATTTAAAACTCCTCAAGTTCCATTCCTCCGTGGAATTTTTAATACTCACATCTTTTCGTATTTGGTAGAGCACATCGTTGGAGAATTAACTGATTAAAACAAGTACGATTTCACAAGATGCCAGGAGGTTTTTTTTTACCCACCCGATTAAGGGGAGAAGGCATCGCGGAAAATATGCAAGTCCGTTAAGAGTTTGATACTCAGGGGAATTTTTGTTTCTGAAATATGAATTTATTGGCGTTCCGATGTCTTCTTTATGGAAATTACCTCTTCAACTCGCGAAAATACGTGTCGGCCCTTGTGGCATCTCGCACATTTTTCATGTTCGAATTTCCATTATTCATAGAAGAACTACTCTTTTATTTTTTAAAATAAACCCTGGGATAAATATGTTTAAGCCTTTCGAATTTAAAACTGTACTGATTTGCATTCATTCGAAAATGCGTCTGCACATATACTTTTGATGTGGATGTGGTAAAGGATGTGTAGATGCTTTTATTTTCTGTTTCATTGCATTTTTTTCTTTCTTAATTCATCTGACAAGAATTCACAGTAAAATGTTATTTTTTTTACGTTTTAGCTTAATAAAAAAAATAAAAAAAAATATTGGGGCATTTTTGGCTTAATGTTTTCAAGAATCAAATCCAAAAACTATTTATTTTATGACTTGAATGCTTACAGAGTCTTTCAGAAAGAACTACTTAACTTTGAAATAGTATAACTCCGAAACAGGGAGATACTGAAAAAACAGACAGGTGGTATTTTAGATTGACAGGTACGGAATTTTAAATGCTCTGATTTGTAAAACTGAAAGAGAGAAGTAAGTTTGATGACGGCTGTTTACGGTTTATCGATGGGACTCATTTTCATTTTGAGGACAAATTTGTCACTAAACAAAACTTGGGATTATGAGATACTCAAAATGTGTCTTGCAAAACAGCTGCCTTCCGCAAAAATGACAATTTGGGTTGCACTATCCAGCAAAAAGATTATGCTGTTCTTTTAATGCTCTGATATTCTGATTTTAACAACAATTTATTACCACATTTCAGAATTGTAATAGACTGAGAGGCGACTGTAATTTTTGGACCCCATCGAACATCATTCTGAATTTTTTATAGAAGTTGGAGAAAAGTGAGTAGATTACGAATCCATTGGTCTGCCGTTGAAAAAATGGCCGAAACTGGTCAAATATCGACTTTTAATAAGTTGAACTAAATCCAATTGTCAAATGCGCCATAACTTGACAAATAATGAGCATTTTTTTTATTTTTTAATTTGGTAACCCTCACTCTTTAATTTTCAATAAAGAAGGTTGCAGACGATTCGGATGTGTGGAAATGGCTCACTTGCATCTTTCACAAATGAGCCAAATTGGCAATAAACATTACGTCACTGATGACGTAACTGATGTCGCCAATTAGGCTTACTTTTAAAAGATACAAGTTTTCCGAGCTAGCGATCAGAAATCGTTTGCGGTTTTTCTCATTGAAAATCAAAATGCAGTGGGTTGCCAGACGAAAAATTGTGTTCTCTTTTTGGCAAGTTATGACATATTTGGCAAACGGATTTTAGTTCAACTTATTAAAAGTCGATTTTTGTCCAGTGTCGACCATTTTTGCCACGGTAGACCAGTGGATTCGTAATCTACTCACTTTTCTCCAATTTCTGTAAAAAATTCAGAATGATATTCGTTCGGGTCCAAAAATTGCAGTCGCCTCTCGGACTATAACTAATTTTGTAAATCAGCGTATTAAAATTTTTAGGCCAGTCTATTCAACATATCACTGGCCTCTTCTTTTTGGATCTCACTTTTTCGTAATTTGATGGATATTTAATGGACATTTCAAAGTTAAGGAGTGCTTTCAGAAAGGCCTTGTATATACAAACTAATTGCCATCAAATACAAATATGCAATCTAATAACTTTTTCAGAGTTGAATTACTAGTTTTACAGCAAATACATAGAAAAATAAAATCATGACCACAAACCAAATTATCCTCATATACTACATCAGTTTATGCACTTTTCCTCCACTAAAACCACTTACAAAAGACACCAGACCAAATGAACAGCGATTCGCACTTCATCCCACAATCCATTTATCTCTCCACAATTTTCGAAAGGCCCTTTCATTTTCCTGAAGACAAATTCTCCGCTTTTCAGGGCCCTTTCCAGTTGCTCTCCAGAGAAATCAGGAAAGCCGCAGACAGCCAGAAAATCCATTCGGGAAAAGGGACTTTAATTTAAATTCCTCGAATTTCCTATCCTCTCTCTATAAAGTCCGAATCAACTCACGGTTGAGGGTTCTTGAGTGGAATGATTGGCTCAAGCTTCTGTGCTCGTTCGGGAGTTTAGGATTACGGTTAGGGATACAGAAATGACCACTGTGATTGGTGGTGGAATATTTATTCGATTGGGAAAGAATACCGATAATGTGTATAACGCGTTTTCATAACTGGCGTTAGCTGTGATTTCTTTGTTAGGTTACTGTTGGGATTATAGGAAACCAACTAAGATTATTATACTATTTGAATTACATAATTACATTACGGAAAAAAAAAATTCTTATCAAGTATGTATTCATCCATTAAAAATTATTTATTTCAAAAAAAAAAAAAAAAAAAAAAAAAAAAAACTTATTTCTGTAACACGGAGGTGAAATGTCAATTGAGGATTAGAAATGGAAAACGACCTAAGTAATAAAAAAAAAATAAAAAAAAAAATCCTTATTATTATTATTATTATTATTTTTTTTTTTTTTTTTTTTTTTTTTTTTTTTTTGAAAAATGTCCTAAAGACCAAGCTAAACAAAATAGAGAACTCCCAACGTGCGAACTCCAGTAGCAATAGTTCAAATTCAATCTGTTATTTAGACATAGCTAAATAAGTACCAATGCGAGTGTTTTTAATTATTTTTCGGCTCTCCTGACAATTTTTCTTTTTTGGACTTGGGTCGTTTTCCATTTCTAGTCTTCAGTTGTTCTGAATATAAAGCAAACGTTTATGATCAATATGAAAATGACTAATTTGAGAAAAAAACTTATGCACTGTGAAGATCATACTTCACAATGTTAAATGGCAAAGAGTGAAAGTCTTATATTGTATAATAGAATTTAATTTTAATGGTGAACAGTCATTTTCACCATTAATTTTGTTTGGTGAGTTAATGACTGGAGAAGAAACCAATTCCAAAAACAATTGAGCATTATAACCATTGTTAATTTTTGTTGTTTTAAGAATACGTTTAAATGTGCATTTTCAAGTATACTGAGGTTTAGAACTCTTACGCACTTTCAATAATCTTTGATGATCTAAGGTGCTTCACTTGAGCGTCAAAACTAATATTTGTGAAATACGAAATGGTTGGAAAGTTCCTTTAAAAGTAATTTTCATTTACATGTTAACAGAATATTAATTTAATGTTGAATTACAATATATTACTTTAATTTAAGCTTAAACACTGGTGTCCAAAAGTTAAGCATAATTGATAAATATGTGAATAAAAAGGAACTGTACATCAGAATGGCGGGAAACGTGATATGCGAGTGTAAAATGGTTATGAAATAAGGAAGCAAGTCAAAAGAACGATAATAATTAATTTTATTATCCAAAGTAGCAGTTTGAAAAAAACTGAGAATAGCAAGGGTTCACACTTTAAAGAAAAAATGAAAGAAAACATTAAATAAAATACTGATGCTGCAGTTTAATAAGGCGTGTGGTCACCTCTGACAGCTAAGCATGCTGCACAGCGATTTACCATACTTGCTATGGGATGATGAATGAGTTGTGGGATCAAATGGTTCCAAGCTTTTTGGAGAGTTCTCTTCAGTTCTGTAACGGAGCTTGGTGGGTGAGAAATGGCTGCAATTTGTCTCCCGAGCATATCCCATACATGCTCGATAGGATTTAAATCAGGGGAGTTGGCAGGCCACGACATGCGCTGGATGTTTTCTGTTTCAAGGAAGTCATCAACCAGCACCTCTCGGTGACATGGCGCATTATCATCCATTAATATGAAGTTAGGACGGACAGCACCTCGAAACAAGCGAACATAAGACTCAAGAACTTCGTCTCTGTATCTTTGACCAGTCACAGACCCCATGTCAAAGAAATGGAGGTCTGTGCGTCCGTCCATCATGATGCCTGCCCATACCATTACTCCCCTTGATGGAAAATGATGTCTTTCAGATACATTTCTTGGTTCAAAACGTGTTCCACGTTCTCTCTATATCGTTACCCGACGAGAATCACTACTAAGACTAAACCGGGACTCGTCACTGAACATCACATTGGCCCACTCTCCCACACTTCAATGTGATGTTTCAAACTCCAGTTCAAACGAGAGCGTTTCTGAGCAGACGTGAGGGGAATGCAAACTGCTGGTCTTCTGGCATACAGGCCAGCATGATTGAGTCTCCTGTAAACAGTTTGTCTCGAAATTCGTATTCCTGTGGCGACTGTGAGTGGCGAACCCAGTGATGTGGCAGTACTGCCCCTCTGATGTCGCGCACTTATTACCAGATATTGATCTTGGCGAGGGGTTGTGACTCTTGGTCGACCTGATACTGGTCGTCGGGTAACATCTCCCGTTCTTTGAAACCTCTGCCACAGTCTTGAGATCACAGACTGGTTCACATTCAGAATTCGAGACACTTCTGTTTGTGATCGTCCGGATTCCAGCATTCAAACAATTCTTCCTTTCGCAAACATGTCCAATTGGCGTCTTTGTGCCATCATTCACCTTGTTTGATGGTTAACAACGCTCTTTCGCACAGCAATTGCCCTAAAATTGTCTGAACTGCCTATGCTGCGTGAATCGGTTTCTCTGCGTTCCGACATGCGCAGGTGTTTCACGTAGAACGTAGTCGACTGAAAAGTTTTGCATAAACCCAATGTTTCTTCTTCACCCAATTAATATCCGCAAGAAATTTGGAATAATTTTATGAATATTTATTCCATGGTTTTCGCATTTTACAATTTATGCTTAACTTTTGGACACCAGTGTAGTATTTAACCATTACAGGTGACATCACACACTTATAATATATCAAAAATATAATACATATATTAATTATATCTAAAATATAACACGTGTATCAAATACATTCAAACTATATTATTTCAGAATAAAAAATAATTTCTGAGATTGTATAACTTAATGATTAGTATAGCTGAAAAAACGATCAATACGGAGACCTTTAACTGTCCATTAATTTAATATAACATTCAACATCGAAATCTTTTCTTTTATTAAAATGTATGATATAAATTCACAACCGATTCCCAGTATTATATTAATCTAAATTGAGGGATTTGATAATATAACTAAATACATTCAATTAACTTCTATAAAAAGTTCAGCTAACTTTTTCTCAACAAAATAGGAAGTTGTAAAGAAACTCCCAAATGTATTAAGCTTGAGTAGCAATAATTCATATCTCATCTTCTCCTTTTTAAGTCATATTATATAAAACTCCCAGCTTATAACGTACATAGAGTCCTTAGTTAGCTACTAATCCCAACCAACATACCTAATTTAACTTATCTAAATAATTTCCTCCCTTAACCACTAGCTATAATATCTAATAACGACTTTAATCCTTCCTCCCTTCATTTTGAACACCTTCGTGAGAAAAAAAAAAAAGAACTTTCCAATTTGTCCTTCATGTTCACACTCTTCTGATTTATATTTTCTTGGATGCATTTCCACAGCTAATCTTAAAAAAGGCTTTTCATGCTGGAATTTATCGTAAGTATGTCTCTATAAGTAGCATTACAGCTATAGCTACTTAAGGTTTACAAATATAGCTTTTACAACTCTAACAGAATATTCCCTATCAGTTTAAACATACATTTTATTATCAAACTTGTTTATCATGTACACGAGAAACCACTACTAAGTAGACAACATTTTATCCAACGAAACAAATATTTTTCTTTTATAAAGGCACACTAAAAAAGTCCCTTTTCACTTACTTCACACAGCTACGTTTAATGCGATTATAAATACAGTTAAACAACGTATACAACAAAATTTATCAGTCAACCTTCACAAGTGAAAGCTGAGGTGTTTGCTATGGTATCGTTAAAGATATTTCATTTAAAAATACATTTATTCAAAAACTTATGAATATTAGTTTTGGAATATCAGAAAATTTTAATTTACTTGTAATTCATTTGACTTATACCAAATATAATGTTAATCCTCAATGGAATTTAATATCACAACTATCTCAATTATAAGAACGTTCTTTATAAAACATATAAGTTAATTAATGTTATGAAGTTTTTCTGTATATCAATGTAAGTAGCGTATATATTTCTTTTTATAGTTATAGTTTAATAAAATTATTTGCTAATAGATATAATACAGTCTTGAAAAAGTTGGCAACCTCAGAGAGAATCAAGAAATTTTTAGATATTTTCTAGCACGTGCTGATCGTTGGATCGATGGTTCTTATTTTTTTCTGGAAAGTTCACTCGAGAGGATATAAAAACTGACAAGATGTAGAATTTTTGTCAGTTGGATATTGAGTGCTGTTTTGAAAGAAGCTCAGAGCTTGTTTTTGTGCTGTTTGAATTATGCCTGAATGAACACTGAAGCTTTTATCAAAGCTTGATAACGAGTTCTCTGTTGTTTAAAGAAGTGTTGTGAGCCTCTAAACAAAAAATAAATAATAAGTTTTATTTTACAAATCAATGTTGCCATTACCTCTGAGAAAATTCATTGTTGAGTCTTATTAAACATGTAAGTCAAAGAATATTCTAATTCATCTACTTTAAATATATATTTGTTCAATAATCATGAACAATTAACATCATAATATTTCATTTTCCCCCCATCAGATGATTATCACCACTATCATCACGTCTTACAAAATCACGTTTCTGAACATCCAATTCGTGATTTTCAATCTTCCAAACCCAAGTGAACCCAGCTGATCGATTAGATAAATACTCGCTGGTGTCGGATAGAAAGGCCAATTTTTCATTCCAGATATATCTTGTTTGTATTGTTTCTTGGTTTTCAGGTGAAAGAGAAAAAATTGCGCGTTTGTTTACTTTTATTTTTCCTCAGAAGTTTTCTACTAGTTTCGACTTTGCCATTCCTTAAGGCAAAATATCCCTTTGCTTTTCTCTTTCTCGGTAAAGCGTTCCGAGGTAAATAAAGTTTATGATAAAGACACGAAAGTCTTTATTGTACGTTTTGTTTCAGAGAAGAAAGTTTTTTTTTATTTACTTGCTTTGTTCTTCTGGGGAAAACGTTTGATGTACTCTATAAGTGATTTCTACTGGGATTAGGCTCTACTTATTCTTATTTGATAGTATTTTGTGTAATAATTTGATGGGTTCAAAGTCAAGGCAGACATGAACGAATGAAATTCCTATTATAAAGAATAGTAAGACCTTTTAACCTGGCACAAATTCGGTAGGAATCTTGCCCGATTCTGGTTATTGCTAAAAAATTATATTGATGAAAAACCTAAATATTTTACAGTACACAGGTATTAATAATAAATTTAAACAAAATAATATGTAACGTTACCCAATTTCGATTATTTATGTTCCAAAATACAAAATATTGAGGCCATTTTTGGAAACACACAATAATATCCTAATCATATATGAAAAAATCTTAAGCATGGTACAATAGCCTTAAAATTTAAAACTGTAATAATTTTTATGTACAAGGACAATCCAAAATATAAACATACTAAGTCCAAATAATTTGTTCAAAGTATTAAATATAAGTAAAAAATGTACACTCTTAAATTTTGATAAGAAAAATCGATCTCGTATATGATCTCTTGGAAATGCTTCACTAATAAAGATTTTCTCATAATTTGCACATTCAAATACTAAAAGTTGCAACGATACTAAGCCTTGGGAAATTTTGATTAGCTTCATTTGTAACTGTTACGATAACGTATATTTAAACATAGCTTTTTCGGTTTAAATATATGATATGTTTATTCAAAAACTACTAGATATAGGAAAATTTATTTCATCTATACTTTGCCACAAATAAACTTGAAATATCTCCATGCAGTTTCAAAATATTACACAAAGTATTATTTTTATCGATCTTCAAAATTTTTTAATTAAAAATGATATCACGTATAGAAAACATTTATAAAAAAATTACTAAAATGACTAACTTTAGTGTAATCATATTAAAATATTTAAATAATTTTCGGTGAAGTTTTGTTCAAATAATTAGTTTTCATACATTTAATTGCATTGATTTTACCATAAATGAATCTAAATATAACACTAATTTTGTTTAAAGAATCGAGATTAAACATTTAAGCGTTCAACAAGTTACATCAGCATCTAGGCCATTATGAAAGTTCAGATCATTCAGAAATCGTTAAGGTGTATAGTCTTAGTTACGACATTTAATAAATTTTATTGAACAGAAATAACTATTCTTACCATTTAAATGAATTGTAAAGAAACAAAATTGTATCTGAACAATCATTGCTTTTCTTTGAAAAAAATTCTCATTCAGAAAATTATGACTTGGAAGAAAAATAATGGTACATTTAATTTAACTTCGATTATCCCAGAAAAGGAAACAAGAAAGCATTTTTTAAACAAATTTCAAAGTTTTCAAAATAAAGTAGCAATTGTTTAGAATACATGAAACTACCAAAAATGTATAATCAAAGTAGTTTTTCTCTAAGCAAAAGCTTCTACAGAATAGTTTCAAGAGGGAACCTTCCTACATCGTCGCAGTTCTAAAATATTCTAAACTTTTGACTTTTAATGCGTCGAAAGAACAGAAAAAGATCCACGTTTTACTTCAAAACATCGTAATAACATGTGTGGGCTTGCTAGTTTAAGCAAATAGTTTTTTATGTGTCTTTATGAAAAGAATAAAACTTCTCACGTATTTGCATATTTGTAATTACGGAAGTATAGGCTTTAATAGTATGCAAATAATAAGAAAAGACGTAGAAAATAAAATTTTGAATAAGAAATATTCTTATTTTACAAAATGGAATGATATCGATGGACAATAAGCCAATATTAGATATTTTTTTTAAAAAAAATGCATTATTCTTTTGTTTATTTGCTTATTTAAAGAAGATTTTTTTAAGTTCTTCGTAATTAAATCGATTATTCAATCATTAATAAATAATAGGCATACCAAATTGCACTGTAACAATATTAAATCTAAATGCTTTAATATACATAATATAATGGAATCATGGATGAAAGACTAATTTTACATTATAATATTTAAAGTTGGTTGGTTGTATTCAGATTATCTGGCGCCGTCAGCAACACGAGGGCTATAATGCGCCGAAACATTCGTCATTAGACAAGCCAACATACATTTACAAACACCCATGCCTAACACGGGACTCGAACCCGCAACCTCGCGGTCCAGAAGCTAGCACGCTAACCACTATCCGTTTGGTCGGCATAATATTTAAAGTATTATTATAATAAAGTGTAAGAAAAACTGTTTAAAATTTCAAACACTATCAAAAACTATTAATTTTTCTTCCTAGATTCTGCAAATTTATTGATATTTTGAATATTTGGTATTTTGTAATTTTCTTACATCATTCTATAAAGAATTTAATAAGAAGTTTCTCATTCCATATTTTATAGAGATCTTATAATTATATGATTTTAGAAAAAAATTCACTTTATAAATGAAATTTCTTTATAAATGAATTTTTTTTTTTTCAACAACTGTATTTAAAATACAAAACGTAAATATTATATAAAGTGAAAAGTCCTATTCATAATTGTATTGATAGACGTAATAAAATATAATATAATCAACGAGTATATGTTCTCCAATGTGACAAAGTGTATTTTCTTAAAATAACATTTCATGTATAAAATGTTCAAATCATTTGAAAAAGTTGTGCCGTGAGTGGCGAGTCAAGAAAAGTCGTTTAAATTCCTGTCATAGAAATTACTCATTAAGTTACTTGGGCGAGAGAGAGAGAGATATATACAAGTTACGAGCACAGCGGATAACAATAGAATGAAACATTTGTAGGCGTGAGAGTTCTGGAAACCAGCTATAACACGTGAGTATTTGTGGTCACATGTGTTTCACTGGTCAGCAGAAATTTAAATTCCATGGGTGTGGGAACTAAATCAATATGACTCAATGACGAGCAATAATGAGAGTTATCAATACGCAGTCTAGCTGAGAATGTGCTGACATAAATAAATGAAACGGGGGAAAGTCAGTGAACGAAAACGAAGATAGGAACGAGATTTGGAAATAGGAAGCGTGCTTTGAAAGGGGAAAACTAAATGAAAAGGTGATACTTAAATAGGTTTGTCGTTTCATGTATATCATGTATCCAATGTATCATCACAAGCTTATTCATTTTCAGAAAAAGTATTAACAAATAGTTATGCATGTAAACAATCTTAAAATGTTTACCTAAACTCTGAGATTGATAACGAAATTAGCAAATAATATTTCTAATAATAAAATGGAGTGAGAATCAGGGTATCCATTTAGATTATCGGCTGAGGGTAAATGAAATTTTTATCCTTGATAGTAGACAATTTTATTACTTTTAAACAGTTTAAAGTTTCCATTAAATACTAGACAGTTTTGTAAAAAGTACTTTAAGATTTAATAATAAAATATATCGAAAGAAATCTCAATTTTTTTTACTCGTATGCTTCTTCAGAGTAATGTAAACATTGTATAAAAATTATGTGTATTCATTGTACCTGTCGAATTATTGCAAATAATTATTCAAATCAAAAGTTAGCTAACTTTTAAAAATAAATAATTAGTCTAAAATATATTTAAATTCTAATTTTTTTTTTTTTTTTTTTGTGTGATAACAATGTTCTTTAAACGACTGGTAAAGATTTAAAAAAAGGTTGCATCAAGGTAACCTTAGAAGACAGGTCATAACAGCATATATTGGTGATAAAACAATGCTTCCCAATAGACTAAGGTTTAACTGCGAGTTTAGGTATCCCTTCGAATATCATTAAATAATGTGTCATCAGTTATATAATATTTGCCAACTTCATCAGTTACGTAAAATTTACTGCCATCGTCATCAGTTACGTTAAAAATTTATTGACAGCTTGGCTCACTTTTAAAAGATGCAAATATTTGGCGTCTGCTCCATTCTTAAATGTAAATTAATGTGTGGTAGGTTACCAGACGTAAAAAGATGCTTACTTTTTGGCAAGTCATGACATATTTGGCAATCGGATTTAGTTCAACTCATTAAAAATCGACTTTTGAACTGTTCCGGCCATTTATGCCTCCGCAGACCAAAATATTCTTAATCTAATAGCGTGTTTCTCTGCATTCTAAAAAAAAAATTCAGAATGTTACCTAAATTTGAAGTCGCCTCTCAAAGTAGCAGACAAAGGCAAATGAATTCGTTCTTGGGAAAGGTAAGCTCTATGAAACATAGGAACGCATTTTAAAATAAACTCATTAAAATGCAAAATACTATTACTCACTTTCAGTTGTAGCATAAGCAACCTCAGTTGCAACTTTAGAAATGCGACCAATATTTATAAAATCACGTAACCTATAAAAACCAAAATGGTAATAAATAATCTTATAGTAAAGTTTACAGTTACTTTATATAAATGAGTTTTTTGATATCTGATTCAATTTTGTCCGATTTTTTTATTCGTTATAATTTTTTAATGCCCTAATAAAATCTAATTGTATATTTATAACAGAATTAAAACCGATTTATAATAACCTGGAAAATAACTAGTTAACTGTATAGTTAAAGAAAATATTATTAAACAAATAATATATTTTCGCACACATTTTGCTCAATGGTTCTATGAAAGTTTACTGACGTGATCAGTTATTAACTGAATCAATAAAGAACGCGCTTAAAAAATTACTAATAGCACAGAAATCGATAGAAGGGTCTAAAAAGTGGTCGCAGTACTTTTTGACGATAAGAAAAGCATCGCTTTTCAACAACTTAACAAAGATAAAAAAAAAAGAAAAAAGAAAGAAAGAAGCCTAGATGATATCGCTAAGTAGTGGCTGGAGATGTTGTTTCTATGGAAACGAGACAGCACCTGATTGACATTGGCCACATAATGTGAAACCTCAATTTACAAGCGCACTGGAATCGATCGGAAACCTCATCATTTACGGGAGGAATGATGGGATTTCAAATGTTGGGTCATAATGAGGTACGATTGGTGCGTTTTATTGCATGGACAGCCAATGGGAGAAGAGAGTGAGTACTGTACTTAAATGTCATTTTGATGAACTTCCTTTTTTGGCTGCTGACAAATATAGCTTTGGAATATTTCTAGAATGGAATGCCATTTACTCCTCGATTTCCTTTCAACGATCCATTTGGAACGTAATTTTTTTCTGGGTTTTTGTGTTTTATATGCCTAAAAAAATTACGGTTATTTTCTACAACTTGAAAAAGAATTCAGTGAAAGAATACTTCTGTTTTTGGAGAAGTTTTTATGCTAATGTTAATAAATACAGCTTAGATTATGCAGTAACTCTCACTAAAATTCATCTTATGCACAAGCTTTATTAAAAGGATCTTTTACAAATACTTCTCAGTAGTTTTAGCTACATGTGCAGTTGTTAATTAGACTTAATTAAATTTATTTGAAACTAATGATGCAAAGCTGCCGAAGAGTGTAAAATTCGGAGAAAAAAAATTAACCTGCGGCAATATGTAAAAAAAAAAAGTATGGCAAATTACAATTGAGGTTCATTCTATTTCTGGATGGGATCTCCGATCGAATTTTGATAAGGTACCTCGTATAGACAAGATCTTTGATTTGATATATTACACATATCTGTTGAATTCATAGATATGTCTTGGGCTATTGGCCAAGTGAACAAATGAAGTATTTAGAGAAGCATTACTTCTAAAGAATGTCAGCTGAATTTTTTTAAAAACTTCAAAAAGTATCAGGAAATATAGTTTAAGCCATTACTTTTAAAGACGGGGTCTTTAAAAAAAAAAATGTGGTTATGTAGAACTGATATTGCATGCTGAATTATTTTTTTTAAGTATTCTAAAAATATACTTCCTCTCGCATAAAATAATATCAAAAACCTTTAGATTCAAATATAAAATCGCTTCATTCGAATTTTTGATTAGTGTTATCAAAGTTTATCTTAGACTTATAAATACAACATCATACATTAATATTGCATCTGTTTGTTATAATGCAATCCTGTTCCAACAAATCATCAATGTTCTAACTAGTCAATATTAAAATAAAAAAAAGTACTTAAAGACTTAAATTTTATAGACTTAAATTATTTGAAAAAAAGAAATTAAAGTGTGTCTTTTCTGAATAATAAACACCTGTTTCTCGTAAGGTATTCATTTCTGCAAGTTCAAATTAATAGGTTATTTTATTATATAGCAAGGCTTCTACGTTTTAAATTTGGCTTAAAATTTATTTACCCTGAAAGTGATGAAGAACTTAATGTAAAACGATTGCCTTAAATATGTTTTTAGTGAGAAAACTAATATATTTTATCAGCATATGTGTACATTTAAGACGGCAAATTCTTTTAATATGTAACGAGGAAATTGTTCCATGTTAATAAATAATTTTTATAGGAAAAAAAATATGATTGTAAAAGATCAATATCAAATTAAAAACTAGGGGTGTGGAACATCGCACAACTTTCAATTACACTTTATTACTGATGTGAATTTGTATCATTTATCATTTTTAAATTTCCATCATTCACTTAGAAAAAATTGCCAGTTTGGTGATATTTTTTGCCATATTTGTAATATGGGGGGAAAAAGAACTTCGCCAAAATGGAAATTTTGGCGAATTATTTTTCGATAATTTTTATATTATCCTTTCTTTTAAGGGAAACTGAGAAGAGGAAAAAAAACGATCATTCATAAGCTATGTTAAACCAAAGAGAACTCTGCGTTAAAAGCATTCGTTTTTCCACTTTTTACGCCATTGAAGCATTTTTACGGGAACTTCGGAGTTGGGGATGTTTAGAACACCTTAAGAGACATTAGCTTAGCGATTTTTATCAAAATCGTTAGAGTCGTTTTTTAGGAATCATTGAGAAACATGATTTTTTCAATGGCAATAACCTTATGCGCATGTGCGATTTTGACGAAAACCTTAATGGTAGGGGCTTGGGCCACATCCAATCAGCACACCAAATTTGAACATCGTAGGTCATTTTTTCGGGTGTTATGCTGACCACGTACACACAGACACACAGGCAGACATTTTTTTTCTAGGTCACTTTTTTGGGATCAGGATGTTCCAAAACGTGGAGAAATGCAAAAAAATCGAGAATATTGATATTTATGTATCACAAATCTTAATGAAGTATCAAATAAAAAATCAATAAAATTACTTTTATAAGAAAAATAATTCAATACAAACCATTTTTTCATTTCAGTTAATACCGAGTCAGTGAATGGAAAACAAAAATTAGAAAAGAAAAAATTTTATCCGAAAGTCTGTTTTGGAATATAGAACAAATGCAATTAATCACAATATAGAAAACCTAAAGGGGAAAAAAAATCAAAAAAGTGAAATCTAGCGGTAAGCAGATAAAAAAAAAAAAAAAAAAAAAAAAAAAAATACTGCAAATTTATCCTCGGGATTTAAAAATGAAATATAGAGGTTTTTCAGTTGTTTTGTTGCGTATTTTATTGTGGGGAGTAGTGGCAACACTTACAAAACCGCGCGAAATGGGTGCCGCAGCGCGCGCGTTCTGCTATTGATCCGAAATGCAAGAAAGACGGATTCTCGCTGTTGCAGCCTGTTGCCCAGACGCCATCTTTTGCTAATCAGGGGGCGTTCTCAAAGTGAAATTTTTTAATTTTCCATTCTTTTTTAAATATCTTGAAAACTGTAAAAAATCAATATTTTTTTAAATAAATATTGGGGACAAAGAAAGTACTTTGTAACACAATTGACTGATTGTACCTTATGCAGGTAACTTATTTTGACAGCCAACTTTTTATCCAAATTCAACTTAAATATAAATTAAGAAGAAGTATACAAAATGCTTATATAGAGTAAATATATACTATTTTATCACAGTTAAACGAAATTCAGACATAAAATTTTATTTGGACACCAGTAGTTTGACTATTTTTTTTTTATTATTTTTAGATGCATAGTTGTTTGTTTTACATTTGTTCTTTAAAAACATTTTTGGGAAAAAGTGACAGATACGATACAAGTTGTTTATTTCAAATTTTACAAACTTTTTTAATATTTAATCTAATAAATAAATAATATGTGTATTTTTAATATACTCTTAACGAAAATTCTTAAATAAAATTTCTATAATCAACATGTTTTTGAATACTAAAACGTATTAAAATATATATATATATATATATATATATATATATATATATATATATATATATATATATATATATATATATATATATATATATATATATATATATATATATATATATATATATATATTAAATAAATTACTATCCACATTTTTCACTTTAAAATCTTTTAAATTGATTTAATAAGATAATATTCCTTCCATTGATTCAAAGGTAAACACTTTCAAACGATAAATAGAATAAAAATCTTAACTGAAATATCAAATTAACTTTGTTTAAACGCATTCTTTATTATTAGCAATATTTTTAACTGTATATTTTTCTTATTTTCCCCCCTTTTTTTTGCTATCCAGGGTTATTTCAGTTACAGGGAAAGTTTTTGTCCACCACATTCAAGACAAAAGCTCAAAATAACGCTCATATCCCTTCTCCTACCCCATTTACATGCACATAAAATCTCTTGCTTTAAATAATCGTCTGCGTTAGAAGATGCAAAAATAAAGAAATTCCTTCGCATTTTGGATGGAAAATCCGCTTTTCAAACTGAGCAAACATTCCCAAGTTTTCGGGAATTTTAATTGGATTTCAGAAATTGGGAAATTCTGGGTAGAGCGCGAAAGATCTTTTATTTCGTATTCTTCCGGAATTATGAACGATGGAAGATAGAACACAACACAGAGAGATGCAGGAATGTTCGAAACCTACGCAAGATCAAAGGAGCGTGAGATTTGAATTACTGCGCGCAACAGGAATTACTGCGAGGGGAAGTTTGTTGCGGATTTTGAAATGAATATCTTTCCGGTTGCGCTGCTTTGGATGTGGATAGTGTTATTCATCATTTAGTGAAAAGATCGTCTGATTTCACAAGAAGTCAAATGGAATTAAATTCAATTAGTATATTTATATTATTATTATTATTAGTGTGCCTGCATGAGTAAAACTGTGTTTTCGAATAACTGTGAAGAAACTGTGTTTCTGTCGTTGTGTAAACGAATGTTTTCTGTTTGAAAAATAGTTTGAAAGGTTTCCATGAATTTGTGTTTCGTAACAGGTTCCTTCAAAAAGCCTCAAATACCATTCTTAAAAACAAAAATGAAGTTTAAGTGAAAAAAAAAAACATCATTGATAAACATTAGGAAAATCGAAACTCCTCAATTTTAAATTGAAGCTCTCTCGCGCACTTCCAGAAATCGCCAACTTCTGAAATACATTGAAAATATCGAATGTTTTCTGTTTGAAAAATAGTTTGAAAGGTTTCCATGAATTTGTGTTTCGTATATTTCCTAGTGAGACTGAATGAGGTTGCTCTAAAATTTCACAGGTTGATTTTAAAAACATATTACTTGATAGTATGCCTAGTAAAGTATAAGAGTTTTTATTCTTCGAATTTTTGTTCAAGATTTTCTCCCAATCACCACAAATGTGGATGATTTATTTGAAAGGTCTTCCAGGAAAACATGTACTTATATCTAAAATTTCTAACACAAACAAAAATAAAGCAGTACTTCCTAACATAAAAGTTGTTAGAATGTAAATAGAAAGCTCCATACTATCCATACGCTCCATACTATAAATGGATGGCTAATGATTGAATGTGAAACCAAAAAATAAAAGCAATATACTGAAACAGGTAAAAGATTTATAGTAAATATCACTTACTTTAGATTTAAATTTCATTCTCAATGTATTTCACTTGTTGCGTATTTTGCAAGTAAACAGATGCGTAGAAATACTTTTTTAAGTAAAAGCAAGTTATATTTATTTTGATAATACAAATCTATACATTTCGTACGAGATTACGTTTAAACTTATGCTTACTACAGATAATCTTGTTCAAAGAAACCAACATAATTTAAAAAAAAAAATAGCTTTTGACATAAGCCCCCCCCCCCCCCCCCCAATTATAAAATACAACATTCATTTCTATTGCAGAAAATCTAACCTTACTTCCACAAACCATTAAAACTGAAACAATACACCGTAAATAAAGTTCATATATTATTTGTACTTCCCCAGCAGCGTGTTAATTTAACTGGAAAAGCCGAAACTGTGATTGGACTGTCCTTTAACGTGATCCAAATACAGAGGTGGGAGCATGTGTAAAGAACAACAAACATGAAAGCTTTTCTCTCGCGAACAACTTAATTGGAATGAAAGTTTCTCTGGGCTTATATTTTTTTGCCTCAGTGTTTGAAATTAATGAAGATCGCTGAGCCGTTTATCCCGGCATTCCCGCATCGCTGGCGTAACAGAAGCAATACATAGCAAGTCAGAACTTATATAATTGATAAATGAAAAATTATAAGTAGTGTTTATTAAACATGATAAAGAAAATGGACTAAGGATGAATTTGTTCCTTAATTGTACTTGAAGCAAATATATTTTTATAAAGCAACTTTTACTAGTAACCACCCCACGTTAAGTTTTAGTTGTTTTTACAATATTGCCAGCTTAGAGAGAAATGGTCTTACTCCACTATTGGTATCTAATTACTTTTTGGCATGTATTAAAGAAATAAAAGATGACCCCATGGATAACTTCACTGAAACAAATTTGTGGTAAATTTGTTACATGCAAATGCGCTAAGCTCATGTTGATTTATAGCACTTTAAAAGATTTCTTTCTTCTCCTGAAAACTGTGATAAATTGGAATTAGCAACTTTTCCCTCTAAATCGAATATCTGTAATACTTAAAAATTCATTTATATTTTAGTTAATAAATGTTTAACAATACGTCTTCATCACAATGCACACGTGTTCGTATATTATGTTCTTCTACAACAAATATTTAAATGTTAATTACGTGTGAATACATTGTTTATTCTGTATGAATTAGGTATTTTGATACCAGTATAGATCGCATTTAAAGTAATGATGTTAAAATGTGTTTGTAATACAAATTTAATATGATATGATTTTGAGGGATGAAGCATTTAATCCAATAACTTATGATTAAATTCTAATGCACGTTTTATGTCTTAAATATAGCTTTTCACTTTTTTTCTATTTTACATGGGAATACATGTCTTTTAATTTTTGTATTTTTTAAACCTTTAAAAAATATTTGTAAATGTTCAATTTTCATTAACCGAGGCTGGATAGCCTTTCTTTATGTTCTTTCTAAATGTTTCCTATTATGTATTAACACATATCAATTAGTGTTGTCATAGAATCTTATTAAAATATGACATGAATCCATAAAATTTAATTCAATGTCTTCTTCAAATTCTATTTCAAATAATTGATGCATGCATTTTATATTCGTAATAATTTTGAATAAATGAAGGCTTTTTCACACGGGGCAGGTGCGTTCGTTCCTTTGGAAAGAGATCTAAATGATTTTCAAAATAAATAAAATAAATATTGAATTCTTTTCTAAAATTGTAAATGCAAGTAATATATCTTATTACTTTTAAGTAACTGATATGTAATATAGAATAACAAAAGTATTGTAGATCAAGATAAATAAAAACTGTGTAAATTTCATGTTACTCACGATTTTTTACATAACCCTAAGCAATAAATAAATGTTTAGGGCAATGGTGGTTCTATCTGTCAAAAACCGTGATTCGGAATCGAATATTTAGTCGCTAAACAAGAGTTCTCCACTGGTAGACAGGATAATTTGAGTACCTTAAGAAGACTTAAAAATAATAATTTTTTGATTTTTGAAAGTTGTTTTAGTATAAATGCTCAAGATCATGTATATTTTTATGGAAAGAGGTGTCATAATTCTTTTTTAAGTGCAACGAAAAATTAGGTATTTTTTAGAGCAAAAACAAAGCAAGTTTGAAACTTTTAATCGTGAATCCTACGATTTAAGTATTCTCGAGTCATAAAAGTCATCTTTAAACTAGCGATATGTCCTAATAAAAACAAAGAGTAGTAGTTTTTTCTGCATTTTGTAATCTATTACTTACAATGAGCACAAAAATTTGTACCGAATTAAATAAATTATATAAAGATTCAAAATGATGTTTTGAAAATAATCCAGGACCTTTTTTACGCTGGTCACCTTGTATAGTAAAATTTAAAATCTCATTTTTAAGATTCAAAATGATGTTTTGAAAATAATCTAGGACCTTTTTTACGCTAGTCACCTTGTATAGTAAAATTAAAATCTCATTTTCAAGATTCAAAATGATGTTTTGAAAATAATCCAGGACCTTTTTTACGCTAGTCACCTTGTATAGTAAAATTAAAATCTCATTTTCAAGATTCAAAATGATGTTTTGAAAATAATCCAGGACCTTTTTTACGCTAGTCACCTTGTATAGTAAAATTAAAATCTCATTTTCAAGATTCAAAATGATGTTTTGAAAATAATCTAGGACCTTTTTTACGCTAGTCACCTTGTATAGTAAAATTAAAATCTCATTTTCAAGATTCAAAATGATGTTTTGAAAATAATCTAGGACCTTTTTTACGCTAGTCACCTTGTATAGTAAAATTAAAATCTAATTTTCAAGATTCAAAATGATGTTTTGAAAATAATTTAGGACCTTTTTTACGCTGCTCACCCTGTATAGTAAAATTAAAATCTAATTTAGAAACGGAAAATCTATTCCACTTTCATTACCAACATAATTATTTGATAAGAAATTGGATTGAAAATAATTTCCATTGAAACATATAATTTGTAGTTTGTTAGAGAATTAGACTTCAAATTGTTACATATTTTTAATTAAAAAATTGTAAATTAAAATAGTAATATTACAAATGCAAAAAAATTTCAACGTTTTAATAAGTATAAAAAATAGCAACAAAAAAATAAATTTTGAGTATACATAATAAATTTTTGATATTTTCTTAAAAATATTACGTTTGAACTGAATGTGGAATTATTATTCAATGCAAATGATAAATATGTACAGGATGTTCAGAATACATGGCATTAACTAATTTTACGCAAATTAATATTTATTGAGATTCGCAATCAATTTAATCAATAAAATCCTTACAAGCTATTTCCGAACACTCGTTTATCCATTGATAGTATTTTGAATGTTATCGAATTTTAATCTCCTTTTGATTGGAAAATAATAAATTACATGTAGCAAGCCATCGAACTGAAGGAGAGGATGATAGATTAGAGTGTTTTCTAAATGTATTCTCTTTTGGCTATCATTTGATGATTTGAAAATATTTTCGTTTGGTAACACTAACATTTGACTTAAAAATGATTGCATTTAAAAACACATATTTTTCATTTCAAAATATTTACATTTATAACATTTTATTTGAAAATATTTACATTTGGAAATTTGTATTTCAATAAATAGTAGAAATAACGATGCAGAGAAAACATTGACATCAAACGATATTTAGAAAGAATATTAGTGGAGTATTTACCTTCAAATCATAAATTAGACAACTCCACTACAATGACCTGCGCTAAGGATGCATTTGAAATCCCCTTTTAAATTCTTAACTTTTCATTAGTAATGTAATTACATACTTATTATTCGAATAATTTTATTATACGTTACATTAAAAAGTCATGTATTGTTTTGTAAGTAATATGGTGATCTGCTTTTGATCCACTCTTATCCAACTATTATCAATTTAATGCTATATTCTCGATAAAAGGACTTGGTGGAAGATCAATCCAATAAAAACCCATTTCCCTAAAAATTACTAGAAGGGGGGGGGGGCACTATAAAAAAATTTGTGATCCAAATTCAATCTGGATTACAATGTGCAGGAATAGGATTCACAGCAAAGAAACACGGAAGATTATGTCAAATAGCGTCAAATCAACCACCAATGAAGATGAAGGATTTATTTAAATCATTCCAAAAAGTGTGGATAACTTAATAATTATTTACTATCTTTTGTATTTTTGTTATTATTTGTAATTTGTTTTTTATCCTTATTCTGCCTAAAAACAGTCCCCACTTAAAATAATTGGGAACAATAAATGTGTCATTTGCAACCTCAACTATACATTTGAATTACATTATTGCTTTAATTTTAACCAATAATACGAGACCATAGAGTTTATACAGTGGTTTTGAACCCCATGTACATAAAAAATTAATAATACTTTTTTATAGAAATAATATAATTAAACTTAATGCAGTATTTATTATTGTCCAATGCAAATGAATACATTGTTGTTTAATTAGTATAAAAAATACTTACTATTTATTTATACATAAAAATTCTTTAGTACAAAAAATATCACTTATTTTTTATTTATTTAACTTCACATGACATATGATATTTTATTTCAGTCAAAATGACACTTAAACCATTATTTTCGCTACAAAATAAAACAAATCATAAGAAACTAAAATGGGACATTGCAGTTTGTCTGGAAAAAAAAAGAAAGTGTACCTCGAAAGAAAAACGCTTGGGAATTAACACGAGAGTTAGAGACATTCATGTTAATTAACGTGAATATTCTAAGACTGATGAAGAATTTCATTTTTATGGTATTGTTTTTATTTCTACTGTGATTATTTTTCAGGGTTTCGCTTCTAAAACATGAGTTCCAAAATTAATCAAAAAGAAAAATTGCCAACAGACCATTCAGGCAGTATAGAAAAGCTAGTGTGAAACTTGTAATAATTGTTAAAGAGATCATGTAAATCAATTTAAAAATTTTTTAGAAGTTAAGTGAAAATTCTTGTAAATTTTATATCCTCAATCTTTTATATATATAAAAAAAGGGTATGCCGAAATTTTTAACATTTAAAATAAGTATTTTAGTTGCAAATAGAATAGTAAATAAATAGAAATAAAATAGAGTTTCAATGGAATATAAAATTTCATCAAATATATCCATCTAATTTCTTTAATCCTCATTAAAATTAAACAATACACATCGATTTTTTTTTTTTTTTTTTTTTTTTTTTAAATAAAGTAAATAATGTTGCACCAGGTATTCTACCTTGAATCAGTTGGTTGTTTTCAGATTATCTGGCGCCGTCAGCAACACGAGGGCTATAATGCGCCGAAACTTTCTACCTTGAATCAGATGCCTTATAATTTCCTATAACTCACTTAATTCTAATTGATAAATTAAATTTTTGTAAAATAATCTGTATCTTAATTTTTTAAAAAATTGAGTATTTTTTTTAAATGTTTTTAACTGTAAAAAAAATATATAAAGATTTCCTAGTACGTTAAAAATTTTAGGCATTTGTCTTAAATAGTTATTTTATTTTACAAATTTTAATTTATCAATTAGAATTAAGCGAGTACTAGGGAATTATAAGGCATCAATGTTCTTTACGTATGCAAAATTGTTGTTTTGAGTTGTAGTTCATAAAAGTTAACCTTTAATTTAGCGACATAAAAACTTTTTACATTGTAAGATTCAGAAATGTTGGAAGGTTTTTTTTTTTTTTTTTTTATAAAATTTATCTTGTAGATTTTTCGACGTTCTTAAATTCCTCCTTTCTTTAATGAATGTAGAAAATTTTGGATCTGATGTTACTACCTTAAGAGTTCCCATTAAAATGTTTTTTAAATAATAAAAAGTATTGCATTCTAGTTTTTCGTACAGGTAAGAAAATACTATATTTATGTTAGCAAAATTTCCTTTTGGAAATGATTTTTCCATATGTGTAAACGTTTATCTGAGAATAGTTTATATTCTAATGATTCTTTAGAAAATAACAATTTTCTTAAAATAAATTAATTTATAAAAGTTGTCTGGGTTGCTATTTTTATTGAATATAATCACATGATCCAAATAGTATTAATATAATTACAGGACACTTCTAAAGAATCCTAGAAAAATATTTTTTTGGAGATATGAGTTAATGGTCGATACTATTTTTTAAGAGTCTACACTTTATCATAAGTCCTGAGAGAATCAAACTCTTCGTTTTCAAGAACAATTCGAATGATCAACAACAATTTTTTCTTGATCCGACTGACACTTCTATCCTCACCCTCTCCATAAAAAATCAAGCACTAAGACTAGAATAGAATGACGATTTTCAATCTGCTTTCCGGTCATGATTCCAGGAAGTGGGTGGAGAAAAAAAAAACATAAAAAACATTCCAATCTCCCCCAATCGATCGTTTGGTGCCCGCCAAACGATTCTCTGCAGCCGTCACCTGTGGCACTCCACCATTCGTTCGTTTCTTGTTATTCCATTCTCTGAACTGGCGACAAACCGTAGCATCCTGTACGTGATTCGAATACGATTTTAGGGGGCGAAATATATCGTCTGGCATCAATGGAACATCATCTTAAGGCTGCACGTTTTTCCTCCGAATGTGATTGGGAGCTACCCCTTGCGTTTTTGACGGCGATGCAAATGGAATGTGTTGAGTATGCGAGAGTATGGTTTGAATAGTGAGTATTTTGAAGGAGCTTACAGTATGTTTGTCTATCGTAGTTTAAAAGGATAGTTATTTTGAAAAATTTTGAGTTTCGAATGTAGTTTAATAAAATATGTGTTTTATCTGTAAAAGCTTCAGTTCTGGGGAAATGCAAGAGTTTCATGCATTGTAGTTGAGCATTCAAATCGAATTAATTATAAAAAGTACCATGAACTCTTACAAATTTTTTAATTCCGAATCGGGTGGTTACTTAGTTGGTGTTCAAACAAAAATCAAGAGCGACATTTGCCTCTAATGACAAAAACCATCACTTTTGGTTGTTAAAAGGAATATCTCTCTTCACTTAGGGATCTTCTACATATATGACTCCTAGAAAGTGCCATATGGAACATCATTCTGGTTGTTTATAGAATGAAGAGAAAAAGTAATAAATTAAGAATATGTTGTTCTACCGGGGAAAGAGGGGTGGAATGGCCTCAACAGCTCTCAAATTGACTAAGAATGTTTTGAACTAAATCCGATTGCCAAATAAGTCATAACTTATTAAAATTTTAACACTTTTTCGCTTGGTAACCGACCAACTCTTTAAGTTTCAAATACGATTATCGCAGACGATCCGTCTTCTTTTCGTCATATGTTAGAATTTTTTTTAAAGTAATTAATGTGTCATCAATTACGTAATACTTACTGCCAACTTGGTAAGAAATATTACGTGATAACGTATTATTTATTGCCAATTTGGCTCACTTTTAAAAGATGCAAGTATATGGCAACAGAAATGGGATAAATTTTAAGCAATGCGAAAACAAGTGTTGCAATTTATTCTGACTAAGAACATCAAAATTATATTTTATTGAAAGTTCTTAAAATAAATGAATTATTGGAAAAAATCGAGTATAAAATTACATTTTGCAGATATTGCAATAAAGAATAATATAACTCATAAAAACCTAGTTTCAAATTTAAGTCCGTTATATGCATTGCCAATTTTTATATTCATTAACATAGCTCCGTTTCTGTTATCAGTATATGCTTGGTTTTTGCATCTAAATTTAAATACTAAAAACATTTCTATCAAAAAAATATGCGGTAAACTACTTTTCAAAATTTATTCGTTAAAAATGAATTCGAATTTTCGCACTCACATCCAAATATATTTTATTTATTCTGATTAAAAGAATTTTATTATTTATTCATTAAAACAATTTTGGCAACATTAAAGAGTTTCTTCATTGACCTGTTGAATGCTATTTCAGCGTGATTGAATGACGACAAGTTGGTCTATTAGTATTCCAAAAAAAGCGACCTTTTAGTGACAGTGACAGCTCATAAAATTTTATAGAAGGCATTGCCATTGACATCGAATCTATCCTCCAAGTTTCAGCCCGATTGGTTGACGGCAAGAGGTTTAATTAAGCTTCCACAGATTTTCTCGCCATCAACATACACACCCAACTGCACACACGCGCACAAAATCGTTGTTATTATAAAGCATTTAAAAGTGCACCGTTACAATAGATTTCTGGTGAAATGTTATGTAATAAAGTTTTGAAATTCAATAAATGTAAAAGCAACTCTATACATAGTAGAAAACTATACTTCTGTCCTTGTTACCTTTTGTTATGCGTTTTTTGTAGTGGTCCTGATTAACCTTCTTCTGAATGAATATAAACAATTTAAGCTAATTTCCTGACACCAACAGATGGTACTCTCAACTCTTGCTTGTAGAAAAAGATAGATTTAAGTGATTCTTTCCCTGAACTCTTAATCTGTTTGTTATTAATATTGCTCTCGTTAATGGGGTTTTTTTTTCACGAGAGCTTACATTGAGAGTTAAGTGAAGGTTCACAATAGAAATAAGAACAGTCTAGCTTTTGAGGTTTTTATTTGGAAAGGAGACATCCTTGGTAATTATTCAATCCAGAAAAAAATATCGTATCATGTTATTATTTATATTTTAGAAGAACAAGAACATTACAAAAATATGATTGTGAATTATTATAGAAAATAAAAATATGTTACTAGCCAGCTAACATATTTTATTAACATATTAACGTATTAGAGAAATTGTAATCTAGATTAGACTAAAATGAACTACTGGAAATATAAAAATAGTTTATAATGATTTTTATATGGAAATATATACTTTAATAGCTCCTAATTCAAGGACAATTGAGAGCAAAATTATATGTTCGGTAAAAAATATTTTTTATAAAAAAAAAAAGAAAAAAAACTATTAATTATATCTATACATGGAGATTATATTAATCAGCGACAGTCATTCTAATTATCTAACATTGGGAAATTACTCAAAGATTTATACAGTGCCATCTATGGATAAGAATATTTTTTTTTAATAAATTCCTAATTATTTTCTGAACATAAGTCGCATCCTCCTACTTTCAAGCGATTATTAAATTTTGATTTAATAATAAGACCAATAAAAACAGAGTTTTCAAAAAATCCTTTAAATGCATTGTCAATTTTTATATTCATTAACACGTCACCTATATCAAAAACATTTCTATCATTTATTCTGATTAAAGTAATTTAATTATTTATTTATTACAAAAAATTCAGCAACAGGAAAGATTTTCAACAACGATATGCTAAAGGCTATTTTACGTGTTTGTGGATGACGGCAAGTTGCATTATTAGTATTCCGTAAAAGCACCCTTTTAATGACAGCAACAGCCCAAAATTTGATAAAATGCATTATCATCGACATCAAACCTATCTGGCAAGTTTCAGTCCGAGTGGATGAAGTCAAGGGTGTTAATTAGGCCTCCGCATATTTGCCCACCATCTACAAATATAATCGTACTTAATAGAAAGGATTTATGTTATTGTATCGTTAATACAAACTTAAGATATAATCAAATCAAACATGCGCGACATCCATCCTTAGGAATAAAATCCTAAAGACTCACCAATTTATATACAACAATATCTTACTAATATAACTCCATGGACAAAGCATGTTTTCTCGGATTCAATTCCAGCAGCCAAAAGCCTCCAGACCTATTAGCCACCTGCGGTCAAATGCCTACTTTTCCAGACACCCCAGAGGACTGACATTAATGTCAAGAAACCTTCCTTTGACAGCTTTGATGCAGCAAATGCTTCTGTAAGAAGTGGCTCATAGAATAGAATGCTCGGTTGAAGAGGTGCGATGAATTTGCTTCGCCATCATATGTTAGCCAAGAGGGACATAGAGTGAGGGAAATGCATTTTTTAGCAAGAGCCATCCCTATTTGTTTGGCTCGATTTAGCAGAGGGGTACTTTGGCGGAAGATTTGTTGTGATGTCTTTGTTGGTGGTGGAAAGGAATTTAGACGAGGTTGGTGGTTAGTTAGATAAGGATGGGAAGGATTTGGTGTTTTATTTGGTAATATTTCATCGGAGGTGCACATAATTTGTATTCAGCAATTGCTAAAAAAAGTAGTATTTTACATTAAAATATGTATTTACTGATTTAAAAAGCGGGGGTGATAAATGGAATTACTGTACAAAGATTATCCTTCTCTTTAAAAGTGCTTTCTTGAAATTATTAGTATTTTCGCCTGATTATTACTTTAAGACAAGATTGAACAGTTATTTCAAGAACTATCGGGTGATTTTTAGTGGATTGCTTAATCCAGAATAAAAAAAAACTCGAAAGTTATTTTTATTTGAGATCACTAAAAACTTAATGTTGTTTTACAATGGACATCTAAGTTTTAGTGTTTGCTTATTTAATCGTTAGTAATTGTAGACATTAGTAATTCTGGTTCACCATTTTTAATTGATTGCAGGGAATTTTATATTAGTTTTTAGAATTTATTGTTGGAAAATTGTTATTTCACGAAATGAGTCCAGGTTGGTTTTGTTTCTTTATTTCTCAGACAAAATATTGTGCTTTTTACTAAAACGTGCAACAGTTTTTGAGCTTTAAAATATGTGCTTCTTTTTACAATATATTTAAGTGTAAAAAAGACATATTTAAGATTTAAAAAGCAATATTTGAAATACCAAACTTTAATATCAACGAATGTTCAAGTTTTAAATTAATAATTCTTGAAACTAAGATAAAATGTTTGTAAACTTTTATAAATTGGGCTATAAGAAACGTTTATGTAGAATAAAAAAATTTAGTTTCGGTAAAAGTTTTTAAATGAATCACAATTTGCAAAAAACTTTTTAAAAATTGTGAAGTAAATTACTTAAAATATTTTTATTTTTTCCTCGTGATTCTACAAAAAAACCTTGTTTATTTATTTTTAATCAGGGGACATCAAAGTGAAACAATAATCTTCCTAAGGTTAAATAAATAATTTCACTCGTAACATAATGAGTTCTTGAATGGGAACCCTTAACCAACTTTCACATGTTCACTAACAGCTTTTGAAAGAAAGAAAAAAGAAAAAAAAAACTATGATGAAACCATTCCATTTTCATGAGAAATCCACAAAAGTTTCTTTATTTCTTTTATTATCTTCTTCCAACTTTTCTCACCCTTAAATCGGAAACAAAATCCGTCTTTCATTCAAAAATTACCAACAATTCGAATGTTTTCTACACGTCTCCAGCTTCCCTCTGTGTGTGATTGTTTCTAAAGCAATTCTTTAAAAGCTTTCGCACCGCAACACAAAAACCTTTTCTAGCTGCAATTCTCCCCAGTTTTCTCTTTATTCTTTCTCATGCCGGAAAAGTTCTTTTTATACCATTTCTTTTTCTTCTTCTTTTTTTTATTCCTTTTAGGTACAGGAAGAGTCGGGAGTCCCTCTTGGATGCATGGAAAGATTTTTTTTTCCAAAATTATTGTTCCTCTGCTGATATCTTCTCCGATGTTCAATCCCCTTTCTACAAATACAAAAAGATCCCAGACTGATAGTGAAGAGAGTTGTACAGAACGAAAACGATCTTCTGCATTTCCCTTTTTTTTTTTTTTTTTTTTTTTTTTGAGAAAAGACACAGGGGAAACATAGAAAAGGTATTTAAATGTCGGTGTCTTTTGTGAGGTTTCCCCGCCGAATGACAAAAAGAAAATATTTGTGGTTAATGATGTTCTAACGTGCAATGCCCAAATCAAAGAAGTAGAGTTTTTAGGGAGCCCTTTAGGCAATTAGTTTAGTGTGTAGTTCATAGGAGGCAATAGGATAGACGATAAAAACCATGTTTTCGTAAAACTTGGGTATTAAACTTTGAATGGTTCTTGGTTTGAAGTGGTATTTATGTAAAGTCTCATGAGTGGTTTATAAGAAATAACAAGTGGGGAAATAAACTGATAAATTTTACTGTGGCGATAAGTTCATTGAAGAATATATATATTTGTAGATATTTGAAACCTCAAGTAGATATAATTTAGTGTGGGTATGAACAAGGGTTTTAAAGATTTAAATAACAAATAAAATATGAAGTATATTATAAAACTGAAGTAGAAAGTGTGTTTGATTCGGAGGATAATTTTGAAGTATTGTTGCTATTGAAACTACTCAAAAACTCTAATTTTAATATGTATTCCTATGTTTTCTATAGTCTTAATAGTGTCTCTTAAACGTGATGTTTTATTAGTTAAAAATATCACTAGTTGTTATTCAACACATTTTGTAATGACATAGTGTTAAGACGTAGAATGATTTTATACAATATCCATATTGTTGCGTGGATGGGTTCGAAAGACTTGAAGCCAAAGCAGATCAAAACTTGCAGAAATTTATTCCAATATAACTCTTCACAAATTCCTTTACAACTCCAGAACTTATCATTCTAGTAGACTCAATACAGCTCTATACATAACAATAGAGCACAAACAGCAGTTAAACTTGACACACAACTGCTAAATCGCAGCAAAAGACAATGTAATACAGTTCGCTTTCGGAACTCTCTGAATGCTCGCTGACAGACAACCAAGTCAGTAACTCCACTCAGTCAGTATCTCAACTAACTCAGTAATTTCAGTCAACTAACTAACTCAACTAACTGACTCAACTCACGGTCTTCCCTATATAGGAGTCAAACTTTTTTGAAACTTCTAGAGGTAGATATTTGGAGAACTTTCCAGATCGTAGTAGAAAAAGTCCTATACATGTACATGGGGACCAAAAATGTCGCCAAATGGTCGCCAAAACCGTCGCCAACTTGGCTCTATCTCGCCAATTAAATGCCATGCTCCTTGTAAAACTCGCTTCCCAGCGTTATCTCTGTAAAACTCGTTATCAAGCATTAAGACACACATTGCAGGAAAGCAAACCCTTGCACTGCCTTATGCGAAATGTAGAGAAATTTATCTTTTTGCATAATTAATGCTACGAAATATTTACAAATATACAGGAATTCGTAACAATATAATAGTGAATCCTTTCAAGACAATAGGTTGAGAGAAATAAAAGCAATAGAATTTCCAATTCCATGTTTTCATTTTCACTTTTTAAAAGCTTTATAAGTTTCTGCCCTATCACCCTATCACCCTGCCCTAAGTAGTCTGCCCTATCACCAATGGTAAATTATTATTTTTAAACTAGTGATAAACTAACTTACATACGAATGGATCACGAGGGCTGAGTAAATTACTTATAACGGTTTATTCTTAATTGAAAAACTGTGCTAAAAACTTTGTACGCAAACTGGCTGTGAAAATCTTGATAGTTTTAGAAGCATTTGTTTTCTATAATCTATAAGCTATTAAAAAAACTATTAAACCTATCAAATCTAAAAATTTCAACCTTATATTAGTGAGTTTCTTTATCAGTTGGATTTTGAGACTGAACAAAAGAATGACTTAAACCACTCTCGTCTCAACCTTTTGTAACATTTCTTCGTAGTTTATTGCGTGATCTTCAGTGGAAGATTTCTTTTTACACAGAACATTTCTTTTCTTGTCCCCAGAAAATAGACCTTTTGTAGTCAAAGAAGAATGTAATTCTCATTTTTATTACTTATTTCTCCAACGTTAAGTACAACTTGCGGTTGTTAAAAACAAACGGCTATTTATAACTTATTAAGAGTTGTTATGTAATGAAAAAGCCAGGGTACTAGAATTTTTTTAATAGGCGGTGTTTAAATACTACTAGCACAACAGTAAAATACCATCATAAACTAGCAACTACTAGCAAATGTACGACTTATATACAAAAATATTGTTGCGTATAGCAATGCTTATTCCTATACATCACTCCTAAGTAACATTTTGTACTTAAGCACGCTTAACAAATTTAATAGAAAGATCAGTTGTTTTACTGAATAATTCAACTAGAAATTACAAAAATGGGGTATACTAACAAAACAAATAATATTTTGCAAAACTAACTTGAATAAAATTATAATGTGTTTCCTAAGAAATTTTGTTAGCTAATAAAACATAAGGAATACATTTTTAATTAAATTAAATACATACATGATGTCCACTAATTTAATTTGTCATTACCTCAAGTCTTGAAAAACAACAACTAAGGTTATAATATTTTGGTAAGGTATAGTAAAGGGAACAAGCGCTATCCAGTGAGACTGCTTAAAACAAAATAAATAAGAAATGAACTAAGATGCAAAATGTATTCTATTCTCAAGTTAAAAGTTGTTTCACACTAATTGTTTCCAAATTTCATTTATTAAATAAAATCTAAGAGTTAACACCACTTGGGAAATAAAGACTTTATTGTGTATAGTTAAGTTTATTATAACAATTGTATCCAAGCCAATCGTTTTTCCAATTCCACACAGAAACTGTCCAAGTTTAACATTTGAAAATAGAAAACGTCACATTTTATTTTGTTTTCCTCACTTTCATCCATTTCCAGGCAAGGAACATTTTCATTCAATGACATTCCTGGATTTCAATCTCTCTCACATCTAAACCAATATTTTCTTTTTCCACTGTGAGAAAAAAGTAAATTTGGAGAGAGCCCACCACAAACCTATATTTAAATAGAAAACAAGTGGAATCTGTTTGAGCGTTTCTAGGTTATTTTAAAACATACACAGCCTTAGGAACTTTGTATTTAAATAATAAAAAAAAATCTGTTTACTGTTTTGACTGAACTCTCATTCATATTTTTAACGTATTTGGTACCATTCAGTGAATTAGAGTTGATGCCCCGAGTGGTTTTTTTAGACATATGATATACCTGAAGGTTTTCAGAACCAAATATCTAGTAAAAAAAACTATCTAGCTCTCAGATAAGTACACAATTGTATTCCAACAGTGTCTGTGCTTACAACTCAAACCTACACACATCTAAAGGTTAGGTTTTTGCGTGTGAGAGTTTTTACTGTTTTAATACTTTGTCTAATCTTTTGGTCAACTATTTCACTTGATTATAAGCAAAAGGTAAGTTTTACTTATGATTACCATATTATTGAATAAATTGGAAAAGCGATCAACGTCTTCATGTGTTAGTTCACTGATATTTTCTGTCCTAAACAATTACAAAGGATATTTTGAAGGGCCACTTTGTCACGATTACTTATTATAGTTTGTATTTCTTTAATCATATCATAAAAAAAAATTAATTTTTATACGAGTATGTGTTATATTTTTCACATTTTCGGTGAAATTTCCACCACAACTAAACGGAGGAAATCCTGCAAAACTTTTTTGATGTAAGATATATGTCGTTACGTTGAGTTAGAGAGCAATATAGAGCTTGATTTTTACAGATTGAAAAGATTATATTCCCAGTTGCTGACAAATGAAATATTTATAATCTTAATTCCAAAGGAATAAAATGTGTTACGATAAGCTTCCAATGCATTTCAAGAGTGAAAACAAATGTGGCACTAAATCACCCCTCCTCAATTTGTTGAAAATATGCCTTTGACAAATAATTCCCTCTCCTATAACGAATAACTTAAATTTATATTGAGCACATGAATTGGGATCTGATATCCATTTATTTGATGTATTAGGTGTTCCATAAATTCTAATCGCTATCAAGTTTTAAATTTTAAAAATGACTCACAAAGTCACCCGGTTTGAAGCTTTCATGATTTCAAAATTCAGCATATTATAAAAATTTGAGTATGTCTATAATACATTTATAAAAAAAAAATTCTAATAATAAAACATTTTGGTTAAAATAAAAACCTCTATAATACATCTAGTTGTAACACAAGGAAACATTGAAAATTGATTTCTTGAAATCGGAATGTCGTTTATTTAGGATTTATAAATTTCATTAAACTTCGAAAATATTATTATCTAATTTACTTGTAATTTAATTGCTACATTGGATTTTATGATCTGTCATTTAATTTGGGTGAGTGCTGTTAAGTTTAGTTGAGTGAGATTTAATTTCTTAAGTATCATAATAGTGTACGATTTCGTAAAGTAAATGAGATAATTGAATTATACCTACAGTCGAGAAATAAATTACAAAAAGTTTTTAATATCTTCAATCTTTCTCAGTTCTCCGATAAAATATTACGTTAGGAAATTAAATGTTACGTTGTTCACTTCACCGTCTACTTATAAGATATTTTGTTATTATTTCTCTACACCCATAGTTTTGGTTCACATCGTTTAATTATAGTGAGATCATGAATATTGTTATATATATAAAACTTGATATTTTCTTTTATCTCTACAATTAAATTGATTCTTGAATCAATCATAAAATAATTACAAAAATATATATTTACTGACATTCATAATTTAAACTATGCTCATTTCTTTGCTAATAAAGTGACAAATAAAATGTTAACAACTAATAAAATGCTTCAATCATAAAATAATTACAAAAATATATATTTACTGACATTCATAATTTAAACTATGCTCATTTCTTTTCTAATGAAGTGACAAATAAAATGTTAACAACTAATAAAATGCTTCAATCATAAAATAATTACAAAAATATATATTTACTGACATTCCCAATTTAAACTATGCTCATTTCTTTGCTAATAAAGTGACAAATAAAATGTTAACAAGTAATAAAATGCTTCAATCATAAAATAATTACAAAAATATATATTTACTGACATTCCCAATTTAAACTATGCTCATTTCTTTGCTAATAAAGTGACAAATAAAATTTTAACAACTAATAAAATGCTTCAATCATAAAATAATTAAAAAATATATATATTTACTGACATTCACAATTTAAACTATGCTAATTTCTTTGCTAATAAAGTGACAAATAAAATGTTAACAACTAATAAAATGCTTCAATCATAAAATAATTATAAAAATATATATTTACTGACATTCACAATTTAAACTATGCTCATTTCTTTGCTAATGAAGTGACAAATAAACTGTTAACAACAAATAAAGTGCTGCATAGTTCCCAACTCCACCTTTACCTTAATTCATTAATATATTATATACAAATTAATTAAAATTCATGAGATGGAAATTTTTTCTAATAGCTTACAATATAAAAAATTTGGTACCATATATTTAGGATAGAGTATAGCTTAAAAGAAATCATAGAAAGTTAAAATCTTTAAATCATTATTTAATTTTTACCTCAGAATTTGTAAAAATCGATTTTATTTAAAATTACTATATACTTTGTTTTTACTTTATTCTTCGTTTCATTGATTTTTATAAAAAAAAAGTAATAATAGTTTTTTTTTAATAATCTTGTATTGAATTTTAACGTGATAAATTTTTAAATTTTAAATATATCTGAATGCTTTAATGTAATTAAATTTTAACCAGCGCACTTTTTTTAACAATAGTATTTTAAAAGCGTTTGGAGAATCAATTCAATCTAAAGTAATAAAAATAACGTCTTTTTTTTCAATGGTCAGAATGAGAATGATAATTAAAACACTTTGAGAAAATTAATTTCAAAGAAGAAAAAAAAAGAACAAAATAATTACAAATTACAGTTTTTTTTTTCTTCTTTTTTTTTTTTTTTTTTTTTTTTTCCCATGGTTGAATAGATTGAATAATGTTATGTAAAAAAAATGAAACTCTCATTTAGAATAAGTTACGTTCAAAATATCTATACTTATTTTATAATGCAGTTTCGAATACTGTTTTTAATTTTGAAATAAAAACTAGCCTTTTTTATACTTCAATAATTGTTTTCATAATGTTAAAAATAAATGCCACGAGGGATTTTATATACTTTTATTTTTTTACTATCAATAAAATATTTATTTACTAGGCAACCATGCCCACAAAAAAACGTTCAGGTCATATATTATACGTATTAACAACTATTTTTTACAATCCTGCTTTTAAAATTCACTCCTGATCGGTATTCTTAACAATATTTGTCAAAGAAATGCACCCTTATAATATTTAGGTTAATTAAATAATTAACTTTTACCCTTAAGCTATTTTGTTCTGGAATACCCATTCATAAGTTTTTGCTTTTTTGTTCACATTTTTAAGCTCTTTAAAGTATAAATGACGCATATTATTTAGACTTAATACTATGTATATATATTCTTAAGATTTTATTCCGTGTACCAAGGTCTAAAAAAAAAAAAAAAACTTATAGAATAATTTTGTTGTTAGTATATTCTTCCAAAATATTAAAATTTAAATAACCAAGGAATCAGTTAGGGGATTTTCGTGAAATATGGCATGCAAAAAATTTATACTTAACCATACATAAATGTAAGATTTTTTTTAAATTTAAATTTTCAAATTGTCACGTTTGAAACTTTTAAATAAGAATAAGGTTTTTTTTTTAAGTGAAAAAAAATTTAGCATGAAAAAAAACAACATTTTTCGTTCTGTATTAACGTTGTATTTGACACCAAATAAAAGCTATAAGTGAGAGTACTGCAAAAATATTTTAATTATTTACCTTGCCGTAATTTAATTTAATAAAATATCTAATTGAGTTATAAAAAACATCTTCAATTTATAAATACATGTGAGAGATCTTGTTGGTGTTAAGGGATTTGGATACTTTTTATGAGTATGGGTTGATTGAGATGAATATTTAGTTAGAATGTCAAAATATATCAGTTTAGACTTCAAAGATCTTGATATTAAGCGTTTGAAATTCTTTCCAAACTGTAATCACAAACTTCTAGTGACTGATGGTTGAGTATAAAATACTATAAAAGCCTACTCAATCTACATTACTTGAAAAAAGGACAAATCTGTACTTTTTAGCAAAATAGTTCGTATTGCATTATAAATATTGTTCGTTTTTCTATTAAATTCTAACCATTTAAACACCATATATTAGTAAACGTAGGAGGAATAATAGATGATCCATTAAGTAATTTGAATTCTATTTAATCACAGATAATCATTGAGACAAGAAAATAGTTAAACGACATTAAAGCTTTTGTGAATATGTGAGTGACTTATGTTTCATGTAGGTAGAGAACTCTCACGGTCTTGCGTGCAAGTATTTGTGAAACAAAGTATCAATATATCATCTGTGACACATTGACTACAATAGCACGCATGGCTTCTTTTACCAGAGAAATACAACAAATACATATTTTATACCTACTTAGTTGTCAAGTTTAACTGATTTATATGAATTTATGAAGCATTAATGATAAATGGAAGGAATTGAAATTCACAATTTTAATTTATTCTGATTAACTAAGAACCACAACAAGGAAAATGCAACTATACATCAACCCCATCTGAAATTTTAACTGCAGGAAATGATGTTTAAAACGAGTTTAATAACCTATAAATATATAATTGTGGTGTCTTCGTGTACAAATACCAGATACAACTCCTAAACACCACAGATCTCTTTTGTCTAGTGGATAGAGTATCTGGCTGGGAAACCGAAGGTCTCAATATCGATTCCCGACGACCTCAAAAAAACTACGCAAGCTTTATAATTATTTGAGTTTGTTTTCATGTTAAGTGAATAATATTTAATAACAGTCAAAATAAATTAAAATAATTCACAAGTGAAGTATATAAAATCAAAATGAACTTTAAATTTATTAAAATTATTACCATTGGGAACTAAAAGTTTATAAATCATCATAATGTGTTATCTGTGCTTTTAGAGATATTATGAACAGGAATATAACCACTCATCCACATTAGCAGAATACTAAAAGTTTGAGTTTAGAAGCATAAATAATCTTCGTATAAATACAATTCTAAAATGATAGTTGCACACACGTTTTTTTTTCGTCATTTCCAGATACCAAGCTATATTCAAACGTGATATTAATTCTAAACAAACACGAAAAAAATATAAAATTGAGTTAATCAATGCAATTATTTCTAAAAACACTAACAACATTACTAACTCTTTTTTAAAAGTGCTCAATTAAACACTCATTAAAGAGTACACAAAATTAACCACCACTCAATCTAACTTTGAAATCACGCACATAAGTCCAAAAACACTACAAATTAAAAAAAAAAAAAAAATCAAATGAATTTACCGTTCTTTATGATCTAACACTGCAAAAACACCCTCCAAAATCTCTTTATATTATATGACACTCATAAAACCGGAATCATGTCAGAAATTAACGCCCCCCTCGAGACAGTACCCTTTTCCAAAAAAATCAAGCAGGTCACGAAGTTAAGGAAGGTCATAAAGGAACGACAAGGAAATCTGGTCGAACACGAAAACGATCTCCATTTCATTTGAATCATGATACTCATACAGAGACTTCTACTGCTCTACCGAAAATGATGTTTTTTCATTTTATTATGGTCATCCATCTCACCCTTTAGAAATAAAAGGCTCGGCTGGATGATGAATAGGACGTTGTTGGCTGTCAAAATACGCTGAGGCGTGTTTGATGAATTAGAATCGGGGGGCGATGAATGTACTTAAAAATTATGTTGCGAGTGGGATCGGAGGAATGGCAGATTGTGAATGATGGGGATGGAGGAGTAAAAAAGATGCTTCTCCTGCATTTGAATCGGGAGATCTGGGAGCGATTTTTATTTTATTGGTATTCTTTTTTTCCGGACTAGAATGGATGTTACTGAAATCATGCGTAGCCATTGTTCAATGCATTTATTTTACTATGATTAACCCATAGAGCGGCTGTTCCGGATTATCTCGTCCTTTTATCCCCAGTTTTTCCAGCAATACACAACATTTTTAAATTTATAAATAAAATTTAAAATAAAATATTTTTTTAATATTTTTATAAGGATAACAGTTTAAAACCCATTTAAAACAAATTGAATAAAAAATAAATTAAATTAATTATGTATTAGAATCAGAAATATAATTAAAAAATTATTGCAGGGAAAACAACTGTACAATATTGCCCATTCCCTGGAAGCTCAATGGGTTAAGGTGTACATATACAATTGAGATGATTTTCTTTGATTTGGTTATAATCTCAAACTTTTTGGCAGTATATCAGAATTAAAAATGATGCATTTATATACATATAAACTTTTTTTTTCTGTCAATTTTTTAATCAGCTAATTGCAATTAAAGTGACTAATTAGGACATTATTAGAACATACATAAATAAACTTGCAATTAACTTAGAGGTATGATTTTTATTGCAAATAAAAGATATTATATTGACCCATGTTGCTATGGAGAATTTTGAATTTGGCTGAAATATTTATTTAATTATAAATTTTTAAATAAAAAGTTTTAAAAAAATGTATAGTTTTTAACAAAAAATTAAGATTAAAATATTCACAAAAAAAAAATTGTTTATAACAATATATGTTAGATTCTCTATAGAAAACACATTCACAACTTGTGTATTCAGAATAAAATTAGAATTTTGTAAATAGGGTTATTTATTATGAAGTTATGACCGTTGGCGTAAAGTAATATAACACCAAAATGTCATTCTTCAGAAAACGCGTTTAAAGTTTACTACACTAATGAACGTGATACAAAACAGATTCACAAAACCCACTGTAATTTAAAAAGTAAATTAAGTCTCAGAAAGAAAATGATATTATTTTAAAGGTAATGAATTAGAGAATATTTAAAAAAAAAAAAAAAAAAAAAAAGCAGACATGAGTCAAATTTTGCAATTCCTAATGTATATGCATACCTTAAACTTGTATGGATTAATGTTGTTGCTGTTAAACTTGTTGAATGAATTAATCTTTCCATAGTCTTCCTTGTGGTATGAAGACTACTATTTTTAGTCTGTCTGGAATGGATTTTGTAGAAAGTCATACATAGTCCTTGTTCAAGGCTTTTATTTTGATATAATTAAACTTGTATAGAGTAATCTTGTCATTGTTAAACTTGTGGAATGAGTTAATCTTCTCATAATCAAACTTGTGTATTAAAAAATTTTCCCATACCCAAATTTCTGGTATAAATTAATCTTTTTCGTGATTCTTGAACTTTTTGCGTTAACTAGAATTTTTCATATTGATTAACTTTTATAATTAAATTTGGATCTTTAGGTGTTATTTAAGTCATTGACGTTGCAAAAATAAGTTTTTTAGTTATAACTTTATTCATTATATTACTCTTGTGATAGATATTGTCTCATTTATGCCAATTATTATTTCCGTATTCAAACTTGTGAAAATAATTAATCTTTTTGGGATTCTTAAGCGTTTTCCGTGTACTACATATTTTCGTAACAATCCACCTTTATGATTAAATTATGTCATTAGCTGAATGTATAGATTGTTTTTGTTGAATTATCAATAGTGCACGAATAATTATTATTCCATTATCAACATTATTCATGTATTATTTTTGTTATAGATATTCTTTATTGTTATAGATATATTATGTTGTAATCTTTAAAAGTTTGAAGCGTAATAGATATTTAATTATTTCTTGGTAATGATAAGTATTAAAAAGTGTGTTGTAGAATCTTTTGGAATTATTAATCTTTGTTAATGTATATTACCATAGTAATTAAACACTTTTACAAACATGTTTGTCTTATTTGACTATTAATATTGCATGGATATTTTTTGTTTAGTTAATAACGGTATTAATGTATTATTCTTTTAAAGATACTATCCTAGTTGTATGTAATGTTAATTTATATATGGATGTGCATTAGATCTTTCACTACAGTTAAACCCGGTTAACGCGAAATCGCTTAACTTGAAATCCCGTTTAACGAACGCAAAGTAAAAGCAGTTCTCTGTGCTTAAAACTTAACGTTAATTTATTCGTTTAACATGAAATTCGGTTAATGCGAACAAGTTCGGCAGCCCCATCGACTTAGTGTTAATGGAGTTTGACTGTATTTTGTATAATACTGTATTTTGCAGAATGCAACAAAAGTGTATATTAACCTATTTGTGTGTATATAAATTTGTTAAAAGTGCTTAACATTTTGAGTATTATATCATATGAATCGTTTTAACACGATAGTTTTATTCGTTAATCACATACAAAGGGAAGCCTGTTGTATATTAGTCTTATTTCATTGACAATCTCTATTCATTTTTAACTAAATTGAAAAGAAGACTTTGCATCATTATAGATAACATAAAACTTAATTTGTATCATTCAACAACAAGATATCTGTAAGCAGTACTTATAAATAGTACCGAGATTGGGTACAAGGTACAAGTCTCTCCCATAAAAAATCCATCAAAATGAAGGAAATTTATAAAAAAAAAATGTTTTGCTACGTAATAAAAAAATAATTAATATCCGGATTTTCAAAAAACATTATGCCACAATTGGTTTTCACTTTCATTACATTACTAACTTTTTGTAAAATCCCTTAAATCCTTATATTACATTTATATATAAAAAAAAATTTAATTGCAAAAGCTCATCCTCATTTTTATGTTACAAATGTAATTAGAGGTGACAAATGTGAGTGCGACTTCTAAAAAGCATGATTATAAATTTCAAACACAATTAGAAGAGAATGCTTTTTAGGATTATTTAATTAATATTTCAGTAACTTTTATACAATGAATTACAATCGACATTATTGGAGATTTAATTATCGGTTTACATTTCATAAAAGACGTAAGCAGATTTTTTATGGCTGTTAACGACATAGAGAAAAAAAAGTCAAGAAAAAAATAAATCTCTTTGTAAAAGGTATGCTTATGTACTTTATGGAATATTAAACAAGTAATTAAAATACCAATTATGTCTATTATAATTTATTGTATACAAATTAGTCAAATATTAATTAAACTCTGAAATTTATAAGAAAAATTAAAGCTACTCTTTATCAAAAGAAAAAGAAATAGTTATTAAAATTACTATACGTTTAATAAATGGATTATTTATTTGTATAGTGTATTAAATACAGGCACCTGCGGAAATTTTTATTGCTCATTTAAATTGAATAATACAAAAGACAATCTAGCAACTTAGAATCTTTACAAAAAAATGTACTTCATCCATTGTGTGCTTTAATTACATATTAATGTAATTTCCGATCTTGAAGTTATAATGTATGAATAGCGTGACTTTAACAATCGATGCTTTTATAAAGGTCATTGCCAACTTTTCGTACAAAATTTCCGTTGTTTCTGTTCATAAATAGAGGGACGTCATTTCAATAAATTCACCAGTCTTTTCTTTTTAATGATGTCATCGCGTACAACAAGCCAATTACCAATAATTTAATATGCCCTTAAGGGATAAGGGTAGCAATTTGATTGCCGAAATACCATTGCACTTAATGAAAAGGAATGCTATACATTATATCAGAAAAAGAAAAATCGCCAATGAAATAAATTGTGAAAAACGAGTATGTGTTTGGGGTGGAAAAACGATACTTTCTTTCTTGAATTTGCATAACTGGGTAGAGGAGTTAGAATTGTTATATATTGCTTCCAAGTCTATCTTTATTCATGGTATTGAATGTGTATAAGGACAGCATAACGTATTAGGGAAATCCTTTACAATTTATATTTTGGTGATAGAGAATTTTATGCTCTCTTGAGGTGTATGATTTTGCATTAGGAAAAAGAGGTTAGTATTTTCAAGGCAGTTTAAGGTAGAACAAATTTTATTCAAAAATGACCAGGGATACGTATAGAAAACTGTATATTTATGTGCATATTTATTTAAATAATCTGTGGTATAATACATAAAATCTTCCATTTAAGTGTTCGTATTTTTGTTGTCAATATTAATTCACAAAGTTAAAGATTAAATGTCAAAGATTATCACCAAAGATGGGGGTTGGGGAAATAGTTGGGGAAATTTTAGAATTGTTGATTTCATAATTTCTTTCGATTCTTTTTTTATCGTTTCAAGATAATCACCTTTCACTCATTACGTCATGACTCAAACATAATATTAATTAACGGTTACTAACGCATTTAAATAAGTCGATGTATCAGAATAATTCAAATAATAAGAAACAGTAAGTGAAGTATTCATAAAACTAAGAAAATTTAACGTCATAAAGAAATTAAACACTTTTAAATATAAATAAAGTTTATTCAGAAACAGTAATATGTAATATTGAATGAATAGACAAATGCAATGAAAATGTAATGCTCTGATACAGTTTACATAGTTATAATGTGTATAATGTAGAATACATAAAAAAAAATAAAAAAAAATATAGTTTATCAAATAATATATCTAGCATATATAATACATTAAAGTTAATATATATGTGATATGGAATATAGAAAATATATTGTCCTCAAAACCTATTTGTAAAAGAGTTATCTAGTGTTTTTGCGTGTAATTATTTCGTACATTTCTACGAAACATTTGTCTGGAAAACATGTCTATGTATTCATCCGTGTGTCTGCGTCTGTATCTGTCTGGGGTCAGCATAACTCCCGAAAGTGTAGATCTACTATGTTCAACTTTTGTATGCAAGTTAGTGGTAGGCACAGCACCTGTTGTTAAGTTTGATTGTTTTCAAATTATCTGGCGCCGTCAGCAACACGAGGGCTATAATGCTCCGAAACATTCGTCATTTGACAAGCCAACATACATTTACAAACAAACAAGCCTTACACGGGACTCGAACCCGCAACCTCGTGGTCTAGAAGCTAGCACGCTAACCACTATACCATTTGGTCGGCCCCGTTGTTAAGGATTTTGTTAACATTGCTCATGCGCATGAGGTTTAAAAATTTCTGTGTTTTAGAAATTACCATAAAACTGGTCGAACAAATTTTGATCAGAATCCATTGTGGAAATATCTTTTAATATCTCCTCTCTCCCTGGAATTCTTGTAAGAAATCGATAAAGGCATAAAAAGTTGAAAACAAACGTCTTTTACCTTGAGTTCTCTTCTCTTGAGCATTTCTTATCCATGATAGTATCTCCTCCATTTCATTTATACGAAAGGAATAGTGGTGAATAACCTAAAGCTATCACAAATAGCTTAGTTTTATTTAAATAGTTTTATTGAAGTTTAATATCAGTATAATCTAAACGCATTCTTTATTAATTAACCTTTAAATTCTTGTTCCAAAATAAGCTTTTGCGTATTTCCTTACTGTAATATTATTGCATCAAATTAGTCTTTGAAAAGATAGAATTTAGTTCTAAAATAAATTAGTTTCTCAAAACAATATGATGTTTATTTGTTCAACTTTATACGTCTCTTAGTTAACATTTCTTTTAATTGCCATATTAAAAAAAACGTCTTTCCGTTAATAAAACTTCCAGACAGACACACCATGGACAAAATAATGGCAGAAACTTCCTTTAAACGACAAGCTCATTTACCTAACAACATTTCGACATTTCCATCAGACCCATTACTGTCAACTAGATCAGTTGTAATCACACACTGTTTAAAGTTCCAGACGGAATCTACTCCGAGCAAACGAACCCAATTCCGAACCCAAACTTGCCATTTTCTCAAATCAAATGTACCTAAACACTTCCTTTATTTAGGATACGTCACAATCAATCGCATTTCATCCTCTTATGTTTCCGGTTAGAAAGACGCCAATGGCATGCTGGGATGTAATTCGTCGCTGCCTTCAATTACTGGTCTTGACATTTAAAGTTTTGATAAACTATTCAAACACCCATTATGAGAAGTTTCGTTAAAATCTAAATGGCGAGACGGAGTTGTAATTTTCACAATAAATATTTGATGTCAGAACTGACTCCTTTAGATATTTTGTGCAGTTATGCATAAGAGGCTGCAAAGCTTTAATACAGTTTAAGTAAATTATAAAACAGATTGGCGAATGTAATTGCTGATCATTACTTATTACTATTTAATTAATTAATAGAAATAAGAGGTAACTATAACTCTACTTAGGCATTAGATATGGTTATGAATTTAATTATATCCCAATGCCATTTTAAGAGTTCAATCTACTGCTGTCCATTTTCAATTTCAAAATTAAGTAGAAATATTTCCACATTTGTTTGTTTTGAAATGATACCGGTTTCTGTAGATAAGGAACAGTGTAGTTTTCGTTGATATTCGTACAAATTTTCATACATTTTTCTAATAGAAGCACTATATCAATTTTAAATGTAGGATTTGTTAAGCTGTTGGTACTGTAAATAAATTTATTAGGAAGAGTTTAACAAAAGTGATAGACTGCTTTCCATTCTTGTTTATGAAAGCAGATTATGTCAATAATAATTATAGAAATTATGGGTGAACAGACTGTTTTTAGTTTAAATTATTCCTCTCGGCAATATTTATTCATTAATTATTTGATATGAACCTAAATATTCATTAATCTTAAGTGAGTTTATTTAAAAAAAAAAAAAAAAAAAAAAAAAAAAAATTGGAATTGCTGAACATAAATTGTTAATTGTTAAATGCTCCACACTTGCTTTCTTTTCAATGATTAAATTTAAAATAAAATAATCACGAGGGAAGTTGGTACCCAAAAATTTATAAATAATTGATTTTGGGTGTATTATTGTGTATAAAAATTTAAATATTCCCCTTTAAAAGGATACCTCATTAGTAATAATACCTCAACTAGAAGTATTTTTAATAATTTTTTCAAGACAAAATTGGCAACTATGAGTCTAAGTAAAGTTTTTCTTAAAATGCGTTTTTCTCAAAACTTCAATTTTCATTATTCATGTACCTTTTTCTAGAAACTGCCCTAACTATTTTCCTGAAATTTTTTACCACATATTCCGCTTATGTATCTGTATATACATAAGTTATATTTTGTTGTTATTTTAAAAATGTTTTTAGTTTTGGCTTTCTTTCAGCAAAAAAAAACTTGTGATTTTTAACAAATTTGAGTGACTTTCACGAAAATTCATTTAAAAAAAAAAAGTAAATGAATCACAATCAAAAGCTAACTTCAGTAGAATATTAAGTGTCTGCTAAATTTCCTGAAAAAAATTAGGCTTCTATGTCAAATACTTTCTGATAAAAAGGTACATGAAATATTCCAAACTAACATTACCGGTATAGAGGGTACCAACTCCCCTTAATAAGTTGTGTATGGTGGATAGGTATTGAAGGAAAACTTTCTGTTTTTTCTTAACTTCAAAGAGTAATTAAATTCAAAATGCATGTAATATTAATTATACAATTAAATATGATTAAGATTTTTTAAATGTTTGTTGAGTGCGATGAAGGTGGGTTCCTCACATTGGAAATTCAAGGAGTTGGAGACTCAAATAGCAATGCTAAGACATTTCCTCCCTATCTTGCCAGCTGTACCTTCGGCGACTCGGTGTCTGAAGTTAATAAAGATCTAAAAGTGCCCATTATAAATTATTTGTCAAAGAAGCCAGATATGGCGACATTTTCTGATCTTGCTCGTGACCTGGTCGACAGTCAAGGTAGGATTTATGACACTTAAGAAGCCACCGCTACAAAAAAGTGCTTCACCAACCAGCTTCTACGGGGGTGTATGTTCCTGTCCCTTTTCATTTTTAAGTGTATCCAATCGAAATTATCGAACGTACCTAACGCTCTCCAGCCAATGAGTGAGTTTCTGAAAAAGTTAGAAAAACGGGGGCCCAGTCCTTAGAGATAAGACAAGAGACGAGACCAGATAAACTAACTGTCAGGACAGGAAAGAACCCTTGCTAACTTAAAAAAACTTTAATTATAGATCCCGATTGATAATGGTTCGAATATAAGTACTACATACCCGATATAGGGTAACTCTTGTTTGCGTGTTAATTTTGTAACTCAATTGATGTTACTAAATGATTAGAACCAGTTGATGTCGTTCTCTTGAGTTTTTTTTTTCTCTTTTTTTGTAGTTTTTTTGGCAATTTAGGACTCTATTAGATCTGGTGTTGTTTTGATACTGTATTCCATTATACGAATCTACAGGAAATTTAAAGATGGAAATATTGAATTAATTTTTTATGGTAGCCTGCCTTTATGATATTGGGGTAAAATGAGACATGACAGGTACAGTTAACAATTCTACTATCCACATTAAAATTCCCAAACCTTAACACAACTATTTTGTTAATTTAATAAGTTCATTTAAGGCTAAATTTTTAGAACATTCAAAGCATTCAACATTGCTCAACATTGTTCAACATTACTACTTAGAAAGCCTTTTTTCGATACCTCCACTCCAATACATTTTAACACATTTCATATTTAAGTGCATTAGAGTTATAACGCTGAAAAAATGATTTAAATAGCATAATTTCTATTCATCTCTATGCAATTCACGCCCTACTCTATCCTATTTAAGCAATCATATTAACAAGTTGAATGATGCAAATTTTGAGTTTCACTTTTTTTTTCTTTTTTTTTTTTTGTATCTTTATAATTTTCAGTTATCTTTTTAATTATAATACTACTTGATTTAATCATTAAAGCAAATAAAATCTTCCATTCATACCCGCTGTTAGTGTGTGTTAAATATTTAATACTACATCTTATTTTACAGTAATACAATACGTACTACATAAAATACTGCGAACATATAGAGTGATGAAAAGACTATTTCAATTGATTATAAAAACCTCAATTGCATAATACACATAAAGTTTTATGCTAATAAACCATTAATAAGTTTAAGAAGCAGTGGAAAATAAATTCATGGCAGTCCTTATCATTTGAAAAGTCCTGATCTTTTTTCATTAATAAAATAAATACAATCCCCTTCAAATACTAAATTCTCATACTTCTGGGACAAAAGTTTATGGCTCAAGCAGATAGAAGAAAATGTTTGCCCACTTGACAGAATCTAGAGATATATTGATGGCTGACAAGATAAAATTGCGTGACACCGGAAAAAAGATAACTATATCTGGAAGACAGAAAATGCCAAACTATACCCAAACTTTTTGACCATATCACGGAATGAACTCCAAATCTTTTACGATTGCTTATTATATGCTTGTGAGAAAGTAACATTGATTATTTGAATAAGGCTTTTTTTTTTGCCTGATAAGCATTCACATTCTTTTCAATTATCTATTCACTTTCCTTAAAAATAAACATCCTTGCAAACCTATCAATGCGTTTGGTGAAGTGGTTAGTTTTTCCAAACGGTTCTTTAGAATTTGTGGATTTACATTGAGATCATTGCATGACTGGTGAGTAATATAAGTAATTCAATAATTAAGTACTGATAAGTGGATAATTAATACATAAATATGGAAGTTACAACAAATGTAGAAAGAGAACTACATGCGACCATTTGATAGCATCTAACAGAGAATTCTCTTACAATGCAAAATTTTTCGAGATCGTATCTTTATAGAGATCTCCTCCCAAAAAGTCTTGCATTAAAATATAAGAAGACACGACGGCGATTATGACTAAAATTGTTTTCCGTTGATTCTTCGGTTTTCTGATAGTTTTATCTCATTCGAGATGAAAATAGAGATCAGTTCTCATTAAGAGAACTCGAGGCAGAAGTAAACACCTGATATTTTAGTTTTAATGATGTTTCGGGCAAGCATAATTCCAGATTAACTCTGCACCAGGTAATGTTTAAACTAAAGAACCATTTGTCAAAATGTTATTATGAAGGGAGTTGACATCTAAAAAACTTCAAGAGTCAAAATTTCAATTCGCAGCTCATTAATAAAACCTTGGGTTACCTTTTAATTTACTTTATGGTAATATTATAAGTTGTATTATTTTAATCAATTTACTATTTTATATAAGTGAGATAATTTGCATGGTTTATTTCAGCAAACAACATAAAAGTAAATGAGTATTCTGAAATTTTTTTGTGTATGGAAATTTTTTTTAATTAACAAAAAATTACTGTGTCCCTTGTGTTTGGGAATTTAAAAAATTAGTAACCATCTTTAAATTTATCTTAACAGTTTTAATAACTACATAAAATTGAGATCGTATTATAAAGTAGCATAATTTTAACCTCGAGTTGAAATTTTGGTTTATGTTGTTCGGAATTAATTTTGCAATTTTAAATATAAACGTCGAGTTAAAATGTTCAAAACTAGTTGCATAATTTGCTCAAAACGATTTGCATATTGTACTTATTGCAAGAAACATATGTGGAAATATGCAATAAGGTTATTGTTAATTAGCTGAAATTCAGTCTTCTAAAAATAGCAACAAGTAACACTTTAAATCCAAAGACATATCCTAGTTTTCCCAAAACCTATTTTTCAAATAAAACACCAACGATTTGCGACGTTGAAAGAAAATTTAAACGTACTATCGTAATTATCATTTAGCTACTCATTACACATAACTTCAATAATTTTGCAACTACAAACTAAAGTTGAACTTTTATCTAGAATGTATAATATAATCTTCAAATATAATTAAACTATAACCATAACAAATAGCGTTCAATCTTAACTAATATTTAATCTAACAAGATTTTAGCATCCATTACAGCAAATATTAAAGAGTTTATAATAAAAAAAAAAAAAAAAAAAAAAAAAAAAACTTTGAAGATTTGAATCAAGCCATTGCAACGTAATTGTCGATATTACTGACGCTTTGATTTCAAGAATAAAACAAATCCATTGTGGTACTATTACTGAATTTATATCACCGCCAATGACAAAGGAATAAAGCATAGCAAATACAACTATTCCTCAGTTAAATTTCTTTGATTCCTTACTTCTTTTTTACTTTCAAATCTCATTCTTTGGAGTGATTCTATTGGGAATAGAAAAGAAAGTATTTAACTTGCCTGGAGGATATAATTAGAGTTCAATGTTATTTTTCCTAATTCATTAAGAAAGAAAGTCTTGACGGATTGAATTTTTCCGAAGTTCTTTTCAGAGATCCCCAGGTACGCGAACATTCGTAAAGTAAACGAAAATTTATCCGATTTAGTTGGGCCAGTTTTCTTAAATTCCCAGTAAAAAGATATTTCGTGAGGAATTATCTTTATTGGATCAATTTACTCTCTTGTTGTTTCGTATGCCTGTATAATAAATTTAAATGAAATGTTTTGGGGAAATTTGATAAGACATGAGTTTTGTTCTTGCATTTTATTGAAGGAAAAGTTTTCTAAGAACTAAGAAATAGATAGAATTATGTATTAGTTTGACCCTACAGAATTGTTTGAATAATCAAACTTATTAATAAAAGAGGAATGGGTATCAACGGAATTTTAATATTTGTAAATAAGGCTTTATTGAAAATTAATTCAGAAAATATATTTTGTATTCTTTACTTTAACAGTTATTCTTGCAAATAAATTATGTGCAAATTCAGAATGGTTTTAGAGATAGAACACAAAAAATGAGAAATGATACAAATTATTTTAATAAAAATAAAATATTTCTTTTTTCTTGCGCAAAGAAAGTTAAAAAAGAAAATATTTTATGTCAACAATTGTACACAATAGTAAACACTTGTTTTGATCTTGTCAATAATGAGATATTTTTTTATAGTAAGTAATTATTTGAATTTTATTGGTTCTTAAAGATAATGGATTTAAAATGGTACTTACCCGCATAAAAATCCAGTTTCAAAAAGTGTTCTGCATAAATATGATTTTATTTTCTATTTTTTAATATTAGGTAATGGTTGTTCTGGTTCTGGTTATTCTGGTTCTGGTTATTCTGGTTCTAGTTATTTCCTAAATTAATGCAAACTATATCGTAATTTTAAAATGCATAAATGATTTAACTGGGTTTAACGTTTATAAAAAAAATTCTTTAGTAAAATCCTTACTTAAACTCTTAAACAAGTTTTCATGTAAATTTAATATCATGCTTTTACACAACGATTTAACAACTAACAGCAAAATAATATAGGGAATTCATCATACCATAAAAAGTTGATAACCCTTAGAATTTTTTTATTATGAAAATATTAATAAAACTGTGCATTTTCATATTAAAATAGTAAATGGTGATATTTTCATTTTGAAGGGCATAACGATTAGTTTACACTAAATTCTAAATGCTTGACTATATCAATCTATTTATTTTAAAGTCCCCTCGAAGAAATAAAGTATAATAAAAAAAAATTATTTTGTTCTCAAGCTAATTAATTATGTTTTCTTACATCCTGAATGTATTCATAATCTTTCTGAATTGCAATTTACGTATCCCTAATAAAATATCTAAAATTTACATATCTAAATATGATTAAGTGTCTGCCTTTCCAAATAAAATTTTTGGAATTTATCATTCAATCTTTCAAGTCGACATAATATTCAACTGTTGAAACAGTTCAATGTTATATAGGGATTTTAAAAAAAAGTATGTATTTTATCACGTAATCAAAATTTACATTTGAAAATGCGTACCGTCCATTTTAATTTAAATGAAAAACTGTAAAGCATATTTGGTTGAAGTTTAATGTGTGTTTATTAAAATCGTGCTTCCAAAAAGTAATGTTAAAACCAATTATTTTCTTATTTCTAATATGTTTTGGAATTGATATTTCACCATAGAATAAAATAAACAAATCCCAGCTGCATTACTAAATAAAAATTGGGATGAATAAAAATATTTATCTCGAAATCGGTGAAAAGTTAAACTAGAATGATAAAAAAATAAAAGAAACATATTTTTTGAAAATTGATTAACTGAACATTTTCTTAAACTAATTTACTGTATTTCATTAATATCTGTCATTAATAGTTGTCATTAATAGCTCGATATACATTGGGTGATACAAAATATTAGGAACACTTTGCTACTTATTAATATTGTGTTTAATGCCTTCTGGTTTTGATGAAAGAATTAATAAGAAGATGTAGACTTGTAGATATTTACATGTTTCATCTCATCGAACAAGCGTTTAATACTAACTGAGTTGAATCGTATGACTGAGCTCAAGAATCATTAAACCAGACAACCTTTTACAACTCATAAAATATTCAATGTCTTTTTTCTTCTATCCCTAAAAACCACTTTCAGCACCTTGTAATAAAATCATAGGCCCTCTTGTAATTCGCTGGTAGTTACAGGAAATTGATTTTAAAGTTCGTGTTGTAAAGCGCTTGGATATGCTGAGACAGATAAGTGCATAATTTGCCATGGGACCAATCTAATTGAATATTCTTTACAAGGATCCAGAGTTGTATTACACTCCGATTTGTTTCGTTGTCGAGCAGTTCTTCTGTTCCTACACAAATTGGTTATCGGTCATCTACTGTCTACCTATAAAGATAATAGTTCACATAAAATTTTTTGGATGGCTGCAGTTATTATAAAAGGAAATCTCGCCGATTATTAATAGTAAGTATATAAGCAGGAAATTGACGTCCAAAACGGTTACAACACGAAAAATGTAGATGTTATTTTCTCGTCATATCCCACAGTGGACAATGTTGCTAGTCTTGTTTTCGCAGCAACTAACGTTGGACAACTTGGTGGGAGCTAGGCTTGTGGTAAACAGACTTTCGTTTACATGTGATTTCTACCCACTATTCCACATTTTGTACTATCTTTTTCTCTCTCTTTATATCTCTCTCTTTATATCTCTCTCTTTATATCTCTTTCTTTCTTTCTCTCTCTCTATCTCTTTTTGTCTTTTTGCCGTTGAGTAAAGACACTGTTGCACGAAAAAAACTAATAAAGAATGAGGTGCAGGAGATACTGCAACTCGTACTTCAGACGTGCACAATCATACTGTGTAAAGTCACTCAGATCTTATTTTCCTACTTGCACAAGTAAATTGCAACTTTCACTGGAGTTTCTAACAAAGAAAAGCTATTTTAAGCCGAATGTGGTTGATGTTAATGCACGAACAAGTCAAAATTTGAATAAGAAGTGTTCCTAATATTTTGGCAACTCAGTGGGATTAATGCAAATTTTAACTGATGCAACTTACGTATATATATATATATATTAACTATGTGTATCTGTAAAAAAGTGCTCTTGTTCTTTAATTACACGTTACGTATTTTTAAGTTCTTTAAAAAATATATTAAACTCTACATTTATGGATTGTATACTAATACTCTATTAAAACCAACCCTACAAGTTTACGTTAAAAAATAAGAGTTTAAAATGGTTTTTTGAAGTCATAGTTAATTTCCTATTAAGTAGTCATACCATTAATAAACTACACATTTCTCAAAATAACGCTGCACCTCTACTGCTATAAAATCGTTCCTATTACTAATCTGTCAGTTGTTAATAAAAATAAGAAATTAGTTACTTTATAGATTTATGAGTAGCTTCTGCTGACATAGAAATTGAAAATAAGCTAACATTCACTATTAATATTAAACTAGTTACACACTAACTAAACCTACACAAGCTTTACAAGATCTTCCAACAGTAGATATTTACAAAATTAATTCAAAATCAAGACAAAAGTCTTTCATAACAGCATGGATAAAAATATGTGATAAAATTTTACCAACAAGAATAATAATCACCTTTTGAAACCCTTAAAAAAGTTTTATGTGGAATCTACGCTTTCATTACCTCATGTCGAATAAATCATGAATCATTGTTACTCGGAGAACATATAAATCCAGAGCTCCATTTAGAATAATAGTTCAAACGTCTCGATTTTTTCTCATTGGGCGAGAAAATTGGGTTCTCTTCCACTCTTGTTTCAGTTCTCTCGTTCCTTTCCTGGTTGTTAAGTTCTTCTCTTTTTCATTGCTTTCCTGTTTGTTGTTTTTGTATCAATCAATTTATGTTTCCTTCTCTTGTAGAGACACTGCTTTTATCGACTGATTTACGAAAATTTGATTCGAAAAATAAAAGAGATATTCTCTTAGTTTCTGGAAGAGACGGCGAGATCTTAGAAGAATAAAATGTACTTGGAGAAATGCGTGTATTGTTTTTGTAGAGAAGATCAAGAATATTACTATCAGTAAAAAATCGAGAAAACTTATTTATTTATTTATTTATTTATTTATTTATTTATTTATTTATTTATTTATTTATTTATTTATTTATTTATTTATTTATTTATTTATTTATTTATTTATTTATTTATTTATTTATTTATTTATTTATTTATTTATTTATTTATTTATTTATTTATTTATTTATTTATTTATTTATTTATTTATTTATTTATTTATTTATTTATTTATTTATTTATTTATTTATTTATTTATTTATTTATTTATTTGTTCGTTCGTTCGTTCCTTCCTTCATTCCTTCATTTATTTATTTATTTATTTATTTATTTATTTATTCATTCATTCATTCATTCATTTATTTATTTATTTATTTATTTATTTATTTATTTATTTATTTATTTATTTATTTATTTATTTATTTATTTATTTATTTATGTATTTATTTATTTATTTATTTATTTATTTATTTATTTATTTATTTATTTATTTATTTATTTATTTATTTATTTATTTATTTATTTATTTATTTATTTATTTATTTATTTATTTATTTATTTATTTATTTATTTATTTTAAGTAATGTTTTTTCCAAAGCGTTTTTCCAAATACACAGTATCATTCAAACAAATTAGAGTATAGCTTGTCTAAAAGAAATGAAATTAAGAATAAAGAACGAAAGAAGATATTACCAAAAAGGGATTACTACCTATTGGCGCAGATTAAATTTTTCTTAAAAATACTTAACTGCAACTGTACATTGCGTCCATTACCCCCACCCCCCCCGATAAAGAGTAATATTCTCTTCAAAGTCTATTATAACGTCAGAAAGACGTTGTTTCGGATTTAGATAGTGATCGAAAAAAATTATCTCGGAATCATGTGTAATTATGATTAAAGAACCTGGAATGGAAAGAAAAGTTAACATGTATGCGTATATGTGAAGGAAGGTTTTCTAAATGACTCTATCATTTAAGTAAATATTCTTATCTGATTGAGATTGTTAGTGTAAAGTATATTTGTTAATGTTCTAATTCCAACTAAAAATGGATTTTGGCTTGTTGGATTTTATGGCTAAACATTTATAAACCCTTAATTGGTGATTAGTTTTAAAAGTAATGAAATTTAAGAAATGAATAAGGGTAAAAATTGTCATATTTTTTCTGGATATAAACAATGTATACTTAGAAAGTTTATTACAAATTAATGTAGATGTGCGTTTATGTCTACAAAATAGTTGATTTACTTTCTGGATCGGAAAATTAGATATTTATATTATTTTTTACATATAATAACCATGTAGATATATAACATACGCAATCAATATGATAAACAAGTTTATGATTTCTAAAACCTTAGCTACTTTTAAATAATTACGTTGCAACTAAAAAATAAAATTTTCTCCTTAATGCATTTAATTAAAACCTTTACAGAAGAATATAAATAGTGCTCTTTGTGATTTAAATTTCAGAACCACGTTTCAAATTTTTTTCAAACCACTATTATAAATGCCATTTAACAGATTTAATGGTGTATTTGTATTGTATTATAAACTTAACTAACGAGATATCAAGAAAAATACGCTTCTTATATTGATCTAATACGAAAAAAAGTATGTATGATGATAAATTACAAATTAAATTTAAAAAAATTATTGTCTACTTTTTTAAGAAACAAGTAGGCGATAATAACATTAATTTGAAGAAGAAATTTTTTATTATAATACTGATTAAATGAAATGGGTACTCGATCAAATTTATTTAGTGCTAACCGCCTTTCAAAATGTCGTTAACGTAAGTCTTCGTCTTCTAGATTGATGTGAAAAGCTGTAGCATTAGAGGCAAAATTTAATTAAGCGTTGACTGGGATAAATCTTGTAAAAGAACATAGTTAAACTAGAGATTATGTTTATTACTTATGTTTGAGGATTTTTAGTTGAAAAAAGAGAGATCAAAGCTCAGATATCTTCTTTTATTTAACGACGCATTGCATTTTTTTCTAGTCAAACTTTGATTTTTACTTCTGAGTTATTAATGGTCTTATAGTGTTTAATTAAGTATGAATTGAACTATTTCTTATTTTGTATTAAATTCAGTGTCTGCAGTGCGAATTATAATATTTCTCTTTAAATGATAAATAATTCGGAAATGTAATTTCATCAATTATTCTTTTAAGGTAAAAGAGGTTGACAAGGTTTTTAAATATTGCTGAACTCTATAAAAAAATTTATCAAAAGTTTGAACTTTCTTTGAAAGAATAATATAATTTTCAGCAAGGTTAAATAGTTGTTAAATAGGTAAAGAGTTAAAATTATTATGTTTGTTTTTACGTTGTATATAAAGTGCATTTTGAATTTGCCCTATTTGAAATTCCAGCTAGTACACCTTCCCTTTGTTCTATGCCTTTTGGTGATACTTATTTTTCTGTTTGAGTCTAAATAAATAGATAAAAATACTACATACTTTTAGATAAGATAATTGGTTGCATTTAAGCAAGTATATAAGTGAAATACAAAAACTACTGTCATACTGAAAAAATTGACAAACAAATCCAATACAATATTCTTATAGAACAGAATCTTAAATTCGTAAGTTTATTATTTTTAATCAGCCATTTCAATTGTAAGTTTTTTTGCCGAAATAAAAAAATTTAATGCTCTTAATATTTTGTGCGTTAATCATTAATAAAAAGATTACAAATATCTTTATAACCCTCCATATCCAAATTAACTCTATTTTTATTTTTTCCACTACCTCTTCTACCTCGGAAATTATTATCCCCGAGTTATCCTGATCTAAAACCATGAAGCTACTATAAACACATCTATTTTCCAAATCCACAATTCCCTCACCTTTCAATTTGCTATTCCACCCATAAGGAAAAAAATTTGAAATTTACCAATATTGAAATTTTCAAAATAAAATATCTTATTTGAATCCTTTTCTTCTCAAAGTATAAATTATTTACACTCATCAAAAGGGTGAATTTGAAAATGCATCAGTTCGTAATCCTGTGTATTAATATTATTAAAATTTTTAATAGCGTATCTATGGCTATTGATTCTTTTATTAAACTCAGTACCAGTTTGACTTACATATTTCAAGCGATATTGAAACTCCCAGTTAAATAGCCCCAACTGGTACCTGTTTTTGATTATAGATGACGGTGTTATTGTTTTTGGTTCTTCTTTTAAGTGCGAGGCTATTTTGGGTTTTTAAAAGTGTGGGATTTTTTTTTTGTATATAAATGTGGTTTGATGAAAGTCTGGTAGTAGTTTGCAATTTCAGACTGGAGAGATTTGTTGCTTTTTTTATCTTATAAATTTAAGTTAAACTTCAAATAATTATAAGTCTTTCTGTCTTGCAGTGGGATGCGTCGGGGTTCGAGGATGGATTGGTATTTATTACTGATCCATCCTTCAGAATCGCATCCCCGATATCCCGCCTGGGTTCGAGTCCCTTGATAACGATATCCAGTGGGGATTTCTTAATTTAATCTTTTATTTAATGAAATAGTACAATTATTTAATTTTAAATTTTAAATTGGTTGTATTTAACTGATCCTCAAAAGACTAATCGTGTCACATCATTTCAAGATTCAAAAGAGATCACAGGTAAATCAGACCTCAAGAATATAATCAAACAAAATCTCCCGATTATACATTTTCTTTTCAAATTCAAGAACTTTAAAGGCTGCATCTTGCATTTGAATTGGATTTCAGGATTGTTATAATTTTAGATCTTTTTAATTTGAAGGAATATTTGTTAATAACAGAGTTTTTCTGTAATGCTTGACCAGGTTTTCAAACGATAACAAATTTAGATCTCAATAATCACCTGAATATTTTTGTTGAATTAAAAAATACTAGATGCCATTTCCATCCTGAATACTAAATAATTATCACAATAATTATTCCCAAATTTAAATGCCAATAATCACCTGAATTTTTTTGTTGAATAAAACGATACTAAATGTCATTTTCATCCTAAATATTAAATAATTATCACAATAATTATTCGCAAACTTAAATGTTACACAGTGTTTCTTACTTCGACATTCTTTTGTCTCACTTTCCTTAATTTAGCATTCCTTTGTGTTTTCTCCCTCAAATGTACTAATAGAAAATATAAAATCAATTGAGGAAATAATCTATGCCTTTGTATTTTTGAAATAAGTTTAAATCTTAAGAGTATTAATGATGGTAAGATAATTTGATTATTTTAATTAATTATAAGTAAGAGTTTTGTCCTAAATTTTTTTAAAGATCAATTTATTATATTTTATGGACTGGTGACTTTTTTGGACTTGAGTAATGTCTAATAAATAAAGGTTTCTATTTGAAGAACAATAATTCTAGTATATTTACAAAAAAAAATGCTTATAATTAATATTAAGGATTGATAATACTCTTCTGGATGTAATTTTTAAATATTTTAATAATTAAATGAAAAGGTTTTTTTTACAAAAATTCTAAAATTATCAGTTATAAAAACAGTAAAAACTATTTTAACATATATGAAATTATATATTTCTCGTATCCTTAACCCTATCAATCCCAGGAAGTTTTCTTGCAAGTTAAAAAACTATGAAAACTAAACATTTTAGAACTAGTTATTGTTGACGAAATAAGTAATCAATTTAAAATTAGTACCTTGAAAAAAGAGTGAAATCCCAACAAAAACATCTGTAAAAAGGTGCCAACTTCGTCCTGTAATGATTATGGCAAAGTATTGAGATCTAAAGTAGAGCCATGTTTAAAGTTGTTGTAAATTATGGGCAATGATAATTAGTAAAATTGTCTTCGCAAAGTCAAAATTCCCCTACAAAAATGCTTGTGTGACTTGGCTATTATGCGTCAGTGAACCAGAATAAGTAATGGCCAAGTGTCCCAAATTTTTTGTAGCTTGATATTTAGGCTTATGTAGCGGAATTTTGACTTTGAGAAGAAAAAATTTCTAATTTTCATTGCGCGTAATTTACAACAACTTTAAGTTTGGCTCTTCTTTAGATCTCAATACTTTTCTCGGCCATAATCATTGCATGAAAAACTTGGCACCTTTTTACGGAGATGTTTTTGTTGGGATTAATTTTACTGAAACAAAGTAGTTTTTATTTGAAGGATACTGGAGACATAAATTTGGGAAATTCCTTCTGTTATTGCATACAAAAATGGCGAAATAAGAAAACTGGAAAACTGTTACATTACGTCAAATACTATTCGAATTCAAAATGATTTCAAATATCGAAAATAAACCTTATCGCCTCAGGTTTTTGATCAAATCTCAAAGTTGTGTGTGCAATTGTTTCGAAAGCAATTGTACGAAAGTACTTGCGAATAGTTTTGGGGGTCTGACTGTTATTACTTTTCCGATAAGTTACTTTATTTTTCTCCATATAGTAAAGTAATCTTTAAAATTGCATTTTTTTAAGATGAAAAGAAGCAAATTCTAAACTGCGTCTCTCAAATTCAGCTATCTAGAATACTGAAAATTCTATTTCCAAAGGAAATTTTACTGGATACATATTGTTGATAAAAATGCATGAATGAATTCCTGCGCAAGACTACGCTGAAGTCAAAATATTTTGAATAGAAACTCTAAAGATGCGCACAAGTTTTTACAGGGTATCTTAGTATATTCTCGATTATTTCATTAAGAATCAATTAAATTGAGAGGATTTACAGTTAATATTTCAATTTTAGATTTTAGTTCCTTAACGTAACAATAATACTTAAGGGGAGTTGGTATCCTCTATACTAGTAATATTAATTTGGCATATTTCATGTCCTTTTTCTCAGAAAGTAATTGACATTAAAGCCTAATTTTTTCCAGTGCATTTAGCAGACACTTGCTATTCTACTGAAGTTTTCTTTTGATTATAATTTATTTACTTTTTTTTTTAAATAAATTTTCGTGAAAGTCACACAAATTTCTTAAAACTCACAATTTTTTCCCCCCGAAATAAGCCAAAACAAAAATATTTTTAAAATAACAACAAAATCTCACTTCAGTATATAGGGATACATAGAAGGAATGTGTAGTAAAGTTTTTAGAAAGATTGCTTGTGTAGTTTCTGTGAAAAAGGTGTTTGAATAATGAAAAGTATAGTTTTGAGAAAAATGCATTTTAAAGAAAACTTTACTTACACTAATAGTTACCAATTTTGTCTTCGAAAAATTATTAAAAATACTTTTAATTAAGGTATTATCACAAATGAGGTATCATTTTAAAGGGACGAATTTAAATTTTGATAAACAATAATTAACTCATAATCGATTATTTATAAATTTTGGGTACCAATTCTCCGTAAAACTTTTAATTTTAATGCATTTTTATGAAATGCTACTAACATTTTATATGAGATTAGTTCTTTTAGAAAATCAGTTGATATTTACTTATAAATTCTTTTACTAATCCTTTTACTTCTAATCAAGGTTTTCAATGGAAGTTTTAGCATGCTATTATTTTCAATATGAATGCCCAGGAAGCACAGCAGTATTGGCTATTTTAGGTTCTGGAATACTTGACTTTTTAAAAATATTTAGGTTACAACTATCACAAAGTATATGATTTTTGTCCTCCATTCTTTCATGCAAACAAATATTTCAGTTTTAAAATTATGCATCCACATTAAGTACATTTTGTACAAAGTTAGCAGAGATTGGCCAATATCTGTAACAACGACCGGTTTACCACGATCCTCATCGGGATTGCCCCTACGTTGAGCGATATTTGTTAGCGTAGTTGTGCTACTATACATTCTATGTGGTTAAAAAAAATCGACAATTTTAAAAATAAATTATATTTAGAGTTGGATTTATATTTATTTAATTTTAGTAAAATTTAGTTGGCTAAAGTCATGTATAGTTAAGAGGAACAGAAAATTTTCTATGTTAAGAATGATGAACATTAATTATAAGAAGTCATATGCTAGAAATATGAAACAATTTAATTACACTTAGAAATGCATTTATTTACATAAAAAATCAATCAAGCAATCATTGCATTTTTTTTCCAATCATACTATTTCATTCACTTTCTTAAGCATTATTTAGTGCATTTAAAAACTCCATGAGCACACAAGTTTTTCGTCTTTAAATCTTTATTATGGTGTGCACGGAAATTCATTCGTAAGTTTTATATCGGCACTAAAATGTCCAGAAGAGTACGAATAAGAACATATTCAATTTTCCAAATTTTTCAAAAATAACTTCTCCTGATAAAAGCGTTTACTAACACAGAAAATTCCCTTACAAATACAACTCCACGATTCTTATTTTCCGCGTATTCTAAATCCTTATCGATAGTAAGAAGTTTAAACATCAGGTAGCTTTCATTTCAATATCCTTTTTCCTTTAACTGCACGTAAAGTCACCATTTTTTTTTTTTTTTTTTTTTTTTTGTCTTCTTACAGGGAGAAGGTTAAACAAAAAAAAAATACCGACAGGGGAAAAAAAAATCGATCCATTCTCAGAACGCCAGGGAATCTCTAAAATTCGCACAAGTTTGGAAAGATCAGTTAAACATTTGAAATCGAAAAGTCGAGTCTTTTTCGTAAGGTAAAAGATCGATTCTTAGAAAAAGCAGTGAAAAACAACCTAATGGAACGAGTATCAGGAAGTAAGTTTCGATTAGTGGAGACAGTGAGCAATATGCAAATATATCACTGAAGTTGATATCCAATTTCGAAGAGTTGATTAACAGAGAAAAGTAGTTTTTGTGTGAAAGTGTATCATCAGGGTAAAATGAAGTTGTTAAAATAGCATAGGTTTTGTTTATATTGGAAGCCATTAAGAACTGTATTTGTCTCATAGCAGAAATAACTGCTTTTCGTTTTTGTTTTCATATTACATGCTTCTGGAGTGCATGTTATAATAAATAAAAACTGGTCAAATGCGAATACTCACACAAATAGTGTTGTGTATCCAAACAAAGTGCGTGTAAGCAATCAACAAGTGAACTTTTTTTTTTTGGCATGTGACATCAAACTGGCGGATAGTTCAAGAACGAAAGTTAAATTGTAGGATATTTAGATGTAGGTTTAAAATTATTCATTCATTTTTTTGCAATAAATCAAGTAACCTTTCTAATCAATGACATTGTATTTATTTTATCTCAATATAGTTTTACAAATATGCTTAAAGCTTTTAAAATTTATATTGGATTTTTTTTAATTTCGTATAACAATGTTCTTAAAAATGTTAAACATAATAAGTGATATTCAAACTGGATACTATCAAATAAGAATCCATTTTGTTACCATTTAGGTCAGGATTTTCACGCGTTTATTTCGCGTAAATATGTAAGTTTGAATTATAAAACTTCATCTTGGTGCCTTAACATTTAAAAATAAAACAGTATTGTAAAAAAATAAAAATACTACAGCAATATAAATTACCAATATTTTTCTTATTAGAGGTTGAATCTAATTAAATGCTTGAAACATTCCATACATGCATATATACATACATACAATTATTTGACACCACTCAAATGTGAAAATCGGCCCTGAATGTTAAAAAGTCAATAAAAAGCAAAATAAAAATAAGCAGATATATTATTATATCATTAGAGTCCAAACCAATTTGCTCTGATTGGTAAACTAAATATGCTAGAAAAATTATTTAACTATGATTTTATTCCAAACTTATTTACAAATACATTCTCCTGTTTTTACAAGGTTTCTCTTTGTTGTTTATGCATACACCCAGAAAACAACAAAAACCAGGTAGCGAATAGCCTTTAAATAATTCTCATCTCGGTTTCAATTAGTTGTGCCAAAAAAATAGTCTTGTAGAGAATATAAGAATCCAAAAATTGTCCTTAAAAATATATGAAACAATGAATTTCATCATATTTTATTTTTATTTCTATTTTAAACCTTATACATAATCTCTGTTCTCAAGTGTCTCTTCTTTTATTTATTCTTCTTTCCATTCTTCCAACACCAATTTATATTCACAGTTATGAAATATCATTTTAAGACTAATTAAGAAATCAAGATGATAATCAAATATTACTTTTTAAATGTATTTAGTAATTCCTTAACCATCTTAAGTTTTTGAAGAATATCTCTTCCACTATCTTAGTAAAAGTCATTAATAATTACCTAAGATGTAAAAAGAATCTACTATACCTTGGTATATTTCCAGCATTATTAAATAGATAATAACAATTTAAAGTTTCATATATCGACCTTTTTGAAGAGTACTTTTAAGAAAAATATTCCATTCTTTTTGTCACGAAATCCAAGTATAAATATTTCCCTGAATATTTCCAATAAGTATTATCTTCGTTTCGACTTATCTAAGAATAGGGGGTAATAAATTATCATCTTGAAGTACTTTCTTCAAGTAAATTGGAGAAATAAGAAACCTTAAGCAGCCTATTTTAGGCATGAGCAGTTTAAGAAGAGAAGATAAATGTACAAATTCTACGCTCTAATAACTCAAGGGAAAGGAAATCGAATGTAAATCTGCTTTGAAAAAAATCTAAATGTACAATAAGGGTGAATATTTCTAGATAGGTTTTCTTTTTTGAAGTCTGTAGTACTACTGTATTTTCTAGTTGGTACTGTTCTATATACTAACAGGTGTATAACCAGAACATGTAATTAAGATTTTTAAAGAATTTTAATAATAACAAAGGATTCCATTTAAAAACTAGTATTTGAAAAATAACCATTCAAATAAACGTATTACATAAAATTAAGTTTAAAATATTTTTAACTGTAAATTATGTTACTTTACTGTACAATAATACAGGGTATATTAATGAATACAAGAGTACTAATAATGAATAGATTATAATTGAGTTTAGCTTTCAAAAATCTGTAAAAACAAATGGCAGAATGACCTGAAATTTTATCTGTATACATTAAAAAAAGGGGAAATGGTATTACAAAAGAAAAAAAATGTTTTGAACATTTTTTTCTTATGCCAAACCATTGCTTTTTGAAAACCATAGTTTGTCAAAAAATGCCATTCTTTTAAAATCGTACTTTTTGAAATTTGAACTTTAATTATAAACGTCCAGTACAATAAACTTATCTTTTAACACAGCAAGAGTATTAAAATATTATTGAAACCAATTAATAGAAATTTACAGTTGCTCTTATATAATAACTTAAGTAATTAATATTTGCATAATACAAACCATACCTTTAAGTCTCCCATATAAAAATAGACTATCTTCGACGTCAAACAATGATTTTTTTAAACAATGATTCATTAAGAATCTTTAAATAAATAATGCGTATTTTAAAAATAATGTATTTACATTTGATAGAAGAAAAAAAAGGAAAGTTTGTTCTTATCATGTAAATTAAAAAATAAATATCCTTTATTTATTTTCATATTTATGAAAAGAAATGTATTTTAATTTAAAACAATGACCATAAAAAAAAAAATACCAGTTATTTTTTTTACAGAGCATTCGTATGGCTCTTTAAGCGATATTTGCTAAGTAAAAACTATAACAACTGCGGCGCTTATCAAAGACAAATAAAATTGAAAAGTGAAGATTATTTTCCTTTTAAAGTGATTAGCAGTTGTCACTGTTTATTTTAAATTTATTTTATTCTAAATTTATTCTCTTTTCTAAATGTATTTATTTTATTCTGTATTTATTTTATTTCTAAATTAAAACTCCAAAATAATATCTTTTAAATTGCAGTAAAACAATGTATGTGAAAAAATTTAAACCTAATTTCTGATAAAACTAGTTTTAACAAGCCATTTATAAGCATTTATTAACAAATCTATCAGATTTCTAAATGTTAGTCAAAGGTTCCTTTTAAATAAGACGTCACAATTCCCAAAATACACTGATTCTTATGTTCAAATATCGTAACCTTTAACTACTGTAAGCGATCTGGCAGACCGCGAGTCATTTTTTGTGGAATGCTTCCACACCTGAAAGAAGGCATCTTTGACTTTTAAATTAATTTTTCTGATACTATGTTTCTTAAACTTTAAACTGATGTTCACCAATTTGTTTGGTGTAGCATGGACCATGTGTAGCTCTTGCGCCAAAAACCTCAAACCACCCAACCACAGCAGTTAAAGGTTAAGTCATGACTATTAAAACCTTTGACTTTTTTTTTATGACACTTAATTATTTTAAAGTAACCATTTATAATTTACATACGTAACTTAAATTCATAATGATGGTCATAAGACCTTATCTCTCAATAAAAAGACAGAAAGCCGATTAACCATCGCATGTAATACAAACAATTATTGTTTGTAGCATTTTGTTCTTCCTTCTAAAGGAATTGGATTTTATATTACACAACAGCAAATATTCTTCATATAAATAATAAATCAACTAACCTTTACAATAGTTAACCCATACCTTTCTAAACAGTTTTACAACCACTCCATATTCACTCCATTCTGTGATTCATATGCTCATTGAAATACATATTAAGCATACATGATACTACATCAGAATCAATTATGTATGGCATATCCAAGTTCATGTTCTCATAAAGTATGTAAATATTTGGGTCGATACGAGATGGGGGTATCTAGATATTGTATCTTGAATAGTAACCAGTGTTCGCTATCAAATTGCTATTATATTAAGTTTTCAATTAAATCCGATTAATTTATGATACGACAGTCAATATTAGACTCCTGCTCTACATTCGTATGAAAATAATGATTTGGTTTCATTCGGAGTTTTAGATGTGTGTTGTTTTAACTTAAAGTCAGTGTTTGAATTGGTTGAACATAATGGATTTTTAATAACACAAACACTACACACACACATACTCCCACGAGATATGTACTTCACTGAAATATCACTATAACTAGAACTATTAATGGTTAGTCGGGGAGTAAAAGCATTTCGGGATATGTTTTAAGGCAAAAAGAGATCGCATCCGCTGTGATATACTTCCATACAATTGTTGAAATCTTAAATCTTCTTGATTTTTTTTCTTGTATTTTCCTTATTACTTAAGAAGTTTTGGTTTTGCAAAACATTGCTTTCCACTAATAGAATTTCTTACAAAAAATATATAAAAACTACATTCAATATATCGTTGAAATTTTTTTCTAAATTATCATTGAAAATAAAACTGAAGCGAAAGTTGGTTTTTAAAAGCATTTGATTAGTTTGTTTGTTTGTTAGTTTGTTTGTTTGTTTGTTTGTTTGTTTATTTATTTATTTATTTATTTATTTATTTGTTTGTTTGTTTGTTTGTTTGTTTGTTTGTTTGTTTATTTATTTATTTATTTATTTATTTATTTATTTATTTATTTATTTATTTATTTATTTATTTATTTATTTATTTATTTATTTATTTATTTATTTATTTATTTATTTATTTATTTATTTATTTATTTATTTATTTGTTTATTTATTTATTTATTTATTTATTTATTTATTTATTTATTTATTTTAGAGTGTTATTGAATAGTTACTAAGTTTCATTAAAATATTTAAATCAATGCGTAGCATACATTTTGTTGCGACAAGCACCTGCTTTGCTTCGGGGTATCACTTTTTTTTAAAGATTACTTTTTTACTAAAATCAATATTAAGATAATGTTTAATATATATTGAGCACAATGCTTCAAAGAGAAAAAAATTCATCTTTGGATAATTATATTTTCCCTACTACAAAATAAAAAAATTCTTCTTTACCCAAAAGATTTTCTTCATTCCTTGCAACCAAGTTTATTCGCTGATGGAGACTTTTGCGTCTCAAGTGCTTCCATGAAGATCCATCCTGAATCTGAAGGGAGCTATCTTCGTCCCTGTCATCTTGTCTGACAAGAAGGTCCTCAGAGAACACTGTTATTGACGAGTGCAACAGGTTTTAACGAAGGAAATCACCAGAGTAACATGTCACTTACAAATTCAATCAATAAATTGTTGATTATTTGAAACTGGATAGGGGCTCTCTTTTTTTTCTTTTTTTTTTTCTTCTTTTTTTTTTGGATGGTTACATCGATGGCCAACTACTCGAATTTGATACGAGACAGTTTTGGTATTATCAGAAAACATAATTTTAATCGTTTTGAATCCTAAAATATCCCTAAAATGGCTTCTGTTATGCTTTTAGAATTTTTTTTTAAATAATATTTACCAGATGAATGCATAAAGTGAGTATTAATTATTTTAAAAATGGGTACTTCTCTTAGCTGGTTAGAAATAAATATCCAAAATATGTGCCGAATAGATTCTGCTTTTTTACAAATAATTATTCTTTGTAGAATCCAATAATTTTATCCTGCACTTTTTAATTTAATAATTTTCATGTAGCTTTGCTTAAAGTATTAAATAATAATATTTTATTTCATATAGATTTTGCAATGTAATTTTTTTCGATTTAAGTGGATTTTGTGATTCAATTATAATAAATTTAAAAAAAAAATACAGATAATAAGTCTATAAAATTTCAATATTAGATGTGAGTCAGTTTTAAATTTATATCAGAAGAATTTTCTTACTAATTAATAATCACGCTAATCAATCTTCAATTTAATGTATTAGGTTACTATGTAAAACCTAAACACTAATCATCAGTATTAAAACTGAAAGTCTGTTAGAAAATCGAATTCATTAACACTTTGAAACTAAAGTTAAAATAGCTCAAGAAAGTTCATTACAAATTAAGTTTTCTATTAACTTGTAATCACACCAAAGATTTAATTACGAAAAAATTAAATTTTGAAACCAATAACGTTTTGAAAGAATTAAAAGTCAAAATGCTTGAATCGGCTGAATTCAAATAAAATTATCTAAAACTATCAACCTATAATTCGTAATATACCCACAGGTTAATTATTAAATTCCCTTTTACTCAAATTACGCTTTTCTTAGCACCATAACATTATCTACACCCAATCTATAAACGAGTCTAGAACTTTCGACACTTTCCAGTAATTACTAAATAAATAACTAGATTATCTTTCGTTCCCTTCGTTTGGAAATTAATTTCAACAGCAGGTCCCACCCACTCATCTTGCAATAACTCACATCGTTACAACTGTCTCCATACCGAAACGCTGATTTATTTTGCAACAGCCCTCCATCTCTGTTCATCTCAACGTTTACCCAAGAACGTTGCACTAGGGTCGAGAAAATTCAATTTGCGCGTCTTTAAATTACGGACCGAGAAGGCGTCTCGGCTGAAAAAGCCTGATATCGTAAACCAATACAGTTTATCCATTTGACATTTATGTAGAACTGCGAGGAATTAAATCGGGAAAAGAGTCTGATCTTAAATATGCCTTGTCAGGAGTTTTCTCTGAATAATTGGAGGCACATTCGGAAAAGTGGTATAAGTCGTGTGAGGATTTTTCCTTTATAGGGTATTGAATTGATTATTGATGGTATTAAGGCATTGTTCTTTTACTTTCTTCAAGTAATTTTGAAATGATCTCTGATTTTTAAATTGATAGCATTTTCATTAGAAATAAAGCTTAACATTTAAAAGCCATTTTGTATATTTCAAAGTTTGAGATAGGATTCTTCCTAATACTTCTCCCCTAATAATTACTTGAAGAAAAAAAAAGCACTTACATTAGTTAAGTACATTAACTTAAAATTAAGTACACTTAAATCCTTGATATTTTACTAGAAGATCAAACAATTGTGTTAAATTATAACTAAAAGTCATTCGCTATGATACAAGACTAAATTTAATTAAATTTTTGACAAAAACAAGATATTTTTAATTACAAAATTACCTTAAAATATAAGAATATTAATATGCATATGAGATTTTATTAGATTTAATTTTTGTCTTAAAATATATCATCAAATTATTTTTATTTTGAAATGTATTTTCAACAGCAACAAAAAATACATAATATTTGAATCTATAAAAATATCATCTTGGTTAGTAGATTAGAGCACTAATTGAAAAACTTCATTTAGTAAATATATTAAAGTGGGTCTCTTTTTACATAAATAATCTCACATTCAATTATACTGAAGTTGTATTTATTTATAACAAGTACCTTTAGTACTTCTCCTCTAAAAGTGTTTACATAATTCAATAGCTATGCCGAAAAAAAATCATACGTATGTAAACTTAACGTTCTGAAAAATAACTACATACCAAACATGCTAAGTTTCAAATTATAAACAGTCCTGTATTTAGAAAGCTATCTTTTGAGCTTTCTATGAATAGTAATGATGAAAATTGTGATATTTTCTATACATAACTTATATTTTAAAAATGTTATCCCTCAACCTAACTTTTTAAACTATAGAGAATTACTATAAAAATTATACTTATTTCGGATGAAATAGTAACGAATGCTGTAAAACCGTATTATTCTTAACCATTCATAGCTTAGTCTTTTATCCTTTTATCTAAACGATTAATTAAAGTAGTCTTGTATGTAAACAATTGATTAAAGTAGTATTGTATCGAAACAATTTATTGAAGTAGTCTTGTATCTAAACAAATGATTAAAGTAGTCTTGTATCTAAACAATGTATTGAAGTAGTCTTGTATCTAAACAATAGACTAAAATAGTCTTGTATCTAAACGAAATCAAAGGTTATGCAAAGTACCTATTAAAATACTTTAAAGCCATAATTCTGAACATTTAGATTTATCATTTCAACAATATCGTTTTAAAAAAGGACTATTTTAGGAATGAAGACGATTTGTGAAAGGAATGTTCAAAATATGTTTAAAAATCCATCCTACTTCTATTTGTATCTGACAAGTTACAGTTGTTGAGAAATAGGAAGAGCAGTTATCACACATCATGCCACTATTCCTGGTATTTGAATCAACTTGAGTAAGTTGAGAAGTTATATTTATATTGCTGAAAATTCAATACAGAAAGAATGTATGATGAAAAATTACTCTTGAAGCAGGAATTCGCTTTTGAAATAGAAGATATTGGTGAGCTTTTAAAAACATTTCTTGTCAGAAAATATATATCTTGAGCGTATTTCGTTTATTGATGTTGATGACTCGGTGAAATAAGGTCTAAAAGCAGCTGGAAGATAAATTTAAGACGTCGAGTATAACTATTGAAAAATAACGGCCACATTTGTTTTAGTTAAATGAACCTTTTGTGTAGGCATAATTGTTTAAGGAGTTTGTTTTACTTTTAATTATTCTATATGTAATATAATGTAATGAAAGTATTGCACTTGATCAAGAAATATTCCGATTTTTTACATTTCGATACGTTTTGGAACATCCTGAGTTCAAAAAAATGGTATAGAAATAATTTCTTTCTATGTGTCTGTGATCAGCATAAATCTCGAACAAATTGACCTAAGATATTCGATTTTTATGTTAGTTGTGGCCATGGCTCCTATTATTAAGGATTTCGTTGAAATTACGCAAGCGTATATGGTAGCTGCTATTTAAAATTTATGTTTTTCAGCAACTGCCGTAAAACTACTCTAACAATTTTAATTAAAATCTATGTGTTAATGCTTTTAAGGTGTTCTAAACATTCCCCTCACAAAATTCCCGTATAAATGTAATGAAGGCTTAAAAAGTATAAAAACGAATGTCTTTTACACAGAGCATTGCCCTTCAATGACTGTTTCGTCTTTGCTCCACTTAGAAGAAAGGATAATTTAATAGTTATCAACAAATCTATCTCGGATTTCACGATTTTTTTTCATTGTTAAAATCATCGATAAACTGTTGCTTTTTTTTATTTAATGAGAAAATGAAAATCGTAAATTACACCAATCCATAGTAAATATAAATGAAGTGACCAGTAGGAAGTGTAATTGAAGATTGTGCTATATTCCACGCCCCTTGTTGCTTATTCATTTTTATATTAAGTTTAGTTAAATAAAGCTCTACTCATCACCTTAAAAAAGATACTAAGAAATAAGCAGAAAGTATTAATTTTTAAACACATTGAAAGTTCAGTATATCCCCCAAAAAATATTTAATTTTGAGAAATACATGAATGCAATTTTTCAAAGAAATTAATAGTATCCATGCGACCGACTGATAAGTTTTATCTCAGTACTCCCATTCTACAGTGAATCATCTTACCCAATCGAAAATCGAATTTTTTTTTATTTGAACCTCAAAACAAAACACATCACTATATTAAAACTTAAAACGAGAATGGTTTTGCTAACGTTACTTTTTTAATGTACACATATATTTAATATATTGATAAAATTTAAATTACTTTTTTATCTTATAAGATTCATTACATTTAGTTCACAAAGGAATTTGTCTCTAATGTAAGAAATCTGCATTTAACTTAAATATCAAAATCTTAAAAATTTTACTTGATTTGAAAATATTTAGATTGCAAAAATAAAGAAATTTAGATGACCCGGGCACTGGTCCTATAAAAAGTTAGTTGGACAAAACGAAATTCAAACATGGCACATTTGAACATTAACCTTATCCTATATCATTTTTATAACACAAAATAATCGTACGATTGTCCTCAAAATCTCTTAGGCATGTAGTGACATTTTATTTCCTTTTTTAAATCTTTTACTATTTCTTAAACAATAAGTACAAATATTCTTAGCATAATATATTAGATACTTCTATACTAAAGCATATTTCAGATCCCAATGTAAAAATTTTGAACTAAAATATAGTCTCTAAATATAAATTGAACTTTCAAATACTCTCGAATAACTTATCCTATATCATCTTAATAACATAAAATAATCATACGTTTGTCCTCAAAATCTCCTAGGCATGTAGTGATATTTTATTTCCTTTTTTAAATCTTTTACCATTTCTGAAACAATAAGTACAAAAATTCTTAGCACAATGTATAATATGCTTCTATAGTAAAACATATACTGTCAAAACTGTTTGCATAAACTGTTTGTCCTACTGTCAAAATTTCTAATTAAACTATAGTCTCTAAATATAAGTTTAACATTCAAATACTTTTGAATAACTTAAATTAAAACACCGGTCTACGAAAAAATTACGAATTCATATGCTGAATTATTAATAAATCAACTACCGAAGAAAGAAATTCTAATGAAATACATTAGTTATAAACCTTCACAATTAATATACAGCAATATAAAAAATGAGCAGACAAAAGAAAAAATTACAGACATGAAATTTCACGAAAATATTTAAAAATTAAAATCCTTTACTTTTTGAATGCTTCTAACTACTAAAGAAAGATGTTATTCTTGCAAATAAAACAAAATATCTCAGACACCAGCAAAGGGAAAAACAAACATTTGGCTTTGTTCCCGAGTCTAGCACGTATTATAACTTTTTCTTGTTTTAGCATCCTTAATTTCATCTTAGTCTAATCTTGTTAGAAGAAAGTTGTGCAAACGCACACATACAAATGGGAGAAAAGAGCTTCGAGTTAATTTCGTTAATGGTGTGAGTCCAAGTGGTCTCCTTAGTTCAGAAGGGCAGTTGTAATATTACTTTAGGTCAACATTTTATTGCAAGCAATAATAAATAGAAATATAAAGAGTTGTTAGATAATGTATACAGACCATTAGAAACAAACTCATCCTTAAATATCAAGAAAAAATTAAGAATTTTTCACATAAGCCTAGTAGTTTGTTGGAAATAAACTTTATGTTTTTATGTGTTTATTTTTAAAATTATTTTGTTTCCTCAAAATTAAATTACAAACACTTATTACCAAAAATTGCACTGTCAATATTGTGTCTTCATTTGGACAAAATAATGCTGATTTCATATTTAAAAAAAAAAATTCGTGTCTCAATGTGATATAATTCAAATCCATATTACCCTACCGCTGCCAAAATATTTCATTAAGAGCTCAATTAATTGTAGTTTTTTTTTTTTTTTTTTTTTTTTTTTTTTTTGAGATTGTAAAAGATAAAAGTATTTTTATATTTCTCTAGTTATAACTCAAAACTTCATTAAAATTGAATCATGGGTAAGCTTTTCTCTGGAAAGAAAAAAAATAAACAATACAAATCTAGTTCATCTTTAAATATATTTTGTATATCCAAAAAGGTTTAATGAAAACATTTTATAGAAAAAAAACACAACCTAAACGTAAAAACAAAGTAATATTACCTAAAGAGCATCAAGTATACTGTAAAAAATTATGACTCAGCTTACAAATGCAACAATAGAGCATTTGAGACAGCAAAGTTTTTATTGATTTTCTTTGTTTGGTTTTCTGATCTTTTACGACTGGTTTTGTGCATGTTTCAAAGGAATTCCATGGTTATTTGGAGAAAACTTCGCTTTGCAAAGCTTTTAACGGAAATCTCCATTGCCATATTTTACGAGCAATAACCTTAATATCTCTCCCATACTTGTGCTGCTTTACTGTTCTGAATTGATTTATGAAGTATAGTAAAATCTCGATCCATTTGTTTATTAATAGAATTTGAAAATTTCTCTAAAGTCGTTTTAGTTTAGATTTTGTGAGGGATGGAAAATTATACAATATTGGTAGCATTACATTGACGTTTGAGTACATTTCTTTGTATTTAATATATTGGATACATAACTGAAAATTTAGTTTATAACAAATTGTAATATGTAGTAACATTTAGATAGCTTCACTTTAAATAGAAAATAATTCATTTTACTTTCCTTTACTTGGAAATATAACATTCGTTAAGTTTAAGGTAGCAGTACACTACTGAAATAGAGAAATTTCAGTAAAATAACAATTTTTTATTATTATTATTATTCAAAAATGTTCTTCTAAAATAGTACTATGTTCTTAATGATATTCAGAATACTTTTTACGCTGCATACATTTTTATAAAGATACATATGAAAAGTTACAAGATCCCTTCCATAAACTTCATACTCAATTTAGGAAGAAATAGTGATCCCTCTCTCTCTCTCTCTCTCTCTTCAGTGTATGACACTTTTATAACAAGGGATAAAATTAAGTTTGAATCAAAGAATTAATTGTTTTTAAAGTAGTTTAATGTGGATAATGCAGAGCGGAAAATCTACTAGGATCTAATGCAATAATATTTTTTTATCTTTATATTTTTATAAAAAGTGCGTAGTTTTAAATACATTCAAAACAAAATTGGGTGAAAAAAATTATTTAAGTTGTATTTATAATTCCAGTAGGTTCTCTGTAGCAAATGAAAGTGTTTCATT